>JAWNPK010000060.1:1465000-2671250 GCA_035047565.1 Drosophila mulleri
ACACACACATACACACACTCATACACATGAGCATATGCAGATGTTTTGGGCTTAGAGCTTGGGGCTACAAGTGTTTAGCTGCCATTTGGCTGGACCAAAAACGCAAAAAAAAAGAGCACTTGAATGGGTGGCAGCACTGGGTGGCTGACCGGATGGCTGCGACCTTGCCTTGCACAAGAAATGAGCAAACAGCCAGCTGAACCCTAAAGGCTTCACCAATAACAACAGCAACATTTTTTTCGGGGGTCGTTAAGTCGGAGAAAAGAACAAAAACAACAACAACAAAATTGTACACTTCAAGCGCAATTAGCTCGCGCGCATAGATTGACACAGTCATTAAATCAGAGAGAAAAAATTAAATGAGACAGCCGTAGGCGACTGCCTAATGCTCGCTCATGCTACACGAATTGCTTAAAAAATAAATAATTAAAAAAAAAAAAATGTATATGTATTAAAGATCTAAACCAAGACAAGCTGATTTGCCACGCCTACCAATAGGCGTAGGAAATGCAATGTAAACTGCATTAGAGGAGCAGGTATACAGAGTCCATATATAACTCTCAAATTGAAAGTCTCTGAAATTCTTTGCTTTCAGTCACCTGACATAGAACCTATATACTCTCTTTAACGCCAGCTGAACGGTTCCTGCTTTCGGCAATGAGCAAAATATACAGCGCACCACCATATATACTCTCTTTGGCCGCAAACTGAGCGGGCAACGACAAAGGCGGACGCGCCGACCACAGGAAAGAAGGCGTGGCCTGACAATAAGAACTTTGCTGTTACGAAAATTGCAAATTCCGCGCGCGCAAATTTAAAGAATTTCAATTGTGAAACAAACGAACGAACGAAACGCCCAAACGGAAATTAGCGCACAAATTCAAAGCGACAAAAGCAATTAGAGGGAGCGAGAGAGGGTGAGCACAGCCTGAGGAAGGGTATGGATGACTGGAGAGCCGGAGGGTCGGAGGGCGACAAATTAAATTTAATACGAAATTAAATGAGAATAAATTGGATTATTTAATTAAATGTAGACCAAGAGAAAGGGGTCGAGCGAGCACTTACCTTGCAGCTGGGCCAGCAGAGGCAGCAGCAGAGGCAGCAGCAGCGGCCAACAGTTGAATAATCCAAAATTGGCCAACATTGTGCTTGGCCTTGTTAACCGCATAGCTCTAATTACAATATATATATATACGTATGTATGTATATTGCTGTTATTTTATTGTTAGATTTGGCTCTGATCTTAGTGGGGCTCTTGGCTCTAAGCGCTCGCCTGGGAGCTATTACAAAATGCGGCGCTATCTCTTTGACAATTGTGTCTGTGTGGAAGCTTCTTCCACTTTGCTCGCTTTCGCGCACTGCACAATGAAACTTTTTGGTTTTAGCCAAATTGTTGTAAATTCAATTTGCTTGTTTTGCTTTTAATGTAATTTTTGTTTTCGTTGCTGTTTGTCGTTGTCGTTGGCTTTGGTGTCGCAACAACAGCCGCATAAATCATACGCCATGTGCGTCGCTTACCAACACTTATAAACGTGCACACACGCACACACCTACACACCCTCACTCACGCACTCACTCACTCACTGACGCGTTGACAATTGTTTGTGTTTCTACTTTTTATTTGTTGTAACTCGGTTTTGGTTTTTAGATAACAAGCGTAGGCGCCAAGTAATTTATCTTGTTGCTGGCGGCTTAGCGCTTTCACTTGACTGGCGCTTGCTCTCGGCTAACAGGATTGCTTGAACTTCCGCTGTGCGGCTGGCTTGTTGTCGTTGTCGTTGTTGTTGTTGTTGTTGTTGTTCGTTAACTCGATTCACTGCTGCAGTTGCACCTTCCAGTTAGAGTTGTGTGTGATTATCGCATTTGCATCACATGTCATGCTCTCACTTGTCAACACTGTTCGCAGTTAATATTGCAACGCGCACTTCGCAACACTTGCGCGGATTCGCCTTGCGTGGCTCTGCCTTGGCTTGCTCAGCTCGCACACGTACACGTTTCACGCTTCTCATACACACGGACACACACAGTGTGGGAGACGAACAAAAAAGCAACGCGTGCTTCGCACTCGACTAACAGGATTTAACTGACTGCTGACTGCGCTGCTGGCGTCGGCTAGCTCGCCAATCGTGGCGCTGCACACGAAGCACTGAACGGCACGACGAAGCTGCGACAGCGCTTCGGCTATGCTGCCCAAAACGGAACGAGCCGAACGCAAAAGAGAATTCACAAAGTTTCTCTTTAGCTACTGCTTTTGCTGTTGTTATTGTTGTTGTTGCTGCTGCCGTTGCTGGCAAAAATTATTGGTGCACGAAATTTGTAGCCGATGCAAAGTTTCGAGTAGCACTCTCTTGACTAGAGTGCCTTGTACTTGTACTTGTGCTCTTACATTTCGTTTGCTGTAGTTATTTGCAGCTGCAGTTGCTGTTGTTCCTGTTGTTGTTGTTGCTTTGCTTGACTTTGCTGCAGTAGCTGTTGCTGTTGTTGCTGTGTCTTTGCTGCTGTTTGGCCTGTAATTGCGATTATAAATAATTTATTAACATTTATTTACAGCCAGCTTCTAAGAAGTGTAAAAGGCAAAGCACTTAAGCTCTATTGACGCAAGTAAATGAACAGTAGGAGACTGTAAAACTCGTGCAGATTAGAGCTGTTAAACAATGCATTAGACGCTGTTAAGTCTGTCAACAGTGTTGCTAAACTGATTGATTCTTGATTGCTAAAGAAAGAAGATTCTGTCAAATAAGTTCCCGAAAATTCTCATTTTAAATTTTCTCTGAGAGAATATTTCTTACTTAAGTATTTAGGGCAAGAATTAATAATAATTAAGAAATACAACAAAATGGAATTCTATTTCAAAATAAAAAACAATAATTCTAGATTTATGTATATAATAAATATGTATTATACATACATATATACTATTTATATAGGTCGTACATATATTTATATTATAATGTATGATACATATTTATTTAAAATAAATTTTTTTTCTTAAATGTCAACGAATCCCATACAAAATGTAATTCCGTAGCTGGCGCTGTAAAATGTTAACTAAGCAGCTACGCGCTGTCCTAGGTCAGTTAGCAGCGTATAAGAGTGAGAGAGCAACAGCTCTTAGCTGTATAAGACAAATGTCATGTCGTGACTCTTGTGCAGACGAAGCAAAAGGCAGGCCAAAGAGAAAATAGCCCAGAGCCACAATAAGAGAAATGTTTTAAGCAAATGCAGTTTTAAATTAAGGCTTTTCATTAATTCAAAAACAGTTACAATTATTTATTATTTTTTTTGGCCATTTTTTTATTTTGATTTTAATGATTTTGTACTTGCAGAGAGTTTTCAATCAATTTACGGAAAACTTTTTAATTACATTTGGCCAAATAAAAAAAGAAGGAAAAACAAACAGATAAACCAAATGCATAGCTGATAGAGTGGACCACACACACACACACAAGTACACTCATACGTGTGTGCTTGAATCAATTAAATTAATTAGCGCCATGAAATATTTGAACGAGGCTACGATAAGGCTGCAACTTTATTTAGCTCATTCTCTATATACTTTTTCTGTTCTCTTTTTATTTTTTAACAATATTTAATTAATTTGCCCAAACAATTTCAATTCTCAATTAGCTGGCGATAATTGGATCTGTGTGTGTGTGTGTGTGTGTGCTGTGTCTTATGCAATTGTATTGATATACCCTGTATTCATTTGAGGTCTTCAGAAGCAAGGCCTGAATACAAGAAAATGCAGGTAAAGTAATATTCATTTTTACATGCTTTCTTTGAAATGTTCTCTAATATGAGTAATAAAAGAGGTACAAGTGGGATAATAAAGGTTTGTATGAGCACGTTTCTTTCAGTAGAGAATCGTTGATATAGATCGCACAATAATTCACTTATCAAAGAAGATATGAAGCTATAAATTCAGTTGAATATGAAGCTAAATCATAATTTATGCCTTCCTCATTTGCCTTAACACAGAATATGTGTCAGTCTCTCAAACTCTCTCTCTCTTTCTCTCTCGCTCTGTCTCAGCCAAAATCTGATTCATTTCCAACTTTTTGCTAAGCTGGCCAAGGCCAACAGCTAAATCGCAATCAAGGCCGCAGGGAAAAAGTAACAAGTTCTGACTGGCGAACTCCTGCTGACTAGTGTACACTTATTATGGCCGCAATTAGCGCCCAATTCTCGTCGTCGTTGGGGCACGTGTCAATCGTATGCCAAAGCGTTCTGCCCAAAGCCGCTTAAATACGGCCGCACTCTGCAGCACGAGCTCCTCCTGCTCCTGCTGCTGCTCCTGCTCCTGCACTCATTGCCTATATTACATTCACCGAGTAAAGCAAAGCGGAGGCAAGTAAACTTTTTAATTGAAACAATTTGTAAAAAAGCAACCAAAAGACACCGACTACAACAACAACGAGAGTGGGAACAACAATAAGCAGAGCAGACAGCGTAACAAAGTTTGAGCTGCTTTTAATCATGGCCAGCGGCTAGAAAACTGCCTAAGTCTGAGCTACACTGAACGAAAACATGGCATTAGCCCGCGAGCTGTCATATAGCAACAAAAGGCGAGCAAAGAGAGTTGCCTAAGAGATATATATGTATATATGTACATATATGAAAGCGTGAGTATATATGTATATAAACAAGTCTAGGCTGAAAATTTATTTAGCTGAAATTGAAAAGTTCTCTTAAATTGCTTTCTTCTTATCTAGAAAAACAAAATAATACAATGCTTGTCAAGAAGAAAATTCTACAAATTAAACAGAAATATAAAGGTAAAGTTAATTACTTTTTTTTTGTAATTATATTATTTTCTTATAAAGAAATTATATTTAATATATGTATATATATTATATATGTATATATATCAAATTATTGTTATTATTTGTATTAACTCTTTTAGCTTTACATTTTACATAATAGGCTCAAATATTTTTTAAAATATTCATATTAACTTGCTGTAAGTATTTAATATTTAAATATTATTTTTATTAAAAAATTTATTTTTTTTTATTTTGATAGGAAAGTAACTGAAATATAATTTCTATACATTCACATAATTCATAAGAAACTGATCTATTTTTTCTCTAAATGAAATTGTTGAAAAATGTCCATGGGAATTCAAACTGTCATTTGCCTATTTAAGGAACCTCCACATAGTTTCTCTCAGTGCATTTCGTTCCCGTCTTTAGTCTGTTTGTTTTTTGGTCGGTTTGCGTGATTTCTTTATTGAATTACTCGGCTGCTTTAACACGATATCGATGGCGTGTACCGTTAACGTATTGATACAACACACAGACACACATACATTTTAATGTATATATATGTATATATATTATATATATCTGTCAAATCTATATAATATAGAGAGACAAGGAAGTCGCATAAATTTGCGGTATTTGGCAAATCATTATTCGAATCAGCGTCGCACGCGCCGCGCCGCACAATTGGATTTGGCTCCGGCTTGGCTTGGCATCGGGCGCAAAACAAATCAAAAATCTATTAAGTGCCCCCTTAACACCCCTCAACACTTCACACTTTGCTCGGCATTCTCGTCCCCTTTATGACGCACCCCTCCTCAAATACTACGGCGGATTGCTTGTGGTCACGTGTCACACGAATTGCACTGATATCGCGCTGCCTTGTTGACACCGTCCACAGCATTGAGCAGGAGTAAGAGGGAAACAGGGCGTGAGAGAGAGAGAGAGAGAAGGAAAGTGAGGGTTGCCCCGGCTAAGGGTTGCTGTGGGGCTTGCCCCAGCGATAGCTTCATTAGAGTGCAGCGAAGCCAACCCCCAGCCGCCCACGCCGCAAATCGTCAGTCGAAAGCGAAAGTGATGACCCTTATGCCTATGTAGAGCCTTAGAGGGTTGCTTGAGCCCTCCTTGAATACCCAGTAGAGCGCCAAGGCTAAGTAGATTTCTGTTTTTGCTAATGTCACTCAGAGTGAAAGTCTTCTAATACAGATTTGTTAGTTTATGTTTGATCTAGTCGTATGATCTATGTATCGATCGATATTGATATTCTAATCGATATTTTTTCGATATTTAGTGGAACTTGCATGAGATGCAGAGATCTAATATACCAAATAGATAATTCTCGATAAATATCGACCATTACGAAATATTGCAGTGTGACTGAACTCTAGACTAAAACTCTCCTTGATTTCTTATGTCTCCACAGATTTCTCTGACTGCTTGGGGACCTGCAGTTGGCAATCGAGGTATGCGAGGCCGATTACAGTACACGTGACACAACAGCTGCGTAAGTGCTCACAGTAATTTTTATTGAATGTTGCCCATTTACAGGATAACTCCCAGTTGGGCACATTCTATTGCTCGTTATTCTTATATATTTGTTTTTCTTTTTGTTTTTGACATTCGCAAGTGGCATTAATTGAAATGCCAAACAGGGGCTGTTAGCCCCCTTAAGTTCCCGCTCCCAACAACAACAACAACAACAGCTCAAGGAGGCAACGATGCATGAGATATGTGAGAATGAAAGTAAGGGGGAAAAAAAATCATTTTGGACTTGGCGACTTGGCAGATGATTCGCGTAGCACCAACAACTGCTACGTGCCTCCTGCCAGTGCCCACCTGCTCGCACCTGGCACAGCGGCGCGACCCTTGCAACAAAAGCCACAAAACAAAGGAGAAAGCAAAGCAAAAGAAATGAGCGGCAAATGCAATAAAAACCAAAACCCGCATAATTTAACACAAGTGCTACAAGAGAGTGTATATATGTGTGTGTGGGGATGTGTATGTGTGTGTGTGTCTGCACACGCGTCTCTCAATTATTTGTTTGTCCTGGGATTTGCAGCACACGGAGGAGTTCAGCTGCTGCCTCAGTGCCGTTGCAAGTGCGTGTGGCGTAGTGTGGGAGGCGGCGGCACACGCCTCTTTTTATTGTGCCAAGTGGCAACAGGCAACAACAGCAGCAGCAGCAGCAGCAGCAACAACAACAACTGGCATTAACATTTAAAACAATTTTCAATGCTGTAAAAATAACTGTAAAAATTTTCAGTACCACAAACAAAACGACAAAAGGCGCAAACAACAACATTGCCTCTGTGTGTGTGTATGTGTGTGTGACACTTCAACACGCCTGCATACTTAATACAAACAGAAACATTTGCTCAACAGCCACGCCCCTTCTGCTGCCCTTTTGGCCTTTTGCCTCGCCTCGCCTCGACTCGACTCGACTCGCTTTCAACTAAAGCCACAGAAAACAGTTTTTCTTATCGCTCAAATGTCATCGGCTGTCGACAATTTTTGGGCTTTGCCACTTTGCCACTTGCCACAAATTTCGGCGACCTCTACCGCCCACGGCCCGCCCCGCTCCGCCCCCCTCAGTCTCTGGCCCACTCGCATAGACGCTCATTTGTGTAATCCGGGCCATGCCCAGGGGGCGGCACTTGCGGCATTTAGTTTGTAATTTAGCGCATTTAGTGCCACATTTGCTGGGAGTGAAAGCGAGCGAGACGCTCAGAGAGAGAGAGAGAGAGAGAGAGAGAGAAGAGTATGTGTGCTGTCACCAGAATTCAAAGTGTTGCTCCTTCGACTCCAAATGTCGGTATTGCAGCTTTGGCTGTGATTCTACAAATGTTCTTTTCCTCTGCTTCGAGCACATGAATATGCTATGCGGAATGCTTAGCAGCTAATTTGTATGCATGTGAGGGTGTGCATAAGGGAGACAGAGAGAGATAGAGAGGGAGAGAGAGAGTCAGTGTGTGCGGTTGTGTTCAAGTATGTGTGCTGGTAGTGCTCAAAGTTTTGCTTAGCTTTAATTGCGTTTTGATTTGATTCTCTGACTTAAAGCATTCGGCGTTTGTTTTGCATTTTTCGTTCCATTCGGATTAGGATGAACCATTTGAATGGATTTAATATACTAAGCATAAGCACAGAAAGCACTTGTACTTATTTTGACAGCTTAAATCATAGAAATATTTATCTGCTCTTACCTTGAGAACTCCCTTCCTATCCGTCAATCTCTATCTATTTATCTATGCTGTATGTTATTATATAGTTCTCTATATAATTGCCTACTCACTCGCTCTATGGGGACCAAGAGCATGAATCAATATTCTGCCTCAACCTTTGGCTCTCACTCTCTCCCTGTCTCTATCTCTCTCTCTCTCTCTCTCCTGCGCTCTCCCTCTCTCTCTATATCTACCTTCTTCTTTCTAAATTGTTTCTCACTTTCTTTCTGTCTGTCCCACCCCTCCCCCACTCTCTCTCTCTCTCTCTCTTTCCTTCTTTTTTCTCTCTCTGCACAATTTTCTGTTTCTATAATTTTCGTTTTACCCTTTTTGCTTATCAACATCAATATATGTACGTAAATCAAATTCATTATCATTATTTTTATCATATCATTGTTTTTTACACTTAGACTCAACCACTCCCTCCCTCATTCTCCTAACTCCATCTCAATTTGTGCAGCCCAACAATTAAATCATTTCATGCCCATACCCAAGGCCAATTCGCTGTTAACGCATTAGCATAAATATTTGATATCAGCTAATGCAATGGCCATTTGGGCAAGGCCCTGCCAGCGATAAACAGGAATACGAGCCACTGGAAACCACCACTGAAACCACCTGCATGTGTCCGGATAGGAAACGAAAACTCCAACTGAAATATGCTTAATAGTTATTATAATGCTGGGATAAGTCTGGGGCAAGTCTTAAAGGTCTTGCGGCCACATAAATTTCTCATCAAAATCAATAGGAAATCTGGAAGGAGTGGCAGCGGAGGGCTGCGAATGGTATGCCGCAGGATGCGGTCAGGATATGCGTGTGTGTGTGTGCGTACATACGTGTGTGGCTGTTCAGGAACTGCGTTGACATTGGCCAGTGTTAAAGTTAATAAATTGTGGCCAGGATTTATGGGCGCGGCCGTTGAACTGTGCCGGCAATGACATTTCAATGTTTACATAAGCCGTGTGTTTATTTCCCTTTCCTCTCTCCCTCTATCGATGTGTCTCGTAGTCTCTCTATGGAGTAGGCAAGGGGTATCTGCGTGGCTGTATGCATTAATTTCTATTTATGCGTGTCTGTGTGCGTGTCTGTGTGTGTGTGTGTGCGTGTCTAAGCATGACATTGCAAATGGTGACATATGCATTGGCTAAAACCTTTTACATTTGCCACCCAACAAACACCCGCACACACCCACTGCCCACACCGCCCCCTTTTGGGCTCGTTTTGATGAAATCAGCCAGGCGAGAAATTCAATCAAGCTGCGACTAAGCATACTGAGCGAAAAGACAACGTTCAAAGTTCGAGTTTGTCTTGCGACTTGATTTGCTGATTTAGTGGTGAATATTTTGGGTTTTCTTGTTTTAGCTATGCTAAAATATCAATATCGCCCACATTTCAACAACTTTTCTTTTCTTTGCTTCTCTAATAACTTTCCTGCATTGCGTTTATTTAATTTTCTCTAAGTGCAACGATTCGATTGGGGAAATTTAAACAAATTTATTTATTTAATTAGATTTATTTTAATCACTACTTTACCTTACTTTTTGGGTATTTTCTATCAGTGTATCGATGAGCTCTAATTATTCCATTTTTAGTTCGGCTATTGGGGATTTTCTTTTTAACAAAAACTTTTGTCCCGTTTTTTCCCAGTGTACATGTTAGCTTCGATAGAATTTTAGCACTTACAATTTTTCTCTCAGTGCAGTATTTATATATGCATATATATCAGTATGCATCTGCTTTTATATATCTTAAAGCTAGCTGTCCTAGCGTCATATTAGTATACGAAAATGTCCCATTTCAACTTGAGTCCATTATATTTTCGCTCAGTGTATCCGCTTACGTTATAATAGATTTTAGGTCCAACTGCCCCGACTACTCCTATCCCTTTATTATTCTTGCATAAGAACCCACACTCACACACCTTCAATTGCCACGTCATGACTTCTGCCACGCCCACTTGTGGTATCAATTAAACTTTAATAGACTTACGCACTAAATTACTTAATAAGCACATATAGATTAGAATTTATGTAGACGAAATTGCCCCCGTCTATGTCGCTGCGTCTGTCTCTTCGTTTGGTTCGCTGTCGTCCTGTTGCTCCGATGTCAGTTCAGCGCTTCGCCGATGCCGAAATATAGATCGTCCTTTATTGACCACAATGCATGTGATTCCGCGAGTGCCGGCAATAGGGTCCGCATAGTCAGAATAGTAATCCTCGGTGACCTGACGACCCAGTCCCGAATAATCCTCGTCATCCTCATAGTCGTACAAATCGCGATCATCATTAAAATCCTCGTACTGATCGTTGGCACGTCCCTGCAGCAGATCCCCACTCAAGCTTCGACTTTGGAAGCAAACCTCCTGTGCCGATCCACCACCTCCACCGCTGCTGCCGCTATCGGTTGAGTTCGAGTTCATCGAGTTGATTAGGTTGGATACATAGGCCGCTGTCTCATTCGAGGTAAGCAGATCGAAGATCAGGGCGCCGCCCAGACCGTTTGCCACGCCCAGCGCAAAGCCGCCCAGGCCTGCTATGGCTGAGGGCGTGGCACGGCCAATGGGCGTCAGCTGCCCCTCGTCGACGCCCGCCTCGACGAGAGCGGAGCGCAGCTCCTGCGGCGACAAAGGACGAAGCGTGAGGCGACCAGCTGAGGCGAGAGAAAAAAGAATTATTCGAAGTTTGACGAAGCTGTAACAGGCTTTAAATGGCACATTTCAAATGGTAGCCAAATAATCGTCTGCTTAAAGGTCAAGTGAAAAGTCAATTGAACTCCAACATAAAATTTAGCTTTAAAGTCCGTGCAAAGGGCGCTCTAAAAGCAATATAGAGTCCACTCACCTGCGACTGTTGTCAGCAGACAGCTGAGGCCAATCAGGGCAACGGCCCACAGAGCATTTTGGGTTTTCATGGCTAGCGACTAATGCCTTCTTGACCACAAACCACGCGCGTCTTAACTGAAAGCAATCGCCGGCTGGCGCTCAACTTTTATGTCGAAGAACTCAAAAGAAAGTTGACATCAGCCAACTCCAGCGCGTTTTGCATATGCAAAGCCCGAATAACAAAGTTTAACGCGCGCTTGACCCTTGACTGAAAGGCGAATGGAAATAGGCCAACGGCCTAAGGCCAATCTGCAACCGGTTTTAGCCAATCAATAGATTTCTTTCGGCTGCTAAATATAGCAAATTTATCAACAAACAAAGGTGTAATCAGGTGGATCTCATTTATATCCATAATGTATTTACCGAAACTTCTATCTGAATATTGATTTGTATCTGTATCTGTATCTGTATCTGTATCTGTATCTGTATCTGTATCTGTATCTGTATCTGTATCTGTATCTGTATCTGTATCTGTATCTGTATCTGTATCTGTATCTGTATCTGTATCTGTATCTGTATCTGTATCTGTATCTGTATCTGTATCTGTATCTGTATCTGTATCTGTATCTGTATCTGTATCTGTATCTGTATCTGTATCTGTATCTGTATCTGTATCTGTATCTGTATCTGTATCTGTATCTGTATCTGTATCTGTATCTGTATCTGTATCTGTATCTGTATCTGTATCTGTATCTGTATCTGTATCTGTATCTGTATCTGTATCTGTATCTGTATCTGTATCTGTATCTGTATCTGTATCTGTATCTGTATCTGTATCTGTATCTGTATCTGTATTTGTATCTGTATCTGTATCTCAACTTCTTTCTCCACCTATTTCTCTATTATCTCTATTCATATCTCTACCAATATCTGCATTCATAACAAACTAGCTAGCTGGATTGACTGAAATTAGAATCGTATATAGTTTCACTTTCAAATTTTGCTACTATTATAACATCTTTCACAATTCTAATAATACAGCAACAAGATAATTTGCTGCTCTCTTGAGCCCAGCAGTTCAGCAGTTTTTTTTTGCCCCATGCTTGATTACAAAATATTGGCTGCTGAAGCTTAGACTAATTCACATTTATCTCTTTCTGTTATTGGCAAGCTCGATTCGCGGCATTTTCAGAAGTAACTGCTGACCTTTATTGGATCTAACGTACGATTTCTATATTAGCGCCAATTATATTCACAGAACTCATTAGCATGCCTACTAATCATAATGGGTTGGTTATCTTTCATGGTTACAATTAACAGAATTCCCCCTTTAGAGAGCATTTCTTACAACTTTCACGATGGACTCAACTAAACTCTTTAGTTTTTAACTTTTTAGAAGCTTACATCGCTAAAATATTATATAGATTATGTTCGTATAACAGATCTCTTGAACTGTGCATGACTGTACCATTGTTAGTGATTAGACCAATCAACGAGTAATACACTAAGGTCATCTTTTCTGAGGAGAGACTTCCGATGGGCATTAACAGTTGTACTTCTCGGATGGTGTCCCTCATACTTGGTCGACCTTCTTTCTGTTCACACTTGAGCAATCAGAGTCAGCAGTGGATTGCAACAGCGTAGAGTGGATCAATGTTGCAGTCAGCGTCTTCCACTTAGTACAAATATCAGCTCATATGCGCAATATTTGGCTATCATTGAAGGGCTCTCGGATGTGAAATGGCAAGGAGACCGCAGTCTACTTTCGTTTATTTGTTTGGCAAACAAAAATATTTTAATATTCCTGATTGCAGAGCGAAAGCCGAATCATGTCAAAAGATAGCCAAGGTAAGGCGAATGTCTGCCGGCTTCTTAACCCCCATTTCTCGTTAGTCATGCGAGAATATTTTTTGCTTGTTAGCGTTTTGCTGCTCATGGTTCATTCTTATTTTTGGCTACTTAAAAGCTAGTATTTGGCTTTGTTGCAGCTGCAAGTACTTATTAAGCCATAAGCCGCTTTCCAGGGACAGCCAGACAAACAGACGTAACTGCAGTTCGCAGTGCTTTTTGAACTGGGTCTAGAGCCGAGCAGCAGCATATTCTATATATGCCATTGTTGGCTGCTGGCCGCGCCACCCCCCGCCCACAAGTGGCCCCCTTTTTTGCAAGTTTCCGAATAGCTGTTAACTGCTGCTGTAAAAACTTTTGCCCCCCAGCCTTGCCAGGCGTTCGGCTTTTGTTACGCAAAACTGCTTTAAGCCAATGTTTTGCGTCGCTGCCAATTGTGCCCGGCATTTCAAACTTTCAAAAGCAAACAAGCGTCATCTCCCCCTGTCGCCATAAGAATGGGCGTGGCAAGTGTTGGGCGCAAGCAAAGTGTCAGCGCGTGATGCGCCTGTGTCGCTTTCGCTTGTAAAAATAACAGCTAATAAAAGCGTTGCACTCGCTGCAGTGAAAGCGCCTCAGAAGATACTCTTTGTGAAGAGGTGACTCTCCAACTACTATGTAGTTGTGTGATGGTAAAACTGGCAATGCTTGTCAAACTGTGAGTAGGAAATGTGAATGCATCACATGACTTTAGGCTCGGTGTCTCTTAAAATATGTTCTACTCGACTCTCTAGAACTATATCTAGGATGTGATTGTCAATCTATGATAGCATAAAATGCTAAAGAGCTGTGTGCGATTCGAGCATTTAATAGATTTGTAAAGTGAACTGAATCGAACTGAACTGAATTGAGCCTCGATCCATCATATGAAAATCATGAAATTGTCCACTCTCCTCAATCCGGAGCTATTCAAACGAGCAGCTGCATCGATGATCATCAACCATCAACTAATATACCCCTCTTGACACTTGCAGTGCATAGCGTGTTAGGAGATAAGTGCAACAGCTGCGATGCAACAAGTGAAACGCATCGAATGCCAAGTTGTCTGCGCACTTCAAAAATGCCAATGCCACATAAATAGCAACAACAACAGCAGCAACAGCAGCAACAACAAGCGAAGCAGCAGCAACATTAGCAACATGTTTGCAATTTTGTTGGCTCTCGCATGTTGCATGCGGCGCCCCTGCACGCATACGACACACACGCATGCTGAGTTGAGGCTCCCCCACAGCCACGCCCCCCACTCAACCCAATTGTCGGTGATTTACGCACACTGACAGCAAAGTCGAGCGCACAACATCATTTGCAGCTCATTAATCAGGTCTGTGTGGTTGCTGCTGCTGCTGTTGCTGCTGTTCGCTGCGGGGCCTACGAAGCAGTCGACCTGAAATTGTGGCAGGCTTCTTTCTGGCTGCCCCATCGTGCGGCATAATCGGCTTTTCTTCATATTTAACGAGAAAATAAACATATATATTTGTGATATATATATAAATATATATAATTCATATATGTATTTATATATTTATACAGAAATTTTGCAAATATTTTCGCAACGTAACAAAAACTGATTGAGACGCCGCATGCACAGTCGTCGCTGATATGCAGCTAATGACTGAGAGAGAGAGAGATAAAGAGAGAGAGAGAGTATATGAAAAGGGGTAGAGTAAGTGAGGCATTTGCCTGCTATAATACCCCAGCCAGCACTTACATACATACATATGTATAATAAAATATGTACTCGCTGTAAATACTTCAATAAACATGTGGTATTATAGCCCATGCCTAAGCACTGTCGGAGTCTGCGTCAATCAGAGCAGCAATAAAACTTGATTTATTTTCGCAGAGTACGAAAGCTGATGCCAAAACCTATGATAGATTAGAGTATGTGGGGCATAATTGAATCTGTGATGCGTACATTGCCAGGAATCAATGGAAATGTGAATATCGAATCATTTTTCCATAACAAAAATGTTTATTCATTTTATTTAAATATATACAGATTTAGCGAAACAACAGTAGGACGTTGGCTGAGTTTTGTGCAGCACCAAGACGTCTAGCCTTTGGCTTGTGGATGTCAATCTAGCAGCTTCATACATTATGCATATATTAAAAGCCTTTATGCGAAAGCAGGTAGAGTTACAACATATGAATATAAACATAAATGCCGTTCACACATAGAAGACACGCAGAGAATACTTATTTCTTTCAAAATAGAACAAGGAGCTATTGTAAAACATACTTCCATGATATCTTACACAATTTCGAGTTAACCTATTTAACATTATCATGTTGCTTGAAATACCTAAAAGAGTTCTTTGAAGAGAGCATATCCAACATCTCTCTTTAAGATCTCTGATATATATGGCTGATTCAGCACATAGCACTCGGCTAATAAAGCTAAGTAAATCGTTTAATTTAACTCTTTAGTTTATATAACTCTTTAACTCGATTTCTCAAGTAGAAATTGTTGATACTTTTGCCTGCTCAAGTGTTACAGCACCTTCAAAGTGCCGTTATTCTCGTTTTATAGCCACCTCTGCTCGGCCACCTTATCTGGCCATTGTCTTTTATATCTGATTCGCTGATTTAATAAACCATCTGGTTTTGCATTCTCATCCGCGCCAAAAAAAAAAAAAAAAACACTTGCAACTGGAAGCAGCAGCAGCACAAAAAGAAGAAGAATATTCTGAATATTCATTTACCTTAAACATGACCTGTAGACACAAAGGATAAATGGGGTATATTGCAGTAGATGGAGGATATGACTCTACACAGTGAAGTCTGTATATAAGAAGAAGTGTGGAAGAAGAGGTGAAGAGGTCAGATATTCTCAATTTTGAGATTGGAAATGATCAGCGATATGCAGTGCTCGCACTTTAAATGCTTGGAACTCATTATTTGAATACAGGATATCTCCTGATTCAAAGGCGCACCGCCAAGTCGAGCAGCGTTGCTTGTTGCTGCTTTTATGTTGCATGCCTCAGCGGCTTTTATGCAGCAGCAGGCCAAGAGAGCTTGCAACACGGAGTCGCGGCCGGAAAACGCGGCGTCCAACAGCGGATGTGGGCATATTTCAGCAGGAGATAAAACAGACGGTAACGATGATGATGATAACACTTGCGAATGGGCGGGGCCAACGGCTACGGCAACAGCAGCAGCAGCAACAGCGAAGGCAGCGCCTGCAAAAACAGCAACAGTAGTAACAAGAGCAGCGGCAGCAGCAGCAACAAGCTTAACACCAACAAATACAACAACAGCAACACCAGCAGTAGTAGCAACAACAGCAACCGCAACGTCACCACCGACAACAACAACAGCAATGGCAACAGCAACATGAAACAGCAGCAGCAGCAACATAAGCAGGAGCAACAACAGCAATAGCAACAGCGACAAGAAGCAGCAGCAGCAACATTACCAGCAAAACCAACAGCAACAACTGCTGCAGCATCAGCAGTGGCAACAGCAGCAACATTACTTCAACAGCAACAGCAACAGCAGCAGGCAGCAGCAATTGGCAGTAACTTGTGCTCGTTAACATTAAGCGCATTTATGCATGCAATTTTTGATATAACAAGAGCTGTGCTGGGAGCATAACAAGTGTTCAGATAAAGATATCGCTGATAAGTTTCCAACATGGCTTTGATGGCCAGCCTTTGATGACTATACTATATAGTATATGTATGTATATATATAAATATGTATGTGTGTATATTGGCAATCAATGCAGCCATTTGCTCAGTTATTGCCAAATTGCATTACGAGTTATGGCCCATTGATTTGTGTGCTTTTGTGCACTGCTCGTAATCATAATCTTTTAATTTATGATGCGCCTTATGGGGGAACTGCTCTTTTAGTGGCCAGTCTTCCCAACAGAAGTGAAGCTGTTTCAGTTTAGCCGCCATCTTGATTTTTGCCCATAAGAAAATATTGAACTAACAGCCGCAGAGTGCTAAGAGTGAATGCGTTGAAGAGATATGGTAATGAAATGCACTACTAAATTGGGGTGTAAAACATAGAACATGGAACATAGAACATAGAACATGGAACATAGAACATAGAACATAGAACATAGAACATAGAACATAGACAATAGAACATAGAACATAGAACATAGAACATAGAACATAGAACATAGAACATAGAACATAGAACATAGAACATAGAACATAGAACATAGAACATAGAACATAGAACATAGAACATAGAACATAATACATAATACATACAAACACAAATAGTCTAACATGTATAAGAGCTACATAGTTCTGCCTGGCCGTTTCTAAGATCCACGTAACCAGGCAACTTATTCAGTTAAAAACCTAGATTCCTGCCTCAGTTTTGGCACTATGAGTCCAAGCTCATGCGAAATACAATTAAATAAAAATTGTTTTCTTTTATTTATATAAAATTCCATTCATGTAGGGTATAAATTGCAATGCAAAGCTCTACCAGAAAGAAAAAAAATGTGTAAAGCGAAAATAGAAAGGAAAGCCTCGCCACTTGGGGTCAAAGTTTAATTGTGAGAACGAACATGCGTGGCCGGCGCTCGCAACATAAATCATTCTTTATTTCAAGCCGGTCAGACGCACACTCATACACACACGCGCACACACACGCACACACACAGGCGTAAAGTTTAATAATGAATGGCGTTGGCCCCGGCGAGCATTAGCACCTACCTTTGAAGGGTGTAGAGAGTGCGTGCCATCAAATGCTGCTAACAAATCAAGACTGTGGCCAAATGGAATTGTTTTTCTTTTTCTTGCTACTTCTGTTTTCTGTGCTCTGTGCTCTGTGCTCTGTTTTCTTTTTTCATTTCGTTTGTTTATTTTTGGTCTCGTGTAGCTACACTGTAATTAATTATGGTGTTATTTAATTTAATTGCGTGTGGCATTTAGACGCAGTCAGTTGGCAAGTGCGTACAAATGGTTGGCCTATTAGCAGACGCTGCCTTTAAAACACATACTCACACGCACATGCACACGCATATGCACTTGTAGAAATCACACACACACACTCACTCACGTATGTACATATATACACTCAAAGCTCAACCTCCTGGGGGTAGACAAATGTGTTTTCATGTTTTGGGAAAGCAAGTGAAACATTTGTCATTGTGTGCATTTAGGCCACATATGCTCGTTGATTATGTTGATCATGATAATGATATAAAAATTATGCTGCCAACCTGCTGTGAGCCATGGTGCGTATACGCATTATATGCTCATTTGTACCGACTAAGTGCGAGCATTTTGACTTCCATCAAAAATACATGAGCTACATACAAATATTGTCGTTGTTGCCTGTGTGTCGTTGTTGTTGTTCTGCTTGTCATTTCTAGTGAAATCTACAATAGCTCAAACCTGGCTGAACAGCACATGTATGTAGAAATATTTATAGAAAATGCTTCCTGGAATACCCTCAATAGAATTGTAAGAGGTTCATGTGAGTATATTAGCGTAAAGAATAGAAACAGGAAACGAAATCTTATAGAGAAGTTCAATCATTATTCCTGGAAATACTAAATCTATTAGAATCTCGTCTGAAAGAGTTCCAATCTCACAAGAAATTAATATAAATACCAAATCAATCTACAAAGAATTATATATTTCCACCATTATTTGTATTTATTTCTATTTGATTCTCATATCCAGTTTGATTTTCATTGTATATAGATATAATATTATATTATTTTAATGTAATATAAATTTGCTCTTCATCGATAAAGAGTTGACTTACAAGCTTAGTTTCTTAAGCATAACTCACGAACGAATGGAACTCAACAAGAGAGAGATCATAATACTCCTTTGAAATTGTTCACGGCTAAAATTAAAATTAAAATTAATTATGCGCATAGAGCATTTGCTAGTCCCGCATACCCCACTTGGCTTTTCCGCTGCTTGATTTACACATACAAACTGTAGAGAGATGGTTTCAATGGCTTTCCATAGACATGGGATAATGCTTGTTTATTTATTTTTTATTTTTATTTTTTTTTTTTGTATTTTTCGACTTGCATGGATCAGTTAACGCTTGCCAAAATGACAGCCAGCGAACAGCAACAACAACAACAACAGCAGCAAGTGAAAATAAACCAAATAGCAGCCAATCAACACTTGCTACAAATCAGAGAAACTACAACAACAACAACAACAACTTTTTGATGCGGGTCATGTGGAAAATTGGGGTTGCATTTTCCTCTATATATGTACGTATGTGTTATTTTTTTTCCTGCTCTCGTGCTGGCATTTTAAATTAGCGCTAATTGAATCAAGCCAAGAAGTGTTTTCGTT
The DNA here is from genome assembly GCA_035047565.1 of Drosophila mulleri. Lineage (NCBI taxonomy): Eukaryota > Metazoa > Arthropoda > Insecta > Diptera > Drosophilidae > Drosophila > Drosophila mulleri. The sequence continues at coordinate 1,483,980 of JAWNPK010000060.1, forward strand.
TACGTTCTCGTTCATCGTCCAGCTGTCTAGCCCGTCCATTTGTCCGCTTGTCCATCGCGTCCTTTTGTCCGTCTGTCAGACTGTCAGTTAAGCCAGTTAAGTCAGCTGTCACATGTGCAAATTTGCCGAATAACTTTTTTGACAGCCTCGAAATCCCATACATTGGCATTCGCATGTAAGTCAAGCTCGGGTCGCCGATTCGATTCGAAGGTTCTTTAATTTCTGGATGCCTTAATTCGATTAGTGCTGATTGTCACCGGTGTTTTACTAATGAGCCTTTTCAGGCTGAAAGTGAACATTATTTACGCATTGCTTGTGAATATGTTAATGGACTCTAGCAGGCGCTGCTCAACAATTACATACCCTGCTGAGCAGCTTTTTGGAAGCGAGTTTTTCCATACGAGATAACCTCAAATGGCATAAGCCCGAATGACCAAAGGAATTTCATGGAAAGAGATATCAATGATGCGAAGCAGACTGGACTGGAGCTCAATTACTCTAGCTCTTATAGATCAAGAGATTAAAATGCTCAAATATACTAACAGAGAGGCAGAGAGTAGGCCGCATGGATGGTAGAACGGACGGATACACATTCAGATCGAGTCGTCTGCTGATCGTTCACAGCTCCCACTGCTCGTTGCACTCCTTTGTAAATACACCCTGTTTTTCTCTGGCTTCTAGGATATAAGCATAATTGCTTTTTGATTAATTGACTCGACTTAATGATATTTCTTGGCTGTCAGCCCAATTAATATAATATACAATTATTTACTTAACTCATAGCTGCTCAAATAGCACTTAGCTTTCCGTTTCCAATAAGGCTGAAAGCCTGCAAGTGTCTTAGACAAATATGCTAAGCATTATATCTAATCCAGTTGACGGCCTATAGCCAGGCGAGCTATCTCGCTTCCAATTCAATTACATCTCCGAATTTCAATTGTTATCTTTAATTTGCTTTAATGCTTGTTTAAACTACTCTCGACTGCTCGCAGATAATTTTATTTAATTTACCTCATTTAAAATGCATTTGCTGTGCATATGTCACATGCTAATTTATTTAAGTATAAAGATATAACTGTTTGATAAATCAATTAACACAAAAATATTTAGTTAACATTTATAAAAAAAATAAGGGAAATTGCAGTCGCAGATGATGTTAAATGTGAGGTAAAAGTCGAGCTCTTAATGCGATTGACAAGAGGAAAAAAACTATTATATAGTTACGAGCTGAGTAATATTTACAGATATAGGGAATATATACATATTCATATACAGATAATCTATATATTCATAAAGATATCTCCCGCTCTCTCATTGAACAGATTCTTTCATATGAGTTAAACCGAATAAAATCTTATTAGAGACTCGTTTTATATTTTGATTTGTGTTAAGTTATATATTGAATATATAATGGAAAATGAGTGAAACTAACAAATTTGCCATTAGACTCCCTACAGACTACATATTCTTCTAATCATATGGTTTTCTATACGTATAGATATGTATATCAAATATTATGATGTCCAAATGGCTCCTCTGTTAAATTAGTGAGCCATGAAATCAGTACTGTAGAATTGAAAAAAAGTAAGAATGTTGCCCGACTTCATAATACCTGATATACTTAGTAAAATGTAGTAGAAATATATATCCTTAATATATATATGTGTATGTATGACGAATGGTTTCATCTCTGTTGAGAACCTCTCTAATCTATAACAACTTGTTATTAGAGATGTTCGTCTGACTAACTAATTATATCAAATTTTCAGTCTTTAACTAAACTAAAACCGATATACTCTCTTGAACACTTTATGAACTAGTATAAATTTGTTGTGTGCAGTCAACTGTTGAACAACAACAATCTATTAACTATAGAAAAATCTGTTGTTGTTGTTGCTCTTGCTGCTCTACTTTAGTATCTGCTATAGTTGTTGCTGCTTTAGTCGTTAATTTTGCGCACGCCTAATGAATTTTACACTAGATTTTTTTTGTTTTTGCTATCGGTGCCCGTATTAGCCAATCCCTCCGTCAGCTCATAAATATTTAATGCAAAATAATTAACAGAATCGCGTGAACAGCGGCAAACGAGAGCAGTATGGGAGCTGGAAGGATGGAATGATTGATTGCCTGCTGCCTGCCAGTGGACAATCATAAAATTTTCGTTAATCAAGTTTAATTAATTAAAGGCGACAAAATGGCGGCGCCTTGCGGCCAAGAGTCTGGACAAAGTCTGCACTGGGATAATAGTTCAGCCCAGAGCCCATGGGCAACTGCCAACTGCCAACTTCCATTTGCCATTTGCCATTTGCCAGCTGCCATATCCGTGTCAATACTTCCTGCAGCTGCTGTTGCTGCTGCTTGCTGCTGCTCGGCCGTAAATTATGCAATACTTTTCCGCCAGAGGGAGTTGGGTGCACGTGTCGCCAATTGGAAACCATCAACTTCTGCCGTACGCCACGTCAGCGACTTTTGAAACGGCGTCAGCTCCAATGACAGTTGCTATAATGCCATAGATTATGTTGTTAAATTGAAGCCGCCAGCCATGGGCCAACGGCAACAGCAACAATTAAAATAATAACATTCGCCTTTAATTCATAATCACATTGATTTATACTACATACATTTCCCACAAAATCGATTATCGGAAAAGAATTGGTTGCTCTTGTTCGAATCCATGCCTAAGCTTAAATTATTACGTTATATAGTTAGTTTAGCTACTAATGACCGAGAGAGTAATGCATAATTCAAAATGCTCAGTAAATGATTGATAAGTAGGCAGAAGGTTGTTCATTAATAGTCGACCAAGGCAATCGATTCATTCAAAAAACAATAAGTAAACTGATCCAGTAGTTCATTCAAATGAGCAACTCCATTGACAGTCTGTTGAAATATTATTTATACATATATTATTTAAGTCAATAATTGGTTTCCCATATACAAACCGTATAAAATTACTCTCTATGAAATCAGTTGAAAGATCTCGATCCCACTTCCATTTCGAAATACTCGTAGAATGAAATTAATTCATCAAAAATAAATTGATTCTATATTTTGAACTGATGTCAACTCAACCCATACATATATTCCATTCCATTTTCTATCGTATTTCATAGCTGAGCAGTCATGGACTTGAAACTTTTTGCGCTGGTCAGCGTATTTGTGATATGGCATGGGGTGAATTGAAATTATCAAAAGTTCTTAAAAGTACGTTAGACTAACTCAACTAAACTGTTGCAGAGCTGCGGTAACAAGCTTATATACAAACTTAAAAACATTAAATGCTTAACAAATCCAAAGTTTGTTTCGACTTCGTCATGCGTTGTGAAAGCGATAAATTGGAATAAGGCAATCGGTCAAATGGATTGTGAGATTATTCAACCCATACGCAATATGACTGTGAGTAAAGAATATTCTACACTTAAACTAAACTTATGAACTAACTATTTCATCTAATATTGTAGATTCGCTTGCGGGTTTACAAACAGGACTATAGCAATCAATACCAGCCCTTTCTAGTCGATGTTACAGTGAATATGTGTAACGTGCTCTCGAGAAGGAACTTTTCGCCTTATGGCTTGATAATTCGAAAGATATGTGAACGATTTACGAACTTTAATCACTCTTGCCCCTTCGTAGGCCATCTTATGGCCCGCGATTTGTACATCGATGAGGACCTATTGCCGGCATTCCCATTCGGTATCTATCAATTTTCTATGTTTTTAATGGAAAATCATATTAACGACTACGATTACATTGGGGAAATGAAATTTTTTGTCCATGCCATGGAGATGGTTCAATTGAATAGAAAGAAAACTACGAAAAACTATAACAAAAGCATCAGTCAACCTTCCAAGTAAAATGAGTTTTGTTAACCCAATAAAATTTCAATTATGAATTCCTGAGTTCTGTGGATTTTTAAATAAAATTTTCCAGCTATATCCATAAATGTCTTGTCTACTTGTTTTTTTATGGGCTTCACAGCATTCGCTATCGCTATCGCCTCTCTTTGCAGTTCTCATAGTATTATTTCACATATACAAATTGTAGCACATTACTCTCCATGAAATCAGTTGAAAGATCTCGATTCCACTTACATTTCGAAATAGAATTTCCAAAACAAAATCAATTTATGAAAACAATTCATTAAAAATCGATTTGTTTTCAATTATGGTGATGCTCGTCCCATATATATAACACTACTGCTTTCATAGCTAAGCAGTCATGGATTTGAAACTATTAGCGCTAGTCAGTGTGTTTCTGATGTGGCAGGGAGTGAGTTGAAAACAATTATTAAATAGTAAATTAGAGTAACTCAACTAAACTTTTGCAGAATTGCGATACCAAGCAGATATTCAAAATGAAAAAGATTGAATGCTTAACAAATCCAAAGTTTGTTTCGACTTCGTCATGCGTTGTGAAAGCGATAAATTGGAATAAGGCAATCGGTCAAATGGATTGTGAGATTATTCAACCCATACGCAATTTGTCTGTGAGTAAAGAATATTCTAAACTTGAATTAAACTTATGAACTAATTATTTCTTCTAATCTTGCAGGTTCGCTTGCGGGTTTACAAACAGGACTATAGCAATCAATACCAACCCTTTCTAGTCGATGTTACAGTGAATATGTGTAACGTGCTCTCGAGAAGGAACTTTTCGCCTTATGGCTTGATAATTCGAAAGATATGTGAACGATTTACGAACTTTAATCACTCTTGCCCCTTCGTAGGCCATCTTATGGCCCGCGATTTGTACATCGATGAGGACCTATTGCCGGCATTCCCATTCGGTGTCTATCAATTTTCTATGTTTTTAATGGAAAATCATATTAACGACTACGATTACATTGGGGAAATGAAATTTTTTGTCCATGCCATGGAGATGGTTCAATTGAATAGAAAGAAAACTACGAAAAATTATAATCAAAGCATAAGTCAGCCCTCCAAGTAAAATGACTTGTGTTAACCCAATAAAATTTCAATTATGAGTTCCTCAGTTCTGTGGATTTTTGAATACAAGATTCCAGATACATGCATAAAGGTCTTGTCTGATTATTTTCTTATGGGCTTCACAGCATTCGCTATCGCCTCTCTTTGCGGTATTCATAAGATTGTTTGCCTAAATGGAGCTATGCCAGATTGTAAAATGTAAATCAACAAATATACATATATATGTTGACTAATATAGACATATATGTATATATTTATGTTCCCGCATGTATACACATACATATGTTAATATACATTCTTTACTAATCCATACTTACATATTTGTTATGCCTCGATTGACAGTAATTGGAACGATAAGCTCTTGCTATTAAAAATATGTCGTAATTTTTTAATGATACATCAACATTTGAAGAAGTAATTAGTACATGTTATCAATATTGTGACATTTCTGAATATACAATTAAAAAGCAATTTCGATTTCTACCTATATATGGAGTGCAGGCATTGCCATTTAGAAAGTGTAGTCGATTCAAGCAAATGTACTTATTTTGGATAGTCCTCGTTATCCACTGGGCGGCGTTGAGTTTAGTAAACAAAAAGAAAGAGTAGACTAGATCCGAAAGACATTACAGCCTTTAATATTTTCAGTGCGCTGATCCAAAGATAGTCTATAAGATTAAGAGCGCCGAGTGCAGCGCTAATCCGGAACGCGTAGAGAACCTCACCTGCTCTATTAAGGCGCTCAATTGGAACAAGTCAGTTGGTCAACTCGACTTTGATCTCGTTGTGCCATTGCGTAATTGCTCGGTAAATCATAATCTCGCTTTATAAATGCGGGCTCCTTTATAACAAATTTCTGTTTCAGATCCAGTTTGAGGTATTCAAAAAGGGCTACAGCAATCAGTACCATCCATTCCTGATCAATGCCACGTTTAATGTGTGTGACATCATTGCCAAACGAAGCTTCTTTTCCTACGGAACACTTTGGTTCAAACTAGTCAGAGAGTACACAAATGCCAACCACACCTGCCCGTTTGAGGTGAACTGATGCGATAACACTTGATTATTCAAATGAATAGAATTTCTTTAACACATACATATATAGAATCATATAACTGCACGGAATTTCACCTTCAACCCGAACATAATGCCCCGCTTTCCTCTAGGCTTTTACCGGTTTTCCGTTAAGCTTACTGAGGGCTTTTCCGACAGACCAAGTGCTCCAGTTGCATTCATCAAAGTTGATGCTCAAGTTATGGAAATGATAAAACTACGTAACAAACAGACTTTCAACAGAAATAATACAAGTAATGTAAGATGAAATACAAAAATGTATTCTCCCATATTTAACTTACTTACCCTGACTCTGTAATTAAGTCTATTGACTTATAAAATCCAGATACAACTGAGGATTTTACAGCGCTAAAAAGTATAATTTTTTATATATACTATATAACTCTTATGAATAAATGTCGACGTAATTATAAATCAGATTGTGATTGATATATCTGTATATACCGTGTTCTCTCTGCGCAATATTTATAATGCTAATCGATTGCTATTAAAAACGTGTTAAATTGTTTTTTTCTGCTAATGCTATTTAAAGTATTTTACTATAAATAGGATTTAGAGGCACTTGACGCATTATTTTCTATCTGTGGCATCTTTACAGAGTGGTAAAACCCTCATAATCTAATACAATTCGAAATAATAAAATAATCTGATAACACGATATCTACATATGTATATAGTGCGCTGATTCGCCGCTCGTCTACAGGTCGACCAATATTGAATGCTTCCCGGATCCAGCATTCGCCGTAAATGCCACGTGCTACCTCAAGGCAATCAATTGGAACAAGGCCGTGGCCTTCATGGACTGTGATATGGTTTTACCTCTGGCAAATACATCGGTAAATAGCACTTGCATGTAGTGCCTATATATTCTATTCCTTTTTGACTACAACAATCGATATCATCCGTTTCTGGTTAATGCAGCTGTCAACGTATGTGACATTATATCCAAGAGCAACTTTTTGACCTATGACATGATGTTGTGGAAGGTGATCAGGAAATAGACAAATGTAAATCACAGTTTCCCTATTAAGGTAATGTTTCCCTGATCATTGACTGCTTGATGAATGTTTTATTAAATTCCGCATATCCAGGGTCATCTGCTGGCTAGAAATTCGTACCTAAAATTCTTTGTTCAGTGAATCTAGCCCATCCGTTGGGTTTTATAGTTTAATCACCATAGAATAGGTTTCGAACTCAAAATTTAAAAGTTAATTTTACGATATCATACTAATGGTTTCGCCTCATTTATTGTGAATTCAATACAATTAAAAATGTCTTTGTTGTTTTGTATTATAGTGTAGCTCTTGCCACTCGATCAGTCGACAAAATGTATTTGGCTTGGCTTGTCTTCGTAATCCTACTGCCAGACTGGAGTGCAGTTGAGTTCAATAAGAACGCAGTTTCATTAATCTATTAAATACTCAAGGTTTCTTGTCTTCCAGGGCGCCGAACCAAAGATTATATATAAGACAACAAATATCGAATGCAATGCCGACCCGAAGCGCGTTGTGAATATCTCCTGCATCGTTAAAGCAATCAATTGGAACAAGGCAGTTGTCCAAATGGACTGTTATCTGGTTGTACCAATGCGCAATTTTTCGGTAAATAATAATATCAATTTAAATTAGTTTTGGTGATCAATTACTTATCTGTGATGTAGATCCAGTTCGAGGCGTTTAAAAAGGGCTACAGCAATCAATACCATCCCTTCCTGGTCAATGTGACTTTCAATGCATGTGACATCATTGCTAAAAGAAACTTCTTGCCCTACGGAAGAATGTTGTGGAAAGTAGTCAAAGAATTCTCGAATGTCAACCACTCCTGCCCACTTGAGGTATTATAATATCAGCGATTTGTAAACTATTTTAATTCTGAGTCATATCACATACAGAATCATCTATATGCGCGCAATTTATCCATTGATGAGAAAATGATTCCAGTTTTGCCTATAGGCTTTTACATGTTTTCCTTAAAATTCATCGACCGCTCTTCCAAGGGGCTTAGCGAATACGTTGGTAGCATAAAGTTCTACTTTCAAGCTATGGAAATGATAAAGATTAAAGAAAAACATAAAATAAATAGAACACCTACTATAAATCCTAATAGTAGGTAATGATACTTCAGCAGTATGAAGGTACAGAATCTGTATTGCTATGTAGATCTTGTATTTGGGTATAAAATCTTTGCCGTACCCCACGCCTCATTCAATCTACTTTCTATTCAAAGGCATTGCGAAGGTAAGAGACCACTTGCTATAAAAATAAAACATTGGGAAGTTAGATAAAACAGATTTGATGTGCTTAATTAGTTACTTCGGGCAGCTATCAGATTGAATGCTTCATTATACACGGCATTCGATAATTACACGAATATCCAAAGTCCACAGAGCTGGGCGGAACCATTAAGTACGTAGACCTCGGTTTCAGTTGTTCACGAAACGTGCCCGAGTTCTGATTTAACCAGCAGCTGGCAATAATGGCGATTTTGTACTTCATTCGGGAGCCGGAAACTCTATGCGAATGCGTCAGCCTCATTAGCTGGGTGCAGTTCGTCATGGGCTGCAGTGGATTCGTCGAGCGGGCAGGTCGCTTTGTCAGCAACAAGTGGACGCGTCTCTACTCGCTGAGCTTTGTGAGCCTGGTAGTCTATGGTCTAAGTACCACCATCTATGCCCTGCTGCAAAACGAGGTGCTGCTGGAGCGAGTGCTGCAGCTGGACAAGCTTATCTTGTGCATCATGGCCATGGAGCTGTTGCTCGCCACGCTCGTCTTCCTGATCACCATGATCTCGCTGCACTCCTGGTCGCAGCGATATGTGGCCATCTACCAGCAGCTGGCCGAGATCGATAGGCGACTGATAGGCGAGTTCGGAGCCCGCATGAACTACGGCAAGGTGGTGCGCAAGCACATCGTGGTGCTCGTCACGGTGGCCGTCCTCTACTTGGGCGCTGTGAACATGGGTCTGGCACGCCTGGCTGATGGCCGTCACTTGGAGATCGTGGTGCCCGCCGCCCTCTGCTATATCGTCATAACAGGTGGCCCGCATCTAACGGGCTTCGTGCACATGAGTCTGGCCGAGCTGCTGGGCATCAGATTTCGGCTGCTGCAGCAAATTCTGCAGCCGCAGCGCCTGCAGAAGCCGCAGCTGGAAAATGTCCTGCGTTCCCTGATCGATATGGTCAAGCAGCTGCATTATCTCATTATGGATATCAACGAGGTCTACAATGTCACCCTGTGGTCCACCATGGCCCACGACTTCGCCTTGAGCACCACCGAGCTGTACATCATCTTCGGGCGTTCGTCAGACATCGCCGACAGCAGCAAAGGCAGCGGCATTGGGGACGGCAGCTACAGCGAGAATCCGGATGGGGGCGAGGCGATGGGCGTGATGCTGATGGCGTTCCTCTCCATCTGCATGCTGGTGCCGTTCTACAAGATGCTCATCGGGCCTGTCTACTGCAGCAATAGCATCGAGGAGGGCCGCAAGTGCTTGCATTTGCTCGAGCAGCTGGACAATTGGTTTCCGGGCAGTCCGGGCATTAAAGAGCTCGTGGAGTCCATAATGCGCTGGCGTCTGCAGTTCAAAATCAATTTCACGAGTGGCAGAAGCACGGTGTACGACAAAACGGTTATTACTGTGGTGAGTGGGAGAGCCACAAAAAAAAAAAGAGTGAGGGGGAGAGGTAGTGAGGGAATCGAAGAAGATGAGAGCAAATCCAAAGCCTGGTCTTTTGATAGAGACTAAAAATGATGGTTGCTTCTCACTCTTGTTGCCTCTCTCTTCTGCTCTCATACTTTGATTTCTCTTTCAGTATACCTCGATTGTGTGTAACTATTTGCTGGTGCTCATCTCATTCGCCATGACACAGCAGCTGGGCGAGCAGGTGGAGCAGCAGAAGGTCGCTCTGCAGGATTGGATAGGCATTTAAGAGAGGTACACACACACACACACACACGCATACATACATACATACATAGTATATCATTAGCTAAATTAATTTACGGCTCGTTAACATACAAACTCCATAAATATGTCAGCGGACGGCTGCGCCAGCACTGGGCTGCCACTGCACCCAGGAGGCACCCAGGAGGCCGTGCGCTGGCTAATGATTATAATGTTTGTCGTTTATTTTATTTGAATTTTATGCAAATAAGGAAAGCCTCGAACGGGCAATCGACCGACCAACCAGCCAGCCATGCAGTCAAGCTTTATCATTGTGGCCATGCCTACGGCTCTTCATTGAGCCTCATTTATGGGTGACGCCACGCCTCCACCACACTCACTTTGCTTTTAAATTGTGCCCCCCAGCAAGCGCAACAGAAGTGCATTAGAAAATAGTTCTTCGTGCATTCCTTAAGGCGAATATAAAGGCATTTGGTAGTCGAACATTCCTCACTTCATACGAAAGTTTATTTGCTAAGAACTTAATGCTCCATTTCATTCCACAATACTATAGCACTCCGATCCACTTATGTACTGCAAATCGCATACAAAATATTAGTTCATAATTATTTGAAATAAAAAGAACAATACGATAACCAAAAGGGCAACAATAGCATTTCGTTCCTGTCCAAATATCCATTTGCGATTATATCGAGTACAATTTGCTGTCGAAATAAGCCTAATAAATAGAGCATTCATTCATGTTGGATGCGTGGCATAAATCCAGATAACAAAAGCCGACGTAATGCGAGGAGGCAAAACAAAAAAACACAAAAAGTCAGGGAAAGAAGAGAGCGAAATAAAATTATTGTGAATGAGAACGAACTGAATGCGATTGCTGCTGTTATATGAAATTTATCGAACTGTGGAGTGGCTGTGGGTGTGGAGGGGTATAAGAGCCAACCTCAAGTATTTATTGCAACGCATATTTACGCCCATCAATTGGGCAACGCGTAATTCGAATAGCTGCAACATTCCCAATGACCCATTGACGTAATTGAATAATATTTTTTCTCTCTTGGCATTCGTTTTGTTTCATATTCCCCCGAAAAAAGGAAAACATTCCATGGGCCTTCATCGCTGCCTCTCTCTTTCTGTCTCTCTCTCAGTTGTGTATAAGTGCAATCATATATGTATCGGTCAAATCATTTGCGATAATTGCTGCATTCCAGAGAAAGAAGGCGAAGAGGAAGAAGTGAAAGAGGAGGAGGAAGAGGACATAGGAACTTGCGAACATTTCAAACAGTTTTTGCCACTGCACAAGAATTATTCCAAATAAAAAGAGAGCAAAAATATTACTCGAACGTAATTGGATATTAATAGCTTGCACTTAACATATGACCTAATTACCACGCACACAACACAGTTATAAAAAGTCTCCGATTTATATAGAAAACATTTCACGATTTGACAGCAAAACCTAAACATGACGATATGATAATTGCCTATTTATAGTCGGCATTATTTTTGCTGCCTAATTAAGGGCAGTTTTAATGGAATTAATGTTAAAATATAACGAGAGAGACTTTTAACAGAAAATGAAAATGAGCTGTTAAATGCGCCATGCACGTGTTAATAAGATGCGGACTGTTAAGCTGTTCGATGAGAGAGAATGTTAAAGAGATTCTACTGTTGCGCTTAACAGGAAATGTTAGCTGTAAGGAGATTCTAATGCAGCTGTTAATAAGTGATAGCTTAACAGTCAAATGCTACCAGCGAGCTTTTACACTCCACATATGACAAATGTAAGCAAATTTTTAATTTTTTCAATATAATCCGACGCTAAGGCACTCAAAAATCAGTAAGCAAAGACTGTCAAGTAGAGCAATCAAGCGTGTCTATAAGCGTTTGCTGTTAACTTTAACATGCAAATGTTAATGCAAGTGCTATGTAAATAGAATTAGCAAAAGTACTTTGAATGCTAACTGTGTGTAAGTTCTCATTGAGTTGCCGGGCTTGAGAGTACTTCAAGGATTTTCTATGAAACATTTCATCAACTATGCACACAGTGATATTCGTACATACATATATAAGTATGTACATACACATTGGCTTATGAACGTGACAATCAGCGTGCGTATGTGTGTGTGTGTGGGTGTGTGTGCCAGCTGCGAAGCTTTTGTAATGCTGGAGCCAAAACTCATAACAGCATTACCCGCTTTACTTAACTAACTCATTTAAAAGTTTCACTAATAGCATGTCACACATGTGCTTAGCCCAATTAAAATGTGGTCAGGGCGTGGCACATATGCTGCCCGCATGTGAAGGCAGTAGGGGAGCGGCGTGGCGGGGAGATAGCTGCAAGGAGTCTAGAGTAGAGCAGAGGAAGGCATCTGTTCTATTTGATGCACAAAAAGTAACTGCAGCAGAATGCGTGCGCCATTGTGTCGAGCCACGGCCTGGCCTGACTTTTTCCATTTAAATTTTAGTGTTTTTTTCTTTTCTTCATAATTGTTGATACCCTGTAAATTATTGTAAATGGTATAGAATAGACTGCCTAGATGTAGTAGAAGGCGTGACATTGAGTATATAAACAAGTCTAAGTTCGTGATTGTCTGCACATTGTGCATTCACTAAGGTTATCTCGAGAGCTATAAGGTCTAGACATATCGAATTTTGAGCATATAATCCAGTTAGTGATGAGACAGCGGCTCTTTGCTCGTTTCAGGGTATCTAAAAGTCAAGCTCACTCGACAGAAGCACTCTATATATAGTTATCTCTCGTTCTGTCACCCTCGGTCATTCGCTCGATCTCTCTCTCTCTCTCTCTCTCTCTCTCTCTCTCTCTCTCTCTCTCTCTCGCTCTTATTCACTCTTAACTTAATTAGCAGACGGCGCATTTTTAATGCGTGCTGCAGAGTCTTTTTTGTCGCACCTGCATAAGGAATGCGAGCACAATGAAATGTTTAAGCGGGGTCTTCTCTCTATACATATACATATACATATATAAAGAAACGAGTGAAAAAGAGTTGCACAAAAGGATAACACAGCGAATTAAGGTTAAACGCTTCATTATAATTATGCGGCTCAGCGATTTGGCATTCGCACATGTGCCCCAGCAGAAAAGGACATGCGGCCTTAGCAACACGCATGTCCTATAAATCATCATAAATACTCAGCTAATTAGCTTTAAGTGTTCTCTGCAAATATTTGAATTAGTTTATTGACAAGTCAATCAAAGTAGGATACAGACACAGACACAGTCACACGCACGAACGCACTCACACACACACAGAGAGAGAGTCAAATGCATTTATTTGCATATTTCACTTAAAGTGTCAAGCTAAGGATACACAGACAGGCCGGATAGACAGAGATGGAGATGGCGAAGCAGAGGAAACACTTCTGATTGTCAACGACACTTGCAAATTATCAAAACTTTTGTGTGTTTACCCAACACACACACACATGCACATATATATATATGTATGTACATCCTGTGCGTGTCCTTTTTGGCTTTTTTGGCACAGATTTATCAAAGCTCAAAGTCAATTCAAATGCAAATAGTGAACGTCATATTATTTGCCAAATATTTAAATAACATTTCTATGCAAATATATGTCAATTTTTGTTATTATAGATATACATAAATATATGTATATATATGTATGTGTCTGTATATGTTAATATATTATATATAGTTCTAGTTATTTATTTCTTATGTTCTAAATTATTGCCCGCAATGCTTGGCTAGAGTTTGCCGACTGTTTGCTCGTTAGCTGTTTGTTTCCAAAGCTCTTCATAAAAGTGTAATGCAATTTAGCTTAAGTTTTATGCATTTCATCATGAAAAATATAAATCTATAATACGTGTGTACATATGGCTTATAAGAAGAAGAGAGAAAACTTTGACAAACTCGAAAATATTTTAAATAATTTAAAATTTAATATACAATAGATACGAACTGAATTCATTTAAAGGCGCATGGGAGCAATATTTAAATGCAGTAATATTAATAGTAGTACTAGTAGCAATAGTAGAAGTAGCATAAGTACTAGTAGCATAAGATGTAGAGTTGCAATAGTAGTAGTAGTAGTAGCAATATTAGTTGTAGTGGTAGCAATAGTAGTAATAGCTGTAGCAATAGTAATAGTAGTAGCAATAGTAGTAGTGGTAGCAATAGTAGTAGTGTTAGCAATCTACTATTACTATTGCTAACACTACTACTATGGCTACCACTACTACTATTGCTACTACTATTACTATTGCTACAGCTATTACTATATTAGTAGTAGTAGCAACAGTAGTAGTAATAGGACTGTTGTATTGTGTTAATACAATTGCATTGTAGTTTCTGATTGGCTGAATGAATTGCAGCTTCAAGTATTATGCAGGGTATCTTTTAGTCATACTATCCACATTTATCTCATTGTTTCTCGCAGTCTAATGCAATCAACTGTAGCACACCCATTCGATTTTATTTGAATTTCTCGCCCACCTTCAAGCTGCCAGCTATCTCAGCTGTTGTATTGAGTGGAAGGCTTTTCCATATGAAAATTAAGTATACCACATGTGTGCCTACTTTTAATGTAAATAATTAATGAAGCAATCAATTAAAACTCACGCCAGTGCCATGGCCCTTTTTGGCACTGAGCTGCTGCTGCTGTTGCTGCTGCTGCTTTAAACTTGTAGTTGTTGTTGCCTTCTGGGAAATTTTGTGTCAATTTCGAATGCAAATCCACTTAATTAAAGCAATTTGAATGCAATTTTACGTCTTCAGTATGTGTTTGAATTCATTAAAAATGCATTAACCCCATAGACGAGAGGAACATTTGCTTTGTTTCCCAGCTGCAACAACGGCAACAACAACTGCGAACTGATGAAGCTCTGGGCTTTGCCCTAACGACGCATTTGACAAATGAAAATTGCATAGCCATAGCTGGAGGCACAGCACGAGTCCGAACTTAACTTCTATTGCTAATGAGCCGAGGTGCCCAAAGAGGCAACGCAGCCTTGCACTAAAGCGTCGCTGGCATTCACTCGAAGCAGCAGCAGCAGCAGCAGCAGCAGCCGCGCAATAAACATTTTTATGGCCAGATTCTAAATCAACATCAACTCAAGTGAAGCCAACTCGACTGAACATCAACATCAACATCGACGCGTCGCTTCACTTGTGCTTATTTATTTAGACAAAAATAAACACGTGGGTTTATGCATTTAAAATAGCATCAAATGCCATAGAAGCATCGCCCACTGTGTACTCTGATGACACTTAACGAGCCGTAGGTGATGCAGGACTGAGGGCCAGGAGGAGCAGGTGCTCAAGAAATATTCTGATCTTGATGCGAAGCGCAATCAAAACGGCTGCAAAAACACTTCAGGCGCCAAGCTGAGCATTCTAGCCATGTCAGAGCGTAAACATTCTAGCCTCACTTGACACACACACACGCGCACACATACACACACGCATGTGTGCCCCGTAATGGGGCGCAAATTTGCGAGGTGAGCTTTTAGCCAAGTCTGTAACTGAAATTGTAGCTGGCTGCAAGCGCAAGCTACTCGGAGGGAGGCTGGCATTAATGCATTTAGTAGTTGGCCAGGTCGTGCTCCAGCCCCTGCGCTCCTCGCTCTCCTCTCCGGGTCTCATGTTGTTTACACGGTCCAAGCAAACGACTTGACAAGTGCCGCAGCTGCAAGGACACCAAGGCGCAAAGGTAAAACTCAAAAATAACACAACGTATACCTGAATGCTTGTTTACCTGTGTGCGATTATGTGTGCATGTGTGTGTGCGTGTGTGCGAACGCTCATCTAATTTAAGTGCAAAGAAACAAGCAAATTACAAGCATTTTGTGCAAGCTGCTTAAGCAAAATAAACGAGCGAAAGAAAAGTGCAAAGGTGAAGGCTACTTCTGGCCAAGGGCTTGCCCTACGCTCGACACCGTGTCTTACTTTGTGCGCGCACGTGTGTGTGTGTGTGCGACGCTTTTTGCTGTGTCATTTAAATGCATAACATAGCCGAAAATGCCTTAATACAAAATGTTAGGCACGTCAAGAAAATTTGCAAGTTTAACGTTGCCCTTGGCTTTGGATTAAAGAGCCAAAAATATGCTGATGCCCCGGAGCAGGTCCTTTGAAATATATTACAGTTAATTTATAGAAATGCTAATAACAAGCCAAACAACAAATGCATACTGGTTTAACTGAAAATATGCAATAAACCAGCACTCGAGTCGGTACAATGACAGATTGGAGCGGCACAGAAACAGGCTAGCAAACATGCTCACTACATACAGAACTGCTAGGAGGATTAAAAGAAGACAACCGAGGGACCTGATTCTCCGATCGCCCCGTATGACGGTTAACAGACGTTGACATACACTTGCCATCATTGTGTTATTAATGTATTGTGTTGTAAATATTTGTATATAAGTGTAAATATTTGTAAATTGCGTAAGTTGCCGGCGCGCCCAAATGGGCAGAATTAATAGAAAATAAGCTCACAAAGGGGTTATTCGCATACCTCGTATGGCTTCAATAAACAAAAAAAAAAAAAAAAAAAAAAAAAAAAAAGTATCAATTTAATTGCATACTTTTTAGCTGCGCTCAAAATTAGTGAAGCTTGATTTGTGAAAAAACTATTGCCTACTTTTGTGCGCAAGTAAAAATGACACACCCAGTGAGCCTTGGACTCCGTATACTTATGTGGACAACAGTTATAATTTTCTTCGATTTGACGTTGAAAAATTGTAGAAGCATAAACAATTTATGTGTGTGTCTACTCAGCTAAAGCATATTTGCTCATTCGCGCTTAATGCACTCATATGCTCGAAGCTGACACCCCTTAACAGATTCAATCCTGACATATTAGCGATTTTCCATCTGTTTTGTATTGCATGCGCTCCCGCAACACTTATTTGCATATTGACCACACAAGCCAAAATGCAGAGCCGCAGAGAAGCCAAACCAAATGCGTGCAGCAGCTATGTACGCTCGCAACACTGAATTCAACAGCTGCAACAGCAACAGCAACAGCAACAACAACAACAACACGGATTTGCTGGTGCTATCTGTCACACATTTGGACACACAAATTCTGGGATTAAGCATGCGTTGGTCGCCGCTCCAAAAATTTTAATTACAGTCTGTCGGCGCTGAAATGGCTGAGCGACAAGTCAATGTAGATAATGCGATTGGCGAACGCGGCGTATGCTTAATAAAGTGCAGCAAAAATGCAAACAACAAAAGTCAACGCGAAGCTGAAAGTTATTTTTAAAGCTGCACATTTTTGGCAATGTTTTAAGCAAGTTGCTGCTGCCATCCGGCGGATGTCTGCGCCAGCAAGTTGAATGACTGCAAAGGAGCGAGAGCGAGATAGAAAGCAATTCACTTGCTGGCAGAAATTGTCGATAGCTAAGCTATAAAGCGAGCGAGTATGTGTGTGTGTATCGATGTATGCTGTGCTTGTGTGTCTATGTGTCGTGTGTTTGTGTGCGCTAAGCTATTTTCGAACAGAAATTGCTTTGTAATTTGAATTTGATTCTGGCAAACAATTTGGCAATGCGGAAATTGAAAGCGCACGCTGCTTTGCTGCTGCTGCGGCCAACTCTTAGAGCTTGGCAGCATAATTACAAACGGAAACTGTGGCAGCAACAACAACAGTCACCGCAGCAGCAACAATCAAGACGATGGCAAGCCAACTTCTTGCCCCTAAATGCTGGCAACAAGCTGCAAACGCAGCGTGTTAAGAAACTTTCGCGTTTCCGGCATTTGCTAAATTGACTGACTAAACAAATCCCCACACACACACACACATACACTCGCAGAGCACTCATATGCTCTGCACTCTCTCAAGTCAAATCCACTTAGACGAAGTTCACATAATGGTCGACGACCCGCAGCAGGCGCATCCATTTAATTGAAGTGAAAATCACATTCTGTGTCAGCGAAACGCCTTTTGTTGCTGTTGTTGCTGTTGTTCGTGTTGTTGGTGTTATTCGTGTTGCCTGCAGTTGTTTTGATTGTTGTTGCTGCTGCCGCTGTTATTGTCGCTTGCTTACGCTGCACTGAGCTGGCGCACATTGCGTATGCGCAACATTGCGCTTAACGCGCAAAGAAAGTGAGAAATGTTTTTTGTTCAAGCAGCTGTGCGGGAATGTGCGGGAATGTGCGAGAGTGAGTGTATGTGTGTGTGCGAGTGTGTGAGAGGGAATAAAGTTATAGTGAATTGCAGTAAGCCAAATAGTTGTGCAGCTACTTCTTAAACAGCTTTAAGACGAAATACATGCTGAAAAGAAAAAAAAAAAACTATAATTTATTTAAATGCCGAAATTAGAACTTTTCTAATGAAATTTCAAATAGTACGATAAATATACATTTTTATAAAGAGACGCAAAGATTTGCTTGTCTCAAAATATATTGTATATCCCCTGGAAACTGGGTAAATAGTAGTAGTATATTGATTCCATTTAGTTAGTTTGTTTCTCTGTCTGTTTTGTTGTCTATCTCTCTAGCTATCTGACTCTCTGTATGTCCATCAACCTCTGCATATGCTTGCTCTTCTGTCAATCTATCTCTGTCTGCCTATCCGTATGGGTCTATATGTCTGTATTCACATATATTACGCAGTGTGCTGCGTCGATCTCCAGATACTTTAGTTCTGTTACAGATTACTTACTATTACTAATATGTTATATAGCTTCCCTTATTCTATCCTATCCTCCTATACTCGAGTATAATATTTGTGTAATAACAATATAGTTATAAGTAAAGCATATAAAATGTAGCTACTATTCTAATGCAGTCTCCAGTAGGTCAGCGGAAGCCTTTGCTTTTCACGCGCCGCATTTGCCAAGGCCTTGGTCTAAATTTTTATAAACATTTTAACTTGGTTGCTTTCAGCACAAAGACGAGCAAAGCAGCACAGCAGCACTTATGTATGTATGCGTGTGCGTGTGTGTATCTGGTTGAGTATGGGATGTCCGCACATTTTGGTCAAGCTTTTGCATTTGACTTCACTTTGTGCCATGCCATTTTAATTCATTTAAGCTGTGCAAATGTGTGGGTGTGTAGCTCTCTCTGTGTGTGTGTGTGTGTGTGTGTAAATGACAGAGGCTTGGCAGTGGCAGGCCTGGCTCAAGGTCTATATAACTATGTGCACCATTACGTTAAGTGCCGGTGGGCAACGACGAGCGTCCTGCAGGATGCGCAATGCATTTGTCATTGTGGAATGCATTTTAGCAAAATGTTTTTTGGCCGCACGTTTGAATTACATGACACAAATAGCAATTGCAACACGCTGACTCTGACCATGCTACCGCTCCACTTGCAGTGTTGCAACTGCTGAAATTAATATTTGCACTCAAAATGCAATTTTGCTGGCATTTCCTTTTGTTCGCTTGTTGTCGCTGCTGTTGCCTGCCAGCAGCAGGAGCAGCAGCAGCTCGCCTATTACGCCCCCTTTCTCCTGTGTATGTGTGTATTTTGTTGTGGCAGCTTTCATTTTGCATTTTCCGCTTAGCAGCATGACAAATGCAACAGCCAAACAACCAGCTGAATGCATCGCGTTTCCACTTTGGCTGCCCATTTCTCACAAACATTTTTCGGCCAGGCTCTTCTGCTGAGATGGTGATGTTGCTCCTGCTCCTGCTCCTGCTCCTGCTCTTTAAGCCTGACATATGGTGTTTACTCAATGCATTCAGGTGTCAAGGTGCTGTGCTTGGCAAGACCCAACCGAGCACCGCCAGTCACCAGGCAGCCAGCCAGCAATAATTAAGCAGCTGCTGCTGCTGCTCGAGCAGCTAGCACTATAATTGCATTATTCATGAGTCTGTCGCATATATGTGTCTCTGTGTGTGTGTGCTATTTTAGCGACTCAATTGCACAACAACGCAGGCTGTAAACATCGCCAACAACTGGGAGTGTGACTGAAAGTGCACGACTAGCAGATATGCTTGGTCCACAGCCGCAAAGGGATCTGTCAATGTCTGGAGTTCCTGTAGCTTCTAATCGATAATGAAATGGCAACGAGACAGCTGCATGGGTCAGCAGCAAATAATTAAAATATTGCCATTGGAATGGCATTTGCAGAATTTGTAAAATGAAAATGAGACACCAAGATCAAGAGAGAGAGGCAGGAGGTGGAAATTACATACCGTATTTATATGAAGGAATATAGCAGAAGTAAAAGTTAGCTTATTGTTAAAGAGTATCTGCAGCATCTAAAAGAGATAGCTCTTGTTCTTATAGCTCGTAAGATAGGCATCTGAAGAGCAACTAGAAAATATTCTACCAAATCGACCAAGCCATACCATACCAATTTTTCTCTTTCTACTGTCAAATAGAGCTATCATTTATAGCGTATATAGTCAGCTTATATACCTAGTCCTACATACCTGTATCTCTATAGGAAACGTAACTACCCGGCCATTTGCAATGGATACTCTTTAAGTTGGTAACAAGTTCAAGAACTCAATTTGGTCTGCTGCAGTTTTCAGCTCTCGAGCTTCGAGCAACCAACTGCAGCTTCTTGGCCTCGTTTGCTGTTGTTGCCTACTTCGCGGCGTGTTTTAATCTCACAAGCAAATTCGTATTAAAACTCCGCCGTGTATTCTCTCTCTCTATCTCACTCTCGCTCACTTTAGCCCCACTTGTGCGCTTAACTTTCAACTGGCGCAAAAGTTGTTAATTTTGCATGCCAACTGCAGTATGCGCACTTTATAAGGACCACCATTCATACACACACACACACATATATATGGAGCGAGTGAGACACATATACACACACATACATATTCAAACGACTAGAGCTTATTTGCCACTTTTGTGTAGTATTATTTGCTGTTGAGCTTTTTTTTTCGTTCGTTGTATTTTGCAACAATTACTTTGATGCCAATGCGCTTGTGTGCTCAATCTAATGCATTTTTGTTGATATTACCAAAAGCAGGGATTGCGGAAAGGGAGGAGAAACTGTACTGGAGAGATGAATGCAAAAAGCAAAGGGTACAAGGAGTGAGGAGTGGGGGAACAGAAAAAGAGATGACAACTCAAGGGGAACAGAAAAGTGAAAGCGATATCTATCATAGAGTCCCAAGAGGAAAATTTAGTGAGATGTTTGTTTAAAAAACTAGGAGCTAGACGGATCCGAAGTGAGAGGAGTTGGGGGAGAACTGCAGCAGGGATTCGCTTAAAATAATAAAAATAATATTTCATAATATTCAAGCAGAACAAATATGAACACTGAATATCCTTAGTTACCAGATAAATAATGTATATATGTATATATATAAATCATATACATGTGTAATTAAATCAATTAAAAACAATGCACAATACATTGTTTTGTAATTGGACACAAATAAATAGTTTATATAGAAAGTGAAACAATGTCAATTCCATTTTTGTTGCTTTTATACTGATCTATTCATTGTATCATCGATTTTGAATTTATATTAAAATTCATTTAAATATTATTTTTATTTATTCTTTTGCAGAACCCATTTAGATATCTCTCGCTCTCTATTCCCTTTCATATGTACTTCCATTTAAGGAGAGAGAGAGAGAGAGAGAGAGAATCATTCGCCTGGCTGTCGACAGCGGCAGTGGATGCTGTGGGTTAATCACAGTTGCCTTTGATCCTGTCTGGACTCGTGTAGTTTGCACCGACAACAGCTGCTGCTCCTGCTCCTCCTGCTAACGCTCCAGCTACTGCCGCTGTTCCTGCTACAGCTGGTGCATCTGCCTTTGCAACTAACGGGATTTGTTTTCTTATGTGGATGTGGAAGCGACTCTCGCCGCCAGCCAAAATAAACACGCAACGAAAATGCTAATGAGCCTCTCTGTAATTAATTTTCACATAACACAAATGCAAATGAACACACGCATACACACACACACACACGCACTCATGTGCAGCTTTACTTAGGAGAATGTGAGGCATATTTAAAAGGTGTTTGCGCGTAACTTTTGATGCAATTGCAACTAATTAAAAGTGTATTACTTGCTAGCTGCAAGTAATACGAACACACAAAGACATACTCAAGCAATGCCATGATAATAAACACAATGCAGCCTGCAGGGCTCCAAAAAGTTTTGACAACTATTGTTGCAGTATTTGTAAGGCGAGTGACATGAATGAGGGGCGGAAGTAGCGGAATAAGCAGTTTAGTAGTAGATGTGCGTATGCATGCGTAGTAAAGTTGAAAAATAACAGCAAGCTAATGTATTGTAGTATATATAGTAGTAGTAGTAGTATATAGTAGTATATATACTACATAGTCATATATGTATGTACATGCATTCATCAGTTAATAGAAGTGTATACATATTTTGTTTTACATACGAGCTAATATACACTTCATGACTCATGTTCAACTCTGCTTCGGCACCAGCCAGCAGTCATCTGCAAGACAGGACAAGTTAAAATAAATACATTTGATATCAAGTATACGACGTGGGTGCCAAAGGAGAGACAAACAAAGGCCAAAGTGATATGCATAACAAATAAAGCGTATGGCCAAGGCCAAAGTCATTTGTAGCACAAAACAAACAAACACATTCATAGCTCATCATCATAAAAATATGGATAAATAACGTATATATACATATATATTTAGTATACTATATGTAAGTGAGAACCGATTCTCATATAATTTGACATTAATTCGGCACAGGGCGCAGACATACGCTGTGAGCGCAGCATTTCGTATGTACGTGTATATTTGTTTGGCCAACTTTTAGTGACAGTGCACAAGCCACAGTGGAACCTCAATGCGCGACCGACAGCGGCGCTAACGCAGACAGAGGCAGAACAAACAACGATTGCTTTTTACTTGATAGGCAATTTATGGCACATGAAACAAGCATAAAAAGTCGGCCAGAGAGAGAGAGAGAGAGAGGGAGAGAGAGGATATATACATATATTTGTAACAGTCATGAAATCAGAAAATAATCCACATGAAGCTGCCACAGCAACCGCAGCAGAAAACAAATTCGAATGAAAAACTTTCTAATGAGTCCGCATTACAATTTCAAATTTGTAGCGCAAATTATTATAAAAGTTTCTCTTTTTTATTTTGTGCTTGCAGACTGAACAACATGCCCAGACCCATATAGACTTTATATATATGATATGAATATATATATATATGGAAGGTGGCATACAAATGCCACAATATCTTTTACACACACGCACACACACACAGAGAGAGAGAGAGAGACACGAAGATATAAATGTTAACATGCAGATACATTTGCCACTACAAGAAGCCCAGTTTTTATTGCTTTACAAAGGATATACATGTGTGTGTGTGTGTGTGCGAATGTCTGCGCTTGTGCCCTTTATTTCTGACATTTTCCATAGTTTTGTCAGTTAATAATTAATTTATAATTATTTTGCAACACTTGAAAACAACAAACTCAAAAAAACAAAAAACAAGTAAAAAGCAAAGGATGTGCTCGACTGGAAGATACCCCGAAAGAGTCGATTCGCCATATATGTATATAATGTGTATCGGAGTATCTATATACCAAATTTGAGGGTTCTACATTCTACATTCTATTAGATCGGCAAATAGATCGAAATTAAGTCAAGTGCTACGGCTGCTTAAAAATAGGTTTCAATTGTTTATACAGTACTACATAAAAGTACACACACATTTCTATCAGCAATCTATACTCTGCACTCAACCCCAATCACATAGTAGGGTATGTAAAAAGTCCTGCCGATTTAGCCTATTCAAAAGGCTTTTTTGTCTCATATTTTTACTTTCAATTGGTTTTGGGCTGCAATTAAATGTTTTTGACAGTTTTGCGCCATTTAAATTTTGTGTGCTGCCCGAATTGAGTCCGAAAATTGTTTTAGCCACGGCAAATGGCGACAATGGCCGCAGCAGCAGCCGAGGCAGCAGCAACAGAAGGCAGCAGCTGGGAATAAAATAAAAGCGCGCGCATAACAACATTTTGCACCTAATTCAGTTTATTATTTCATGATTTAATTTATTTTTGCCTGCGGTCAGTGTATTAATATATACAACAACAAAATGGAAAAACAAATAAACATACACAAAATAGAAATGACAGGCGTAAGGAAGCCAGGCTGAGGCGAATATGAATACTCTATAATGTGGTGTACTTGATGTAAGCTGATCACCATGTGATATATGGAGGGATCAAGACAAGAGCTGTGCTTGGTAGAGTAAAAAGCAGGGTATGCCCACTAGCTTAGCTTTATATTATATCTTTACTTTAATTTGATAGAGCATACTGTAGAGCTTCATTAGCTTTTATAAATACTGTTTCTATATTTATTTAAATATTTATTTACTCTTGTGTCTTACACAAATTACATGGCAAAATATATACCCCACGCCCATGTGTAGACTATAAAGAGAAATTTTAACCGCCTTCTCTGCTCTACCCCAGTGGACTATGGTTTATGCTGAGTATCCACAAATTTGGAAATAAATAACCTTAGTTATTTAAGAGCTTTATCGAATATATAAAATATCTCTTATATTCATGAGAGTCCAGTCTATGGAGCGTGATGAGCAAATGCGTATGCCCCATTTACATTTAGGGTATTCCTCAATTCACTGGCAAAGTGAATTTTGAGCGCGGTCGTCGACTCGCTCGGGCAGTAAATAGGTTTTTTTATTTTTTTTTTTTTTTTGGCTACGTAGATTTGCTTTGCATTTTGTCCGAGCTGCGAGTTTATTATGTAATTTTAAATTTGTTGCATAAGTAATTTGTAGAAGGCCACAGGAATGCGTGTTTAAGTGTTGTTCTCGTGTTCTTTTTTTCAGATTTGTGTACGTGTGTGTGTGTGTGTGTGTGGCCAGCACTTGGAAAGTTCATAACTCGGTTTGCCAGTCCGTCAGCTAGTAGTAGGTTGCCCCCAATCAATTATTTAAACAAAAAACATCATCGTCCTCTCGCCCACTTGCTCTGTCTCTGTCTCTGTCTCTTTCTCGGTCTCTCTCTGAATTTAGATTAAACAATGCGACTTGTGCATTATTAAATTTCTCATATTTTTGCATAATTTTTGGGCTTTCATTGTGCAGTTGCAAAATGAGGTCACTATGTAATTGTTGTTTAGCTTAATTATTATTGTTGTTATTAAGTGCTGAAAATTAGTTTCGTTTTTGCCCCCCACGGTGATGTGTTATTTCATTATTGTGCAGTGGAAAAGATATGAATGAGCTAAAGCTAGTTCTATAATATAAAATCTCTTCAACTACGCTCTACACACACTCTCTTACCTATGCCATAACCCTGTATTCAATTTGCACAGCCTCCTTCTGGACCCGCTCCAGATCTTCGTGGCTCATTTCCATGTTACAGGCTCTGTGAATGCAATGCAATGTTTCAATTATTTGCTGCTGCCCAATGCAGTTGTCTCGTTGCCATTTTATTATCGATTAGAGGCTCGAGCAGCTCCTGGATGCACACAGTGACAGATCCGTACACATGTATAGCCTGAGCCATTGTGTGGCCCTTACCTAACTTTGTTAATTGCACGAGCAAGTGTTTACTGGTCAACAAGAGTGGTTGGGTGGTTGGGTGGTTGGCTACAGCTCAAACGACATTTGATATGCAATCGACATTAGTTCGCTCGCTAGCAAATGGGCAGCACTTAAACGACCCGAGTCCAAAGACCAGAGGCCTCTGCTCGGCCAATTTAATGGGCTGAGGGGCAAAAGGTTCAGGTTAAGAAAGTCAACACAGATATCTGCATAAATGCGCTTATACAAAGACAGAAGGGTGTGCGTGTGTGTGTGTGTGTGTGAATGCAGGAAATGCAAGCATGAATAATATAGAAGCAACACACACTCAAACACACTCACACACACACACACACACACACACTCTTACAAGTAGCGACAGTAACAAAAGAGCTGAAAATTAAAAAGAGACAAGCAATTAAAATGGCTTACAATGCTGCGCTGACTACAACAACAACAACAACAATAAGCATAACAACAGCTGCCTGTGTAATTGTTGTTGGATGGCTTTACCGCTGCTTCTGCTGCAACGGCTGCTGGGGGGGGGCACCATAATTGCTGACAGGATGCGAGGCACGCGACCACTTCCGCTTGGGAGACACCGCCACCTGGCCCACAGCCACGCCCTGCACCACCAATCACTACGTAGGGCGACTGCTTTCATAACGTTGGCACATTTTACGTGCAAAAGTAAATGGCAAAGCCGAGTGCAACAGAAATTAAGTGCAGTGCAAACAATAAAAGCTCAAAGCCCCGACTTCGGCTCCACCCCAGCTTCAGCTCCGGCTCCTGTCTGGTCACGATTGCCGCTGCTATTGCATAAGTTGTCCTGGTTGTCCTTGTTGTCCGCGTTGTTATTGCCAGTTGTCTGTGACTGTGGGCATGGTCAGCCAGAGGCAGTTGCAATTGCTGTTGCGACAGCTTTGCATATTGCGCATACGCAGCGTAAGCACGAGCACCGCAACATCAAGCCATCAAGTGTTACTTCCGGTCTTAAGCGACTGATGAGCCTGACCAGCAACAGCAACAATAACAATATATAGCAAAGGGTGCTGACTGCTTAATACTCTGTCAGGGCGGAAGAGCATTCCATCTTGACAGACCAGCTCTACCTTCAACTGCTGACTCTAGCCTTAAAAACTGTTAGAAATAGTTATTTGAATATTATTATCCACAACATCCTCACTCTTCATTTACATCCATACCTTGAGTAAATGAATCTGTGACATATCTTGAATCGCATTCCATACTTCCTTCGTGCTTTCAAATTGCTGTAACTGATATACCCCTTTTGTACTGGAAGCAGTGGTATAACACAAGCAACTACAATTACATATTACAATTGCATGTACATAAGTAGCAACGCGACAGCAAAATGTCGAGCAACTACAAGTTGGGTGACGTTTTCGAACGGCGAATTTTGAATGCCCTACATAGTAAAGAACGTTGAGTGAAGATGAATAAGAAGAAGAAATAAATGAGAATTCAAAGACAAATCAGATGAAGTTACGACAAGAAAAATAAGTAGAAGAAGAGATTATAAATAAAAAAGAAGAGGATGAAGAAGTCAAAAGATAAGTGTAAGAATAAGCTGCAGAAAATATGAATTAGACGAGCAAAATGAGAAGGAGAAAGAGTAGGAGAGAAAATGGCAGAATAGTATAGTATGAATTTGAAAATAAATGTATTCATAAGTAATCTCCTAAAATAAATAGCTCATATACCTTTATATATTTGTAAATATTGCAAAGGCATCAGAGGCCATCCCAGAGTAGTTAAGCCCGATCCAAGATAGTTCACATAATGCACGCTGGAGCCATAATGAAATACAGAAGATATGAACGTTGACTGAAATCCGAATGTTAATTTGAGAGTAAATGCGAGTGGGGCAATTCGTGGTGTCCCGTTTTTTATGGCAGCTGCAATCATAATAATGGGCCGCAATTCCGAGCAAATGCAAGCCGGAAGGACGTCTCATCAAAGAGCTGTTCGTACTTATAGGAAAGAAGGACCTCAATCCGTTTGCTAATGGATATGCTCAAACTTATTAATGGTTATGCTCGTGATCCTTGAGAACAACAAGCAAAAATGTTGCGGGCGGGAGTAACAGACTGCATAATAAGGGCTCAAGGTTCTCGGTTTCCCATACCACATAGCTCTCTCTGAAGGGCAGAATACACAAGTCGATTAGACGTTGGCTAAAAAGTCTAGACAGCTTATCAGACATGGTTACTCACGAGTATATAGCACCCAGCTCGATATTGAGTTGAGCATTACACAAAACCTATATACTCCTTCCTACTCAGGTCGTAAACGAGTATAAAAAGAAAAAGCCGCCTGCGACAGGTGAAGGTCAGCGTAGCTGCTGAGTGTTTGCTGCTTAAGTGTTTGACACGCGGCTTAAGCGACGTTGAGAGCAAGCTAAAGGACATTTTTGCCAGGCAACATTCTTGTCTTTTATGCCATGCACTCAATCGAAAATGAATAAACGGGGTATATTGGCTTGGCATAGATGTTCCGATAAAGTTTGCCCTGCATCCACATCAAACTTCGGTTCAGGGTATCCCCCAGTCGGGCGCATTCGATTAGAGCTCAGCATCCTTGGGGAGAGCACGACACAACGTGCCTGAGACGCGCAGTCCACTTTGATTGCCGGCTCCAATTAGCGTAATATTCGCAATATGCATTTGCCAGAAGGTTTTTGTCTTTTTTTTATTATCATCTGCAGAGTTTTTCGTTCTCCGTCCTTCGTCCTTCGTCCTGTGCCCTTCCTGAATATTGGCTGCAGTAAAGTTCAAGCAGCAGCTGCTTTTAATTGTGCGCCAAAGTTTAAAAATGGCCTCAGCTCCGGCTTTAATTGAGATTCTTTTATGTGTCGAACGCCAAGAACAACTAAATGCGTTCGCTGATAAGCCGTTTAGACATATGATGGGTATACTTGGCATGATAACCCGATTCGTCATCTGAAAATGGTAGCCAACATGGCTGACGATTTCATTCACGGACTCCACAGCAGATAACTGCCCTGCACACGGTTCGTGCGCGCCTCTACAAAAGATTAACAACCGTTACTTGACTTCTATATATAGATAGCATAGAGCTTTAGGGAAAATGGGGCTACATGTGCCACACTATCAGCAATGCATTAGGCAAGGCCTAAAATGGCTTAAATTCCAGATTAAACGGACTGAAGTAGCGCGTAGTCAATATCTAGAACTTACTGGGCAGATGGACAATAAGAATCCAGCATTGGATCTAGTGAGGAAGGCGTCACAATTGAATAATTTTGGAAATATCGTACAAAAAGTCTATCCGAATGCAAAATTTGAAGTACAAGTTTTAATAGCATCACTAAAAAGGATTTCTGTACATGTCTGTGCTCCATTCCCTTTACTGTTAAAAATGTATAAACACATTTTATAAAATGCAGATATATACAAATTTTTTTTTAGAAATATTGCTCAAATGAGAACATGATCAGCCTCGACATTCACACATTTGTTCTTTCCTTTTAACAAATCTTAAGACTTTAATTTTGTAGACAATTCATACAGCAAAAGGCGACAAGTACTTGGTACACTTATAAACTAAACCCGACCTTAATCTCTATATACACCACATTCGAGCAGCTGCACGCCTTCTATTCCTCATCCTTGATGCAATTCTCGACTAGCTCACGTAGATTTGGATTCTCCATGGCAGCCGCAATACGTTCCTTGTCATTGATTTGCTTATTAACTAAAAAAGTCAAGTGAGACATCAGTAATATTGTCTTTTTATGGTATTAAGGAAAATCTTACTCTCTTCCTCGGTTTGATGTGCGCCCTTCTTGATATAAATATCCAGCTTTATATTGTGCGGCAGTCCACGCTCCACCTTGACGCGTATGCAGAGGCCAATCAGCGTAGCCAGCGAGCAATGCGGCACAGTCGGATTAAATTCAATGCGAACCTTGAAAACGATCGAAAAGTTGTATTTTAGGACAGATCTACAGTTGTAAAGTAGTACAGTAGTAGTCCACTTCAGTATCTAGTAGTCCAGTAGTACAGAAGTTAAGTACCCCAGTGGTACAGTACATTAGTACAACAATGTTACGGCAGTTATAAAATCAAGAAGACGAAAGGTTCTGTATCCAGTAATCGAGTAGCACAGTAACGTCGTATCACACTAGTTCAGTAGCACAGTTTATATAGTCCATAGCTTGGCTTACCACTGAGACATTTGAGCGGGTTGGCTGCATCACAAAGATCCCATCCTCATAGATAACATTCAAATCCTCCAGTGTGCAGGGCTTCTCCGGATCGCGTATGGTACGCAACAGATCTGTGAGCATAAAACAACATATGCTAATTATATAATTATTATCAATTAATCTGCAATGCTCTCGTTACCATAGATAGTCTCTTGCAGATCTGTGGCGCTGCGATAACCCAGCTCATGTAGTAAGGCATCCTCTCCATAAACAATTGCACCATTGTCCAAAGACATTTGACTTGTTTTCCGGACGAGCTCCGCGGCTGGTGTGGAATTGCTGTTGCTGTTGCTATTGTTGCTGCCGCTGTCCGATTCAGAGAGTTTGCGCTTAATGTAAGACAACATATTTAGCGTTTTGCTATTTGCTCTAATTATTCTCCTGTATAGAAGTAATATGTGTGTATGCGCTTGTATAGGTGTTTAATTGTATGGGTATTTGTTGTTTGGCACGTTTGATTGGGTTGCTCTTATCTCGTCCGTGCTTTTATCTTTTACGCGCTGCTACGAAGAGAGTGACTTGGTGTCTCTGTGTACTTCTATTGTTGTTCTTGTTGGCGATGTGCTGTAATCATTTAATGCCCACCATTATATTGTTCTAGCAATTATGGTGTATTCTATTTAACTTTATGTGTTGTTTGAACAAATAACATTTACAATGCAATCACACTGGAATAATATTTTATAATACAGCTGATTTTTGTTTTGGTACCAGCAGGGCTGCATCACAGGTATACAACTACAAGGTAAGCCACTGCGCAGGTCTGTTAACACTCCAAGTGCTTGCAAATGTGTGACGTGACGTCACGCGCATGTACGCGCATATTTTGAACTGATAAATGCGAGAAAACTTTGTAATGTTAAATTATCGTTGCCATGGCCATATAAGCTCTGTTATTAACATTTGCCGCAATGCTGCCCTGGTTTCTGTTAGTCTGTGACGTCAATGCGCTCTGCGCAATGGAATTTGTAACAGCTTTATTTGCAATTAGCACACAAATGTATGAAGCATGGTAAATTTCTAACACGATGTTTCCTTTGCTTTGTTTCAATTGCCGGCAACCCACAGATACCTGTAATACATTTGGCAACACTGCAACTTACACTGTTTTGTGTTCTCCTGTTCCCGTTCTTGTGCGTTTTCGGCTTAAAGCAGTTGCATATGTAATAAGTGCGCCGGCTTATTTGCCAACAAATTGTAATTAAAAAGTGAGATAAAGACAAATAAATATTTATAATCAGTGTAAGTGTAGAATAAATAAGAATTAGACATAATTAGAAAATCTTTTTAGTAAATAGCTGCACTGTGGGCAACAGTTTCAAAAATAAATTAATTTAACTGTGACAACCATTGTACTTAGCTAAAAAAGTGATTTGTAGTAGGCTTTGAAATTGAAATTTTCGGCACTTGCCTAGCTCCGTTTTGATTTCTATTCATTTCGTTTTTGTTAGTCTTACGAATTGTTTCTTATTTGTGAAAGCTCGTCGAACGGAAGCAAATCTCGCTTTTTTACCCTTTTGAAAAATAAAGGAAAAAGTTCGTAAAAAGCGAAAAAGCCCATCGAATTAAGCCCGAACGTAAGTGGGAAAGGTGAGCGAATAATTTTTTTTTTTTTTTTTTTAATTTAAATTCATATTTACATACATATGTATGTATATAAATGCGTACATGTAAAATCAAAATATACGAATGTGTGTGTGCGAGAGTGAAAAATTAAATTGAAAGGTGACAAGCAAAAATTGAGAGGCGAAAAAAGATGGCGAAACGAAAAACTGTCCTGGAAATGTGCCGTTATGTTTCTTTACTTGTTTGACAGTCTTTGCACAAAGTTCAGTTCGCGATTCGTCTTCAATCTGTGTGCATCGTTATTGTTGCCGCTGGCAAAAGCTAGTTTAAATTTTTTCTTGAGCTGGATTTTTTTCTCTTCTTGGCAGATCATATACCAAAATGGTTGCCATTAGCATTGATTCAGTGATTGATATCTCTGCCGCGGATCAGTCCTCGGCTACGTCGACGGGTGTTGCTATTAAGGAAGAGCTACCAAATGGTGACTACATTTTGGTTGCCGTTGACATCGACACAACAGGACGTCGTCTCATCGATGAGGTAAGCGAGAGGTCAATGAACTCCTTGACAATCGAATTTAACCTCACACTCTTTTGCACTATTTGCAAATGGCAGATTGTCCAGTTGGCAGCTTATACTCCTACCGATCATTTTGAGCAATACATTATGCCGTATATGAATCTAAATCCTGCTGCCCGTCAGCGTCACCAAGTTCGCGTTATTTCGATTGGATTTTTTCGTATGCTGAAGTCGATGCAGACCTACAAGGTACCAAGTAGTATAGTATAATCCAGTATTCCAATTATATATCTAATTCGGGGAATACTTCTGTGTGCTCGCTTTCCAGATCATCAAATCTAAATCAGAGGTCGCTGCGCTAAAAGACTTCCTTGACTGGCTGGATCAGTTAAAATCGAAAAATCCAAATGCGGATGGCATCGTCTTGATTTACCATGAGGAGCGCAAATTTATTCCATATATGATTTTGCAATCGCTGGTCAAGTACGGCATGCTCGATCGATTCACCAAGACAGTCAAGTCTTTTGTAAACAGCTTCAATCTGGCCAAGTCCTCAGTTGGCGATACCAAACATTATAGCCTACGCAATCTGTCGAAGATATTGAGCAAGGCCAAGGATGAGAACGCCAAGGGCAACGGCAACGATAATGAAGCTGATAGTAACAGTAGCAGCACTGATAAGCATGTAAAGAATGGACTCCAACAAAAGGAGCGAGATGAGTTCGATGGCAGTGCCAGTGTCCGTGCCAAGCTAACCTTCAATGTGGCTTTGCAGCTAAGCAATTTGGACGTTAGCAGCAACACCGCTGAGCCGGATTCATCAGCGGAGGCCTTGAGCAATCTGTTCAATGCTCTCAAACCCTTCACTGAGGCAATCAGCGGTGATGTCAAGGAGCTGGACACTCAGAATGTTCATTTAGAGCGACAAAATTCGTTTCGTCCCGTCTTCTTGAACTATTTCAAGACCACGCTGTATCATCGTGTGCGTGCCGTCAAATTTCGTATTGTGCTGGCCGAGAATGGTTTCGATCTAACCACGCTTAATGATATTTGGACTGAGAAGCGTACCGAGGGGCTAGATGCTGCCCTGCAAGGCATTGCCAGCCTCAAGACCGAAGACAAAAACGAGCTTGTTGAGCTGCTCGATAGCTTCTTTGATCCCAATAAGCTGACCATCAAACCGGTCATTAAGCCAAGCACCATTCGTCGTCGCAATAAGCGTAACGCGCCCTCTCACAAGTCCGGCGGCGGTGGAAATGGTTCGCGTTCGGCCAGCGATGAATTTGGTGCCGGCGGAGATAAGTCGCAAAGTTTATCATCTGTACCAGATTCAACCACCAAAACACCGTCGCCTATTAAGAACAGCGGGCGTCCACAGCGCAAACGCAATTCGCGTCCCACTCTCAACACCAAGGAGGTGAAGACTGCCGAATCACTGAACAATACTGCTCCGGCTAGCATCTCCATGCCCAACTACGTTCCCATTGCGGCTATCAACTAAAAGCGCAACCAAGTAAATTATTTTTTACTAACTTTTACACTGCATATGCTATACGCTTTTTTAAGGAACGTAGTATGCTTTTTGTAGTAATGTATATAGAGTATATAGAGTATATATATATATGTTATTCAGCGCGATACTGAAAGAAATATGAAATATGTAAAAACAGTTAAATCACTCGCTGAATAGCCTATTGTTATATAATATGTTGATTTAGATTAAAATGCTTTTTACACATGCACACACCAACTGAAGATGCATAATGAATGATGAAAGCTCTTCAGATTTTGTCACAACAAAACAAATATTTATACTTATATGCTAATGTAGCTAAACTTGTATATATATTTATTAGTGAAGCGCACTTTAAATGTTAATTAATTTTACAATTTTTTTTTAGTCAATGTATTAAATATAACATACAATTTTAACTTATTTCCCAGACACGAAACAGAATAACCAAATATGATGATAAAAAGAAAATCACAAAAAATTTCTCACAAAGGCATCAAGCAACTCTTAGAACAAAAAATAGTAAAAAATTTAGAAAAAGAATAATAATGAAGAAGATGAAGAAAGAATGGAAAATAATAATAATACAACAAGCGAAGCGAACTGTTTTCCTTTTTGAAGAACGGCACAGATTAGAAACAAATTGCAATCCCAAAATTCAAGTGTAAGAAGTTAAAATTTCAAGTAATATAATTTTTTTTTTTTTTTTTGCGCAACATGTACACGTGGCTATTCCAATATGATAATACTCGAGTATATATGTGAAAGGACATGTTAGTGAAAATGGATATGGACAATATGAATATGGAATATATATATATATATATAATATGTATAATTGATGTGGATCTTGGTTGTCGTTGCCCTAATTGAAGAAGACTCACAAAAAAAATAATGGATGGATTATGAGCTATAATATATATATATATGTATTTATCAACACATATATGTATATATATATAAATATATATATATATAAGAATGGTGCAAGCTGACCCAAACTCTGGAATTTCGTGCTTGGGCTACTGCTGAAAAACACACATCTAACCCAACACACACGCCTTGAATTAATTGGAAGAAAAATATCAATAGATCCGTCTTTATATATGGTGTATAGAAGAGATCAAGCATTATATATGTATAGATGTATATATACAATTGAATATGCTATCATCAAATATCGTTGCGTTCCAGTCATAATTTTCCAAAATATCAACAGAAGAAACACAAAATAAATTGGAAAAATATGGGCTCAGAAACGCATCGATTCGAAACAACATTGGGTAAACCTAAACAATAGACACAGAATGATATATATACGAACATATATATCTAAATATATGTATATATATATATATATAAATATATATCAGGTTACCCAATGTTCAAAAATCTCATAATGAAGCTTAATGTACATACACAAAAACTAGAAATGAAAAATTACAACAGAAAAAATAATTTTAATATGTTTTCCACGAGAGAAGTTCTTAGTGATCGGACATCAATATGCTATTACTACAATGACCATAATATCAACACAAACAACATAATATACCAAATCTGTAATTCACACAACATTAAGAGCTCAAACTAATTTCGCATATAAATGTTTAAAGAGAGGAGAAACTATAGCTGATTTAAAGAAACAAAAACTGTAAACACAACTATATATACACGTACGCAGGCAGGCACATAAAATATATGTATATATGTTTTATTTCAAGCTGTATTTCACACAATTGTTTCATGTTTGCACATAAGTTTTATTTTGAATAACAATACAAATAAATGGAAATCAATAATAAATAACGTATTTTAATTAATTAGGGTCACACTGGTGGCTAAAAGAGGGGCACTGCTATAGAGAAATAATGCGAAATGTGCATCAGCTCAGCTGATTCAACTGTCTCGTTTCTACTCATATTTAAATCAGGAAACATCAACACGCTGTAATAACGTTTCTAATATTGTTTACATATAATTTGGAGAGACTCTGACAGCTAACAGCATTCTGTTAATAACAGAACATATACGATATATCGATTGCAATAAGTAGCTCAAATGAACATGAACAACTGACAGAGTAACATTGTTGCTGTGAACAAGTGCTCATGTGTGCTAGTGTCAATAAAAAGTTTTTCATCATTTGGTGCGATCAGAAAATTCGGCAATATAAGCGGTTTACTTAGTTATTGCACGCTGCGTCAATTGGCGTCGCTGCTGAACAACATGGATATCGATGAGGATGATCAGGACGAGCACGCAAATACGTCGATCTACGACGATTCTTTGGATTATGGCTATTTTAATATGGCACACGGAATGCTCGTGGAAATTACCGAGGAACTGCACAAAAAGTTTCCAGATGAGAAAATCAAATTCTCATTGGTGAACACCATCTTTTTGGCGGCACGCAGCAGCCAGATGATGAGATTTGTTGAGGCCCTAAACACGATCAGCTCGAAGGAAATTCAAGTTCATTTGGTTAATACGGTAAGTCACGGCCCCCACCCGCACTCCTCTGCCCCACTAACTCAATCAAATAACTGCTAATTTGATTTTGCGTAATGAGCGTAATTTACTCTACTGCGTCATTAATGAATATGCTCACCTATATATAGGTATATTGTTTTTTTGATATACGTATATGTAGAATCGAATCTCTTTTGCTATTATTTTTGGTTGCTTTCTTTGTTTATCGCTCACAGCTGGGCGAGAGGGTGAGCAAGAGAGAAGACCCACCAATTGCCCCCACTCTCTTTCTCTCGCTTCTGCTCTCTACATTTACGTTCCATGTGTATTTAGCGGGTGCTTATATATTTTTTATCGCTTGCAAGCGCGCAGTAATTGTTAATTTGCAATTAATGTTCACAAGTTTTGATACGCATTTCAGACAAACATGTATATATACATATTTATATACATACATATATTCATGTATGTGGCGAAAAGCTGCCCCGTCATCTTCTATTCGCGATTATAGCCTCATCTTTAGCTGATTATTCATTTGCTCGCGTGCCTTCTCTTTTCGTTTTTGTTCTGGATCTACTCGACACGAACTTGGCCAACCGCCAGTTGTGCGTTCCTTAATCATCATCAATGTAAAACTATTTATGAAGCGCATTTCCGAAGCGTGGCAATCTATGTAATTTGTAAAGGGCAGGATAATGTGGATACAAAAAAGTGGTTACAATACAATAATACAATAGGTAGAAGTATGATTACAGAATTTTAATTGATATATCGTAATTTCTGACAATAATACCCAAAGAATATTTTATATTAACTCAATATATTTAAATTTTTGTATATAACATAGAAACAAGTACATGTACATACCATGATCAAGAAACACATGCATTCACTCAAAGTGCGGTAAATGAACTCCGTGTTTCACATTTCTTAAGCTGAATTCAGCAGTTGAGTTTGGAATGCAGTAAACAGCTGGCATGAACTGTAAACAAACCCCCACACATGCACTCTCTCTCTCTTTCTCTCTGTCTCGGTCTGTAAACAAACCCCTATCTATATCTGAGAGAGATGGCTTCTCTCCCACTCACAGTGCTCTCTCCCTCTCCTGACACATCAGCTGTGCCAGCAGCTCGCTCGGCGCCTGCGCACGTTCTACCCTCTAATGCGTGTCCTTTGGCTGATGAACAACCCCTCTTATTTCGCTGTGTGGCCATATGCAAACATGGGGTTGGGCGCTGGAATTCCTTGTTGGTTTCGTTCTGTTCACGAAGTTTTATCGAATTTTTGGTCGAGTCCAGCTGCGTCCTTTGCACGAGTCACAGCTCCAGTTGAATTTATACATAGAATCAAGTTATACAGGAGTTGACCATGCACGCAGAGTTATATCGGTAAAGTCTAGAGTTTCGCTGGCCATTGGGATTATCCCTCAACTAATTCTACTTTTTGACAGCACACGGAAGCGCTGGTACGAGTCGGCTTGGCCAGGTGCAAGTTTCTGGCGTGGAGCTAGCGACCAATTGCCACTAACCAGCTATATAACTTATCCGGCGGTGAGTGTCGATCCGGGTCGCGGGTACCAAGTCCCGGGTCTGTTCAGTTTCTTGACCCAGTTGCTATTTATAGTAAAGGCAAAAACCAAAAACGTAATTGGTGTCAGCCCTGAACGCAAAGACTTTTGCCTTGGACTTTGGACAGGCCATGTCTGGATCTTGTCTCAGTCCACAGCATCCATACGTCTAGCACACATATAAATATATGTATATGTATCTGTATAATATGTGTGTAGCATCTGTGCAGTCAAGACAAAGAGCGTGCGCATTTGTAATATTTACATTTGCCGTGCCAAAAACCAAATGAACAACAGCAACAACAAAGGAAAACTTGCTGCGACAATTCTCTATGCACGTTTTCCCACAACGAAAAATGTATGCTGCAAAAAGCGAGGAAAAAACGCACTATTTTTGTATGCTCGCCAGCTTCAGCCTTGACTGTGAAAAGTTTTTTTGTTTTTGTTTTTGTTTTTTAAATATATATAAAATATATATGCGCACGCATCTCATAAGCATACAAAATAAGACCAAAATATACATATCAAATAGAAAACATTTATGTACAGACAGTGAACTAAGGTTATAGAGGATAGAGCTTGCGCCGTAAACAAAGTATTCGCGCCGTGAATACGCATACATATTGTAAATACATGTCAAATAGATGATAATATGCATGGATAGTAAACTATGCCTATTGTGGACAGAGGGTGCTCATACGATATACCAATCTCTGCGACTGTAACAATGTTGTCTAGTAGACCAAAATATACCCCGCAGTTGTAGTTTATACATATGTATATATGTAACTACATAAATCATGGGAGCCAAGTGTTCTATCATTCAAGTATTCACTGTAACAGACAATTTATGGGATACTCTCATAGATATAATAAACGCTCATCAATCGTTAAGTTTTCTCGACTCTTCTATACTAAAATCTCTCTCTACTCTCACACACAGAACTTTGATCAGCCCGATGGCCAATCACTAACGCCTCTCACCATGGCCGCCATGTCGGGCAATGTGACGTTCGTTAAGACGCTGCTCTCTCATTACGACGTGGACCTGGAACGGGAATGCAATGTCATATTCGATGGGCTGGTGGTGTATGGCGCCACTGCTCTGTGGGTAGCCGCTGGCATGGGCCATTTGCAGATTGTTAAGATGCTGGTGCAGGCCGGCGCCTCCATCAATCACAATACAAAGGCGCAATCTTCGCCTCTGCGCGCTGCCTGCTATGAAGGTAATAAATTGATTATGCATGCCGAGAACAGAGCTTTATTAATTTATTTAATTGTACTTCTTTCTTGTGCAGGTCGCTTGGACATTGTTGAGTTTCTGTTGGAGCATGGCGCTGATGTGAATGCTACAAACTTGTTTAACAACAACACGCTGATGATAGCCGCCTACAAGGGCCATCATCTGGTAGTTAACACGCTGCTGCAGAATGGCTCACGCCCCAACGATCAAGCTCTGTGTGGAGCCACAGCTCTGCATTATGCTGCGGAGAGCGGCCATCTGGAAGTGGTCAACGCGCTGCTCGATCATGGCGCCACGCTGCAGAAGAATGAGGCAGGAATAACTCCAGCATTGCAGGCTGCAGAGCGATTGCATGAGGATGTAGTGGAGGCCTTCATCCAGCGCCCTGGGCTGATGACCAAGGAGGAGCAGATCACTGCGCTGGAGTTGCTGGGCGCTACGTATGCGAATGATAAGACGAAGTATGATGTGAATCGCGCTTACAGCTATTTAATGCGTGCCATGCAGATGCGCTACAGCGATGCTAGACACGTGATTCGTAAGAAAGTGCAACAGCCGGTACCTGCATACGACAGCTGGTTCGAGACGGAGAACTTGCCCGAATTGAATGCCATCAAGCTGAATCATCACTCCATACACATGGAGTCGTTGGCCATACGGGAGCGTGTGCTGGGCAAAAACAATCCGGAATTGCCACAGGCGATTGTCTATCGAGGCGCTGTGATGGCAGATCAAGGCAGATTCGAGCAGTGCCAAGTGCTGTGGAACTATGCCATCGATCTTCGCATGCGCAACAATGTAAGATAACATTGCCAACGTATTGAACTGCCATTTATATACGTCATTTCTGTTTCAGGTCAGTGTGGATCGCGATTTGCTGCGTTTTGCGCAGCTCTTTGCCCAGATTTTGCGTGTGGAGAACCACCGGCTGACCCTAGACCATGTCCTGCCCGTGTTGACCAAATGCCAGCAGGAGATTGAGAATAACAAGCTCAAGATGCGGAACGATAAGCCCAACACCTGCGTCAGTCTGCTGCAGGACCAGAACAATCAGAATTGCATCACAGCGTTGTATTTAATTAAGATAGTCACTCAGCTAGCTCGTCGCAAGAAGGATCAGGACATCAATGAGGATCACATACAGCAGCTGTTCTTAGTAGTTCGTAAGTTTATTCAGAACGATACGCGTCTGCAGGATGGACAAACGCTGCTGCATCTAGCCGTGAACGGTGTTACGCCCATAGACGAATTCTATACCAACGAAATGTGCAAGTAAGAAAAGAGTTTAGCTTTCCTTAAATTGTTGTTCCATCTAATTGCTGTTGTCTTTTGTCAGATTTCCCTGCTATGCAACTGCTTTGGTTCTGGTGCACTGCGGCGCCTCCGTTGTGGCTGTGGATGCGGCCAGGAATACGCCCCTGCACATCCTGGTGACGAAGATAAACAGCTCACAGGATCGTCAGGGCGAAATGACGCGCATATTGCAGCTATTCGTGGAGGCAGGCGCACATTTGGATGCGGTCAATGCAGCGGGTCAAACAGCAGCTGCAGCCTGCAAGCTGGGTAAGCTACAGTTTAATATGCTTCAAATTATAACTGTTAACTGGTGTCTTGTCTTCTTGCAGCTAACTTGGCCAACTTGCTGCATGGACATCAGAACGCGCACACGACTCTCAAATGCTTAGCAGCGCGCTGCATTGCCAGCAACAGAATAAGTTTCAAGGGCATGATACCCAAGCAGCTGGAGGCGTTTATACAAATGCATAGCGTCCATAAGGTGCTCTCATAGATGCATATAGATATATATTTCTATATAAATATATAGCCAAAAAATTGGGCCAAAAACAAAAGAAGGGAAATATGAAAATCGAAAATCGGAAATTCAACTTAAGTCATTAGAACTGTGAATAATTTGAGCCTAGGCACAGTTGTTTGTGCATATTTATGTAAAGGTCTAACGAATTTAGTGACTTAATTTAGCCAAATACCAACACGCACATAAACGGACACACATCACACATATATATTTAATATTTATATGGAGACCACGCATCTTTATGCTTATTTAGTTTAGTTTGTTTTTATGTATGTTTCTCCTTCGGTTTAATTTGTACGACAAGCATACACATACACACACACACACACATACATTTTCATCTAATTATTTATTTACAACGTACACACACACACTTACGCACACTTTGACTGATTGTTTGTTTGTAATCATATGTAAAATGATTTTGTATATTTTCTATATGTGTATAATTAATGTTAACTGCTAATTGCAACAATTTGTAGAATCAATTGAATTGATTTTGTTGCTGATGGCCCACAACACAAAATAAATATATGAAATACGCAAAAACCGAATGGACAATTTCTAATTGAATGCATATATATGTATATCTATATGTACATTATCTATCTATGTATAATTTAGAGAAATCACAGCTGATCCAAATACATATGTACACAGAAGAGATCTTATCCTAAGTAGCCTAAATGCCTAGGTCGCTAATCTTATGATTATTGTGTCGCACCTGCGGATACACCTGCGGCTGGCGCATCACCTCCTCGTATGAGGGCGGCGGAGCTAGAGTTCAAAAGAAGATAATGGAAGTTCATAACTAAGTTAGGGGGTTCAGTCAGGCGACGCCTACCGTTAATCACGTAGTCCTCGTCGTGCATGTAGGCTGGATTGATGACCGCATCCGTGGGATATGTACGCTCGATGGTGCGCTCCTCGAGGGTCGATCGATGCGAGTAGCGCTGCAGGTTGTCCGTTTGCCTGTGGAAATTGTCCATATAGTGATCCTCCTGTTCGATGTCCTCGCTCTGTAGCTGGATCACATGCACCGAGGGACGGCGCTCGGCACTCGTCTCCGCGATGGCATCCGTGTAGTTCTCGCCCAAGTGAAAGGGCGCCGTCAGCGACTTCTTGCACTTGAGAAACAGCACGATCAATATCCAGCCAAGGATGAGCACCAAGTAGACAAAGCCCAGCATGCTCATGTGGAGGCCGTTCTAAGGGGGCCGCCACAGGGGCGCCCAGCTCCAAGGAACTTTCAACTGGACTGAGGACTTAGTTCTTATTCGATTTCCTCTACTTTTTCTCTTTGCTAACACGCAACACCCGCAATGCTTAGTGTGCGTGTGTGTCTGTGTGTGTGAGTTGTACGAAAATCGATAAACGGCTAACGCGTCGTCCTGCCCGTGGCCAGCTTTGTCGTTCTGGCCGTGCTCATTGTTGTCGCCCAACTGACAGCCAGCGAGGACGTCTGACCGTTTGGCAAGTCTGGACTCATGCGTCGCCATATCAGCGATGGCCACAACACAAACAGACCACAGCAAAAAACGAACTACTGCACGACCGACTAGCAGATGCCCTGTAAGTAAGTATTCTTCCTAGCTGCCACAATATTGGCCAACTGAATATTGATCTATATAATGATGAATAAGATTTGAACAGTCGATATTTATTGTGTGAAAACAATATTTATAATATTTAATATGTATATCTAGTTAGCCTTAGAAATAGAATCGATCGGTAAGCATTGATTATATATAGAGGACATCTTCCAGTTCTGGCAGATGAATCGACTCATGTGTGCTTCACGATACAGATCGCACTCCAGTTGCACATCTTCACTATCTAGTCGCGCATCCTGACTAAATACAGGGTATGTCCAGCGCAGCGGTAGTGTGAGGGCGACGGTCACAGTTTAGTGGAAGTGCTGCAATGTTTGAGCAGCATTGAACCGACTCTGATTTCTGGCTAGCTGAGCGACAGCCAATAGACCATAGCTATGGCTCCGGCTCACTCCGATATGGGTTTTTGCTTAAGCCAATTGTTTTAAGGAGTGCGTCCCGTGGGCGCTTAAAAACTATGAGCTCATATCGCCCGCATAATAGTCTAATTCAGCTGAAAAGTTCAGAGCGCTGTGACGTCATACGCATGCTAATAGTCCACTTAATATTATGCATGTAGGTATAAAAATAGCTGGAATACCAAATGGCCAAGGTTTCGATTGCTCATGCACAGCGTGAAGACACGCCCCCGTCGGCCCGCCCTCCCAGAAGACTGAATAGTGCGACATTGCATTGTGTGTGTGCTTTATTGCCATCATCATAAAGTAATTTCAACATTTTATTTATCCTGCTGCTTACTTACAATTTGTTTTCTGCTTTTCTTTTTGTGTGTGCTTGGTATATGGTTAATAAATTATTAAAGCGTAAACCTAAAGGGTCATGACTTATGATTTCTTAATACTATGGAAAAGTCAAAGTTTCTAGCCCCAAAGGCTAACAGAAATTGTTGTGCAGCTTAAAGTAAACTTGGGGCAGTTGCCGAAGTATAAATACCCTTGCAGAGATGGATGGGGAACAGAAGTGAAATAAGTCGACATAGTCAATAGCTTTAGCTATAATATAATATCTATGTTATATTAAGATAAGAAACAGACAAGGCGAAACAAATTGTATTCTCTTTCCATCTCCAAGAGCCTGCACTTGAGTAGGATCCTAAAGATATTGGTTAAGATATACATATGTATGCGTGTGTGTGTATGCGAGGTTAGTCTGAAAAGTGTTCGATCTTAAGGGGAACATAAAGAGCATAGAAAACTATTTCATATGTTAATATATTGGTATTTTTTGTTGTGTCTAAACTAATTTCGAATGCCCTCTTTCAAAATTCCGAGCTGTAGTTATTTATAATATATATACATATGTATATATTTTATAATCTATTTTCTGTTAGCTCAAACCATTTTCAGACTCTGCTCGATGATAATCCTTTGAGTGTTGGCTTAAAAGTTCGTTTCTTATGTAGATCGAGGTGCTATTCGTGTGTGAGTTAGCTTATGGCACAGTTTGGTTAGTGTTAGGCCAAGTATTTGGATTAGTGCGGGTGAGCTGGCAACAGCTCCCTCTATAAGCATATGCTAGATGTATGTATGAATATATATACTCTATGATATATGATATACATGTATTTGGGTACAAGGTGCTTGTACTATCACAAGTTCGATTGGTTCGATTGGCTCTGAGTCTGGGTGGCGCCTCTCTACCTCTCTTCTCCTCCTCCTCCTTCTCCTACAGACTGGTCGTGGCCTGCAGCTTGAGGTAGCGCGTGCCATTCTCCGCGTCCGTCATCCTCGCTATGTGGTCCGAGGCGGCGTAGCAAGTCGTCGCGGTGGGCGTGCCCGGCCTGCTGTTGCTGCTGCTGTTGTTATTGTTGTTGTTGTTGTTGTGGTGGTGGTGCAAGCTGCTGCTAATGCTGCTGAGACTGGCATCGCCCACTCCACCACTGACGCTCTGCCGTATGCGCGTGGCACCCCAGATCAGGACGACCACCGAGGTAACCAGAATGCCCAGCCCCAGGCCGGGCAGGAAACTCTTGTGCAGCGAATCGATGACGTCGTAGCTGTGCATCAACGTCGGCGGCGGCTGCTGCTGATGTGGATGCAACGGCTGCTGCTGCTGGCTGCCGCTGCCGCTGCCGCTGCTAAACTGTCGTTGATTCAGCTGCTGGTAGTCCTCGCCAGCTGCCTGCTCCGGCTCCGGCACCAGATCCAGTTCGTGCGGCGTATAGTAGGGACGACGCTGATACTGACGCAGAGCGGGCTTGGAGCCGGGACTGCTGAGCTGCAGCTGCGTTATGTTGGAGCAGCCGATGTTGAGCTCAGCTTTGGGATTCTGCTCCTGCACCATGACCAGGCAGAAGCGATAGCTGCAAAGGCGAAAGCAAACCGTGAGAGGTTAGAGTTTAACGAGAATGTGTGGAGTGTTATCAATAATATATGGAAAGCAGAGAGTAGAGAGTGTTTACAGAGTGTATAAGAGTATGTAGAAATCATATAGGGTATATATAGACCGCAACCTACCTTTCGCCAATGTCCAATGAGGAACTATCGGGCACTATCACGCTCACAGTATTCTGTCCATTGACGACCTTGCTCTCGCAGTGGATCTAAATGAAATAAGTTTTACCCGTTAGCTATAGTCCGTTTCAGACATTGAATCCCCTCCACTTACAGGTGAATTATCGATGAGAATCTCGTTGACATTCTGCTCCTTGTAAACAAATATGGCATCGCACATATAGTCTTTCTTGCTAAGATTCAGCAGCCATGTCAAGATCAGGCCATAGTCCGCCGAGTAATGCAATTCGTGTAGAATGATCTAAGGGCGTCGGCAAGTTAGTTACAAGGGATTATAGTAATTTTTTTTTTTTTTTGAGTACAAACCTCCTCGGACAAATCCTTGACATGCGTTGACGTTTGATTGGGCTTGGCCAGCGTCTCCAGATGCTCCATAATGTTCGCATTATCTTTTTCCACGTTGTCCATGTCGCAGGTGAGCGACTCCACCGGCACCTGGAGCAGCGGAGCGCCCTCCAGTCGCGGAGGTGTGACACAGGAGGCGCTGAGGCTGGAGG
This sequence comes from Drosophila mulleri, assembly GCA_035047565.1. Classification (NCBI taxonomy): domain Eukaryota; kingdom Metazoa; phylum Arthropoda; class Insecta; order Diptera; family Drosophilidae; genus Drosophila; species Drosophila mulleri. The sequence continues at coordinate 1,528,954 of JAWNPK010000060.1, forward strand.
ATAGCTTGGAGACCTGCAGCCACTCGGCGAAGGGACGAATGCTGCAGTCGCAGGACAGCGGATTCTCCTGCATCTGCAAGCTCTGCAGCTCCTGTGCGCGATCCATGGCATTTCTGGCCACGATCGAGATGTCATTGCCGGCCAAACGCAGCTCCCGCAGCGAAGGCAGCGGCGCAATCAGGTCCGAGGTGAGGGCACGCAGGAAATTGTGCGTCAGGTCGAGCACTGTGAGCCGCGTGAGATGCTGCAGCGAGGCGCTGGAAATGGCCACAATGCCGTTGTAGCTCAAGTCGAGGCTGTCCAGTGAGCCCAGCCCGAAGAAGGCGTGATCCTGCAGCACATCGATCTGGTTGTGACGCAGCGAGAGGCTGACCAAGCGCGAGAAATTCGCCAAGGCCTTGTTCTGTATGCTCTTTATCATATTCCGGTTCAAGTTCAGGCTCTCCAGGTTGCGCATGCCGGGCAGCGTCTGCTCGCTGAGCGGTCCATTCAGATTGTTCGCCGTGAGATCCAGCTGGCGTAAGCTCAGGCACTGGCTCAGGGCCTTCAGGCTCTGCGCATAGTCGCCCAGTCGATTGCCGCCCAGCTTCAGCACCTCCAGCTTGCGCAGGCCGCTGAAAGTGCGCTGGGAGATGCTGGAGATTTGATTGTTGCTCAGCTCCAGGTAGATGAGGTTGCCCAGACCCACGAAGTCGGACGAGCCCAGAGCCTTTATCTTGTTGTTCGCCAAATCGAGCCGCTCGAGGCTATTCAGTGTGGACAGGGCATTCCAGGGCACGCTCAACAGCGCATTCCCGGGCAGTCCCAGGGCCTGCAATGGCCCCTTGATGCCCAGAAAGGCGGACTTGTGCACCCGCTTGATCTCGCCCGAGGAGATGACCAGGCCGTGCAGCGAGATGCCATCAAAGATCTTGGCATCGCTCAGGAAGGTCACATTGCGCAGCGAACAGTCCAGCAGCGATATGGAATACGGCGAACTGCGCAATCTGTCTGCCAACACCTGCGGGAGATTAAGAGGGAAAGTCGATTTAGAGTTGATTTTACGGTAAATATATATGTGTATGTAGCCCAACCATATATAATGTACATTCACTGGTTTAATCTACGCCCAATTCGTGTACTATATATGCTACAAGTGCCTCAGCTGAACTCTGGCTCAGTTCATCTCTCAAGAGCTTGCATATCAAATACTCATACAATTAAACGAATGTCTGTCTGGCATCTTCACTCCTCTCTCGGCAAGGTCTCTACTGATCACCGATCTACTGACACATGCCATGCACCAAAGTCTTAGCTCTTGCCTGATACAAAAAATCCCTCGAGCTAATCTTTCACGATGCAAATAGCTATCTAGATTGAGCTTGAACAATGATGTATATATGTATGTCTCTTTCGGTCCATATGTCTATGCGGTTTATTTAAGGTATTGCCGATCTGTGATATACTGAAAGATATGATACTTACAGTCTGAGCGTACTCTAATCTACTAAAAGATTTCATTTATCATATCATCATTTATCCTATATATCGATTCTCCGAAATATATCTAAACTCTAAGATTCCAGGGAATTTTTAGAGCATTGCGCACCCATCGAACCACTCACCAATAGTCCATGCAGATCGATATTGCAGCGCAGCGTGTGGGGCAGATCGCAGCCGCACTCGAGTTCCGCATTGCGAGAGCCCGAGATGTTGGGGCACTTCCACTCGAGCAGGCCATCCGTGTCCACGGGCAGCGGCAGCGAGGAGACCTCCTCGGCCTTGCGCTTCCTGGGCGAGCTCTTATTGAAGTATTTGCCACTGGCTGGCTTCGACTTGGACTTGGGCACGGCAGCATTGAAGGCGGGCACAGCGGCCGCCGAGATGACATAGGCGCTCACAGTGGTGGGGCTGGTGGTTGTAGTGGTGCTCGACGAGCTCGTGCTGGCTGCTGTGGTAGTGTCCTCGAGCAGGTCCTTTAGCTGATTGGCTGCAACGAGCGTCAGAGCCAGCAGCAGGCAGCTAAAAAAGAGAGAAAGAAGACAACGTTATGGAAAAGTTTTCCTCAGATGTTTACGACGAAAATAAAACAGTTAGTGAATATATTTGTGAAATTGCATTTGCATAAAATGCTGAAGCCAATTGAAATTGTGTGTGGAATTTCTTTTTAGGTCAAGCGGCGCAGCGATCATAGCTTGAGATACAAATTTACAGATACAGATACAGATACAGATGCAGATACATTTGTATCTTGTGCAAGACAATTTGCCAATTAAGCGCTTAACGCAGTTAGAGCGTGCGATTTATTGCATTGAAACTGAATCTCTGTGTGCGTGTGTCTTAGTCTGAGATACTTTTGTATCTTTTTGTATGCAATCTGCTCGAAAAATAGACAAATGTAGACGTGACATCGATTTGCCAGCACTAACACATTTCCCAATTTTTTTTCTTTTTTTTTATATTTCACGCAAAAGCGAAAGCAACACAATAAATGTTCATGGGACATTGTTATAGTTGTTGTTGTTGTTTTTGTTGTTGTTGTTGTTGTTGTTGCTGACGATGACGTTGCCCCCAGGCATGCTAATTGAGAGTGTGTATCTGTTATTCTTATGCACTAGCTGCACGTACTCTGAATTTGTCATAGAAGATGTTTCTAAGCATGCATCGAGCAGAGAAGTAGAGGCAGATATATACACCTCTACTGTAATATAGTAGAAGTTTATTAGTCAGAGAACTTCAAGCTGAGAGCTCAGGAAACTTCAGCTTTATGTACTATATTCATATACACCCATCACAACTTAAAGAATATAACATTTGTAACTGTAAACGATTTCCATCTATATTTTCTCTTCTTGTCTAGGCTTAAGTCATTTTCTGTAAATGTCTGATACTTTCTGATGAGCCAAGTATAAATTACCAACAAATATTTGCCTGTCTAATTATGTTTACTTACTAGAAAGATCCATCTAGCCCATAATTGATAGAAAACGCCTTAACTAAGTAATCGTTTCAATTAGGAATTTCTGCCATTCAATTGGCTTTGCTGTGCACACTAACCGAGACACATTTGAGTCTCAAATCGATACATGAATAATAAGATTTTTTAAATATAAGTAATCGCTTTTATCATTCACTTAAACTTTGCAAGCAAACCAAAAACTTTTCTCAACAATAATCGATGGAAATGTTTCAGGCAATCTCCCCAACGAATTCCATTTGAGAGCAATCCCAACACTGCTCTGGGTAGGGTATCTAGTAGTCGGCATCCTTTGATTTGGAGGCAGCACTGTTCATTGCATCATATGTATGTCAATTTCGTAGTGGAACGATTCTCTAGCATGGGCAGACACCAGACACTAAATTGCGTGCGAGGCTTTAAAAGGCCCATCTTCGTACGCTACGCGTGTTTAGTTGTAGTTTGGCAGTTGCTGCGGAAGCGCTTTAGGATTAAAGTGGTCCAGGCACCCAAAACCCAAATAATCAATCAATCGGTCTGTCTGTCTGTCTGTCGCTTTCTCTCTGTTCCTAAATGGCTCTGCGTTGGAGTAAAGCGAGCGCGTTTCTCCTGACCCTCAGTGTGATCCTGTTGCTGACGCAAACGCAATCGAAGCTGCTGACTCGCTGCCAGCTGGCCAAGGAGCTGCTGCGTCACGATTTTCCACGCAGCTACCTATCCAACTGTAAGTATCGAGAGTCAGCTAACCGATCGTGCGACTGATTCCTGCTATATATAGGGGTTTGTCTGGTGGAATCGGAGAGCGGACGCAGCACCTCAAAGTCCATGCAGCTGCCCAACCAGAGCGTCAGCTACGGACTCTTTCAGGTAGAGGCTAAGCTCAAACACCTTCATTTTGCTACATTTCTAACTTCGCTCAGCTCATTAACAGATCAACAGCAAGAATTGGTGTCGCAAGGGTCGCCGCGGTGGCATCTGCAATATCAAATGCGAAGGTAATACAGAAGTCGAATTATACTCTAACAATTTGCTCGCAATAGATCTCTCTCTCTCTCTCTTTCTCTCTCTCTCTGTCTTATCTTAGAATTTCTGAATGATGAGATTTCGGATGATTCGCGCTGTGCCATGCAGATCTTCAATCGTCACGGCTTTCAGGCCTGGCCCGGCTGGATGAGCAAATGTCGTGGGCGTACGCTGCCCGATGTCTCTCGCTGCTAAGCCGCAAAGTGGGGCGTGGCGCTGCTTAGCTCCAAGCGCCCCATCAGCAAGGTGGTGTCTCTTAGCTCTGACCCCTGCAGGGGTCCAGAGTTCAGCGTTCTTAGTCCTAAACATATATGTTAGCTGTTAGCCGTAAGCGTCGCTCGTTTCATTCGACTTTCATTGCATTTTCAATTATATTAAAGATAACACACACATATTGAGTTCATCTCTGTACGCGGTTAAGTTTTTCCAGGAATCACTATATCAGTTTTTTAATATTGCGTTCTACAAATATTTACCATGCAGTTTCAATCTATATAACCTGCTCTCAGAGTGGGGAGAAAGGGTATATTCGCTTCTTGCTAAACTATATAAAATTTGCACGTTCACATACTACAGCTGCAGCAAATGAAGCTAAATATACCCTGTTGACAGAAATTAAAACGGGGTATATCCTTTCTGTCAGTTTATATTCATATGTCGTGTGTGAAGCAATCTAGAGTTTTTTAGTTATTCATATAAAGACACCTTTACTGTGCACTTTGAACATTTTTCAGCCAATGCATATCTGTTTGCCCTGGCTTTGGGGTGTAAAATGTATATATGGGTTTCGTGTTTGCGCATTAATGTAGATTCTCGTTCGTTAGATTTGACTTTCAACTTAACGAACTTTTCAGCTGCTGCATACACATACATATACCCCGTTTCCAGCGTAGGAAAAGTATATATTTATATATAGTTTCTTAATATTCTAAATGTATGCTTAACGTGATATCTTAGAGCTGAACGATAACAGAGAAGATTGCTAAGCCCCCATCTTGCAATTTATCGTGATAGAGAGCTTTCCCATTCTCTTCTCTAAGCTCTCTTCGCTCAGCTCAAAGGTAGACCGTATAACTTTTTATTATATAGATAGTATCTTGCTTATCTTGCCTATTTACTTAGATAACGTCAGCTCCATTTCTTCTACTCTACTCTGTACAGGGCATCTCATCGTCTAGCTGCCCTCTTACAATTTTTTGTGTAATTCGGGCTGAAAATATGAGTACAGATTGATAATAAAGTGACCGATAAGGCTGTGTAAATTAGTTGGGCTGTCAGATATACAGATATTGAGAAATATCGAATTCAGAGAACAGAGTATTTACTCTATAAGTATTCGCATATAAATATTACTATATGAATATAGGCATATACATATATAATATATATGTCTGTATACCTTAGACACATCTTATCACTCAGTCAACTGTAGGCACAACAACATTATTTAAAATAATAATAAAAAACAAGTAATAACATTGCAACCGGGCGCATCCGACTGCATAATACTTGTTAAGAGTTCAGCTAGTATGAAATTTAATTCATTTGTGTCTGTATCTGTGTGTGGATATATCTCTATCTCAAAGCGAATATACTCTCTTTTCAGTGCTTGATCGAGTGTATATTAAGTACGTATTAAGTGCTGTCTCTGTAGTCAGAGCGTAGCTAATTGCGAGAGACTGTATTGCCAATAAATACTCGTGGAGGCGAGAGCCCAACGCTTCATTCGATGAGAGAGTTTTGTTTTGATTTGTTTTGGGGCGGCGCTGCCTAAAGAACACTTTGTCAAGTATTTCAATTTCGGTTTCAGTATCTGTGTGGGGGCCCGCTGTGGCGCACGTGTCTAGCCTTTGAAGCGTAACTCGAATACAAAAGAGAAACAAATCAAAATAATAAAAAAAAAAAAAGAAAAAAGATATCACAATTCGTATTCGTGTTGAAACTAGTTTTGATTGCTGCGGCGAGCATCTGTTTCAGTGGGCTCCAGTTAATTAACTAAAGGTAAACATTGTAATTACTTCATAATGGAGTCCACAAAAGGTGGGAAGGTGCTTTTTAGCCAAAATAATATAAGTGACGTGCTTTGAATGTGTGAAGCACCTGGAGCTATAATAAATCTTTTGATGCATAAATCTTGCTGCTTATAGTTTCCCAATATATATTTAAATACAATAATTAACATTTTTTGAACAGTGTTTTATAGATTTTTTATTCTCTTTTATTTTCGAACAACAATTCAACTCTCGCAGCTATTCAGACGTGCTGACAGGTTTTCTTTTGTTAACGTTTTGTTTACACAACAGCAGTTCTTCGAAACTTTTTGGCTCAAGCAATGCTTCAAACAATATCGGAAATTATCATTATTGCTATTACCAACAATATTCAATGTGCTAATTAATCGCATACCACAAATCAAATGCTACCCAGAGGCTCCTAACTGCACAGCCTAACAACATAAAACAACAAACTGCGATTAAACAGCAAATGTTTGCAATGCCTAAAACTATATTTGAGCTGTAGGTGAGCTGTAGGCAAAGACTATTCGAGTTAGACTCGTGGCAAATTCAAGAGGTAGTTTGTCGGAATCAATACTCTAACTACACACAGAAATGGTAGCGAAATATGATTAAAGTTTTGGTTGCCAATGGAAAATCGAGTGTGAAACGCCCGAGCGACAATCATGCAAAATTTTGATGCACACAACTGGCCTTACGAACCTTTTGGCTATTCGTGTGTTGTGACAATGAATGCCCATATATAATGAGTCGCTTATCAATTGTCCATTCCTGGAACTAATGTATATAATCTGCATTTAATTACTTGTACAAACACACATGCATACGAATTCATACGTAGTATTTTAAATCGTTTCAGATATGTCGTCAAAAGTGCTGTTGCTGCCAGCTCTGCTGATCTGTCTGATGCTGAATGGCAAAGAGGTGGAGTCTAAGCAGTATATGCGGTGCGAGCTGACGCGTGTGCTGGTCGAGACCTACAGATTCCAGAAGACGTTGATGTCCAATTGTAAGTAGAATACGTACTATATACACATAACATTATAATGAATTCCCATTCTCTTTAGGGATCTGCCTGGTGGAGCATGAGAGTTCCTTGAATACGAACAAAGTGACGAGGAATGAGAATAATAGCAAAAACTATGGACTCTTTCAAATCAACAGTAGGGATTACTGCGCAGAGGGACGCCGTGGTGGCCTATGCAATATGAAATGCGAAGGTAAGTTAAAACAAATCTGCAGGTATTTCTCATTTATAAACCTTATATACATTTTCTTAGATCTCTCCAATGATGATATTTCGGATGACATTGCCTGCGCACAGCGAATACAACAACGCGATGGCTTCAAGTACTGGAAGGGCTGGAATCGCTATTGTCGCAATACGCGCAATTTACCCAACTTGGATGTCACCTGTAAACTGAGCACCTTGTCACCCATACGTCCCACCAATGTCTATTAGAGTCGTCCTTTGAGCGTTAAGCAACAAAATATGCAAAATCTACTTAAGTGAATTTCCATCTAGTTTTATATCAGGTATTAGATTGTAAGTGCATTGCATTGAAAAACTAGATTTTAATTGGAAATTTTACCTAAAAAGCTTCAAAATAAACAAAACCAATTGAAACTAAATGAATTGCGTTTTTATTATTCATTGCATACTTTCAGGCATAACCTTTAATTCATGCAGCAATTTTATTGCGGCATACTTTTGGGGGCACCAGATATTTCCTGTCACATTACACTCTAGTATTGCATACTTTTGGGACCATTAAAAATTGATTAGCCCTATTGAATTTTTAGCATATTCCCACTCAAATACTAGGCGCTCAGAAGTAAGCAGAAGGTCACTGAAAATTGTCGAAAAATTGATGAGTGACATGAGAGTAACACATACTCTCAGTCAGCGTCATGACGCGTCTTTTATTAGCGCTGCCTGTCGCATTTTCAACCAAAGAGCACCAAAAATACCAGGCACGCAGAAAGTGCTGCAGGTCGACAAAAATGAATTGAGCAAAAATTTTTACAAATTTGCTGTTCAAGGTCAACCATATGAGAGAGACCATGTCAGAGACTCTAACACTACTACATTAACATTTCTATTTGCACCACAAGTAGAATTCTACACGAATGAGCTGTGGGTATACCAGGCACGCAGAAAGTGCTGCAGGTCGATAAAAATCGATTGAGAGCAAATTTTTACAAATTTGCTGCTCAAGGTCAACCATATGAGAGAAACCATGTGAGAGACTCTAACACCACTACGTCAGCATTTTTATTTGCACCACAAGTGTAATTCTACACGAATCAGCAGTGGATATACCAGGCACGCAGAAAGTGTCAGAAAGTCGACAGAAACTCTTTGAGTGAAATTTTTCACAAAAATTCATTTCAAGGTCAACCAATTGAGAGCATTTTTAGCTCAACTTCTCACAGAACTACTCCATTTCAAGGTTGTTTGGTGAGCGAATTCCACAGTTCTTTTGAGCAGGCGGTGGACTGAGGGCATGAGCCGAGCTGCAAGAAAGGGGCGTGAATCTTTATGACCATTACTTGCGCATTTGCAAGTATGAGTGTTTTTGGAATTTCGGTTCGCCAGGATTGGCTCTTTGGCATATAGACCAAGAGCAATCGGGTCGTCTAGGAAACCTTAACTGTCTCGTTTGCAAGCGAGCGAAATTTGCTTGAAAATATGCAAAATTCCGCTGCAGCCTGTACGACTATTACTGACCTTATTTCTATTTTTGGCAAACTTATTATTGACAATACTCTTACGATGACATTTCAACTTAGGTAAAATTTACCCGCTATTGAAATGTTTTAAAGAGTCGGTAAGAGACAATATTAATTGCCAGTTAAGAGATAAATTTTAAAGCTGACTAAGTTTTGAGATTTTCTTGAAGACTATGCAGATCTGTATTCTTTTACTACTTAGCGATAAAAATGACAATATTTATATGATTAGCTAACTAATACATGTTATGCTAATAAATAATAACTTTCTTAATGGCAAACGCCCAGAGAGTTGGCTTGAGTTTCGTGTTTTGTCACATATAAGAATATACATATATACCATACATATTTATAGCAGCCGTAACTCTTTTATATTCACTACTCCCACGCCCCGCAGCGACAGCCAACAATCAGCTGAACGTGGGCGTTTTGGCTTGCTGTGGCTTGATCTGAACGCCTCGGCAAACGGAGTCGCAATCGTAACTCTGGCGACATCTAGCTTGGGCATCTGCACTTCCTAGACGCGTCTTGCTGTTGCAGTTGTCTGTCTGGATGGCGAGATGGCGGGATGGCTGGTTGGCTGTTTGACTCACTGCAAGGGCGTAGGACAACCTACGTTTTATTTTTTGGTCTAATGAAATGCAGTTTGCTGTAGGTAAAACACGTAAGTGTAGTCTCACTCAGAGTGATTGACTAGGAGATGCTCTGAGTGGCAAGCCATGTTCATGCGGACATTTCAAGTAGGCTAAAGCACGGTATTTCAAATGGAGTTTTTTCTTATATGAGTACACTTTAAGAGAAGGTGGATTCTCAACTTGGGAGACCCAGCTCCTCTCTAGTTATACGAAAAATCAATAAGAGTCAGACGTCGGTCCACAATATCATAGATAATTTTGCCTAGCTGCTTTCTCGGACTACTATATCCTATATAAAACACATACATATACCCTTTCTAAACACTATCAAATATATTCAAGGCAATAAGAACGCAGACCTCTTGCAGCAAACGTCTCTCGATGTGAGCAGCCTTTGTGCCTTGCAGAGGCTTTAGCAAGGTTCTGCGAACTACATCTAAATGCAGCTACTTTTACAAGCGCTCACTTTGTAATTGATAGGCTCTCGACCAGCTCGCTGGCTTGTTGGGCAACGGAAAACATGTAAAACAATTCGCGTAGCTGAGCCCGGGTATTGTCTACAATATCATTTGCATTTCCGTTCCAACAAAAGCCGCACTTCCGTTTATGGACGGAGCACAGCCAACCGAGAGCCGAAACAATGAGCAGCTCTTTCATTCTTAAACGCGTGGAGCGTGCAACCAACAGCAACAGCAACGGCAACGGCAACGGCAACAGTAATGATAACAATAACTATAAGCACAATTCATGGCAACAGGTGAAGCTACAAATGAAACTCAAAAATCAGAGCGTAACTACAAATTACAATGTAGCCCTTGTTGCTGTTGTACTTGTTGTTGCTGTTGTTGTTGTTGCTGTTCCATTAGAATGCGTTTTGCATATGTGAGTGGTCAAAATAAATCAAAAGCAACAACAACAACAACGGCAGCAGCAACTGTTGCTGCGTAGCTGGTCAAAAGGCACAGCAGCAACATCCTCTGCACACAGCGGACGCTCACCTCAAACAGTTTTGATATGCAGCTCAGCTGTCGACTCCTGCACTCAGTGCTGAGCACTTTGCAACAGTTGCACTAAAAAAAAGCTATACAAATAGCTAGAAAGGCTATACTTGATAGAGTCTACTATTATTATTTATTTAATTATCCCTATTCAGCTATAACTCTCCAGTTGCTATAGTCTTCACATTAACTCTCTTCGTATATTCGAATGTAACCTCCTCTTCTGCTCGCCTTGTATGAGATGTAGAGTTTATACTATAAAACAACAGTTATCAGCCAAATTGTAGTAAGCTACTTTTAGCCATAAAAATGCTAAACTCGTAGCACTGCCTGAAACGCCCTTTTTGTCACGCTAATCTGGCCACAACTCACAACAACAGCAACCAAAACGTAATGCTCGAAACGTTTCAGTGCGTTTAATTTCCGCTGCCTCTGTCGCAGTCTCTGCCTCTGTCTCTGCTGCAGTCTCTGCCTAAGCTGTCGCTTCCTTTTGTGCTTTGGTCAGCGTGGCTTGTTCGTCACTGTCGCTGGCTGGCTAATTATGCATAAAATGCACTGACAACAAAGCAGCAGCAAAACAATTTGATTTGTCCTAGGCCAAAATGATGAGATCAAGCCACGCCCTTGAGCTGTGGCATTGCCCCTTGATCCCTTGATCCCTTGATCCTGCCCGCCTGCCTGCCTGACTCATTGCCATTGACATGTGCTAATCGGCATATGTAGGCAGATGCGCCTTGTCTAGACGGCATTGGCAGCCAACTTGTTAGCCTTAGCCGTCGACGAGCTCTGCTTGTTTTTAGCACTCGCTCGCTTATCAAGGCACAACAAGTCAGCCGAAGAGCTGAAGAGCTCAACGATTTCCAACAAGCCGATCCACCAGGCAGTTTCGCATTAACATTCTTCGGAGTCGTCGTCTCCCACACAAGAAACGTGCTCAAGTTTATTGCTGAACCTTAAATACTCTTTCTGAGACTAGGTCGAATTTATATTATAAACAATCTGGTCTGATCCATCTGTTGTTTATAAGCTGATTGTAAAAGTCTTCGAGAGCTCATTCACATTTAGACTCAAGTCGTTAGACTTTACTTACAGCCTACTATTCAAGTTGCTTGCGAATTTTAAACTAAATGTTTGGCAATCTTATCACAGACAGAGTCTCTAAGTAACAGCTCACTTATAGCTTCATATCATCTTGGTATTTCACATACTAAAACTAAATGTTATTCCAGCCATTAAAAACTTGATCGAATCACTCTTCCAAGTCACGTTGCCCGCTTGAAGCTCAGAGCACACCCGAAAGCTGTTTTGTGTAGGCGCAGCTATAGCGCCGCTCTTAACACACTGAAACCCATCCCCAGCCAACCCAAGCGGACCCAAGCGAACCCAAGCCAGACCAAGCCAGGCCAACCAAAAGCCGCTCTGGCCAAAAATGTATTCACAACTGGCTGAAATTAAGGCACGTCAGCGGAAATAAACCTTCTTTCTTTAATTTTTGTGTGTCTCTGTGCGCCAGCCAAACGACTCCAAATGTGTGGCTCGTAACGGCACTGCAGCATTCGCTGTGGAGCAGCAATGGAACGAGCTGGAAGACTGTTGTTGCTGATTATGTGGAATGGATGTGACTGTGGAAGTTGGCTGCAGACATGCTCTTGATGTGCCGTGTGGCCATGGAGATTGATGCAGATGGAGGTGCAGACAAACAAATAAAGATATACGTATGAACGAATGTATATGTATAGATGCGTATAAAGATGCCCATAAAGATATAGATGCAGTTTCAATTATAGATCTATATGAAGATACAGGTACACATGAAGATGCAGATGCCAGATACAGATACAGATACAGATATGCAAGCAGATACATATTCACATATTGATACAGATCAAATTATAAGAAGATATATGTATATAGGTGATATATTGACTATAGGTGGACTGTTGCCACTGCAGAAAGCAGAAGGTGTTGGCCGCCCGCTGCGCCGCATTCGATTGCCTCACTACACTACAAAACAAATAAAAAATGCATAAACAGGGGCGATAATCGGCTGCAATTTCTGTGGACCGTCTCCAGCTGCTTGGCCATGCCAAAAAGTGAGCGAATGCGAAAACTGATTTTCACATCATTTAATGCTCAATCGGCACGCAAGTAACACACTCACACACACATACACACACACTCTCACACAATGTTGTTGTCTTTTTTATTTATTGTTTATTTTTCTTCAACATATTTGCGCTCCCAAAATGGCCAAAAACATGCGATAAGCCACTGAACAATTAAAAACGCGTTTTTTTTTTTTCGTTATTTCGGCTTCTTTGGTGGAGCAATAAGTCGAAAATAAATTGCATGGGAGCATATACGAACTGCGCATACCCTGTCTAAAATTTGAGGCCTCTATAAGTATGGAAGGGCGTTATCATCTATCTACATTCAGGCTACTGTGACTTTCATTATGATTAGTGCTATCATTAGCATTGCCATTATCATCATACATACATAAATTTATTCAAATTCCCAACTTCATTCATTTTCATTGACGTTACTCTATAGACTGACTGTTCAAGCAGCCCGAGCTGTGTTTGCACTTGTTGCCACACAGTGCTTATTAAAAGTAAACGACAATTGTGGCCACTTTTTGCTTGTCACTTTGGAACAATTTGTTGCAGCTGCTCTGTTCAACCTGGCGACCTGGCCTCAGGCATAGTATACAAAGCCACATGAGGAGTATAAAGTGAAATCGAATGCTAGTGACTGCTCAATACTCGCTCAAAATCTGAAATAATAATTGAATATAGAATGATACACCAGAAATACTTTTAGCTTATTTACCTGCAATATATGCTCACTTTCGACCAATTTATCTCGCTTCCAGTTTCTCTCCGTAATCCGTAAAATCTCATATCGAATATACTCCTCATCAGAGTCAGACTGCTGTTGCTGCAGTCAAATTAGGCAACATGTTGCCAATGCTGACAGCAACATGTTGCTGCAAATCGCAAAGGCCAAAGGCTAAATTAGAGATTGCAATGCTTTTTGGGGTGGTGTGCATATGCGGCTTATAGTTTTCTGGCCAAGTCAATAACAACCTGCTGCTGCTGTCGTTGTTGATGTTGTTGTTGCTGTTGCATTGTTATCGCTTGAGCGAGCGCCAAATCTGTACGCCAAAAACTAAAAAAATACGCTCGAAAGCGCAACGAAATGTTGCCAGAGGCGAACTGACAGCTATGGGCGCATGAATAGAGACAGTTGAATGGACATCATATCAAATCGCACCACATATATCTAATATCCATTGATGGCTTAAATCATTTGATGGCCGATTAAGGGGGCAGCCTACTTGCGGGCTATTGTATAGATTGATTGGAGATAAATATATAATAAATCTACCATAATTATGGGAAACGTTGATCCACAAACTGTTGCCAATTCACATTTCAATGGCTGACATTGATGCTGAGCACATATGAATGGAGACAGCTGAATGGAGAAGTCGGAAAGAAACAACATTTCTATAATAGATGAAAAGCGAAACATATTTTTGCAACAATGAAGAGAGATGGATGGGGGATAATGAGGGATAAAAGATATGTTAAGCATACGAATGTAAAAATATATAGTAGAGAGAGCATCTCATATAGAGTGAGAGCTAAGTTCTAAGTTCTCAGCTTATAATGCATTACATAATCATATTCCTCAAAACACAGCCGACATTATTTGACTGCGCTCTGCTGTTGCTTGCCCATAAGACATGGGCATAATTGAATAGCGCGCACTTTGATGCGTTTCTCTGCCATATTAGCCAGCAAATGGATGCGTGAAAAAATAGTAAAAGTTGCGACCAGGCCAAAGCCAGCCAAAGGTCAAAATGTCACGTCAAGGCAAACAGAGAGGGAAAGAGAGAGAGAGAGAGAGACAGACACTTTGAAGTAGCTGCAACCGCAGACGTGCAGCAAACAAAAGACACCGCAGCAGCAGCTGTTGCTGCCGTTTTGAATGTGAATGCGAATGGGAATGGGAATGGGAATGGGATTGTGGAATTCGAGTGCGTGGCAGGAAGCAATGAAGAAGGGATTTCTGATTGTGCACACGCTCCTTCGAGCAGGGCAGGGCAGGGCCTTTCCTGCGAAACACTGAAATCAAAGTGCACAGCACATTAAGACGGAAGCGGATGTTGTCCTTAAGGCAAAGCAAAACAAATAAACCGAGTTTCCCAAGAAACACTTAAACGACGATCAAACAGAGTCTAGCACACAGTAGCAGCGCAGCAGCAGCAGCAGCAGCAGCTACTTGATTTGCTCTCAGGCAATTGTGTCGAAAAGTTAAGCGCATTAAGCGACAAACAAAAATTGAGGTCAAGTTGCCAAAAAAAAAAAAGAAAGACTTAGGCAACAAACTTGAAGTAAAAGCTAAGCAAAGGAAAGCGTGGGCCAAGCGCTCTTTTTAATTAGCTAACGTGCACGTTAACATTTAACCTGCACGTCAGCCCAGCCAACAAGTAAAGGCATTCCCTCGCATCCTACGGCCGCTGCAGCCATAAATTTAATGCCAAATTACTTTTAGTTGTTGCTGCCAATGCCGCGGGCAGCATTCATATGCAAATGCCCAGCCAACAACAACAAAAACAAACACACACAAAATAAATGAGTGCAGCAGCAACAAAAAGGCTGCACTGGCTGAATGAATATACATATATGCATATATGTGTGTGCTATATATATATATATACATATCCATATATAAAAACCAATTTAATTTAAATGAAATTCAGCGCAGGTAACAAAATCGACCAGCGCCTGCATCACAGTTGCTGTTGTTGTTGTTGCTGCTGCCGTTCGGGACGGATATGTAGCCCAATGTTCTAGAGCCCATAAACTGAACGATTTGGTCTTGCAGACAAATGCCAGCTTAAAGTCATTTCAAAAATGGTTTGTTTACCTTTGCCTTGGGGATTAAGCAACTGCTGCCTCGCATTTCATATACATATATTATATTATTGTAGTTTATATATTTGAGATTTGATTTGAAATACTGTCGGATTGCTGCAGCAGCAGAGATGGAGAGAGGGAGAGAGAGGGCGCACGTTGTAGAATAAATATATTCAGCTCGTCTGCGAGCGAGAGACAATTAGAGTAAATTTGCAGTAGATTTGGATATCATAGATACTGATTATGGATCTCAATATCTCTTCAGTTCGACCCCAGCTTACATTCTCTCGGCCCTATCAAGATGCTACGAAAAAAACCTTCAATTTGAGCTAATTTAAGTACCTCTAAGACCTTTATTTTGTCTTGTATTTTTCATTCAAGATTTCATTTCATTTTATGTTTTAGTCATATTGGCAGCTCAACAACGAAGGCAGCGAGCAACGAAAGACTCTTGACTCTCGATTGCTGTCACTTATTAGGCATTTTTAATTGTTCAAGTGTTCGGGCCATGGTACAGGTGTATGTGTGTGTGTTCGTTCAATTAAAAAGTAATTTGCCTAACAAAACAAAAATAAAAAAAAAAAACACAAAGAAGCAAAGAACCGCGACCGGCTTGGCAGCAGTCGCAAATCAAAAAGACAGAAGACACCCACACATTTCCGTTTCTCAGCCCACTTTCAAAAATATGTTCACCAATTGTTGTTGTTGTTTTTGCTGCTTAGATCGAGAAACAAGTTTGTAAACTAATTTGCAGTCGCTTGACAATATTGCCCGTAATTTAAAACTAGAAAAAACACACAGACTAATCTAAATGCATATACAGACACAGATAAATATGCATATATACATATATATGTATGTATACAGATACAGATACAAACGTATCTTTTTCTGTGAGTGAAACTGGCTGCATTTGCCGCGGACTATATTTACCCAGATGTTAAGCCACATTTTGAGGTATTTTATAATTGTAGGATTATGGGATATATATGAGTAGTGGAATAATTGATATACACATATTTAACAAGATGTACGTATTTATACAATATTAATATCTATATATATTCAAAACTAAATAATTATGTGTTAGCGTTTACCCGACTACCAGACTATGCCAATATATTTCTTAATGTACATATGCGACTGTCGTTTGGGTTAATTTTGCTTGGCTCTGAAGCTACATTCAGAGATATTTAAATGAATCTCATTAAAATGTGGATCATTAGCAACAAACTTTTTCCATTTGGCGGGTAACAAAGGAATTTCTTTTCTCTTGAGTGAATGAAATACAAGATTGAATTTAAACTTAGTTTCCTCTGTATATATATATTGATGCCTCAAATATTAAATCTCTTTTGTTTATATATATAATCAAGTTCTATATGAAATACATTACATAAGCAAAGATGCCTCTCTGCTTTTACAGCTACATATATACAAATATCTTCTAAATTCTGTTGACTCACGTTTACAGCTCCAACCTCTGCGTGCGTGCCACACAAACAGGCAAGCAGCATAATGATATGCATATGCTCGGCTAGGGTAGGGCATAGCTGATGACTGAAAAACCAACCCAAGTTCACAGCCCACGCAACACTCAAAAACGTTGGCGCCGCCAACGCACGTGCATAATGCTAAATCGCCTGTTAATTGCGACATTTCGAAAGTCAAGACAAGGCCCAAAAAGCAAAGCCACAAAACCTCACACACACACACACACACACACACGTTTATGTATGTAGATATAGCCAGATTTATATTCCATGAAGAGTTCATAAAGTCTGTCAAAATTGTATGAATGAAAGGTGAAAAACAAATAAAAACGAAACTCTCCTCAAACTGATCAATTCGTATGCATCTTAAATAGTTTTCTAAATTTTCAATTTGCCTCTAAATGGCATTTAAACGTGTGGGCGTGGCATCTGGTTGAGATAAGCACTGCATTGCGGAAATAGATTCGAAATGAACCAAATTAAAGTTATTGTACGACTTGTAAGCAATGGCTGACAATGCGGCTAACATGCCACACACACACACATATACGCATATATATATCTGTGTGTTAGCCCACACGTAGCGACACATCAGTCTGTGAAAAGCACCGAAAAACCCACACACAAAATGCCAGCCGCTCAACTTGTATGTCAAGAAATTGTAGATGCTGTTTGTAGCTATTCTTGTTGCTCGCGGTTGTTGTTGTTGCTGTTGTTGTTGTATTGGATGCTGCGGAGGAGTATGCTAAGTGAACGGCTCTAGCTCTCTGTGTGTGAACTGCGAGAAATTGCTGATGCCGATGCCGCTGCCTCTGCCTCTGCCTCTGCCTCTGCCTCTACCTCTGCTTTGTTCATTAGCAAAAACGGCAACTAAAGTAGATCTATTTAGGAGTGCCAGACTAGGAAATACCCCACAACTGCTTAGATCCAGAAAGTAAAGAGCTAAGCGAGCTGAAAGAGATGCTCCCTAAGTATATCTCTTATACGAGATTCCACATACAAAATGTAGCTGTTAGCTATTCAACCAGTATACAGTAAAAGGAAGGCAACAAAAGTATCACATATTTTATAGCAGTGTATACTCGAAGGGTTTATATATAAAGCTTGATATTTTAAGTTCTTATAATCCTCCATTTATGTTTAAAAATAACAAATCTATACATAGATGTTCGTATATGATGTACAGGTACAACAATATTATATCATACTCTCTCTCTCTCTCTCTGTCGCGTGACTTGTTCTTTACATCAATACATACTTTAGGTCATCTGAGTAACTCCTCTCCAAGCAAACATTATACGCTTTTTTACTAGTTTTTTTTTCGTTTTTTATGGGATTTAGTACACGTTAGAGCACTTAGAGAAATGAAATGCATTTGTAATGAAGTCCAGTTAAAGTGAGATGCGTTACACTCAACTTGTCCTATATACATGTGTACGTCTATGTATGTGTGTGCGACATACTTATATCAATATGAAGTGGGCAGTATTTGTTGTTGTTGCCAAATTTGGCAACTTGTTGTGGAGCAGCAACAGCAGCAACTAGCAACAGCAACAACAGCCAGCAACTGGCTAACAACAATGGGCCAGCAAGTAGCACAGTTGAAGAGTTGTCGGCCGCGGCTGCTGCTGCAAAATGACGGCTTATAAATGACGCCCACAGCTGGGCAAACAAAAGACTTAGGCAACGAACTTGATGCCAGCTTACCTCCAACAGAACAGCAACAGAAACAACAGCCAGCCACAACGTTGACTAAGCAAACCAAGCGGCTAATGAGCGCATGTAAAGCAGTAAAAAAAAATAATAAACTAACAAAAAAATTATATAAACATTAATTATGTACGTTTACTCTATCTCTATCCCTTTGCTACTCGCCCAATCTCTTTAATTTCGGCTACGTTGTGGGCGTACGAAATGAAATGAAAATAAAAACTTTGTTTATATTGGTAAGAGGAAGCAGACAGCATGCTGTGAAAATTATGAACTATACGAAATTAGAAAAGCATAGAAGAAAGCCAGCAGAAGGCAGAGAAAGAGAGAAAGATAGAGAGAGAGAGAGAGAGAGCGGGAGAGGCAGAGAGAAGGCAAGCGAGTGAGGTGAAAAAGAAAATGAATAAAAGTCGTAGACGAATGAAATGTAAAGAAAACAAAACGACAAAGCGCTAATTGCGCTTAAACTACGATGCGTGTGTGTGCGTCTGTGTGTGTGTGTGTGTGTGTGTAAGGTGCGTAGGTTGAACAAACTTCTTGTCAGAGCTGTTCATGCTGTCAACAACAACAACAGCAATCATATTACATTTAACTCTTCGTCTAGCTTTTCATTTTCTTCAATGAGTGTATATATGCACACATGCATGTGTGCGTGCTTGTGTGTCTGTGTTGATAATTTTTGAAAAACTCTTAACGCATTTTGAATTTGGTTTTTTCTTTTTTGGCTTTTTATTTTTGGGTAAATGACAACAGGGAGTCGCAATAATTGCCCCCGCAACGGAAGTGCGGCTGTTCAACAAAGTTAGCAGCGTTTAATGAGCTTCCACAGCAGTCGACGGCCTCGCTACGTGACGCAAGCTCGCATCCATAATTTATAAACATAAATTCATAGGAGAATTAAATACTATTTATACACATACAGATTAGATGAAGAGCTCAAACGTCCAAACATAAATGTGTCGGTGACAAAGGTAAAAGGCCATAAATTAAATATTTATGTGATGCGGAGAAGCATGCATGAGAGATACACATGCATATATAGGAGTAAGTCTAATGGTAGAGTATTTATATATAGGAGAAATACTAAAAAAGTTGAAATATGCTTTTAGATATAACTAATTTAGCTTTGAGGCAGACCTAGCTTTATAGCACATATAACTTGGTTACCCTTAACTATATTTATTTCCAGCCAAATCTGATGCTCACAAATTGTGGCTAGAGATACACTATAGCGCATATATTGTATTTGAAAATACTCTTTATAAACAATATTCTCAGTACAATGCGCATTATATAGGTGAAAAGTCAAATACAATCAGATAATGGTGTTTAAATATATTGATATAATTTTTATATTTACATTTATATATAATTTTTGCAGGCTCCATGAATTTGAGCTTTATAAAATCAAGACCAAAGCTGAGCTAATCAGTATATATATCGTCTACGGCTAATACGGCAATTATTGAGCCTCTTTGCTGACTCTAAATCTATTAGCTCTATAATTAGCTATAAATTTCTGCGCCTGCAGCCAAATCGAAATGAAATAAAAGCATCATTAAAGCACGAATTTGCAATTAAGAACATTTTTTAATAAACGGATCTTTTGATTGAAGAACCAGAAGCCATTTATATACAGAGTGTATATAATAGTATATATATATATATATATAGACAATCTAGATCAGAGATGCGATTTCTAATTGCCTCATTTGACATGCAGATCAGGTGGGTGTAGCTAACATAGATAATAAATTTCATTTAATATAGTCAACAAATGCGGCACAGATGTCGGGCTTTAAATAAATGAATATATTTAAAAGGTAAATAAATAAATGTCTAAAACTCACCTTAGTTTGGACAACATTTTGAATGAGTTGATCTCCCACTCTCTCTCTCTCTCTTTCTCGTTCTCACTTCGATTTATCAGCGTGCGAAACTTAAACAGCAGATAAGCTAAGCGATTTATCAGTCAAACATGCGACGTTTATGCTGACTTGGATATATTTCTCTATCTCTAGGTATATGTACATTCAGAGTTATATATATATTTAAGTCGACTTTGACTTGACCGAATGTATTTTACTTTTTTTTTGTAGTTGTCTACCTGGCTGCCTTGTCTTGCTGCTCCAGAAGGCAAAATGCGATAAAGATCTTTACGCTGCACTTGGTTAGGGTTTTTTGTTAGCTCTCTCGCTCACTCGCTCACTCCTCCTCTCTTTCTAGTAGGTAACATTAACAATGGGTCGCTCAGTTGACAGGGACAGGGACATGACGCGCCAGCATTTCATTCATAAAAGACGGGCGCACAAAGAGCCGGAAGCGGATGCAAAGACGTTTTGTTTGCCCGACTCGACTCGACTGCCTGCAGGATACTCAACAACAACTGCCGACGGCCATTTAAAAATTCTTCAATTTACATTTGGGTTTCGCATTTGCATTTACTTCACGTTGTTGCTTTGGCGCTAAACGAAACGAATGACTGAAGCAACGAACTTTGCACTGCACACACACGTTTATTTACATTAACAGAAACACCAACAAACGCACACACACAACACAGATACAAAGTTAACGCCGCAGCTGCTGACTGAACTAAACGCGCCGACGACTGAAACTCGACTGAGCTCTGTTGCAGCTGAACAAAACCCGATTTCTCATTTACCGAATCGGCATTGCCTCGTCTTCTGCTTCATTCACAAATATAGAAGTCGGTCGCTGCTTCGGCTACGGCTGCTGACTCAAGCTGATTCTCTGAATGACCAGTCGGTGCGACTCACTGCGTGTGGGCAGCACCCAGGCAGCCAAGCAGCAGACAGCAGACTGCAGGCGGTGAGCAACAACAACAACAGACATTAAGCAACAGCAACATCAAGCGGTATATCGCAACGACAGCAACATCAAGCAGCAGCCGCAACAACACCAGCATTTAGCAGGATCAACAACAGTGACCAACATCAACATCAAACATCACGATGCAGCATTCAGCAAGAGCAATACTCAGCCAGCAACTATATCCAGCAGCAACAGCAATCTGCTACAAAGGCCACCAAGCAGCTCAAGCAGCAACAGCAACATCAACAGTTGCATCAAACAACATCTGAGAGCATCAAGCACAACATGAAACGACGTCCAATGGACAATATCAAGCAACACACATCAGCGGTAACAGCAACATCAGCCAGCAGGCTATATGGAGCAGCATCAACAGTCGGCAACAACACCCACCGCATCAAGTAGCAGCAGCAACAGCAACCAGCAGCATCAGGTAACAGTCAGCCAGGCAGTCATTCATTTGTGCACATTGCGTTTGCCAAATGCCATTGCATGCCAGCCATATTTGGACAGGCGAACGTAACCCAAATACGTGTTAGAGAAGAAATCTAAGGCCGCGAGCGTCTGGAAAGATGGAAAGAGGTAAATAAATCACAGCTAGCCGCAGCAAGAAAAAAGTTCTCACACTCCATTTGACCGTTGACTACTTGATTTTCACATATGTACATATAAATATGTATATATACGTGTGTGATCTGTGATTGCTGGAAAACACTGTTTTCTTTTTGCTTTTTGTTTTTCTTTTTATTCTACCAACTAGACTGGGAGTAGCGCACATGCACAAATATAGCGAGTGGCGAACGGGTTAAGTGCAACTGTTGTTATTGCCCGTGCGCTGATTAGTGAGACGTGCGCATATCTTCCGCGGATTCAACTGCCTGTTCGCCTAGTTTGCATTGGGCTCCAAAGTTTCGCTCTTTATGGGGACCAATGAGGGCGGTATATTGAGTGTCTTGCCTGGACAAGCAGCCTCGTATTGGTGCTTCAAGCTCTCCATTTCATAGATGCAGGTGGAGAGCGCAGTGCGCAGTTCGCAGAGCAAAACCATATCCGATCGCAGCTCATTGAAGGAAGTGCATATTTCCTCAGTTGGTGGTGGTGCGGGATCTATAGGATTAAGTTATTCAGTTAATCCAAACGCCATTTAGTTTTGTTTCGGCAATAGTTTTGTAGCTTACCAACTTTGAACTCCTGTATGGCCTGCTCAAGCGCTTTCACCTTACGCTGTCCTATATTGGCGGGCAGTTTCATCTTTTGCGAACGCAGCGATACACCAGAGCCGCGTAGATCGGCAAATTTGATGCCGCTGCTGCCAATTTCGATGGCGTTCACTACCGAATCCACTTTAGAGGGTCGTGGCTGATGGTGCACCTTCTTCTTGTGCAGTTTCTTTTCGTATTTGCGTGTGCTTGGCGTGTTGGTCGTATGCTCGTTTTGTTGATCTGCTTGGGAGATCAGTTTTTGCAGATCTTGAGTTTTACGTTCACGTTCCTTTTTGCGTGCCTCGATTTTTTTCATCTCATTGATCAGCATTTGCTCCTCTTCTACCTGTTGTGTGGTGCGCTTGAAGAGCTTCTCTAGTTGTTCCTTTCGACGACGCTCATGCTCGACATCGTATACGAATGTTTTCTTCTCAACGGACTGATTCTTGGCCTTGGCCAACAGTGAAATTACTTCATAGTACCGCTCCTTAAGCTCCTCCACGGTTTTAATACCATGCTGTTGGCGATTCCAACGATCCGCCATAACAATGAAGCGCAAATCGAAGCTGAAAAGAGATGAGCATGAGTTTATGCCTATTGCAGTATTTTGTCTACTCACCGTCTAGCTAAATCAAACAAATGATCCGTTTGCACCTTGCTCCAGTTTTGTATATTATTTCTCAGGTGTGCGTTATATTCGGTCATTGTGTATGTGGGTATCTCCAATTGCTTATTGAATTTGGCAAACGGATAGTCTGTAGAGTCATCGCTGACACGTTTCCAATGATGAAAGACTGCCGCATCGTTACGAGCGGGATTCGAGAAAGGTGCCCATTCCCATTTGCGCACCTTTTTCATGCCCAGCCGTGCTTTATTTTGTTTATAGCCCGCACCGATGCCCAGTGCAGTGTCTGTCGGGAGCAAAGGCGGCGCATCTTTCTTGTCTGTGTACAGAAGCGCGAAGACTTCGCGGTGCATTCCTTCCGGACGCCGGGATGCATGTTTTGTACTACGAAAAAAAAAAACAAAAGTTAGAGAAGCGGTTCAACCAGCATTACATGCTTCTACTTACCGCTCAAAATTACGTTTTTTCGTGGCAAGGAATGAGTCTCTGGTTATTTCGGGCGTATTGGCACGCTCAATGTCTAAAATATCACGTACATCAGCAGACATTTTTGCCTTAATCTAACAATTTCATTCAATATTTATAAAATTCGCTTATTTAGTATCCGCTGCTGGTTAGTGCTGATTAACGTTTGCAGAAAACTGTATCGATAGCAAAGTCTATCAAGCTCTGTTAAGTTAGCAGTTGTGCATCAGCCCTGATACCGATGAGACGTTAATTATGCCATCGAACACTCTTAAATACTGCACCCAAACTCTATTCGTCTTTCAAACGATCTCACAGCTCACAATTTTTTTTTTTTTTTGCTTTGAATTTACAATAAAACCAACTATATATGCAATTAGCTTAGATTTCTGTTATTGTTGAATAATCGATAACAATTTAAATCGAGCAGGCAAAGTATGTTAAGTTAGCAGTTGATCAAACGTGCTTGCATTTCGCAATGTTGTTCTTCTGTCCGTCTTGTGGCAATATATTAATTATTGAAGAAGATACCTCCAGCCACAGGTTCACGTGCAATACGTGCCCATTCATATCGAAAATCAAGCGGAAGATAACCACCAAAACGTACCCACGTCTGAAGGTAGGTTCGCAAAAACATATTTTTGCAACTTTACTTACATTTCTTTTCTTTTAGGAAGTTGATCACGTTTTGGGTGGCGTTGCGGCTTGGGAGAACGTTGATTCAACGGATGCTGAATGCCCGGCCTGCTCACACAAACGCGCCTACTTCATGCAAATACAAACCAGGTCAGCGGATGAGCCTATGACGACATTCTACAAGTGCTGTAATCATCAGTGCGGCCACAACTGGAGAGATTAGGACTGATGCGCTACTTACAAAAGCTACTAATAAGGCGACTCCAAGGGACTCGCAGCAGCATGCATCAGCAACAAGTAGAGGCGACTCCAATTTGTTCAGCGGAGTCGCTGAATGCCTTAAAGCTGGCGGAACAATGCCTACAGCTGGGCAAGGTGATTGCGTTGCCCACAGATACAGTTTATGGCTTAGCATGTGATGCCAACAATGAGCAGGCCATACAACGTCTATACGAAATCAAAGGAAGAGACGAACACAAACCGGTGGCCATTTGCGTGAACAATATTAATGCGCTGCGTCGCTATGGTCAGGCGAGCCACTTGAGTGACGAGCTGCTAACTCGGCTGCTTCCGGGGCCACTGACCATTATCGTTGAGCGTACACCGCATCTGAGCAATCGCTACTTAAACCCGAGCACCAGCAAAATCGGTATACGCATACCCGACTTCCAGTTCATTCGGGATTTGTGTGCTAGGTGGCACGAGCAACCCTTGGCGTTGACCAGCGCAAATCGTTCCAGTGCACCCAGTAGCCTGGAAATCATCGAATTCCAGGCGCTTTGGCCGCAGCTGGGCGCCATCTTTGATGCCGGTCGCATCGGACAGACAGAGGAACGCCGGTTGGCCTCTACAGTCATTGACTTGGCCAAACCGGGGTGTTACCAAATCGTTCGCGCTGGGGTGGCTCTCAAACAGACACTATCAGTGCTGCACGAATTCGGCTATGTCAACCAAAATCTGGACACCATTTAATTACATAATTATATAAATTACAATTACAGTTTCCATGCCAAACAAAAATCAGAGATCAGCCCTAAAAAATGAATATAAAGTATAAAACTGTTAAGAAGAGCTCAAGATCCGCTAAGCATGGCAATGTTAATGCAAAACTTCAAGCCATTTTCATTTCTAATTAGAATTTGCAACGAACGAGCGCTAGGTTATGTTAAATGTAGTGGTATCTAGTTTATTAAGATTTATAGTCCTACAGCATTAAAAATTTTGAAACATTATTTTTGCGTAAAGGAACGATACCAATTGAACACAAAACCGATAATAAAATATATATATATGTACAAACAGTATGTGTATGTGGCTACTTATCGGCTACCAACAGCTTTGTCTCTTTCAGTCTTGTGCCTAGTTGTAGTAATTGGCCTTAGCCACCTGTACGGGTCGCCTTCGTCGCGGCAGCTCATTCTTTAATATCCTCCAGCGTTCCGGTGGCCAAACGATGGCCACTGCTCGGGCGGACATCAAACCCAATGCAACTGGACCGAAGGTATTGCTATCCAGAGAGTAGCCCGTGTGATCACCCTCGACCCAACAGTGGCCATCTGGTACGCGCACAATCTCATGCTTGTAGCCAAGAGTGGAGACGACATCGCCTTGCATTCCCACCACGCGTTTGATAATCTTTTGACCGGGGTCCTTGGGGGATATTAATGAGATTATATCGCCACGTTCCACAGCACTGTTGTGGATGCCCCAGCGCAAAAGAAATACGTAGTCTCGTTCCTCTGGCACTGGATTAAGCGCGGGTTGCATAGAAGTGCCTGTAAATTAAAAAAGTTTAATGAACCATTGATCGCTTTAGAAATATTCACTGTTAAACTTACCGTCAACTCTAGCCACATATCCAACACAATCGAGGAACGTGATGCCTAGCGGCAAGCCATAAAGCAGGGATTTACCAAAGCGACGAAATGCCATGACGGCATGGTTTGGTGTCTAGTTCTGTGTAGCCTTTTTAGGTTTTGCGTTTTTATATGTATGGTGAAAAAAAGTTGCACCTAGCACATATAAATATGTATGTACATACATATAAAATGAGTTTAGGTTGCGTCTTTAAAATGAATACATAACAATATACATACGTATACAGCTGTTCCCTTAAAATTTTTGACATTCACGTATATACGTTGACATTCACTGTGATATTTCAAACAGAGTGTCTGAACAAATCGTTCGTATACAAATGTTTATTAAAAATTAAATTCAGTTTAAGTGCGTTACAAATCAAATTCCAGCTATTGTACTATGGTTACAGGTGTTTTGTTTTTGATTCTTATTTTAAAACTGAAACAGGAATGCGATTAATTTTAATGTAATTCCATTGCCTGCACTCAACAGCCCTCCAGTTCGCTCGGGATAGGTATTTCGTTTTGAATAGCAAATTGTAGGAGCGCTTTATATTTGTTCTTCCAGTTGTTAACATCTAAGCGTATCTGTTCATTGTCTTCATGCATCTGCTCCAATTCTGTCCATTCATATGACTTTTTTGTTTCCAATTCGTCCTTTTGCTCTATGCGCTTAATACGACAGCTGGCCGCATAGCCACGATTTTTTAACGTACGACGTCGTTGCTTCATGCGTACAATCTCCTCCCGGTTGAGTCCACGCATCTTCAAAGTTCGGTTCAGATCACGCACCGAAATCGTCACCAGCTCATCATCCGTTATGTCTGGAATCGGACATGGCGAAAGTGGAGCCTGTCGTAAACAATGGAAGTTTGTCATAGCAAAAAACCATGTCTACCAAGACTAAATGATTTATGCACTTACCAAAGATGACTTTCTCTCACGTTTCGAATCCATAGTTAAAGTTTTTATCCCCTGTAGTAAATAGTTTTTAATATTTTCACAATTTGTATATGGTTTTGCGTATTACCATTCGCAATAAAATATGTAATTAAAAACAGTGTGCCCAACTACATCAAACTAGGGAATAATGAATGAACTAAAAAATACCAAATATATCATAATCCTTTTTAAAATACATTTGATAACAAGTGCTGGAAAGTTTGGAAGGACAGATAGAACGGAAGTAGGCAGAACTGAACATCAGTTTCTGATGTATAATCTGCTGTAAAAATTCTCCATTTTCTTTTCTCAACTATCAATTAATGAAATCAATATGAAACGGGCGGTAATTATCAATAATGTGCCAACGCCAATCTGTGCACAAACGCCGCTTGCAGTCGCGACGCCCGATGGCGGGCTGCTTTACAGCGGCTTTAAATGTATCAATTATATACCGGCTGTGGATGCGAAGGATCGGGAAGTGAAAACCATGTCCACGCGCATCACCATCAGTGGACTCGATGTCAGCCCCTTGTGGGGAAAACAGCATAAATCAGAAATTGCATCGAATACTCATGACAAGCAATTTGCCATTGTTGGTGAGGATTTGAGCGTTCTCGTCTGGGATTGTGATATGGGTGTGGCGATTAAAGGGCATAAGGCACATGAGGCACGAGATGCGCGACTGCATCCACAATTGAATGTGCTAATGAGTTATATATGCAATGGCAATATATTATCGATGGATGCAAGCAATTTGATCGTCTACTGCGTCGCCTCCAACCGCTATTTCCGACGTCCCAGCTTCCTATCGCAACGGAAGTATAATTTAAGCGTGCTCAGCTGTTCGCCATACGACGAGCATATATTTGCTGTGGGCACCACAGCTGGAGCAATTTTAATCTGTAATTTAAATGAAATGAACATTGTGCATAAATTGAATGGACATGGGCGGAATTCCAGCATT
The DNA here is from genome assembly GCA_035047565.1 of Drosophila mulleri. Taxonomy (NCBI): domain Eukaryota; kingdom Metazoa; phylum Arthropoda; class Insecta; order Diptera; family Drosophilidae; genus Drosophila; species Drosophila mulleri. Next base: position 1,556,955 of record JAWNPK010000060.1, read on the forward strand.
TGTTATCTCGCCTGGCGGCAAATGTCACAGCAACCTGAACAACAGCGAGAGCATGACCAGGAAGAGCCGCAAGCAGACTCTGATCATTTGCGTATTGCGAAGTCAAAAGCAGCCGAGGCCGATGATATATTTGACATATACAACTACGATCATTTGGAATCGGAGTTTGGTGCTCCGGCCAGCGTGCGTCCTCGCTTGACCAGCAAATCCTCAGATGATTGTGGGGATTTCGTCGGCCTTGAGAAGCCAGCCAATAATGCGGGTCTCGATTTCATGGAGGCCTGCGAGTCATTGAAAGTGGAACTGGCAGCTCATCGCCAGGGTCCGAAAGATCAGCCTCAAGTGGAGGTTACGCTGCAGGACTGCCAGCAAACGGGCACAACTGGCCCACGCAGCGATAGCAGCCACAATTCCGAAAAGGATCAGCAACAGTTGCAGAGTGTCAGCGAAGGCAGCTTGGAGGTTATACAGTTCAGCTCGTCCAGCGATGATGCTGTCATTGTCGATGGCGAAGCCTCCAAGCCTAAGCGTGAGGTGCTGCATCACATTTACCACCAAGCCGAGGTGCACGATGCCCCAACCGAGTCTCCGCAGCTGCAAACCAACGTCCCACCGCTGATCAAGCAGACTAGAGTAGACACGTTGAGCTACTGTTCCACAGAGATTCTGTCTGCTCGTCCAGACATTCTCCTGGCTTCCATTAATGACATCGATGTTATTATGATATGGAATACGCGAACGGGTGAACATTGCGCCAAGAACTATGGAAAGTCAAATACCATATGTAAGTGAGAAGCTGGATAGCTACATTTCAGTTATCTTTAACATAATCTCCTTGCAGCCAAATCCAAGCAGCTATACTGGCTCAACGACCACACAATCGTCTCCCTGAATCGTAACCATTTGCATTTCTGGGCCGTTAGCTATGAGGCCCAATCACATCGATATAAAATCACAAGAGATCAACTGCACAAGTGCTCCGAGCAGGACATTATGTCATGCGTGGCCAGCGCCGCATATCCGCAGATCTGGTTAAATATGCGCAACCGACGTGTACTCCTATTGAATCCTCTGAATGGGCAGGTGAGCGCCGTCTATGGCTGCTTGGCCTACGGCGTGCGCGCGATGTCCGAATGCCCCAATGATATGAACAAGTAAGTTCGTTTTGGATTATTATAGTACGGAAGTAAAGTCAAATCATATATCTGCTAATTTCTAGAATATTTTTGGGCTGTTCGGACAAACGCATTGCAATGTTCGACATATCCAAGTTGACCGACCGCTGCATACCCATTGAGAGTGTGCATGTGAATAGCGCCGTCTACTCACTGTCTTGGAGCCCAGACTGCCTGCAGCTGGCCTATGGCACCGCCGATGGTATTGTACGTAGAACTGAGCGAACTCTTTATTTACACACATACATATATTGATTGAACTACATTTAACATAAATTTCATGCAGGTGGGCATTCTTGATGTGGAGCGCATGCGAGTGAAGACAACGTTTCGTCCGGTGCAGAAGAAGGAGATCTACTCACTGGTGTGGAAGGAGGACTATATTTACTTTGTAGTGAATCGCATGGTGGGCATGTACTTTGCGCGACAACCAAAAGCAGGTGAATCCTCAACGCAAATGATGGCGCACATTGTACGTTTGGTTCTGTGCATTGCGCTTGCCATAAGTGATCATCGACTGGGTATCGCGCGTCTGTCTTTTGCGTATCTCGGCCAGATGTATTGTCTCTCGATGGTAGTCCCAGGCATTCCATGTCACATTTATCCAATTGGCCGGTTTCAAGTCGTTCGTAACTACCATTTCGGTTTGCCCTATGAAATTCTTCGTCTTTGGCGGCTCCGCGGGCACTGGCTGGAGCTCTTTGGCGATCAGTATATGATCCAATTGGAAGAGCAGAACCAAGTTGGCATTGTTAAAGATTGACTGTCGTAAAGCGGTTATGAAGCGCTCGAACCATAGCTCCCCTATGCGGGCATAGGTCTCGTCCTGAAAGCCAAACTTAATGTCCACATTCATACAGAGCTTGCGCACCACCTTGGCTGGCAGGAGCAGTCCGTTCGTCACGGCCATCGCAAGGGCGCAAAACTCCTTAATGTCCGCCTGGGCGAGGCTGCAGAAGTTGCCATCAGTTTGAAATTGCTTCAACGTGTCCATGCGCTGATTGAAGCTGCATTTACGCATTTCGCTGTGACGTTTGGCCAGCTCCTGGATTTCCGCAATCGTTTCCTTCGAGCGCTGCACCATCCCACTGGTGATCTGGACTTCGACACGCTCACGCAGCTTGTTCAACTCGACGATGTGATTGAAGTAGTGATTCAGATTCGCCCAGACCTTGGCAAGGTAGACAAAGTGCGGCTGCAAAGCAACAATAGATATATCAGAGATCTACCTGGGCAACTCCAGTTGTTACTTACAAATATCAACTCGGACTCAATGGACGTGCGCATGGCCAGTGTTGCGTTGATCTTGGCCACCACACAGTCGTAGCGACCCGTCTCCACGCTCAGCAGATACGTTGTGTGCTCATAGCTGCTCTGGAGCGCAACCAAGCAGCGCATCAGCATATTGAACGTGATGGTGAACTGATTGATGCGGTCCAGCTGGGCCAGGGACACGCCATAGTAGAGCGTCGTCTCCTTGCAGTCGAACTGCAACTGCTCGCTAATCGCTGTCTGGCACCTGGAGCTGAGCTCCTTGAGGCGTTCCAGCGCGGCATCAAAGGCGGCATTTGTATTGGCTTGGGCCATCTGCAGATCTCCAATTACTAAAGAGATGAGGGAATAGATCAAATGTATGATAGCATTTACAGAACTGAGGTCTATTTGCACCCACTATTTCGAACGTTTTCGCGATCGCCATCGGGTCCGTCGTTGTTGTAGATGACAATGCCAGCGACAGTGTCGGCCAGCCGTTTCAGATACTCCTGCCTGTGATACTTCTTCTTGAGGACATAGTTCTGTAGGTCGCTGCGGCCAATGACGCTGTGCAGCGCCTTGGCTGTCAGCTTGAGGAGCACATGGTTCTTGGGACAACCCAGATGGTTGGTAGCCACAATAAAAACTTGCATTTTGGAAAACAATTGATCCAGCTGCACTTTGCTGCAAGTCTCTGGATACTGCAGAATATCGTCAATGAGTCGCTTCAGCTGTTGCTGATAGTCCTTCTCGTATTGCTCGCGCACGTAGGACAATTTGATGCCGTGCCCCGTCTTCATGATCCAGGACAAACGCATGTTGGCCATGGTCGTGTTGGTATCGTCCAAATAACCGCTGATAATGCTGTCGACGAAAGACCTGATGTGGCATGTGCTTGGCTTACTTAAGTCTGTCTTCAACAGACCGAGGCGCACGTCTCGAATGAGCAGATGCACCACAAAGGCAATGAATTCCCTATCCACCTCGATCTCGCGCTCCTGTAGCTGCGACTCAATGCTCCGGCAAATATCGTCGAGGGCCTTTTGATGAGTGTGCGACATGTTGTTAACCTAATGCAACTATTAATTTATGAGCTTTTTGTTTACACACTAGAGCGTAATGTGAAATGTAATTTGACTTCTCGGCCTTGTTGATTGTTTTTGTTATTTTAAAAAGCAAACAAGTTGTCCCTAGCAACAGCTTTGAACGATTATCAAATCAAAGTTACTCTAATCTACTTCGATACTTCGACCCTTCTCTAGTTTTTAGAGAGAGCGTGAACTCTCTTACTCTCTCCCTCTCAGTCACAACACAACTCTCTCCTCTCTGTAATTTCCCTTCTATCGTTATCCACCTCTTCGCTTTACTTTCTCTCTTTTGCAGAAATCTTACTGAATATTCTCAAATGTCACGCGATCTCTCACCATTGGCTCGCTCCCCCTCTCTGCTACCGTTTCGCTGAATGAGGGCTAATCAACTTCTCTCTCTTTCAGAGGCCGTACTGATGAAACATATCGAGCGTCCCAGTTTTCTGAATGTGCGTGGACCCTTGCTCTTGATTGGCACAGAGAATGGGCTGCTTCAGTTACATAGTAGGACTTCGTTTGACCCTCAACTGCCTCAGGCAGCGCTTTTCTCCCGCTATGTCACTGATATAGCCTTCAGTCCGGTGGCGACCAATGTGTTTGCAGTGGCGGGTAACGATTATATGATCTATGTGATGGAGTTGCACTTAGCCACGCGCACCTGGACCAAGCTGCACAAGCTCACGGACTGGGATTCGGCATCCATTGCATCGGTGAAGTGGAGCAATCAGCATGCACATTTGCTGCTCAGCTTCAATATTGAGGGCAAGGTGTGTATGTGGAACACCAAGGAGCCGGAGCAGCCACCGCTGATGATCAAATATGAGTGCCCCATGTGGAGTGGTCTGTTCCTGCCCTCCGATGAGCTCATCATTCTGTGCGGTGGCAAGACACTCGCACTCGAACTGGTTAGCATCAAAGAGGCCTTAGCCAACAACGAAAAGCAGATACGCTCCGGGGTGGATCCCATAGGCAAGCTGCACTGGGCTTTCAAATCCAATACACCGCCCAATCAACCCGCATTGACCGCTGGACAAAGGAAGCGTCAGTCTCGCGAGAAACGCATGGCCAATCAAGCAGCTGCTGCCAGTGTGCAGGCAGTCGAACCGAACGTGGACGCTCACCAATCAGTGGAGCAAAAGGAACAAACGGAGCAGCAACCGGTGCAGCCTAGGATTGAGTCCATGATGGGCGCTCTGAGTCTGCAAGCCAAAGGCACCAATACAAATGCTTTCGAGTGCAAAAAGTGCAAGCAGCTGGAAACACAAACTGCGTCGAACACTTTTCTCTCTGTAAGTAGCTGAATCCGATCTCTAATCCCTGCTCTGACTTATCTGCTGCGACTTACCCCGTACAGCATAGCCGCACCTGCCTGTACCTCACTCAAAAGGAGCTCAACAAGAGCGCTCTGGAGAAACTAGCCATAGTGCTCACCGAGGATGCTGCCAAGATAGACAAATCGGTGCTCATGTCGAAGCTGTTTAGCACCAAAGTCATGGCTAAGGAGCTAACTGCTACAGAGCGTTAGTATAATTTATTGTTGTCGATGCTTTAATAGCTCATCCTAATCCTCATCGATTTCAGTTAACAATTTGAAGCAGTCGAGCAACAAAGATATTGCTCCACTTAATCTGGCAGTGACGACATTCAAACTGCGCGAGGAACTGGAGCAACACATTGCTAATAAGACGCTGAACGAGTGTCATATATCTCTGGCGCCCGCTGTCTCCTATGTGTAAGTCGCGCACGTCCTTTTGCTGCCCTGACTGCATTGCTCTCATTGTCATTTCCACTTCAGTTTCTGGCAAATTTGCTGCAAGGCCTACGCTCAGCAAATGGAGGAGCAGGGCTACGTACTGCACGCCGCAACGTATATGATGGCCGTCGATATGCAAACGGAGGCCATTCAAATGCTGCTCAAGCATGAGTATTTCAAGGAGGCATTAATCAATGCGCGCATCCATTTGGCCGCCACAGATCCCATCATTAAGACTATTATAAACGAGTGGCTGGATCAGCTGGACAAGACGGGCAACTATGCCGCAGCGGCACTTATGTAAGTTTCTAGATCCTTAGCTCAGTTCAGTTTTAATCTCTTGCCGCTTCCGCCTTGCAGCTGCGTCCTGGACAATGAGATGCTGCGTGGCTTTTTGTTTTTGCGCAAATTCCGCAACCGCACCGCCGAAATAGCCGATCTAATGGAGCAAATCAAGCGCATAGGTCAGCTGGGGCCCATGTTCGATGAGGACAGATCTGAGCCAGACAAGGGCGTTGAGGAGGCAGGCTGAGTTTACACTTCGCCTCATACAAACACACACATGAACTGTTTTTTTAAGAACGGTCAGCTAATTAGCTCATTTTTCTTCAAGCTTTTGTTAAGCTAACTACTGATTGATCAATGTTCAATCAATTATGTTTTCCAAACCAAAACCCAAGCATGAATTTATACGAATCACAATTCAAAATGTCCAAGGCAAACAAAACACACACACACAAAAAAAGCAGTTATAGAAAGAAATATTTGAAAAGAAATGCGCTTCTTTTATTTTTTAATTAGAACAACTTCATGGCCCTTGGATCAAAAGCTCTCCTATGGACAGCGTCGGCCCATTTGTCTGCCATCCCGTTAGCCAGCCCAAAAGACAAAAAAAGAAGAAACAAGAAGCAAGCAACAAAAAGAAAGAAAATCTTAACGAGTATTGTTTTGGTTTGTCTCGACAATCAAATTATGCAAATGCAGCGCCAGCTAGAAATTAAGTTTTTCTTAATTGTTTGAACGAAGGTGCGCGACGTCGACAGCGACGCAGGCAGCACTGCAAGCAGCGACAAAATGCGTGCGAACAGAGGGAAGAGACAATAAATAATAGCTGAAGCATGATCGACTCGAGCATACCCTAGTTAAAAACAAACTTGCAGAGAGCTGAAACCAAATACTTGCTCATGATGTGCAAGAGGGGGTATATGGGTTTGTTTCGATGCCTTAAGCTTAAGTATGTAATGCATATAGTAAGAACCGATACCGTTGGGGGCGTGGAAAACAATTTAACTGCCTATATAACGTAAGTATATCTCCTATGTCATGTCAATATACCCCACTTGGTACACACTGCCAATGGATACCGAAGATGATTTCAATAAGCGAACAGCTGACGCTGACGTTGACGTCGACGGCGCAGTCAGCGACGCAAGCAGAGGCGCAACCAAACGGGCAAAGAGTCAACTCGCAATTCAGTTGTGGGGCAGCCGCTGAGCTCAGCTGACGCGTCGATTGCTTATTATATGAGAACTGGTCGGAGAGGAAGAGGAAGACAACGCGTTCGTTGCCTAAGTCATTTCGATTTTCACTTTTAACTGTTTCAAAGAGCGCGCGCGCGCGCGTTGTGCTTAAACCGTTACCGTTAGACGCAGCACGTTACGGTTATCTGCCAGTGAGTGTGTGTAAGTGTATGTGTGTACGCTGTGTGTGTGTGTGTGCGTGTATCTATTTGCATGACCACGCATGTGGCGCGCTCCGTTCTCACGTCTATTCGGAGACTTCTTGTCCGTTCGTTGTCCAATTAAAACGCAATTAAATTGTGATTTTTTTTGTTTGCCTTTTGCTCAATTGCATTTCGCTTTTGCTTCGAGTGTCGCGCTTAATAGAAACAAATTAAAAAGCGAATTACAAAGAAATGAATTTAATGAACAAACACGTTTTTCTCTGTCTTAATTGGACTGCGCTGCGCTGCTTGTAAAAGTGTTAGAACAAGTGCCGGGGCTTTTCTTACTTAAGCACTTTTCCGCTGCTCACTGTTCGCTGTTCGCTGTCTATTTCCTGGCACACATATGTCACAGACACAAACCTATTGAAGTCACCTTATTGCTGCATTTGTTGCTATTGTTGTTTCTCCATTTGCATGCAGTCAGAAACAGACAGCGACAGCGACAACGATGACGACGACGACGACTTCTCCCTCAGCATGACTCAACGTTCAGCAATTTTTGTTGTGTATATGTCGCTTAACATTGTCGTTGTTGTTGTTATGATATCCATTGCATATACGTAAACAGGGTATATTGTTTGTGAATCCATAAATATAGAAGAGAGAAACATTAGAGCTTAGCTCTGTATGAACAAATCGAGATGGGTATAAAGTCTATTTTTGTTTATTTAGACTTCTATGCCAGCTTTTAGTCCACTGCTCTTTAGAGACAACAATATTAAAAGGGCATTAAATATATGTTGATCTATGCACATGATTTGATCAACTTTTATGAATATATTTCCATCAAGGCCCTCAATCACGTTAAAAATCTGTTTCATAAAATGGGTTTTAAGCGTGTCTCGAGAACAAGACATCAAATTTTGTATGCCTGTGCTCTTAAAGCATATTTACCCACACCAATATATTACTTCTATATCTTTAAGTGATCTCTTTTCTCCAATAACTTTAAGAGCAAGAGTCATCAATTTTAGTATGATATCAAAGAATATTTATAAGTGAATGGAATAGTTTTTTTTTTTTTTGTGGAACCAACTGCTTTCACATTGGCTGCCTAATCTTGTATAAAAACATATGTAAACAACTTTTAGAGCTAGAGAGATAACATTTGGGCACTGAAATCTTTGTTAGGCATAACTCGAGAAGTTTAAGAGGCAGGGACAGACAATTTGAGTATACAGGTGCTCTAAGGTCAGCACATATCCAGAATATTTAATTTTCGAACATCCCTCCCAAAATGAAGAAACACAGAATGGTCCAGGGCATGTGCTAGTCGCACCCTCCATCCACTTGTTGATGCGTACCTTTTTTGCGTAGTTTCTGGGAGTGTATCTTAGGCTCGGCCCGGGCCGTGGCGCATGTGAAATCATTTCTTGCTTGAATGATAATTTCTACAATTCGTCTTTCTTCTGCGCTTTTCTTTACCCACACACAACAGAGAGGGAGACTCGCATACACACCATCATAATATATCATACGCTTTTTGTGGCTGTTGCAACTAACGACGGATTAAACTGCAATCAAGTGAAAGGTAAGCCCATCAAAACGAAATCAAATCGAACACACAAACAACAACAACAACAGCAACTTGGATGTGTATGCCTATACAAATGCATATACTTATATAGAAATACGCATATATTTTTATTACATTTTGAAACGCATTAACGCACTAACTGGAATTCCTATTTGCTGCTTTTGTTGCTTTCCTTTCAACATCATTCAGGATTTGCATAATAGTTTAAACACGCCGCATTGCATTGTTGTCTATTCAAGCATATGCACCACACTCATGCCATTTCATATTGTGATTATTTATGGTTTATTATTGTTTGTAGTTGTTGTTGTTGTTGCTGCTGCTGCTGCTGCTCTGGATGCTATTGAACTCAGCTCTGCAGTCGCAGCACGCAACAGCTGCACAACTGCAACGATTTACACTCGCGCTTGAGCCTATAACAATCATAACATCATGAACAACTTAAATATTTAATTCCATGCGAAAGAGTCCAGCAATAGCTGCAGAGAGAGATGGCATATGTCTAACATATAACACAATGCAAATTGTTGTTTCGACATGCGCCTTTTTCACAGCAAATTATGCGGAATCTACATAAATTTTGTAATACCAAAAAACCACGCTGTGCAGTGTTACAGATGCCAACACACACATACATACTCACCGAGAGACAAGGTTTTAAAGGTGGGCGTTTGGGGCGTGGCAGTCAAGGGCGCGCTGTCTTTCAATTTATATTATGGCCCAAGAGGTCGTTACATTTCGCATGCAATGTTCGATGGGCGAATGTTAATTTTCAACTATTGCAGCTGACAGCAACAGCAACAGCAACAGCAGCAACACAATAATAACAACAAATGTGCTTTCTAATCTGTCAATATTTACGACATATGCATGAACAATCAAAACAATCAATTAAAGCTACTTACAAAGTTTTTTATTTATATAGAGTATATGCATGCACAGAAGAAAAAGTTGTGGAAATTTTCAACTGATTTTTATTGCGATGAATATCTAGTTTATCTCTTTGAAAGTAATATTTCCCTTGATATATCAATAGTACTTAAAATTCATTTTGCTTAGCTCCCTCTTCAATGTTACTTTTTAAACAGCCCTCGTATATATCCATATTATATCTGAATACAATTTGCTTTTTGTTACATCATTGCACAGGCATTTGCACTTGCCTTTAAATTGAAAATAACAACTATTTAGACTCAACAATGATTTTTATTGTTTTTGCCAAGATTCCCCTCTAGAAATTGGCAAAGGTTTTAACAGTGTTTGACTAATTAAACTGTTCTAAAGAGACACTCTATATACATATGTAAGTAATATATGTATATATATTGCGGCTCTACTTAAAAGACACTTCTAGTCTTTAAATGAGGCTGGCACACGCCAAACCAAGAGCTTGTTGATTCATGCAAATCAACTATTAGATAAGTGCTAAATAGACAAGAAGTTAAGCAGGTCTGGCTCGTCTCCAAAGCATATCAAGCAAATATGTCATGAAACTGCTAGTTCGGATGCATAAACAACTCGTGCTGCTTGCCGAAAATTTGCAAAAGCTGCTTATATATGTATTCCACATATGTAAGTATATCCTAACCAAATCAATAAACAAACTAAGATTAAACCAAATCAAGTCTGACACCTAAGCACAAGTATGTCTCTTTCAATATTGAATTTATTTAGAATTTATATGAATGGTACATAGGGCAGGCGAAGCTACAACAAACAACTATAGCTCGTCTACCTATACTAATATATATCTATCTTTTTTTTTAGCTAAAATATAGCGTTTTCTTTTTTGTAGGAAAAATGTTGGCATAATTTACCAAATTTCCAGCACAAAACGCAGCTCAAATTAAAAGTAAACTCTGTCATAAAATAAACCACCTACATCGGCTTTATCTTATGCCAACATCAACACAAAATTTCGTTTTTCTGAATATAAATATTTATGAAAGATGTAATAATACCAATGTCTGCCTTATCTAACTTCAAATATCCATATAAATGAATGCAGCGAAAATAGTTAACACATTCATCTGCTGATGTATCAGAGCTTTATATAAACAACACTTCAGCTTATCACTCAAAAGCCAAACAGAGCGATTTGTTGCACAACACCTTGGCAGCTCGAAGTAATTGAACGCTTAGAGCAATTGAGGTGCGGCTAGATTAGCGTAACGCAGCTTCCGTTCAGTTGGACCCGAGCGCTCGCCTATTTCACTTAACACATTTCGGAGGTAATACGCAAAGCGAGATAACAATTTTTCAGCTAGTCCGCTGGCTGGCTGGCTGGCTGGCTAATGGCTAATAATAAACAAACCCGTTTTATTCAAACGGATTGCCCGAAAAAAGAAAACCGGACAAGCCGAAAAGAATTTGCTCGCAATGTTTGCATAGCCAACGAGAATTAAAGAAATTAGAAGAGGAAGAAGAAGACAGTGCGACTTCTGCTGACCAGCTGAGCAACGTTCGCAGTTATGTTGGACAGAAGAAAGCGGCTGATGGTGCAGAATTCTCAATGGGCCACCTCGGGGCGGTGACCCAAGCACTTAAAGCGCGCGCATATCCGGCCCATTGGCATTGGGCCGACGTTTGTCACCCACGCAACTTGAAGACGATTATGATTATTATTATGCTTAGGTTGATGGCACACCTGTTGACGGCATTGAATGAGGCTCCAATTCTGATGACGACGCAGTTTTCGTTGACTATTAAAGGCAGATTACCAAATGACTGACTAAGCCGTTAACTGACGTTGGCGTTCGCTAACACGATTAATTGACTACCTGTCTCTATCATTGTGTGTGTGTGCGTGTGTGTGACAGGTGTGTGCGTGTGCGCTCGTCTGGCTGTCTGAGCATTTAGCGCTGAGCTATAAGTCATGACATAAGTAGTCAATTATTTCTGCTGAAATTTGCGTGCTGCTAAACGAAAGACTTAGGCAGCGAACTTTTTAGAATTATAAAGACTTGGGTCACGAACTTGCAAGCAAATATTGTTTTGGGTAAAGCGAAGTTCGGTAAATATTTGCGAGGTATTTGAGTAACGAACTTCGAGGAAACAAATATTCAGAACACGAACTTTTTGGAAGACTTAGGCAACAAACTTGAAAGCAGGTTCAGATTAGGATGAAATGAAAAGCGTGGTACACTTATCTGTCTATCTATATGGGTTAGATGAAAAGACTTAGACAACGAACCTGTTAAAATTATAAAGACTAACAATAAACTTGCACTCAAATGTTCTTCAATAACTGAAAGAAGTCCCCCATCTAGGTAAAACAAAAGAACTTGGCAGCAAACTTCTAGTAACGAGGGACTTGAGATATAACTTTTCAAGCAAACATCGCTTAGGCCAAAATGAGAAGAGCAGCAAACAACTTTCAAACAGCGAACGCAAACAACTTGGCCAACAAACTACTAAGAATCAAAGACTGAGGCAACGAACGCGCAAACAAATATTGTTTTAAGAAAAAGTGAAAATCGTCGAGTCGAATCTGAATGTGAATCTCTATCAGCATGCCGTTAGCTGGCCGCGAAACAAGTTCGCTGCCTAAGTCTTTTGTTAGGCATGCACACACACACACATCTACATATACATATATACGCATACTCTCGCACACTCACTTACACATTAACACCCATCTGCATTTCCATTTCAGGGGCAGCTTAACAGAAATAAAACTAGAAAAAAACAAAAAAAAAAAAAAAAAAAACCATGGCAAGCCTCAATTAGGCCGCTTAACGCTTTCGCATTCGCAGCGCCACGAAACTCATCATTGAAACATACAAGAAAGCATCCCAAGTAGAACTAGAACTAGCTTGTCATCGCCTCGCACCACTGACCCAACAACCAACAGCCAAGCGCTGAGAGCCACCATCGAACAGCCAAAGCCAAGGCCGACCGAAATCAAAGCTTATTTTCTTTTTTGGCCGACAACAACAAACGACGAAACAACACGATCATGAATTATCAGAAGGCCAGTGAAACGCATTCACCGTCCCCGTTCAAGAAGCCGAAACGGCCCGCTGGCACCAACAACAACAGCAACGACAATAACAACAAGAAGAGCAGCAACGGCAGCAGCATCAAAGGCAAAGGCAACGGGAACGGGAACGGGAACGGCAATAGCATACAAAACTTTTGGAACGAACGCATCATGGAGCGCTTCATAAAGGCGAATCTATTCATTATCTGCTGTGTGGCGGCGGGCCTGTTGCTGGTAAGTAAACCAATTCGTGATTTACACTTATATACACCGAATATGCTCGTTCAGCAAGCAACGAAAACTCAAGCGAATGGGCATATTGGCTTGGGCGAAACTCTAATGAAAGAACTTTTGTGAAATCAGAAGTAGAGAACATAGAGAGTGAGAGGGAGATATATATAGAGAGAGAGGGAAAAACAGATGGAGAGCAGAGCTGAAAAGGATGCCGTAAGGAGTCAGTTCTAGGTGCAGTATTTATGTATCTCCGTTGTTTCCTTTTTTGAACATACCTCGTATATTACATAAAACAGAGATCCCCAATCATCGAGATTTGCTTGAGGAAGACTTTCAGTTCTTTAAACTGAACAAGTATTGGCCAGTCTTTAAGAGCCGTTTACAAGCTTCTTGTTAGTTATTTCTTCTATAAACTGTTGTGGGTACCGTTATCAATTGGCCACAATATGTTTTTTTTTTCTTTCCTCGTTATTATTTGCGCCATTAAGTGAAAATGAAATGAAATCGTTTCAACTCTTTTTTGCGAGTCTTCGTGACAGTGACAGACGAATCGACACAAGCGGACAGACGGACGTACGGCCAGCTGGACAAGACTCATTAATTGATTGATGGATGAGTGCGGCGCAAATGTGTCTCCGGTTTTTCGTTTTTCGAATAGCTACAGCATCGGCTGTTGCTTCATCTGCAGCTCCACTTTATATAGAGATTTCCGTTTAGTTTTTTCTTTAAATTATTTGATTCACGTTTTCGCTTTTTTCTCGCATCGATTTTCACCTGCCGCACAGATTGTCTACCTGGGCGCCTTTTCGTGCGAGGTCTCGTGGCTGCTGGAGGCGCACGGCGAGCTGCCCTTCGCCGCCTATACGCTGTGCACACTGTACTTTGTGATGTTTGTGGCGACGACCATTCTGATTCATGGCCTAGTGAGTGGGCTCTGCTGGCCCCTGTTCGCCTGGTCGGCTGTCATTGGGCTGATGTCGATACCGGAGCTGGTGCTTGTGATGCTAATGACCACGCAGCATTGGGTAAGTAACTGAGAGAGAGAGCGAGAGAATGAGAGAGAGTGAAAGAGTTTCTTAACTTTGGCAACTTCCCATTCACAGGGTCTGCAGTCGGTGCACGGCCTAACGGAGCTGACCTCCTATTTGATAAGGCTCATCATCAACTGCCTGGCTCTGATCTGCGTCATTCCCACCGGCATCAAGTGGCGTCGCGAGAGGCAGGTGCTCAATCAGCTGCAAGGCCTGGCGACGCGCCTCTCCCTGCAAACCCCGGCGCCCAGCGTGCCCATGACCAAGGCGGACTCGAGGCGCTCCAGCCAGCGCCTGAGTGGCTTCGAGAACGCGGGCTACCAGCTCTGCGACGAGACGAAGCTGCCCCTGGGCAGCGGAGCTAACCAGATGTTTGGCTCGCAGAACGAGTTCAATGCCAGCATGTTTGCGCCCCAGCAGTATGTGCCCAGCCAGCGGAGCAGCTCGAATCAGGGGCATCGCGCCCAGTCGCTGATGGATCTGCGCTGCACGCTGCCCGGCATGTACAATCCGCGGCATGTGCTGGACACGGAGGACAAGAATGCCAAGTACTTCAATATAACCATAGACGACCTGAAGCACAATTTGCAGGATTCGCACCGCCCGTCGCCGCCCTCGCTGATTGGCTCCGCCAGCAATGATCCCATCTACTGCTCCATCGAGCCCAAGCAGCTGACGCCGCCGCCCGCCCAGCAGCAGCAGCGACATGGCCAGCAGAAGAAGCTGGCGCGCAACTGCATCTCCCTGGAGAACCTCGACGGCATTAGCAAGGTGCAGAACGACCTGGCTGCCTATGGCAACAATCTGCTGCAGAACTACACGCAGCAGCAGCACTACTACTTGGCCATGCTGCTGCAGCAGCAACAGCAACAGGCGGCCGCAGCAGCAGCATCCAATCTCTACCGCCGCCCCTCGGCCTGCAGCGTAGCGGGCAGCTGCACAATGCTCGGAGTGCAGCGACGCGGCTCCCAGCATCTGCAGCAGCAGCAGCAGCACCTGCAGTACTACGGCGGCTTCGGCTATGCCAACTATGCCAATCCCTACATCACAGCCAACAGCAAATTGTCCCTGGGCAATGAGTCCGATGACTATCGCAAGTATCGCGATGTGGCTCTTTAGTAGAGTTTTAAGCTATGCTCCAGTCATACACACTCACACACACACATATCTATATATACATATAAAAATTATACATCATACTCATTAGCTGTAGCCTGCTCGACTACCACAGACAAGAAATTCCTCGGAATAACGACCAAAGAGCCACAAAACTAACTCAATTACAGTGTTTGTATTCGCATCGTTTCGTCTGCACTTGCAGTGCGTAAACGTTATCAATTGAGGTTCTAGCTGTATGCAAATTAGTTATAAGCGCCCTATGTCCAACACGAACATATCCACTTTCGCAGCGACAACGACTTAGTCTTTAAAGGTAGATATTATTTACAGTAATTACCAATAATTGGCAGTAACTACTTGTAATTACCTTATGATTACTAGTAATTACAACGAATTATTGTTTTTCACAAGCTCACAGGAACACTTACAACCTGACTTATTCCAGATTTTGTGCTAATTACTGCAATACTCAAAGGAGTTTTAAGACAATTACTTAAGTAATTGACATTAATTTTCGACAGTTTAATTTGTATAACTTGCACTAAAAATGCCTGAAAAGTGTAATTACTCAACTAATTAAACCAAGAATGGTGTAATTAATATGTAATTAAGCCGTAAAACCTGTAATTACTCAAGTAATTATAAGTCAAAGTCGCATTAACTCTTATCGCATAGAAAGACACAGAAAAAAGCTAACTATAACAAGTAGGCTGTTAATACCGATCCAGACCATATACACTTACATATATTAGGTATGTATAAAGTATATGAATGTGGAATCTACATAGAGCTAACAATTTTAGTAACTAGTCTAACTATCGAGTGTTCACTGTATTATTCATTACTGTACTAGAGATTAACAAATGCTTGAAACTGTTTTCTTGTAGAGTTGTGTAATTAACATAAACAAATCGCTAAGTGTAAATATACATAATTGAATTAAATATGTTTTTGTATTTAAAGCTCCTTAAGGTCCTAATAGATCGGCCAGCGGATTATCCGCTATATCTGTAGAGCTGCCCTGTATGGGCGTGGCTGTCAGCTTTTTGATTGCATTGGATGCTCCAGGCTTTGCACCACGCTTGGCACCGCCGGCAGGTGCAACTGAAGCTGCTCCGGCAGCTGCACCACTGCCAAACAGATCATCGTCATCCTCGTCATCGCTGAAGAGACTTTTACTCTGTTTGATGATTGGCTTTGCCTTGGCCTTGGGCAGCTCCTCCTTCGGTTCCTTCTCGCTGCTGGCAAGCAATGTAGCTTGGCTTATTGCTGGTGCTGGCTGGGATTTGAGAGGGTTAACAGCTTTGCTGCTGAACAAATCATCATCATCATCATCGCTGTCATCAAAGAGTTGCGTTTTCAGAGCCTTCGCTTTGCCCTGCTCCTTAGCCAATGCAATGGGAGTCGCTTTACTGTCCTTGTGCTCATCCTTTAAGCTTGGCTGGGCCACTGACTTGGTTGGCTTAAAGAGTGCATCATCGTCCTCCTCATCATCGTCGATATCCAGGAACGTTTTAGATGAAGCAGCAGCAGGAACTGGTGCTGACTTAGCTGCTTTTTCACTTAGGGCTGCGGCAAAAAGCGCATCCTCATCGTCATCGTTGTTGTCGAGGAAGGATACATAGGATTTGGGTGGCCCAGCAGTGGCTCTTTGTGGGGGAGCAGTTGATGCTGGACTAAAGAGAAAACTATTGCTATCATCCTCATCCTCATCGCTGTCCAAAAAGAAAGCCGATTTAGTTGGGAGCTTCTTCACGTCATCCTCTGGCGGTAGCGTGGATACCAAGGCAATTGGTGTAGGTTTTGGACTGGTAAATGCAGGAGGAGCTGAAGCAGCTGTTACTGGAGTGACAGAAGGCACTGTAACTCCAGCTGAGACGGTCTTTGGTGCACCTTTCAAGACAGCAACTGAAGCAGTTTCTGCAGGAACAACTGAAGCAGCTGTGTGTTGAGTAACAGCAGGAGCTGCTGCTGGCGAGGCATTTGAGGCAGCTTTCTGGACAGCAGGAACTGCTGATGGAATAGCTTTTGGGGCAGCAATTGGAGACGCTGCTGGAGCGACAGCTGCTACTTTTCTTTGGAGTGCCTTGCCAAAGAGCGCATCATCATCATCCTCTGGATCACTGTCCAGAAACAGAGTTGGCTTGGCACTTGCCGCTCGCTGAGGTTCCTTGGGAGCCATCTTCGTAGCAGTCTGTGCTGCCGCGCCCGTTGCAAGAGACTTAAACAGGGCATCATCGGCAGCCAGCTCCTCGTTGTCATCGCTGTCGCAGCTAGGCAACAGTCCAATGGATTTACTGGATGTTGTTGCAGAAGTTGATGGCACTGCAGCAGGAGCAACACTGTCAGCCGATTGGGACTCTAACAAGCTCTGAGCATAGTTGGCTCGTCGAGCACGTCGAGTCGAGGGTCGACGATGAGCTGGACCACGCACGCGCGTCTTGCCAACGCATTGCAAAATGTTCTCTGCCTCGCTTGAAGTTGATTTGGCCACTTCTTGGCTAATGACTGCAGCTGGAGCTTGGCTAATGACTGCAGCTGGAGCTTGGCTAATGACTGCAGTTGGAGCTTGGCGAATAACTGGAGTTGAAGCTGGCTCATCTTGCTTTTTGGGCAGCTTGGCGCTGGGCAGCAGGGCATGCACATTGATATTTATGTTGGGCATTTGCAACTTCTTGACGGGAGAGCTGGGCTTATCCACATTTGCCGGCGGCCTCTCAACCAGGAAGGCAGCAGCACCTGCGCGAGCGGTTTCACTAAAGTCATCATAGAAGATGGTGTGAATCCGCTTTGGTGTCGACGATTCTGCCTGCACAGGAGCTGATGCTTTTCCAGTTGAAGTTGCTGCTGCTGCCTGCTCCGCTTCCTGCTCGTCATCATCATCTGGTGGCACATCGCTAAACAAACGCATGCCTCCATAATCCTTGCTGGTCTCAGCAGCTGCTGGCAGATCGGGCAAAGCGGGCTCATAGAAGTCGTGCTCGTGCTCGCTGTCGAACATCTTGGAGGCGCCCAAGCTGGGCAGGCTGCTCGTGCCCAGAGACTGAAAGAACTCGCTATCATCGGGCGGCTCATCCGAGAAGAGACTGGAGTAGTTTTGCATTATTTGCTTTGCAGCAGCCACATCTTCGGCTGCACGTGCATCCTGCTTGGCTTTGCCCTGGCCTAGCTCCGCAACGAGACTGATGATGGGATCCTGCTGATCCTCAACAGCTGTCTCTGGCTGCTCCCGTATTACGTCAGCCACAAAGTTTTTCTCGGGCTTCCAATCAGCCAATCCAGGCTCCATAACGGTCTCCCTCTCATTGCTCAATAACTGCTCCAGCTCTGGCTCTACTTTGGTGGGTAAATCGAGTTTGGCAGCGGGCTTCACTTCAAGCTCTTCTTCCTTCACTTCATTATCCTTGAAGTGCACTTCAGACTTCGCAGGTGGCTTCTCTACGTTTTGCAGTTCTGACTTTGCCTGCCCTGCAGGCAGCTCATCTGCAGCTTTGATCTGTGGCTCTTCCACTGTCCTAATCTCTTTTGAATCTCCTATTGCTTCGTCGTTGAAATCGTCGTTGAATAGATCTGATTTGAGCATTGGCAGCTGCGCTTTATCAGTCGAATCTTTGCCTGTTTGGTTGTCCTGAGCTTGCTTTGCAATTTCTTGTGGGTCCAGCTCCAACTGCTTGGGCAGCTCCTCCGCAGGCTTGACAGCCGCATCAGGTGTCTGCACTTGCTCAACAAGTCGCTTAGTTTCCTTATCTGCTCCAATATATACGGGCTTTTTTGACTTGGGCGTGGCAAAGAGATCATCATCGTCCAGATCATCAAAGAGACCGCGTTTAGGCAACTCATCAGCGATTGGAACTTCAGGCTCAACCAATTTTTGCTTGTTCTCACTTTCTTTGGATTCCTTGCCGAAAATCTCTTCCACAAGCTGCTCATCCTCCTCCTCGTCATCGAACAGCGAGACCTTGCTCGTGGGCTGCTTTCTGGCAATAGGTTTAACAGGTGCTGGCTGGCCTCTCTCAGGCTCTACTTGTTGCCTCTCAACTGCTTTTGGAGCCTCAGCCTTCCCATTGGCTGTCCGCACTGCAGCTGTTGGCTCAGGAGCAGCCACAGGCACAGGCTGCTGCTGCTTCTCAACGCCTCTTGATGGCTTGCCAAAGATGTCTTGCTCGTCACCCTCTCCCACATCATCGAACAGCGCAGTTTTTCCAGGGTGTTTAGCTGGCGCTTCTATAGGTTTCTTCTTCACAAATATATCATCAATATCTAAATCATCATCGTCATCGAATAAAGACTTCTTCAACGTTTTCTGCTGTGGCTTTGCCTTAGGCGCTATGGAGCTCAAGAAGTCATCGACGTCATCATCCAAATCGTCGTCGAAGAGCGATGTGGGCACCTTCTTGACGGGCTGTACAACAGTTGCGGGTTGTAAATTGGGACTTAACGGTGGGCTGTCCTCAAAGAGATTTGGTCGACGAGAGGCTGTCTCAATTGGCTTCGATATGACTTCCTGGGGAACAGGCACTTCCCTTGGGTTGGCCGCAGTCGCAGTTTGGGTCGAATTGTTGCCTGACTTAGCTTGCACCTTGCCCACAATTTCCGACATAAACGAATTGAACTCATCGTCATTGAACAGATTAACAGGTTTTCGCTTGATTTGATTGCCAGCTGCAACGGGTTTTACTTCGCTGTCAGCTGCAATGTTCGCAACAGTGGGCGTGGCTGCTGGAACTGTTGGAATTGCATCATCAAATAATTTGGGCGGACTTTGTTTGCCCCCTGCTTGTATGACTCTGCTGACGTTGCTGCTGCTCGAGCTGAGCGAAACATTTGCTCTTGATTGATTCGTGGCTGCAGCAATTCCATGAGAAGCGGCTGAAGAGGAGTTAAGCGAGGACGAGGTAGAAGGCGGATCATCACTAGGAGGCGAGGCACGTAGCGCTGCAAATAAATCGCTCTCGTGTGGATTTCTGTGCATGCTGATAATAGGTCGCGGCTGAGCTATAGGGCGAGCAGCTCTCTCGACTAAAGGCGCAACTGCAGGCTCTGGCTGCCTGACCACTGGTGCCTCCTTGGGCAGCGAGGCGAGTGAAGAGGAATCTGATTGCAGCGCTCGCTGTGATGGGTCCCATTCTTGTTTAGGTACAGCCTTTGGTGGCTCCGCTGATTCCTGCTCATCCGAGGAGCTGGAGGAGAACTGCTCTGGCTGCTCTTCCTCGCTACTTTCAGCGCTATCATAGAGTCCCGCGTACTTGTGCTCCTGCCACTGCTTGGAGCCAATAATAAAAGGCAATGGGATAGCATCATAGGGGTTCTTGTCGCGGAACACAGTGCTGCAAGTCAGAAGAATGGTATTGGAGATTTCATATGAAACTGCATCACTTACGTGGCATTTACAGCGCCGACCTCATCCTCCGAGTCGGACACTTCAATTGTGACTGCTTCAAAGTTCTTTCTAAACATTTGCAAATTATTTTGCAAAAACTTTTCAGATAGTTCCTTGGGGGTCATTAACGGAGGCTTAGGCTGTGATTGGAATAACGATTAAGCTCAAAATACACGATAATACAGCGAGAATATACATCAATACCTTCTTCACCTCCTCCTCAGGCAACGCAAAATCATCATCTTCCACCTCCTCCACGCGATACTCCACGAATTGCTGTCCGAATTGCAGCGAGCGCAGACTGTTTGTTGCATTGTCCAGGGCAATGTCAGCACGTCTCACGTTGGTTTCAAATTGGATTAAATTGTTGGTCGTTCGCTCGCCCCGCTCATGCAGATTCTGAAAATTATTGTGATTAATACAAATTTGCTCTCTTCTGTTATCAATATTCACGCCCACTTGGGAGATGCGTTTCATTAGTTCCAAGAGAGCGCAGTCACCAGCAAAATTCCAGTCTGAAGCCTGCGATATAATCGCATTCACATCAGCACTTATATCCATTTTGATTATATATTAAATATGCTTAAATTGTAAATAAACAATAGAATTTGCCGCTGCAGCGGCCTTTAATTGCCATCAATCACAATAGAACTTGGTTTGATGTGTGGCTCACACACGTTATAACACGTCATGCAAGATGGAGTTCAATCGGCATTGTACGAAACCTTAAAATTTATAATGAATATAATTAGAAAATGAAAGATGATTTTTGGATTAAGTTTGTTAAATTTGAAAATAATATACACCACCTAACAACTGTTTTCCTATTCCCAAACCTTTGCTGCTACAAATCAATTTAATAAGGTTCACACACGATGCAACAATATGCATGGATAAATTCTGATTCTCTTTGTTTAAATTTGAATTGTGAGAATGCCTAAAATTTTTAAATTAAATAAATTTCGTAATAAGTAACAAGTAAAAATCTAAAACTATATGACTTAAAATGTGTCGAATTATTTATATGTTCAGTTAACGGCCCACACACGACACACTCGCCATCGTCGTATATGCACTAGCGAACAGCTGATTTCACGATTTCTTTTCGAGTTTCTTCTGCTGCTGGTCAACACGTGTTTGGCATGGGCTGCGCTTGTATCGGAAGATAAAAGTTATTTTTTATATACAAATATTATTTCTTGTTTATTATTATTTAACATTAAAACTAATTGACCTGCGTACAGGCAAATAATATACAAATAATGGCAATGCTTGCAGAACCGCGTCGTCGCAAACGCTACAATTTGTGTCCGCGCGGCAAGGCGCTCTACGAAGGTGAACAGAAAAGAGAATGTGAATAAAAATTTGAATTTACGAATTTTATTTGAACTGCAGATGATACGCGCTATGGCACGAAAATGCTGGAGAAAATGGGCTGGACGAAAGGCCGTGGTCTGGGTGCGAATGAGGATGGTGCTCAGGAATTTGTGCGTTTGCGCTTCAAGAACGATAGCAGAGGATTGGGGTACGAGGCGCGCGATGATCAATGGACCACACATGACGAAAGTTTCAATGGGCTGTTAAACTCCCTACATGGAGGAGAGGAGAATGGCAATGCATCTGAATCCGAAGGGGAAGCCCGACCCATGGGCTTTGGCTTCAAAGCGGAAGTAGCCGCTACTGAAGAGCCAAAGCCAAAGAAGCTCAAGGATAAGTTAACAGGAATATCCTTGGAGGAGAAATCCAAGCACAGTAAAGCTCGCGTGCATTACAAGAAGTTCACACGTGGTAAGGATCTGGCGCAATACAGTGAGAAGGATCTGGCCAACATATTTGGCAAGAAGGCTACAGATGAAATTGAGATTCCAGTGCAGATTAAAAAACAGGAAGAAGTGAAGGAGGAAAAGCCTGTCAATCGTAACTTTGCAGGCGTTTGCACTATAAGCTCTGGACTATCTGTCAATGATTACTTTAAACAGAAAATGGAAGCAATGAAGCAAAAGCTGGCGCAAAATAAAAATATTGAAAATACCTCGATGAACGGAGCAGCAAGTGAAATAGCAAATGGTGATGAAAATGTTGAAGAAGTGCCTACTAAAAAGAAAAAGAAAAAGAAGGATAAGAGCAGAGAAAACGAGCAAGAGATAGTGGAAAATGAAGTGCCAGTGGAAGCAGTAGCAGAAGAACCGTCCAAGAAGAAAAAGAAGTCAAAGCGTGCACCCGAAGAGAATGCGAACACAGAGGAGAAAGAAGAGCTAGGAACTGAGGCATCTAATGAGCCAAAGCGCAAAAAGAAAAAGAAGGATAAGGAAGAGATTGTGGCGCCCTGCGAAGTAGCTCCAGCGGAAGAAGAGCCTAAAAAGAAAAAAAAATCTAAGAGAAATGAGCAAGTCAATGTGGAAGCAGAGGTTTGCGAAAAACCTGTCAAAAAAGAAAAGAAAAGTAAAAAGAACATAGAAGAACTTACAGAGCCGGTTCAAGAGCAAAGAAAAGGCACAAAAACAGAAGACACAGAAGAGAATCAGTCCGAATTGACAGAGGAAACACCCCAAGAAAAAACTGAGAAACATGCTAAAAAGAAAAGCAAGAAAAGTAAAAAACAGGACAGAGAGGAGCCGCAATCACAAGACGAAACTAAATCTCAAAGGAAATCGATGACAAGCAACGCACCCAATTGTAATGACCTTACAACCACCCCCACAGAGATACGAGAGCCCGCCAATGAGAAGCAGCCTGAAAGTGAAGTAAGTGCAGATGAATCAGATAAGAATAGCGACCGCTATCTATCAATGGATCAATTGCTAAAAATGCAAAAGTCATTCAATGTATTCCCAATCTCTTCATTTTGCGCAGAAAAGTTTCACATCTTAGAAATGGGAGCGTTCAAGAACTCCTCACTGAGCGAAATAGCCGGCTACTCCTTCGATGAGAATATTGAACTCAAGATCAGGGAGATAAAGTCGGATGCGCTGCGCATCATGAGTCTGTGGGAGGGCAGGCGATCAAAATATTCACAAAAAACAGATGAAGAGCGGACACGTCTTATGGTAAAAAAACTGAGATTTAAGAGAGTCACGAGTTTGCACCTTAAAAAGTTAAACAAGTGTAATGCCTTCTCAGGACTGTAATTAAGAATACAAAACATAAATATTAATAAATGTAAACCTTAATTTACAATTCTGTTGAATCCTTAACTTGTAGATAATATATATTAGCTTTCTTTTTGTACATAGTTTCCATTTTTAATATGTAACAATTATATATATTTATTATATATAATAAAAACCAGCCAAGGTGGATGCGCACTTACATAAAAAATAATGAGTGTTCATTTCTTTTGATTCATGATTTGATTTGTTATATAACATATATATGTTGGTATGTCGTATGTTGAGAACTCTCCTCTATTCCGAAATTTGACCTCAGTCTTCAGAGGAGAGTTTTTGTGCAGCTTTTCTTTTATTATGATTTATATATAGATAAATATGTATATGTGTATGAACGTGTCACTCGCAGAGGTATGGTTTAACATTTGAACAAGTTTTATAGTTAATTACTAATTGTTAATTATTAAAGCTATACAATAAGCAAATATCAAAGGCCTCCTACTCAGGTGCATTATTCCGATTAGCTAATCGACGCGAACGACGCAACGGGCGATTATCATGGGTTTGACTGCGACGTCGTTTTAAGCTGTGCGTTGCTATATTTCTATTATAATTGTTCAGATTAACATGCGTATCCCACTGAAAAATGACAAAATAGTTAGTTCAAATCAGATTGGGTTTCAGATGCAATGTCTTACCGAGCTGGATACAATTTCAGAGCGCACTGGATGCCAGTCCAGGTCCCGTATAACGTTTTTGTGTCCCTCAATAGCCTCACGTATCTTCCCCGTCAGCACGTCATAAACTGAAAGAAAACAATAGATATATACATGTGACTAGTTAGCTCTATAGATATAGAAAGTGAAGATATTTACTTACTTATTATGCGACCCGTGGCACAGCCCGTGTATATGAAACGTTGTCCTGTTTGCTCCATGGGTGAAAATTTTGCACGAAGCAGCGTTTTACTAACACGATGTCCACGATAAGTCATAATGCTGGTATCTCCATCTAAAGCTTTTTGTGGATTGTAAACTGTAATAGAAGAGAAGAGGAATAAGTTACAAATTCATGCTTAGTGAACTGAAATGATATATGATACAAGTTTTTAAACGAAAGGCAAAGCAATCGAAGTTAGATTTAACCTTTTATACATTAATATATACATAACACATTTGATAGCTATATATATTATCATTCGCAACAGATGCTTACACTCGCGTGGAACACGATCCCAACGATAGTCCCATGTGGTCATTGCCAGCTGATGCTGCCGGGCGCTGCTGCGGTGCCGCAAATTGCTTGGCTTGCGCATATCCCAGATTTTGATACTTTGGTCCTTGGAATTGGAGAGCAAATGGTAGCCATCATTGCGTGAATCAATATAGGTAACGCCATCAAAGTGTCCAATGAAGGAGACAACACTTTTGGACAAATTTCGGCTGCGAAACGAGGTGCGTAAATCGTAAACCTTTAACAAGCCATCATCACAACCGGCTATTATCACATTCGGATCACTGTCATTAACATAAGAAACGGCATTCACGTCCGTTAGAGGCATGCGATGGGTGCGCAGGATCTGTGTGGCACGTGTCTCCACATCTCCAATAATCACAGTGGAAGTGTTACTGCCACCAATAATCTTATCGCCCGTTGGCGAATAACGAATCGAGAAAATAGCAACGCGATTGTTCGTAGTGTCGTTCACATCGATCCATTGGCAATTATCGTCGGAGCCATCAAGGGGCATTATATAAACTACAAAGGGAGGAAAAGAGAGAGACGATGAATGTAAATAGATCTCAAATAGCTACTTATAGCACAAAACTCACAAGAACGTGACCAAGTGGAGTAGGCGAAATGCTGACCATTCGGACTAAAGTCCGCATCTGTAATGCTCCACTGTATATCGCGTGCATTTATTCTATTCAGCAGATGATAAGTGCCTTTGGAGCCATCGTTAATGCGCACAAAGCCATCTGCAAAGTGAAACTGCGCATTAATTCAATTGAAAATCCAAGCTGGAACTGGAACTGACCTTGACACGCTGTTAAGAGCTTGGTGCCCGTCTTATTGAACTTGGACACAAACACTTTGGCATCGAGCGACATTAAACGCATTGATCTATGGTTCGGTATATACATGTTAGAAAAATAACGTTGTTGATTTGGCGAGAAAGAGTCGCTGCCAGGATATGCAAGGCCATTTTCTCGTTTTTGCAGGGCGTGCAATAAGTTCCAGCGCTGTTCCGTTGGCTTGGTAATCATGCTGGAACGCGCTTTCACCTCTTTGTACATATCTGTGTACTGTAACGGATTTGCAATTGTAGGCAAACAAAGAAACTATTATGAATTTCATGCTCACTCGAAATTTATCTACGTTTGGCTTTTCACAAACTGGCAGATTGGTTGGGTGATTGTTTTGTTGACGAAAATGCACATCCATGGCATCCACTGTGAAATTGATAACATTGTAGCGAAATCCATCCTCGGGTGTGTCAAGTAGGTCCTCGTCGTCGCTTATGATCCCCAATGAATTTCCCATGCTATAATATTGGACGCCAAACCAAACCAAATAAATGTAATTTACACCAAATCGTCAAAAAGTTGTTTGTTAGAATCAGTGTGGAGGTGTTTCGATATGCAAGCTCTCAGCTGTGTGATCTATCGGTAAGTCACAATAGTTGCAACTTTACAACACTGAAAGTAGTAGCTGTTGTGGATGGGTTAATTTTGAATTACAATTAAATTATTTGCTTGCTCTCTCATAGAATCACTGTTTACTCCGTTCTGTAGTCAATACAATAAAAAAAAAAAACCTATTTTCCATTCAATTTCGGGGCTTACATTTTCTGTTAGTTAACAGCACTCAAAGCTCGTTGCTCGGCTTGGAGCTAAGGCATGTCTCAAAGCTCGGATCAGTCTCTCGGCGATCGTTAACGAAGTAGCGTGAGCAACGGTCGGCTTTACTTTGCCTTGTACTTGTGTGTGTTTATGAATATACATGTGTATGTGTGCGTTTGGTAATGAAATTTGTTACATCCCGTTTACAGTTTGTATTTGTATTGGTGCGCAGTTGTGCACACACAGAAACCGAAAATATTATAAAAATGCCAAAAATGTAGTAAATAATAAAGAATCTTAAACTTTTGTCTGTGCCCGTACCCGTGCTTGCGCCTGTGCCTGTGCTCACTGGACTGTGTGCGTGTGCATGAGCGTGTGTGTGTGTGTGTGTGTTTTTAGTGGCGAGTTTTGTTGCTATACCAGCTTATGCTTATGCCGTCTATGCATGTGTGTATGAGTGTGTGAAATTTATCATAAATACTTTTGCACAACGCGCGCCCCTCAAAACGCATGAGAAGAAAGTTGTTTAGCTGCGTAGAAAACAACACACGAAACAAAAAACAAAAAAAAAGGCATCGAAACACGAAAGAATAATAGAAAACAATTGAAATGCTGAAACACAAAGTATGTCAAATGTTTGTTAGAAGTTAGCGGAAGATCAGCGGGAGGAGCGGAGGAGCGAAGGGCCTTCCAAAGTGCATAACGTCTAAAACGAACTTTCCAGCCATGCACTTGCATACATTCGTATCTATTTATATGTATGTGTATATCGCGTGTGTATAATCAAGGCAAAAATAATAATAATAATGGAAAGAGACGAGAAATAATTTACAAAAAAGTGGAGCGGCACACAAAAAAGTGAAAGATTGCAAGCATGCACACACACACACACGCACGCATAGAGTAAACGAAAAAGAGTCAGACAGAGAGAGAGAGAGAGAGTGGGCACCTGCAGTCATTGTTGTTGCTGCACATTTGTTGTTTGTATTTCCCTTTTGTCTGCTTTATACGTAAATAATAAACGTCGTCTGTGAAATTTAGTGCACACTGCGTTTTAGTGCTGGTTAGAGTGTGTTGACCTGGAATCGGATTTGGTTTTTTGACAGTTCTCGCCCATTGTTAGGGCGGCTTCCAATTAGCAGCTTGGAATTTGGCACACTTACAATTAGCACTAGCCGAAAGTACTTGCTTAAACCATTAACAGCCCTAAGGTCCGCTTTCCACATTCCATTATCTGCCAATATACATACATATATTTGCGCATTTCATTTGCCACAATAGATGGCAAAAAAGAAATATGAAAAAAAAAAAAACAGAGTTATCTCCAGCTACCTTTTTTTTAATGCTATTCATTTCGTTTCGTAAGCGCGCAATTTAAATGTGTTTTTATTTTCTTTCTATTTTCGTTATTTTTATCTTTATCTGCTTTTGACCGTGCAGCGGTCGCAAGTGACGCAATCATTTGCATTTTGTTTAAATAACTATGATTGTTTCATTGCTAATGACTGCAAACCAGTTATAGATATAAACGAGCTGTATTTTATTTAGACATTTCATTTCATCTGACGTTGTGGTTGTTGTTGCTGCCAATTATACCAATAAAAGCTCATTAAAGTGTTTACATCATTGTTGTTGCTACTGCTGCTGCTGCTGCTGCGGCATATTGTCTTTTACCGTTATTAATATCGATAACAATGACATATCGGTTTTGTTTGGTTTTTGTTTATATTGCTGCTGATACGTCTCAAAAGACTTAAGCAACAAACTTGCCACCAAAGTGTCACGCAGCTAAATTAATAAAAAAAAAGTAATCGAAAACCAAACACCCAAAACGCTCTTTATGCAAATAACATTTAATCCATTTAAATATTTTGATTGAGCGACTTTCGTTTTCTCTATTAAAGTCGGGTCTGAAGTTAAACTGATTTTCGGAAATAATTCAAAAGAAATAATGCCATCACTTTTGTAACAGCTTGTATTAAATTATTCAAGTTTTCTTTTCTCTATCAATGTTGAGAATGCTCGTTTTACGTAATAGGAAATTGTCGCTTCGATAATGAAATATGATGCTGAATATAGATTTTAAATATTTGTTTATATTTACATAATAGTTGTCATTAGGCAGAGAAAACTCGTTTCTAGTAATCAACTGAGTTAGCAAATATTCTTATTTATGGAAATATACATATGTGTGTGTATACATATGTATGGATAAATGTGTGATGTAACTAATTAACATATAGATCTCTTTAAAGAATCACTATATTTGTATTTAAAATTAATTCATTCATAAATACATATATACACGCGTACATACATACATATATGTATATATACACACACACACATATATATATGCACACTTTCATCCGTATAGACTTTCACACACAAGCCCGCACACACACACACAAAATAGACTTTGTTCAGCATCCAAGCCAGCAAGCCCTACAAGAAATTATGAGAATCGAGGAGGAGAGCTCTGTCAAAAATTTCGTTTGTCTAAAGTATGCATAGCGAAGCGTAAAGTACATTTAAATAACACCTGATATGTATTTAGGAAATGTTGACTATACATAGATATGTACGTACATATACATATACATATACATACATATATAGATATACATATATATATACATTTTTATGTATTAGCAGAATTTTCCAATCAGACAATTACAATTTTCTCAGTTATTTTAATTTTTTGCACACGCAAAATTATTTTGATTTCTACTGCAAAAATATAGAAAATATTTTATTTATTTTGAATTTAAATTATAAAAATATATATGTGTATATGTACACCTATCTTATATTAACTCTTTTTAGCTTGTATTCTTCTGAGTACTTTTTTTAGATTTTATTTCAAAATTTCAAAAATAAATTATCTAATTTATATGCAAATTTTTTTTTGCAACTGTTTGCTCAGCTGTTTTTCCGCATCGCATTGTATGAAATGCATTGAAATGGAAAACAAATCTTACGAGACGAGACGAGTCGAGTGATACATGAGATAAATTTTATGCTTGGCATGTGCGAAATTCTACGCCAGCTGCGAGACACAAACAAAGTTTGCTCGGCTACCATTTAAATGGGTATCGCTGCACGTTCAGCAGGTGCAAGGAGGGTATATGGGTTAAGTCTATTTGGAAACGAGAGACTTTAATTCTTCTATATTTATTATAGATGATAAACGTGTATCATGCAGCCGACTGCCACGTTCTTACTTCTGCTTCCTCTCCTCCTCTTCCTCCTTCTGTTCAGTTACACTTGGCTGCGCTGTGCTGGCGGCGCGTTTGCAACGCTTATGTAAGATCCGTAACCCTGCTGCCGTCTGGGGTGGGTGGGGTAGGCGTTTTGTCGGTTGTCAGTTGGCTTCCAATCCCATTTCGAGTCTCTTCAATGTCTGTCATTACAAATTATCATTACACGCTAATTATGTCAAAAAGTAGACTCTAATTAGACCATTCAATCAAAGCGATATTGTGATCGCATCACAGATATGTCATATATATATATGTATATATTTATATATATATGTGTATATATATTTGATTTGTAGGCGTTTTTCATTCATGGCTCGATTGACTGTTTATTTTTTGTGTGTGGGCTGCCAGCGGCGCCAAATCAATTTAATTTTTAGACGTGCTCTATCGATCCATGTCCCCTCTCTCTCTTACACTCTCTCTTTCCCTTTGTCAACAGTTCATTTATAGAATTCGTTGTCTAGTCAAATTGTGTGATGATGCTTCGAGGAATGCTGCGGGGTGTTGGTCAAAAGATTAAAAAAAAAAAACCATCGATACTTAAAAACGATTTTGGACCTAAGCTCGCAACTGGTATTAATTGAGGAAATTAGTATAACATAGTTAAAACTAAAGATCTTTCGATAAATATATACATATATATGTGTAGGAAGTTTAATGAGCTATAAGTCGAGAAGAGGTGTTTAATTAGTTAAAACAAAAAACTATAATTATAATATGATATGTACTTCAGTTTTTGTAAGATGCTACATAGAATAGAAAATGATTTTAGAGCTATGAATAGAGAAATGAGATAGATCGAGAGCTAGAAATTAGTGCAAAGATCTGTGAATAACTTATATATCATATGTATATGTATATAAATATAACATAAATAAAACGTGGGAATAGTTTATAAAAATAGAAATATATTTAAATAACGATTACATAGCTTAAAGATATGAAATGGACATGGAAATTGAAATATAATTGAAGTGAAAACAGTTAAGGTAATGAGTAATTAATTGCATGGGAAAATATGTAATAGAAGTGGCAGCAGTTGATTGATTCAAAGTTTGAAACGCTCTTATAACTTAACTCTATATCTGGCCAATTTTCTCTATTAATATTTCCTCAATCAAAACATTCCAAAGACTTTGTTATAGATTCTCTCTCTGCACACAGTTTGAAAATTCATTGTTTATAATTTTGGAAATGAAAGGAAATGCTAATCTAATAGGAAACACTTGTAGCCCCCAAGCCTATCTCCTCACTTCTCTCTCTCTCTCTCTCTCTCTCTCTCTCTCTCTCTCTCTTTGGTAATGCTCGATTGAGAGCAAAAGACGGAAACCTGAAGCAAAATGGTTTTGGTAAAATAATTTGATATTACAAAACGTTTGCTTGCCACAAAACGTGGCAAAGTGGCATGCAAGCAGCGCATAGCGCACAGCGCACGGCGGCCAGCAACCTTCGAATGTTGAATGTTGCAATCAGGCTAGCTCGGCTCCACTCCCCTACCCCCCAATCGTCACGTGTTACCTGTTAGCTGCTTTGAACAATTGCTTAACGTTCATTAAACTTGAAAAGAAAGCAAAGTTTTTTTTTTTTTTTTTTTTAATTTTGGCAGCAAGTGCAAATGCAATTGCAACAATCAATTAATATGTGTGTGTGTGTGTGAGTGCTTTATGGTTAGCCAACTCTGATTTAATTGTGGAAAAAATCTACAACAACAATCGCAACAATTAATCAAATGGAAATAAAAATGCGAGGGGGGGGGGGGCAGAGTGAGAGAGAGAGAGAGGGAGTCAGGCCTAGAGGCGAGTTAGCCTGCTTCTGCTGCTGCAGCTGGTGCCAGGCGCGCATGTTGCAACCACAACAACAACAACAACAACAACATCAACGAATACAGCAACAATTGCAACAAGTTCAATTGTTGCACGTTGCTTGCCAGCGAGTTCAATGGCAAATGGCTTTCAATGCCTCGGCAAGATCTCTAGCCTAACCTTCCAAGTGGGATGCTGTTGCTGTCCATATTTGAGCTCTTGCTGCTGCTGCTGCTGCTGCTCTTGTCCACTTTGATTAAAATACATTAATTATATTTTCACAGTCCAACTTCGCGTCGGCTCGACGAAACAAAAATGAAAGTTTATTTTGGACACACAAACCAAAGCAAAAAAGAAAAAGAAAAAAAAAATGAAGCAACTTTGGCTTTGACTTTGACTTTTTGCTGGCTTTTGGCTTTTGGCCAGTTTTGGTATTGGTCACAGTTGCTGTTGCCGTTGTTGTTGTTGTTGTTGTTGCTGTCCATTGATATGCCCAATTTGAGGCATCTGCTGCGGGTGGGTTAGCGCGTACTAAAAGGAAATTCAAATGCCCACACAAATGCGACTAAGGTGGGATTCCGCTTAAAGATTTTTGTCATCTTTATACCCTGTAAATATGCTCAGTAGCATGGGCTTGATAGGAGCATATATTAGCTGCATTATTAACAAACTCTGGCCATTTATTCTAAGCTCTTTTATCAACTTACTTGAAGTACGTGAAGTGCTCTATTATCATTTCTAAACATTGATAAATATACTTCCACATATTGTGATCTGTTATTGATTAATTAGTGTTAATTGATGTAAAGGTTCATTGATGTGTATAACGGTTTATAGACCGCTTTTCAAGCCAAAAGGCTCGAATTAGAAATACATAAATACTAATATTGGCTCTCTACTCATAAATAACGAAATAAGCATGAGTATTTTCAAAAGGGGCGTGGCAGGTGTGAAACAACTTTAGTTGACACATGAGATACTCTTTAGATAAGAGAGTAGAGCAGGAAACGGCGCTGTAGCATACGATAGACCTTTGTTTGGAATACGCCATTTTCTGACTCATCATAGCTCTACAGAATTTGTCTGAATGTTTACGATGCTCTAAAATTCTTCAGCTCTTGTATGAGATGAAGAGAAAGAAGCAAATCTTTCTATATAAGCTCAACCAATCTCTGTTAATTCCAGGGTACACTCAAGTTGGGCTATCCGTAACTAGTCCGGCACGCTTTGATTTCAATTTATTTGTTGTTTCAATTGGGCACGTTTGACTTATTTGATGTGTGTGTTTTAATTCTTCTTCCTCGCTCTTCCAGCTACTGGCCTGAGCAGCAGCCGCAGCAGCTGATGTGGAACATGGCTCACAAATTGGCTGGCCAATAAATTAACATAGGAGCTGAACAAGCCAAACCGAAAGTGTCACGACCAGCAGCAACAACAACAACAACAACAACAACAGCAGCAGCAGCAAGAGGCGACGTCGAGGAGCAACAGGCAACAAGTAGAACTTGATAAACGTGTCGATAGACAATCGAAACAGAATATAAATTGCAAGTGAAATTTGTGCGAAATAAAAGTAAAAACTCGCACAAACCGGAAACAAAGCTACAACAAGAAGAAGAAGCAGCAGCAGTAGAAGTGGAAGTAGTTGAAGCAACTTCCACTAACATGTACCGTCCGAATTTCTACGAGTCGACCTGCCTGCGCTGCAGCGAGACCGTCTATCAGGTGGATCGTGTGGGTCCGCTCAAGGATTTCACATTCTTTCATTCCGGTTGCTTCAAGTGCGTTCACTGCGGCACCAAGCTGACGCTCAAAACGTATTTCAACAATCAGCACAAGCAGGATGACAAAGAGGTAAGGCGGGAAAACGAAACGAAAGACTTGGGCAACAAACTTGCAATGAAAATGAAAATGAAATGAAAATTTACTGCAGTTTTATTACTAGTTGCACTCAGTCGATGTAGAAATGGCGGGGTATGCTATAAAGCTATACTATATAGCATATATATATATTCGTGGTACATATCATATCTTTCGCCTTTTCATATATTGTATATGTATGTCTGTACATGTCTCGTACCCGGAAAAGTTTCGTGGTATCTCCTAGTCGTGCATACTCCATTTGCCACACTCTTACTTTACTTCACTTGCATTTTGCATAACAATAAATAACATTGCCATTGCTGTTAGCCAAATGTGTGTCATTGCGGTCTGTCAGACCTAGACATATGAATATGAATATAAATATTTACATATATTTAGATATCTATGCCAGCATATCTATATTTATGGCTAGTTTTACAGGCCTGCTCACCTGCTGTGAGTAGGTGAAGTATTTGCTAGTGCGAGTCATAACATTTCTTGACAGTTTCTAGACTCTACAGTTTAAATATATATCTATACATACATACATAGATAGAAATTTGAGTGACGACATTGCTTCAAGTTAATTGCTAGAACTATGCAAGCAATTTGGTTTAATTAACAAGCGAATTCTTGCTGAAATTTACGGCAGAGACGTTTCAGTTTTTCTCACGTTCAAATTTCTATTTCCAAATCTAATTTATGTCTCTGGTAATTGTAAATGATCTAAACATACATATAATTAAATATTACTTAGTTCTATGGCTGTTGCCACGTTACATCATTAATGTTGCTTTGTATACCCTGTAATTATGTTCATTCTAGTGAATATTTATTTGGTATAGTTTAGTCTCAAGTCATGCGTATCATTTACTGATCTAATCAAGTCTCTGAAGCTGCTTTCCTTCGCCCACTCGGCAAACAGAGATTATAGAGCATCTTCAAGTCCAGTCAACTCAAGTCTTATTACACTTATCTCAAATCTCTCTCCCTCTTTATCTCTTTCTCTTTGTCCACTTTTACGAAAATCGTCTTTGATTTGCCTAGCATGATTTGAAAACTTTGAACTGCCTGCGAGCGATATCATTTACGGCCGCCAGTTGCCAGGTAACCAAGTTACCAAGAGTAGTGCTCTATATGGCCAGAGCATCTTATCGTATCTCGCACACCTTTTATAGAAAGATTTCACTGCATGATCCACGCAAGACAAAGCGTGACCGGGGCCCAAAGATTTATCTGCAATGAGACTAATAAACATTTCTTATGAGCGACGCAATCCACAAATCTACAAATCTAATTGCATTGTACCTGAGCTTTGGCTTTTGCTTTGTTTGCTTTGTTTTGTTTGCTTAACTTGTTCACTTTTGACTACGTAACGCTCCGCTCCCCTTCGCTCTCTTGCAGGTCTATTGCAGTTCACATGTACCAAAGAGCGGACCCGGTCATCTCGATCAGACGTCGGTGGGCATACGTCAGGCACTGAATGCGCCGCGCACAAACAAATTTGTGAACGAACAAATACGCGGCACACGCACCGAAGTCGATGGTGAGTGAGCGACGGGATGTCTGACTATATCTGACCAGAGCTCTGGCCATATCTAATGCTAAACGATTGCAGGTGGCAGCGCTGGTGGGCTGGGCTCGCGTCAATCAACGCCCAACGGCTATGGCGGCAGGGGGGAGTTGAGCTCCCCCTCTCAAAACGATTCCGACTACAAATACGGGCGCTTCGATGCCAGCGCTTTGCATATTGCGCATGCGCTCAAGCAAACTGAAATACAAAAGGCCTACAACAAAGCGCGCGAGAAGCCCATCGATTTTTACCTGGTAAGTCTACTTCTCTCCCTCTCCCTTCCTCTCTCTCTCTCTCTATATATATGTTTATATATTGATATCTATTCTAACTGCCAACTGGCCGCAAATTAAGAAATTATTTAGTGCAGAACATCTAATGAAATTTTAACTGCTCTTAACCAGCAATCATTGTTACAGTCGCTTATAGCGGACCAACACACACACGTACACTCACACACACATATGTATATATGTGTATGTATATACAGAGTCTTGTAAACAAACGGTTGTGCAATGCTCCCTCTCCATCTCCATCTCCATCTTTTGCCATGTCCGCCTCGCTTCGATCCGCGTTGCTAGTTGAGAGTGGGGAATGAGGGGCGGGCGGGGGGAAACTATTTAATTAATGCACTCGATGGCTGACTGGCTGGCTGGCTAACTGCCCGGCTGGCTGGCTGGCTGGCTGGCTAGAGTCATGATTATGTAGGCTAGTGTGCTATTTGCACTTGTGCGCCATCAAGTTTGTTGCTCAAGTCTTTTGTTTTGAGTGGGGCACTTGGAAGCCAAAAAGCCAGCAGAATAACTAGCGCAGCAGCTAGTTAGGCTAAAGAACAGTTAAGGTATAGCTGGGCTAAGAGTGGCCAAACACTTACAGGGTATTCAAGTTTGCAAGAACTAACAGCAGCTATTTAAACTGCCAGACAATTCAGCTTGGCGCTTGCATAGGGTATAACTGAGCACTTGGAGGGTTTAGTTTGTTGCTTAAGTCTTTTGTTTTGGGCTGGCCAATAAGCAGGTTAGAAAACTTACTTGAAAGTTACTTTTAAATTAGAATTGGTGCAGCGTTACAGTTCAGGTAGAGCTATAGAAATTTACAGGGTATTGTATGTAGTTGGCCAGGTCTTAGACAGCAATATATTTAAATTATGTTCTGCTTGTCTGCTTTTCTGATTATGTTCAAATTGATAGGGTATATACATATAGATTTCCATTTATGTTATCTATACAAATATTTAGCTTAGCCTCGCTTGACGACGTGCTAATGGTAAAGAATTAACTGTGTGCATAACGATGCCAGCACTGTAACAGGCATGGCTATAAAAAAGCGCTCAGCAGACTTCCGCTTGCTGCTCCACATAAAAAATGCATTTGATTTTTCAACACTTCCAGTTGCCAGGTCGATTACAATTTATGAGCAGCTGCTGCTGCACTTATCGTCGAATATATGTATATACATATGTGTATATATAAATGTATATATCTGTATCTATGGCAGATCAGCTTTAACTTAGGCGCATGACTTGGCAAATCTGTTGCAGAAATCTGCATGATGGTGAAAGCATTATAATCGCATTTTACGTACAAAAAAAAAAGATTAAAAAACGAAAATAAAATCGCACAAGTTTTTATTTCTCTCTCTCTCTCTCTCTCTCTCTCTCTGTGTGTGTGTGTGATCTGTGTTAGTTTTGGTGGTGGCACCACAAACAGTTTTTCTTTCACTTTCGAGAATGCCACACGCGACTGATCAACAGCAACACCAACACCAAAAACAACAACAACAACAACTGTTAGCTAGCGCATATTATTGCAACGCTCAATTTAACAAATTTCGAACAGGTGTTTGATGGCTTTGTTGTTGCCACACCGCAAAAGCCACAAATATGTGAAAAATTGCATGCATGCAATCATTAAAAATTTTGCATGTTTTACAACTGCCACGCACATGCACACATACACACTCACATTCGCACACACCCACCAACTCTGCTGCGCGCTCATTTGCAGCTGGTTTAACGCACTCGTACACAATATTTCGGCCAGCAGTGTCGCCAGCAGCATAGATTTCCATATACGGCCAACTGTGTGTGCGTCGTTATTCCGGCTGCACTTAAGCGTCAGTCAGCGTCGACAGCGACGTCGCCGTTTGCTAAATCTAAATTATGCGCTCCAGAGTGAAAGTAACGGCAACGTTGTCGGCATCGTCGTCACATTTGCTTCATCATTCCAGCCGACGCGACGGCAGCGCAGTTGGCAGCGTCATTCTATGGCGCTCTCTTCCAAGCTCTCCCGCGCGCTCTCTTTCCCTCACTGACTGTGTGCGTAACGCATTGTATTGCTCGCTCTCTTTATCTATTGCCATCTCACTCCGGCATTGGCGTGCCCTTATGCAATGCCTGGCATGTAATGATTATTGCTTGCAAAACACACACTTCCTCATGCTTAGCTTTAAGCTTTTTGCGCACTTTTATCAGACGCAGCCAATTTACCGTTTATGCAGGCGTGTTTTGTGTGTTTCTTTGTGTATTGCATTTGTTTGTATTAAGCAGCTTGCGCAATAATTAGTTTCGTTACTTTTTGGACTTTCGTTTTCATTTCGATTTCGGCTACCGCTGCCGTTTGTTGTTGTTGGCGTAGCGGGTACTGTTATAGCTTTTGTCACAGTGGGCGTCATAAATGTTGTTGCTCTCAATACATACATATGTATGCATGTATCTGTATCTGTATGTGTACATATTTTCGTTTTTATTTTGACGCTCACGCAATTTCAACTGTCCATTGTCAACGGGGCTATGAACCATTTAGTTGTTGCTGTTGTTGTTGTTGTTGTTGTTGCTGATGCTACTGCTTATTACTCTTTGTTTTTGTTTGTTGAAAAGTTATTGTTTTGAACTTGACATTGAATTTCGGTTTTAATTGCATATTGTTATGACTTATATACATTTGTATGTGTGTATGTGTTTGTCCGTGTGCTTGTGGCGCTAAATGTCTCGAAATTCCCATGCGGAAGCATTAATTAAGCCGCTCCGCAGCTAATTTGTTTAACAGCATATTATTTACAGCCAACACAATACACACACAGCCATACACATACGTATGTACATATGTGTCTATTTTCTATACAAAACAGAGTGCAACATGCAACATGCAGCACCACTGTAATTATGACCAAGCCAGCTAATTGAATTTTATGTTAGTCAAAAGCGAAACACACAAAAAGACGCAAATTGTGGGAACACTGTCAAACAAAAGAGGAGTTTTTAATGAAGTATTTTAATGTCTCGATTTTGGGGGTGGATTTTTTATTTTTGTTACGATATGAAAAATGAAAAGAATAAAATGTAGTTTTAAGTACAGTAGAGTTTCTTTATAACCAATTAGCCAATTTCATAAATCAATTGTATATGTAGCTCTAATATAATACTAACTCTTAGTATTTTCTTTAGTATTTCTTACTTTAAAAGTATTTACATATGTATATATATCGGCCAAGAGCTTTGGAATTTCTAGAGTTTGGTTTACCGCAAAATCAGATATGGGAGAAATTTGTAAAAGAAATAAATAAAACTAAATCCAAAACCAATTCGCATAGTTCGTGGATTCACGCGGCTTATCGAGCAGGCGCACGCAATGCGTGACCACTGTGCCTATGGAGGCGGTGGGCGGGTATTGGGGGGCTTGGACTGCAGTCAGCTCGGACTGCAGATAATGTCAGATATTTGGCAGCTGAAGCGTGGCATTATAATTAGCCAAGTTAACAAGCCAAGCATTGCGAGCTGCAGCGAGATGCAACTGCTGCAGCAGCAGATGAGGCTAAATACAGTTACTTTCTCCACTCACTCCACTCATACACCCTCTGTGTCTCCCTCTTTGTCTGTGTGTAGGCTCGCGAGGAGCAGGCGCATCTGGAGATGAAGCACCGCAAGGAGGAGGACGATCTGTATCGGAAATTCGCACGCAAGCGCGAGGAGGAGGATCGCAAGATACAAAGTGAGTTCCAGGACGAATGGGAGCGCGAGCTGCAGCGGCTGACGCACAAGTTCGAGAAGGAGCTGGCCATCTCGCGGCGCAATCGAGATGAGGCCAACATCCTGACGCTGCGCCACGAGCAGCAGAAGGAGGACCTGGAGAAGAACATGACGCTGCGCCGCAGCAAGAAGAAGGAGAGCATCACGCGCAAGATGCTGGAGCACGAGCGCTACGAGACGGCCGCCCTGGTGGATCGCCAGTCCAGCGAGATGCTGGAGCTGATCAGCGCCCGCCGCTCCGAGTACATGCAGAGCGAGAGCATCTTCCTGGACGACGAGTTCAGCGAGGGCACCGTGCCCATTGAGTATCCACTGCATGCTCCGGTGCCGGCGCCGCCTGCTGTCAGCAAGTTTCAGATTTACACGGATCCCATTGAGTTCGAGGACGTGGATCGCATCGCCATTTCGGTGGCCCAGGAAGACCAGAAGACGTTCACGGACCTGGTGCGCCAGCTCGTCGGTCGCTGCACCACGGACATCGAGAAGGCGCGCACGATCTTCCGCTGGATCACGGTGAAGAACCTGAATGCCATGCACTTCGACGACGATCTGAGAGGCGACACCCCCATGGGCCTGCTGCGTGGTATCAAGTACGGCACCGAGAGCTACCACGTGCTCTTCAAGCGCCTCTGCAGCTACGCCGGCCTCCACTGCGTGGTCATCAAGGGCTACTCGAAGAGCGCCGGCTACCAGCCGGGCGTCAAGTTCCAGGACTCGCGCTTTCGCAACTCCTGGAACGCCGTCTATGTGGCCGGCGCTTGGCGCTTCGTCCAGTGCAATTGGGGCGCACGACATCTGGTCAATGCCAAGGAGGCGCCCAAACAGGGGCGTGGCAAAAATGATAGCCTACGGTAAGGGAACAACTGAAGGTTATGCCTCTCTCTCTACGATTCTAACACAACTGTGCCTCTCCCTTACAGCTATGAGTACGACGATCACTACTTTCTCACGGATCCGCGCGAGTTCATCTACGAATTCTATCCGCTGCAGGAGGAGTGGCAGTTGCTGAAGCGACCCATAACATTGCGCGAGTTTGAGAATCTTCCGTTCGTGCGTTCGCTCTTCTTTCGCTATGGCCTGCACTTCGCCGACGAGGGCTACGGCGCCGTTGTGTTTACGGACGATACCGGCGCTGCGACCGTACGGATCGCCATGCCCACGGACATGCAGAGCTGCTTGATCTTTCACTATAACCTCAAGTTCTACGACAGCGACGAGGAGCTCTCCTACGACGGCGTCTCGCTCAAGCGGTTCGTCATGCAGTCCGTCATTGGCAACATTGTGGCGTTCCGCGTGCATGCGCCCTGCTCGGGCGCCTTCCTCCTGGACATCTTTGCCAATGCGGTGACGCCGCAGGAGTACCTAACGGGCGAGCCCATGAAGTTCAAGTCTGTCTGCAAGTTTAAGGTGAGCATCGGGAGTTTTCCATATCTCTACTTGAGTCTTAATCTTCGTCTTTGCATTCGCCTTTCAGATCTGCTGCGAGGAGCTGCAGACGGTAATGGTGCCGCTGCCGGATTGCGCCAGCGGCGAATGGGGACCCACCAAGGCAACGCGCCTCTTTGGCCTGATACCCATAACACATCAGGTGAGTGGACTAGACTATAGCCATACATATGTATATATACTACAATATATTTAACACTGTCTAATCCCTTGCCAGGATCCTCTAATCTTTGCCGGCCGCAGCCTGGACCTGCAGTTCCGCATGTCACGTCCGCTGACCGACTTTATGGCCACGCTGCATAAGAATGGCATCGAGGAGAAGAAGCTGGCCAAATACGTGACGCACAGCACGCTGGATGACATTGTCACATTCATCATTAAGTGAGATTGCCTTCACCTACATCGAGAACTCTCATTTACTTATTATCTCTGCTCCCACAGCTTTCCCGAGGAAGGTCAATATGGTCTGGATATCTACACGCGTGAGCTGGGCGCTCCGCAGCATCTTTACAACAATAATAACAACTCCTCATCCGGCGAGAAGCATCTGCTCACGCATTGCTGTAAATATTTAATCAACTCCTCCAAAAGGAATTGAAACCAGAACGAAATGCAATATTAATTCATAGTCTAAACGTTAAGCAGTTACTAAACTAAACAAATTTGATATATGATATATCGAAAAGAATTATATATATAGTTGCATCTATATAGACGCGGGTAGACTGCCCTCGTATCACTTTATATAATATATATATTTTGCACCACTGTGCAGGTGCTATAATAATACCAATCATCTTTATACTATTTATATAAATATCTTGTATATCCTGCTCAACATTTGTTAATCCACACTTGGCTTCATCGTATAAATATATAACATTTATATATATGAAATTGAATCGAATTGAAACATGTAAATACTCTAGACTCTAATCATTAGACCGTAAATTATATAGTAATATCTGAACAATCGCCGCTTTTTGTACTTAATTTACCTTAATTAAAGCCTAATAATTTATTATGAATTGTCTTTAATACAACTTATATATACATTCACACATATATATAGTTTCGGCCTAAGCGTTCCAATACTTCTTTATATAATATATATATACATACACACATAAATATATCAACAAACAATTGTAATTAAACACTCTCTGATCATGTGCAGCAATATATTATAAACATGTTTTTTGGCATACTAAAAAAATGGATTTTTAATTGAATTGGACTGGAAGCTGCTAAATGTTGTATATAGATGATATTTCCTTCAAAGACCTCCCAGCACAGCAGAGTTTATTCAATGACTTCATCCAGGCAGTACTATATTTTATAAACCCCATCCGATCGCCTGTAGAAATCCCTTTTCCCAAAGAAAACCCATAAACAAGTCAATTTTTTTCATTTGCAACAAATAACCATTAACGCATTTAATTAACAACAAACTCAGAAACACTTGTAAACTGTGGTCAAAAAGGGATTTTTCTCCAAGAGTGCAGCTACCAAACAGCTGAAACACGTGGTCAAAAAGGGATTTTTCTCCAAGAGTGCAGCTGCCAAACAAAGGGATGTGACAGGCTGAACTAAACTCCAAACGCCTCGCATGTTCACTTTCTGTAAAATTGGGTAAAAACTCAAATTAAAAACTTGTAATAAAAATAAGTAAATGGGGGGATCGAATACTAAAACGCATTTATTACGATAATGGAAGAAGTAGTTCATGATTTGTTAATTGGTATAAATGCTTGAGATAGTGTTGGGCTCAGAGCTCGATAACGTCATCGTCGGATGCAAGATCGATGCAGAGTGACGTTTCAGCTGGCAGTGCGGTGCCTGCAAGATTGATTGTATGATTTGAACTTGGATTATCTTCCACGACGGTTTCAGCTGGCTTAGCTTTCGGATTTTGGGGCGGGGATTTCTCTTCGAGCTTCTTTCTCAGTCCACGCACCGCCACCTTGCCATAGCGATAATAGAGCGAGTAACCATTGGCCGCAATATCGGCAGCGCTCTCCGGGTCGATGCTAATGACGAGGAGCGCCCCACCGTTTTGATTCTTTCGCGAGATCAACTTCCACAGGTGCGTCTTGTACTGATTCTGTGACTTGAGCAAGGCAAAGATATAGTCATCGGTTTTGCGCTCGGCCCGCGCCAGGAAGACCGTCACATAAAAGTACTTGGGCTTCTCTACATTCGCATTGCCCCGCTTAGGTATCACAGGATGTCCATGGTAAGAGTAGAGATGAGCACCTCTGCTCATTAGCCAGTCCGCGGAGACGCGATCAGAGCAGGTCACCTTAAGGTAAGCGTTCCTGAAGCGAATTCGCGAGAAGCGCAACGGAGCCGTCGAGCTGAAGCCAGCTGTGACCACCTCTTGGAGTATGGCCTCCTCCAGATCCACCTTGTCCTTCTGGCTGAGCTTCGCCTGTGGATAGCCCACGGGCAACAGGCAGACATGCAATTCGTCGTCTTCAGCTTGCTCTTTTGAGGTATCGTGCTTCCCGTTGTTATCGTAATCCTCTGCCAGATCTTCTTCCGAGTTCTTCTCCCAGTTGGGCATCTGCTGCGGCGGGGCAGACGAATCGGGACCGTGTATGTAATTTGGTGCCGGCTGCTTTGGCTCCTTAGCCATGCGCAAGGCCTCGTCGGCCGGGAAGCCTCTCTTCAGATACCGCATATACCACTTGGTACGTGAGCCGCTCAGATTTCTCTTATTCGGATCATCCCGAGCGCCGGGCTGTCCGAGTGGAGGCAAATTGGCCTCCCATTTTTTCCGAGGTCTCGTCCAGTCGTTGCCATTGCCATTACCATTCATGTACAATTCTGGCCTGATGGCCGAGTCTTGCCATTCTACGGGATTGTCATTGCCTGGGCTAAGTCTAGGATGTGGGCCCGGGCCCGAGCTTGGAGCTCGTTCAAATGGCGGCGAATTACGACCCCCAGCACGCCATGGATTATGCTCCCGTGGATAAGTGGGAGACATACCGCGAATTCCGCGTATTGGGCTGCGACTACGTCGTCCAGCTTCATCAAAATCTCTGCCTTGCGGACTGCGGCTACGATGCCTGCGATACGATTCCGGATAGCGAGCGGACTGAAAGCCCGATTCTCGCTCGGTATTTATCATTGATTGCTGATAATCGAACTCGCGCTCCGCATGGCGATTCTCTCTGCGCTCCGGACTGCGCTGATATCCGAGCGGTCTGCCCGGATTCAGACTCATTTGAAAGTCTGACTCACTTAGCGGACTACAAAGATTTTGACGGTAGCCCGCTGACGGTTCTCGTTCTCGACTCTGCACCCGACTGAGCTGGCCTTGCTGATAGCCCGGACCAGGTCTTCTCTCCGGACTGTGATTGAACTGCTGCGCTCCGTCCGGACTGCGATTAAAGCGCCGCATATTGTCTTGTGGCCCGTCCAGGAGACCACAACTGAACTGTTCCTGCCGGAATTGTGGCTCTCTAGCCGGCAGGCTATTCGACCCGTAGGCCAAATTGTGGGGCATCCCTTGC
Source organism: Drosophila mulleri (assembly GCA_035047565.1). Taxonomy (NCBI): domain Eukaryota; kingdom Metazoa; phylum Arthropoda; class Insecta; order Diptera; family Drosophilidae; genus Drosophila; species Drosophila mulleri. The sequence goes on from JAWNPK010000060.1 coordinate 1,600,676, forward strand.
TCCATGCCATTATCCCCACGATCTTCATAGAACATGCCAAATTGTTGTTGCTTCGGCTGTGGCTGCTGTTGTTCGTGCTGCCACTGTGGCATGTTCTGCATATTCCTTCCGGAATTGTTGCCCGCATTATTAAAGCGTTGCGGCATTTGATTTTTTTGATTTTGATTTTTGTTTTTATATTGGTATTTATTGTAGTTAAATTTTCGATTCATTCTGTTTGGATTCCCACGAGCTGCGGAGATATAAAGCGGTCCGCCCGGGCAGAGATCCGCGATACCCGGGTAAGGCCAAACATAGAACAGGCGTTGGCCAAGTGCCTGAGCTCGCCGTTCTCGACTGAAATATTTGTTAACCCGGGCCTTCAGCCTGGCCGACCATTGGCACGGTTCGAATGACACCTTAGTCCGACCCGGAACGAGTGTGTGGGGCTATACTTTGACAGGCGGCCCCACAAGCGCCTGGTCGATAAGGCGCCTGCCTGTTGAGGCAGCCGCCTTATCCGCTGGCTGTCCGGGGCTGCTTATTGGCGGCGAGACGCTCGCTGCTTATTCGCAGCTAACCTGCCACCTGGCAGGCCGTTCGCTATCCGCAACCTGCGACCCGTCCGGTGGCCTCCAGCTAGGCCCTCCTGGCGCAGAGAGTTCGACTCCCTCCGCCAGGCCCGGAAAAATATCAATTTCAAATTTCGCTCTTGATTTTATACTTTATTTGTTCATGCTTCTTAATCATAGATATATATGTATCGTATATGTATATAGAGAATTTTTAAGAGGGGGAGTTTTTTGGGGCACATTTCTTTATATATATATGTAGCGGGGGGCGGGCGGTAGTTTTTGTAGAATTTACTTAAACTTAGCAAAGAAATATTATAGTATAATTTTACTCTCTAAATATTGGGGACAATCCTTAATCAGTTGCATTTTTATTTTATATTTTTAGTAAGTTTTTTGTTTATGTTTTTAAGTTAAATATGAACGCAGCTGCTGCACATCCATGGCTACTTCGCTATATGTTTATGCTTGATGTTGTTGTTGTTGTTGTTGCAGTCCACTTAAATGTTTCGCCTTCCATTTTCATGCACGCTGCAGAGTGACAGATGATTGGAAAGAGACAAAAAGGGAGAGAGAGAAAAGCAGAGTTGCAATGATTATTAATAAAATTTGTGTTGTTTGGGGTTTGGTTTTTTTTTTGTTTTTTAAGGAAGTTCTTAGTCTCTACCTTTCATGCGCGGGTACAGTGAAAACTCGATTGAGGAACAACTAGTAGTTTACTATTAATTAATTTAGTTTAGTTATTAAATGAATGAAATGCATTAAAATATTAAATTATATATAATATTAGCATATAACATTGATTAATAAGCATATTAATATTCAACTCAAGCAAGTTTTCACTGTAAATGTAAAGGTAAACGATTTGTGTATGTGTGTGTTGTCTGTGTGGGATTGATTATGAATAGACCCGACATTTAGTATTAGGTATTAATATTTAGTTTAGTTAGTTGTGGCACCACCGTTAACGAAATTTGAAATGAAGAGCTCAATGCGCGCCATAAGAAGACAAGGGATTTATTGTTATTAGCAGAGACCAAACAACAAAATCACTAGTCTTCCATACGGCAAGCACTCGATACGACGAACGGTTAGGTTTGTTAATGATGCAAAGCACTTGATTGTATGTGTGTGTGTGTCTGTATGGGTCTTCAGTTAGCTCGATATGAATGGAGGAGTTGTTGTGCATACTTTTAGTCTGTTTGCGACACCAACCTCTGTTGCAGCAGATACTGTGCCATTTGTATTTGCTTGGGCGTGCCCGAGATGGTAATGATGCGATCATTCGAGCCGGGCAGCGGCTCGTCTATGGTAATATAGGCGCTCGACTCGTTCCGAATTCGTCGTATGCGACCGCCCCCCTTGCCGATGATAGCGCCAGCCAGCTGGAAGGGGAAGACAAACAGAAAGTTAAAATGCATTCAGTTGAATCTCTCATGCAGATTCCACTCACATCCTTGGGTATGGTGACCTGTGTGCTGTTATTCGGGTCGTGTCCCTGCGGTATGTTCGACGCGGCATTGGCGCTGTTGTTCGAGCCCGCATTGCCGCCGACGCCCGCATTGAAGCCACCAGCGCCGTTGTTAGCACCCAGTCCACCCACGCCGCCATTGTTGACAGCACCCAGTCCATTGACCAGGCTATTGTTGCCGCCGGCGCCGAAGCCAGCGCCCAGGCCGTTGCCTAGGCTGTTGCTGCCCGCACCGAAGCCAGCGCCGCCGCTGTTGCTGCCTTGGCTCTGGCCAAAGTTGCCCAGGCTGGGCAAATTGCTGCTGCCGCCGCCACCTCCGCCGCCGCCCAGCTGGTTGCCGCCGCCAAAGTCGTTCGGGCCGTTGCCGAAGTTGTTGCCGAAGTTATTGCCAAAGTTGCCGCCGCCGAAGTTGTTGCCGCCAAAGCCGCCGCCATTGTTGCCCACGCCGAAGCCATCGGCATCGCCGCCGCCGCCGCCGCCATTGGCCCAGGGATTGATGAAGGGATTATCGCGTGGTCCGCCCATGCCGCCGAGCCCGGAGACGCCGTTACCACCAGCACCACCGCCGCCTCCTCCGCCACCGCCGCGGCCACCACCACCGAAGCGATCATTGCCACCGCGGCCGCCATTGCCGCCACCACCGCCGAATCCTCCTCCACCACCGCCGCCTCCAGCACCACCGCCGCCACCACCGCGATTGCCACCTCGCTGGCTGGGACGTGTGCTGCCGGTGCCGGTGCCATAGCCGCCGTACTCGTCCGCATAGACGCGATCGAAGTTCATCGGATCATAGTTATGTATCGGCCCCTTAATGGGCGTGTCACGGGTCAAGGTGATCACCTCTCGCACAGCCTCGATGACCTGGCTCTGCTTGCCCACCGTCTGCACCACGCGATCTGTGCTCTGCGGCGCCACATTCGAGAAGACTTTCAGAAAACGGCAACCAATGCGCTGCAAGGAAGAAGAGAAAACAACAAAGTTAGTCAAGTACAAATAATTATATTATATATAGACCTGAATGATGAATTTAGATTATCTATAGATCGACTAAAAGATATCCTGTTGCTCATGGTTGGCTACGAATCTACTCAAAATTGAAGTGCTCTTGGTTTGTGCTTAGTTCAGATGTTGATAGGATAAGAGAGAATGAGAGGGCATTTTAGTTTGGAATTACTAAATGTTTTAATATAATAATGTACTTCACTATAGAGATAATTAGATTCCATATACATATATGTGCTTTAGAGCATTATGAACCGTCAACTGTTGTTTATTTTTAGCTAAGTAGATACAGCACACCTTGTCCTATCGACTCCTTCATGGAGTATATATGTAGGGCAACTACTATCTGATAATTATTTTCGCTTGGTTTCATTTGTAGAGCAATTCTTACGCTTCGGCATTTCAAACAGGATACAAACACACACAAACGCACACAGAGTCCTTTCAGTTACTCAAAATGGCTGACAATGGCTGGAGTTGCCTGGCCAACTCGTCGGACAAACAGCCTCTCATTCAAAAGCAGCTGCTGCTGCTTCACAGTTCAAATCAATTTTGGCCATGACACTGACCCAAACCTCATGCGTCGCTGCTCAACAACCGACAACCAACACCGACAAGGCAAGGGAGGCGAAGCCACTGCGGCTTATGACACGGCCCTATCAACAGGCTTAAACCGACAACAAAGGCCTCTCTTTATCCATGATCCGCTATGCTCTGCTCGGCTCACTCTGACAGCTGCAGCTGCTGCTGCTGCTGTGTGCAGGATGTGCAGGCACTTCAGCACATTTGCGCTACCTGCTTGGCTCCCAAGTTGCTACACCGGAAGTTGTTTGCTGTCCCCTACCCCCCACACACACACGCACCGAGCTACCCCAGCTCCTCCACATCCTTGATAGTCTCTCCCTCTCCTTCTCTCTCTGTCGTCTGTCGTCTGCAGCGGAAGTGTAAATGTGAAATTCGATAGGCACTTAGAGCAATGCAGGCCCTAAGTGTTTCTTGCTGTGTGTGTGCGTGTGTGATAGGGTCGCAGATTTTATGCCTACGTGCATTGGAGCCTGCTTCCGTTTCCTTTATGTGACCCCTGCTGCTGCTGCTGCTCCCACTCCTGCCACTTCTATTCCCCCTTCAGCTCGCAGCTGCGTGTTTTGGTGTCCTGCCTTGATGATTGCATCATTTCCAAAGCCCAAATTGCGTGCTACCCCATGCTTAACTATGTCTATGCGTGTATGTGTGCGAATGACCAAAGGCTGCGTCATGCCTAACACACACACACACACACTCATACAGTCCGCTGCTCCCTTGGCGACAACTCGTTGCGTGTGACCCCCAGACAACAATGGCGACACATCAAAAACTAAAAAGAAAAGTATAAAAACGCTGCTGAAGTGCCCCCACGTTGAGCCTTATGAATGGCAGGCGCAAATGTTGAGTCACACACACACACACATACTTATACTCTCTGTGTGTGTGCGTTGCTTTTTAGCTTTTATGTCACGATGCAGAGGACACATCAAAAGGCAACGTGCGGGCGACTGGACGCTTATTGAATTTATTATTTAATTTAAAACACAACAATAAGACAAAGCGTGCGAGCGAGAGAGAGAGCATGGAGCAAAGCGAGTGAGAGCAAGCTGTGACACACACAGACAAAAGGCAAGCGAGCGCACAAAAAAGTGTAGCATACTTTTTAGTGGCGTACAAAAATGTACGAAACTGTGCGAAGCAGCAAATGGCAATACGTAAATATCTGTATGTGTGCGTACAGGCACACGCACACTAACGCACATCTCTCTATACACACCACACTTTACTTTACTAACAATATTGGTCTTTTAGTTCACTTTATGAATATTTGTCACTTTTTTCATTATTTTTTTGAGTTGTTTATATTTTGTACCTCTGCCCATATTTTGTTTATCAACTACTGTGCACCGTGTATACACACCAAGTGTGCATATAGAAATGCGAGGCACTGTTGAAGCAGCACCAGCAGCGCGTAGTACCGTGCACGACCAGCGCCAATGTCGAACTAATTGGGTTCAACGAATGCTAGTTGCCATGTAAAGCAGAAGACGCAGCCAGCCAGCAGCGAAGAGAGCAGCAGAGCAGAACAGCGGCAGAGGGCAGAGCAGAACAGAATAGTGAGAGAGCGAGAGAACACAGTTATGTGTATAAATAAAAAGAGAGCTCACAGCAGGCAGGCCAAGCCTGTTAGGCAAGCCAGGCAGCATGTGCGCTCTTCTTTTGGCTTCTTCTTCTTATTCTTGTTGTTGTTGTTGGTAGAGTCCTGGCTATAGGCAGTCGAGTCAGTCAGACGGCTTAAAGGATACGGCTGCTGGCCGTGCCTCTGCCACTGTCGCTGCTGAGGCGCAGCTGCTGTCGGAACCGGTGTATTATTCAGCTTCTTTTGCTCGCCTGCCCTTTTTTTTCCTTTGCTCTCAGTATGTGCGTGCGTGTGTGTGTGTATTAAGGCCTGCGCAGTAGCTGTGCCGCAGTAAACTAGGCACACACGCACACACACACACACACACACACAATATTTCTCTCTTATGCCTTTAGATGTAGCCATGGCAAATGGAACGCAATCATTGCTGCCATCTACTTATTAATTTTTACTTCTTTTACTTTAGCTACTTTTACCTTCTATTTCTGCCTCTGCCTCTTCCTCTTCCTTCTTATTCTTCTTCATGCTGACTTTCTAAGCGGATTTTTATGCAAAAACTACTATTCGCAAGGCAGCTGCAGCTTCTTCAAGTGCTTCTCTAATATCCTTAAAGCAGCTGCAGCTGCAGCTACAGCTTGGCAACACTTGGCACGTGTGTGTCTGTGTCTATGTGTGTGGTATATGTTATGTGGTTACAGTGCGTATGTGTGGTGCCTGTGGCACCAATAATGTTCGTAATGCAAGCAGCTTGTTTGTAATTGAGTTTTTGGGCTTGCTTTCCAAGAGTCGTCCAAACAAAAAACAAATTAGTATAACTTCACGACTACGAAATACCCTCAAAACCCAAATCAAGCTGTTAATTCCAGCATTGCAGAGTGAGACATATGAATATTTAGTTGCTTATTATCTAGACAGAGTTGTATACATCTAAAGCGAACTTCTCTATTCGAGTGCACATATTTGGAGTCTATATGCCATCGAAACTCTCCAGGTGACCCAGATAACTATTTCTGCACAGCAAGCATATGTCTCTTTCTCTCTCTCTGTCTGTTTCTGATGCTTCTACTGTTACATACATATACACACACTAGGTCATTATACCCAATTCACATTACTTTTCTACGTTCAGGCGTTCAGGGCATTAAAATCCAAAACAGCAGCTGCAATTAGAAAACTTTTTGGCCCCCACAAATAACAGCAGCTGGATGATGCCAAGATGGGAGCAGGAGCAGCAGCAGGAGGATTAGGAGCAAGAGCAACAGCAAACGAGCTGTCAAACTGAACAGAGGCTAAGATTGAGGCTGCGTTTGAGTCGCAGGCTGGGGCCGCACTTAAAACAAAGCGGAAGCAGCTCAACAACATTTAAGTTGATGCCACATACATGATGCCATGACAGGATTGCAGTGCGCCACATGTAAAGCGAGCGAGAGAGTGAGTGTGTGTGTAGGTGAGAGATAGAGAGAGCGATACATTCATCAACAAGAGATAGCGAGAGGGGGCGTGGCATACAGCTGTCAGCAGCAGCATGCATGTTCCATTGCTGAAGTTTCATAAGCTTATTCATCAATTGAAAAAGTTTTATAGGCACCAAAGTCAGCTAAGAATGGCCTAGTTTTAAGGTAATAGACTGACAGATACCTTGCGAATAGGCCAACGCTCTCAGAGTCAAATAAATGAAAGAAGGTTGCTTAAAACAAGTCTATAGATAAGACCTCAAAATATTTTCAGCAATATTTCAATTCATATTATATGACATCAGTTTCATATATGGACAAGATGAATATATATAACACTATATGTATGTTCATTAAAATTGGAACAAAATCTAATTGCCAAACTTTGAAATTGTGTAACTTGGCTTTCATTTCTCTATGATCAAAGCATAGCAACAGCTGAAACTCGGACAAATTTTCTAAAATTCGAAATGCTGATCAGGATTACACACCCATATATATATACATACGTATAAACTATATATATATATTAAAACATCCTAGAAGCATTCTTAGCCATGCGTAGAGAGTAGTACATGCCAGCCGCATAACAATTCAAGCAGCTTGTAACGAAATGCCAAGGAGCAGATGCCACTGCATGAAGTCGAATGTCTTCAGCTGCCACACCGCGTACGTGTGTGTGTGCGTGTGCGTGTGCGTATGTAGCACCTGTTAGGCATTCATTAAGAGCTGACACACACATGCAAACAACAACAACAGCTACGAAGCGACCTCGTCCTAAGCGCAGCAACAATTGTAAGCCGCAGGCAACCAGCAGCGAGCAGCGAGCGGCGAGGGTGAGCATGAGGACGAGGGCCGGGCAGAGGAACTAACAAAAGCCATTGGCACGCTGCTCAATTTTGAATGCCTCAATAGATGGATTTAGTAGATGGATCAGAGAAAGGGACAGAGGAGGACAGGGAGAATGAGAGCGAGCGAGACTAAGCAACGGCAGCTGCCGTCGCTGTTGTAGCTGCTGCTCATTATTAGGGCGCGACAGCAGATGCCGTTTAAAGTAAAAACCATCAGATGGCACAGGACAACAATTTTTAATGGGCAACAGCTTGAATATGTTTGAAAAGTATACAGAGTATACCTATGGATACTCATATATATAAATATCTACATATATAGAAAGAGAGAGAGATAGACAGAGCCAGACACATGTTGGGAGAAAGGTTGACGTGACAAATTTGGCGCCCAAAAGAAAAATGTCACAAGCAGCCAAGCAGGACGAGGAATTCCAGGAAATATGACAAAGGTCTAATGTTTTTCAGAATGTTATATAATCAAATTGTTATATATAAACAAGAAATCTTATACGTAAGCTATTTCTTTATTCTATTAAGCTAACTCATGAAATCAGTTTCAGAATCTTTTAGCTTTATAATGGGCATATACAAATATATATGGCAAATATTATAAATATAATGTATAGTATATAATGTTGTATGTAATATATAAGATTGTCTTCTTTATAAGGATCTGTGTACAATGGGAATTTTCGAGTGTTTCAGTTCCTTCGAATTCCCATCGCTTTATCTGCAATAAAACCAAAACTATTGTACACTATTTTACCCCAAACATTGCTTCATAAGTTAAAGTCTTCTCTCCGTTTTACAATTCGATAACAACAAACTGCCAAGTTGATATAAAATGTTATCCTCAGCTGATTCAAAGACAACCTTATTATAACCTTTTGCCAAGGGCAAACTAAATGAGTGCAAACATAGAAGAAATAACCGGCTGCGAAAGCCAAAAACAAAAAGTCAGAATGGGAACCAGCAAGCAAAAAAAAAAAAAAAAAAAAAAAAAGAGAGAAACGAAAAGCAACACGCAAAACGAAAACAAGGTAAAGAAGCAACGCTGATAGAAGGATAAGCAGGGAAATGCAAAATACCTTTTGAAAGAAACTGAAACAGCTGCTGGCTGGGCCAAGACAATGGACCAAACGAGCGACGAAAAGATGAAAGATGCGACGAACAAAAAAATAAAATAAATAAAACAGAAACACATGCTGAGACACAGACAGGACCTAAGACAGAGACAGAGGGAGAGGGAGAAGGAGAGAGGCTGCTCCACTGTTGATCGTCACAACGCTGACACAACAGCTGAATGGGCGATGGCAGCTGCAAAGGATGTGCCGCCAGGATGCGAGACAGCGCCCCTGCTTGAAGGATGCTGCCAGCCAGTCAGCCAACCAACCAACCAACCAGCCAGCCAGCCAGCCAGCCGGATGATGATGCCAAACAATTTTCACATTGCAGCAGCAGGCCAAGAAATTCCAAAGAAATATTATGAGAGAAAAAACATGAAGTGAAAACGTTTTCACAGTTGCTGCAGAAACGTTACAGCACGCAGGACGAACAGCCATGTCCTTTGTGTTGCTTTTGGACTTGTTGACCTCCATGGCGCAAGCAGCAAATGGACAAAAAGAAAATGAAATCTAACAAAACTCGAATACCCTGTAAAAAGCCGTAAGCTACGGAGGACATTTAGACGAAGATTTGAATGTGATTCAATAGGCATCTTTGGGAGATGATGAAGCCTTCTCTTATAATATATGATTCTGCTAATAGAAAATCGATATTTATCCCTGAAATGAAAACTAATGAAACTTACTTAAATAGTAAATATTTAGATGTTGGGGTATATTTATTTATCTATGTAGAGCTTGATGATATATTAAAAGAGTTTTCTATATTTTACATTTCTTAGACCTGCTTAGACCTCTTCCACTTGGCTGCCAGGGTATACTATGAATATGCAGAAATAAGGCAGACCAACACCAACACACACACACACACACACAACTCACAAAAGCAAATGCGACAGGCAGACATATTTTTTGCGTGCGCTCAAAAGTATGCAATAATAAATTCACGCGCGCGCCTTTGTGCGCCTCAAACGGACACTTGGACGAACGGACGGACGGACGGCTGACAGTCAACGAGCAAGACGAACGATAAAAAATATATGTAATATATATAAGTTGTATATATATACAAATATACATGAATGCGCTGGACAACCGCTGTGCACAGCGTGAGGGAGACGGACAAGGGAAGAGGAGAGAGGGCGGGTCGGCAACAAAACAAAGGCATTCCAATTAAAATGCAGCCACTTGGCAACAACTACTCATTGTTAATTAATGAAAAACAGCCAACGCACATTTAATGCGAAAGTCAGAAAGAGAGGGCGAGACGGAGAGGAGAGAGGATAAGGGAAATGGCAACAAATTAGGGTTACGTTAGCGAGCAAGCAGCTAGCAGATACCCTTTAATTCAACTGGACCTGTACTAGAATAGCATAGCTATCGATAAAGGATTTTTGTGTATTTATAAATAAAAAATTGGGCCACATAGAACCGAGATAGATCAGACAGAAATAGCTGAGCTTTATATGTAAATCAGATCTTATGTAATTGAGCCATCCTCATCCTGTCGAATAATCCCTACTTTAAGCCTTTTGCAACAACTGGAGAGTATAGAAAACATCGAAGTAGTCAATTGATTGCGATACCTGAACGCACCCGCTGCGAATTTCTGTGCATGTGTGTGTGAGTGTGATACAATTGCGCAATTGAATAGCGCTTGACATGTGACACACACACACACACACACACACTTGCATACACGCACTGTGTTGCCAGGTTTCCTAGCAAATTGAATCGCGTTGGTAATAGCGACAATTGCGTTATGCAAGAGCTGAAACGAACGAACAACTGTTCACAGCAGGAGCAGATCCTGCACATGCCACGAGTGTGTGCGTGTGCGTGTGTGTGTGAGTGTAGCTGTTATGCGCTGCTGCTGGTGCTGACGCTGCTATTGACAGTTGAAGAGCGGCAGCTATTGATTGCCTGCAACGGAATGTGGCACTTAACGTGCCCGCTGAAGCCCGTCGTAAAAAAAGGACTCGAACCCCAAAAAAAAAAAAAAAAAGAAACAGGACAACCGCAGGAAACTATAATTAGGCTTGTCCCAAACGCTATTAGCTGCATGCAAGGGCAGCTACAGATATATAGATATAGTAGTATATATATAAAGTATATAGTTATAGACTCACATCGCGTATCTCCTTGATCTTTTGGCCACCCTTGCCTATGACACAACCGGCCAAACTTTGATGAATTAGCAAGCGCACATCGTATTCCTCATCGCGCTGGAAGGAATAGAGAGGGATTAATGTCTGTATCATATTACATTAACGGACTGTGTACACTACTCACCTCTTCAAAGTATTTCAGCATTTCTGTTATAATCTCCAGCGTGGAGTCGATATCCGTGGAGATTTGTATGGTGCTGTTTAAAGTGCAGGATAAAAAGTTGATGGTTTTTGTTTGGATAGAGAAAAGTAGAGAATAGAGAGATAGAAAGAGGGAGAGAAATGTAAAGTTTATAGGAACATATTAAAAACACATTTCAACATACAAAAACTCAACTTAAGCACTAGACCTTACTAAAGAATATATATGTATTTAGAGATTTACGACTAAGGAATACACAATATTTTAAACGAGGGCTGCCCTTCCTTGATTGTTTCTGATTGAGTGAGGTTCAAGCAATAGCTCGATTATTTTTATTAATATTCGATAGTTTTGGATTGCTAAGTGCTGCATTTGGGAAGTTGCTTTTGACTCTAATATAGATGTAAATTGTATCGTTTAGCAACACTGCTCTGTTCATAAATGATCAATAAATATTATAATACATGTAAGAGATTTGAATGAATGAACTGCAATATACCAATATGTTAAAGTAATTTCTTTCAAAAGGCAACCCTCGTCTTTGTCAACTTATGATACATATACATATGTATATATAAATAGAGAAAGAGATATACGACCTGAACTGCTGTGGTTTTGTTTATTGTACCTACACACACACACACACACTCACACTCATTCATACTTCTTTTTTGTGAACACACACACACACTCATATATATTGAAGGACACACAAGACGCTTGCTGGGCGGGCGAGGAGGTATATGGGCAAAAAAAAAAAAAAAAAAAGACAATTATAGTAAATTTTGTTTCTGGGCTGGGTTCGGTTTGGACTTAGCGCTTGGTTGGGTTAGTATTACGTGAATATATAGCGAGCTCGAGAGATTATTTTATCATATGAAGTTAATTGCCGTGCTGTGATTAGTAGCGAGAGATTTTATTAAAATGCTATTGCTGGAGTTAAAATCAATTCAAAGTTCGGGATATATATATATGATATATATGCACATATGAGACGATCACACCTAAGGACGCTAGCATATACAACAACTTACGGAGCAAGAGCGAGACAGAGAGAGAGAGAGAGAGTGAGAAAAAGAGAAAGAACGAGCGAGCAAGAGACACGCGTCCAGCAGGTACAAGTGTGTTCTTTTCAAACAGGATTATTCTAGATAAATTATCAAACAAATAATATGCATACATTATAAAGTTCTGAAATAGTCCTAACTAAAGGCTAAGCATGTGGTACAAATTACGTTCTTAATGGTTCACTGTAAGAGATTATTTTCATTTTTTTGGTAAGCTTATTTATGATGAAATATTTGCTAAAGATTTTTTTGTTTTTGTTTTGTTTTTAAAGATTTGAAGATTTGTGGTTTACCGTTCGGGGCCTTGGGAATCGTCCACAGACACAGTGGCTTTATACTGTGCATTTACATTTGATGGTTGGACAACAGACGGGCAGACGGGCGGGCGGTTGGTCGGTCGGATCGGGCGGGCGGGCGATTGAGCGGGCGGTCGGTCGATAGATATATATTTAATTATTTTTTTCGATTAACGATCGGTTGATTCGGTTGGCCGTATACATTTTGTATATATATATTTGTGATATTTGTTTTGTTGTGTGTATATATATTACGATGCATTGTTGTTGTGGGGCACAAAGAGAGAAATAGATAGATAGAGAGATATATATATACACCCAAACACACAACAATAAAGGGAACGTTGGTTGAGCCCCAAGCATGGATAAACATTTTTTATACAAGATTTATAGATATATATACGATTCATATATATATATATATGTTGAGATTTTGTACAGATATTATGTATGCATATAGTTTTATAATTTTTTTGAATATGCAGCAACGGGTCATTCGATTAGTTTTTGGTGCATCATTTTTTGGCATCAGTTATCGATTATAGTCATAGTTTTTTTTACGTATGGTTTGTTGATGCGCAAGGCCATCATTTGGGCATTGATTATTTATTGTTGATCGATATACACACATATCGATGCACGATTGTTTTTGATTTTGTTCATTTCGGTTTCATCAGGCCGGGCCAGTTTATAGAGTTTTGTTTACAGAGCAGTGGCAGGTGACGAAGCGAGGAGACGACCCAGACCCAGACCCGGGGTTGAGGGGTAAGACGCCAGTTATATGAGTTTAAATATATATATGTATGTGTATATATGTATTACATACACACATATATATAGATGCGGGACAGACCAGAGCGAGCGAGCGAGCGAGTAGGCGGGTCGATCGGTCAATCGATCACAGTTGATCGATAATTTTGGATGATTGTAATTTATTTGGTCGGTTTACAAGATTCGATTTGGTTTTGTATTTATTTTTTTGGGTCGTACGTAAGAAGTAGAGAGAAGAAGAAGAGAGAGAGAGAGAAAATTGTTCATTTAGTTAAAAAGGTTAAAAGCGTGTAAATTATTTGTATAATATATTTTCTTTTATATATTGAATTATACAACAAAAAAGTGGCAAATTGTTTTTCGTATGTTTTTGTTTTTTTCATTTGTTGGTAAATAAAGCGCCTAAATATTATAATTTATGAAAGACTTTCGAGACTTGGGTCACAGGCGAGAGACAGACAGAGACAGAGACAGAGAGAAAGACAGCGAGAGATAGAGAGAGAGATTGAGTGAGAGACTGTTAGCTGAGTGCGGGCAGCTGAGAGAGAGAAAGATAGGAGCGAGTGAGGGAGAGAGTTAGTTAAAAGCGTGTCGTTTAAGCTTTGATTATTAGAGAGTTGAAGGAAAAAACAAACTCACACGCTGAAGGGGGCTGAGAATAAGAGACGGGTACTACTTGGACATTATGGATACATATATGTATATAATGTGGCATATATATACATATACAGAAGAGTAGAGCTTGAGAGTCGAAGAGTATAGGAGCGACACACAATAAGAGAGACGGAATTTCGGAATTTGCTTTGCTTTCTCTTAAACTTTGGGTTTTTTTTTTTTTTTTTTTTTTTTGTAAACGCGCAGTGAAATAAAGAGTTAATAAATAATACTAGACGCTTCAAATGTATTGTTTGTTGTTGTTTTTTCTTTTATATATATAAGTTTAAGTTTATGTGAGAGCAGTCTGGTTTTATAGTACCTGAGTGCGCATCTTTTGTATGTGTTGGCCTCCTTTGCCAATGACAGCGCCCGCAATCTGCAAATGTGATTCAAAAGGGAACATGTAGAAAATTCAACAACATATGTCTCTATATAAGAGGATTCAAGGCCGGTACTTACACTGCTTGGTATCAATATTCGCACCGTTTCCTCATTGCGTCTGTTGCGCTTTTGGTCCTGTGGTCCATCTCCATCATTGCTTTCGCGCTTCATTTTCATGCTCTCTGTAAAATAAATCGAAAATCAGAACAAAGGTTATAAATGGGTCTCAAACTCTGCGCTACAAATTACACATACGCCGCTTGCGCCCGCTCATAGTTAACTGAACGAACGTACGAGCGTTTGGCTTTAATCAACAAGCGTGTAAAAACTTTTAGCTGATTCACATATTTTTTCTCAAGTCGCAGACGTAAATACTCTGTAGTTAGCATATTTTATACACGATTTCATTTCATGCAACAAAACGTAGTAGATTTCTCTATATATACTAAATATACAAATATATATTAGCTAAATTTCCTCCTACTTTTAGACCTTTGAGTTTTTCTTATGCTTTTGCATGCATATACAAATTTCAAATACAAATTGCACTATAATATAAATACACACTCTTTACTCCACATACCTTTTATGTATTGATAATATAATACAAAAGATTCAATAAATTTTTTCAGTAAATTTAATGTTATGATAAACATGAAAATGAGAAACTTTTGCACTCGAATGAAATAATTGTCAGAATTGAAAGCACGCATGAATTTTACATACAGAGTTGTCTAGCTCAATCAGTAACGTTAATAGAAATGAAAATAGGGTTGTTGAGTTAGTTTTATAAATTCAGTGTGGCGCAACATAGCATAGAAATCTATCAGTGTTGTATAAGGCAATAAATGAAGCCATTATTCAATGCTGTAATATAACAAGAGCTGTTAACGATGAGCTTCAACTGTAAGCTGCAACGCATAATGTTTACCAACACTGCTAAAATCTGATATCTTACATATCAGTCTTATATCAGTCTGTAAGTGTTACGAATCTCTTGTCGCAGTCTTCATGCCTCATAGTTAATTCAGCTAAAATAACAATGACTCAAAATGAGCCAGCGCACATTGTGGGTTGGAATTTGTGAGTTTGCCAAGCGCAATTAAACAAAAATTCAATACAGTCGAAGTTGAATGAGATTCGCCGACTGAGCTGAAGCTGACTGACTGACTGTTCATGTATAGTATATAGATATATATTTTCTGTGTGCTATGCATGCCATTTGTGTTGGTGTTTTGTAGAATCGTGCAGCTGCCAACGAATGCATTTGAGAAAAGGCGTTCAAGGCTTTGAAGACTGCGTCTAGATTTTAACAAGCTATTTCTATCTATCTAGGCAGCTGCTGTCTATATATGTTTTCTATTTCTATATATCGTTGCATTCGCCCTGGGCCCAGGCGGAAATGCCAGACAGCCAACGCTTATGAGAATAATGCATGCTATAGATATATATAATATAAACAATATATTGTATATCCCACATTTGTTGCTCTATATTATTTATGCATAATTAAGTGCAATTGCTGTTATTCACATTCATTTAGCAAAGAATCTACGAATAACTAGCCAAAATACCACAGTCTATATTGAGTTTAATGCGTTCAAATACATTCGTCTATAAGAAATATAAGCGTTGCAGATGGAACAGATGGGACTACGCCTTTAAAACTGCTGAAGTAGAGTGCCTTAACTGACGAGTCGACTAACTTTAGATGAGTTATATTATAATACAGCTGCAAGACTAGTATGATGCGAAAAATAAACTATTTATAATGAGTCAAGCCCCAAAAAATCAAATGCATTTTATGTATTTTTAGAGCAGATTTACAGTTAGTTTTGTTTCCCCTACCTTAAAGACCAACAGACAGCAGATAATATACCCCTTTTCAGTAAATGAGTCTGTATTAAAGCCAACAAATATTGAGGGATATTGTCATAGCACCCGCCCACTTCACCCATAGATGCTGTCTTTGTGTTTTGTTTTCCCATTTCTAGACTTCAAGTGAACGCAAACACTCGGCTCAGATGTCAAAACATTGAATTGTTCAGAGCTGTTAAGTTGTCAAAATGATGTCCGATACATAAGCAAACAGCAGCCAGTAATAAGCGCGGCTTTGTTCCGTGCCGTCGCATGAAACAGGTAACAACAATTACAAGTACAGGCACAGGTAGAGGTATATACACATACATATACATATATAAATATGCTGTAAGTGCTTCCATATAATCGTATTAATGGGCTCGTGTGGGCAGCGTTGGATTGTCAGAAAGGTTAAGCAAAACACCTTGGAAATGCTGTTATCGACCAACCAGTTGGTTAACTGCTGTCAGACACTGTGCCCAGCCGAGCGTCAGCCCAATTTAATAAACAAATTCAGAAGGAATACGAACTAAAAAGAATTTATTGTTCTTTGTTATTTTAAAGTGAGAAAATTCTTTGCATTCAAGCATTCCCTTCTATTTGGGGCTTTTTAGATGATGATAAATTGATGTTGGCTAACTGCATATAAAATCTTAAATGGCAAGAAGACTTAGGAACTGTTTTTCAAGTTTCCGCTAAGATTATAAGTGAATCGATATCGGCCCTTGTTATTGCCGGCGTCAAAATGTTATACAGTTTCGTTAAGAGCTAAAAGAAAGAAAGGCCCAAGTTGAGATCTAGGAGCTGATTTAATAAACTATTACTAAATATAAACAATAAAGTCTTGGGAAGCCACTTAGTTTAAATATCTGACAAATATAAGTCCTATACCATTTATATTTAACTTTTTTTAAAGTAAAATTTTGTTATTAAAGATTTTTAAATTCTCTTTCATCCCACATAGTTTCAAATTTGCAATTTTTTTTTTTTTAATGGAAATGATTTTCACAATTCCGATTACAGTTTCCAGGTCTTTCAAGTGTAATATCATTGTTGATTTAATTACCTTTCTCTTAGAGCGTTCGTATCACAGATCGGTTCAGTTTCACATAATATCTTCAAGAAGTTTACGGCCAATTCTTGTAATTTTTCACATTTTTCAAAACAAACTATGATTTCAATATTTTTCACCAGTTACATAATGTTTGAATTGAATTTTGGAAATGTTCCTTGGGCAGTTAGAGAGGTTGTAAAGTGTAGTAGAAGCAGCAGGTCCTAATGTCCTGTTGCAAGTACGGCAGAGAAACTAATGAAAATATAAACCAGATATCTCACTATTTATAGCCAAATCTTGGGCAATCTGGCAAAGAGCTGGCTGGCCAATAGGAGACACAAATCGGTTTAGGGATAGCTACGGAAACGGATATTGGTTGACCAATAGCAATCGTACAAATGTGTTCACAAATGACAGACAAACAGGGGAAATATATGCTGAGGGTACTAGAGTTATGGATTGCCGATGCTAGGCAACGGGACACTAATTGTCCCTGACTTCTGGCCACAACAGACAAAAGTGGAGAAAAACCAGAAGTTAGACGAGCTATACCAACAGATACTGTTCCAACTACACAAATGTGAGAGAGATACCCATATATACTTTGGTATATATGTACGGGTCAAAAGTGCATTTTCTATATCCTTGATTGATAGATCTACACACATGTGGGTCGCTTTACATAAGAATGATATATAGTATATATATTCACATAAACTACACACATATATATATATATATATATATATATATATATATTTGACATATGGACAAATTATATATAAAAGCTTATATAGTAATTGGCTTTGGGGCAACTAATGAAACCCAAGTTCCCGCAATATATGGACCTAATATCTGAACTATAAAGCTGGGGCCGTAGCTGGGCCGCTGTTTTGGGGGTTGGGTCTGCGACGAGTGCAGCTTTATGAATATTAGATAAACGACTATACTACATTATACCATACGATATATGCGACGACTTCAGCTGATGTTTTCACATTATGTATTTTTAAATGAGTTCCCTCCAAGACAGCAAAAAGCGTTTAAAAAATTAATAGAGGGACATAGGCAAATAGGGGGAGGACTAAGAGGCGGGGTCTTCGCTAAATGCCTGTGAAATGCAACAAATTGCGGGCAAATATTATTAGAAAAAGGAGAATAACGTGGACAGGTGCAGCAAGGCCGTCATTATAGCTAACTGAACTGTCATTATAAAGAAGGTATAGTTCAGTTACACTCAGAGAAATTATAGATGCATTTATATGCAAATAACATTATTGAAGATGAATTTTATTAGAGGTTTTTATGCTTAGTCTCTCATTACATAATGTTGGAATATTTAGCAGTTCTGCGAGAAAATTAAGGTCGAGTCTATACACTCTCAAATCGATATACCTAAAGCAATCTCTCTGCATAACACAAGACAAACCTCTTTAATTTCATTTAAGTACAGCTAACTACTACAAATTTTCTTCAGGTGCACATCGGCAACATAGAAAATGCAGCCTAAAGACACAAAACTTTTATATTATTCATGTAATTAGAGCAATTTGCTGCGAACAATTCTTCGATATTGACTTGAATAGCTGCTCGATGCATTTGCAACAGAAACAAAATTGAGCTACAACAACAACAACAACAGCAAAGGCAACGAAAAAGAGGACATTTTCCATTTTCCAGAAGGAAAAGGCGGACGCATTTTTAATTAAAATGCTGAGAGTTTGAACAGCCGTTGGCCTCAATTGCTTCAAAAGCAACTAATAATAGGTTAATTGCGTTGTCAGTAAAGCCACAGATCTGGAGAGAGAGAGAGAGAGAGAGAGGGAGCGAGGCGAAAGGCTAGAGAGGGTACATAAATAGGGGATGCGTGTGCTTGAAGGACACTTTGTAGCGGTTGCTTTGGCTAGTCTGAAGATGAGCCAAGTGGCCATTGATTAAAGCAACCGCAGATAGATGCTTAATCAAATATTTGCAGCTTCCCAAGACATATGCCAAGTTTTAGATAGAAAGAGAGAGTAAATGCGTGAGTAGAGGAGGTTAATGAAGTGCTGTCTGAGGGGTGGCTGAGCAATTGATAAAGCCCAAGCAAGTGGGGCTGAATGTGACATAAATGACAGGTAGCAATTATGTGAAAAACATTTGATTGACACACACACACACACATACGCAAAGAGGGTGAACAGGAGAGAGACAACAGAGAGAGAGAGAGAGAGAGAGAGAGAGAGGAAAAAGAAGAAATACACTCGCTTAGCCACATCCTGTTCAAATAGCTTTTGACAGCGCACACACGCCTAACCACAAGCGCGGCCACGCCTACACAAGCCCCTCACACATACAATGTGAATAAGTGGGAATATAACAGGTAGGCGTAAGTTAAAGCGTTTCTGCACGACTGTAGAATACCCTATACTCAATTAAATATTGATCGATTTTGGGGTAAAGAGAAGAGAAAGAGATAAGCAGCTGAACTGCATTTGAACTGTCGATAAATATCGATATATACATATATAACGATATTTCAGCTGTCTACTCTGTAAATTATCAATGATACACATTTATTTAATTTTGGCTAAGCCTATAATCGTTATTTATTCATATTGTCTAAGAGAGATTTAAAAGCAATTTAGAGCGATAGCGAATAGTGTAAAGCTTTATATAAAAGTTGATCGATTTAGATTATGGACACAGTGAGAGAGTGTGAGAGAGCCGAATTAGATATGAAATTTAATATCGTAATAGTTTTATAAAACCTCAGAGATAACTGAGCTAGGCAATACTAATTTTTTAGTTCTACTTTCCCGACAATTACAACTTCATTACTAAAATTGTCCCTACAGGGTATAAGTTAGTTAAGTGTGCGGGGGTTAGACACATTTTTTCATGTTCGACACACACACGCACGCACAAGTAGTCTGCTGACCACAAACATGTGTGCGTGAGAGAGAGAGAGAGAGTGAGGGAGAGCCAAAGGCGAGACGTGCAAAACCGCGTAGCAAGCGAAGAGGAGGCGGAAAAAGGAAACAGGAGGCAGTCGAGCAGCAGGAAACGGTTATACGCGCACCCAGGCTGTTATTTTATGCAGGACAATAAAGTAGCAGCAGCATATTTTGTGCCCCTTGCCGGACTGAATGCATGTGTAGTTGTGTCGCTGTTACCAAGCCACCCCCTACCGATCCGGCCGGCCTTCAGTAAACTTAATTGGACGGTGCTGCTGTTGCTCCTGCTGTCGGTGGGGTATATGCGTTGGCCTAGCACTCTATAATTTAGCGGAAAAACAGCTAATGGACGTCATGTCCAGTCCAAACGCCACGCAACAGCAACAAAAGCCGAGCAACAGCAGGTCTTTTTGGTGGGCGGAAATGCACACAATTGACAATTCTCAGTGCTTGGAATATAGATACATATATATATTTCTACATACATTTCTATGTATATATGTATATGTAAACGGCAGTCTGCACTCGCTCTATGTGCGTTTTGTGTCTATCTGTCTGTCCACTTCAAGGCTTTTATGGACATGTCAGCATGCTCAGCGAACCTACACAACGGCCATCGCGTGTCTACTAGCTCCCACCTAGGCTAATTCCCTACCTTACCCCACCTCCTGCCCACCGGCCCCTCATGACCCAACCAAATGCCTGCGCTAAAAACTAATGTCCTTATGGCGTGCGCTGGTCTGAACCAACTAAGTTTCGTGGTATACTAAAAAAAAAAAAAAAAAAAAAAAGTGGAAAAAGAAAAAACTTTGTCAATTTTCCTGCCTTTGCTGTCTTGTCTATTTGACTCTCTGCTCTGTTAAGCATTCGATTTGAATTATTAAGAGGCTTCGATTGAAAAGCAGTTGGCGCGGACACCCAAACCCAAACCCAAGTCCAAACCACTTACCCCCCACCACCTCCCTCCCAGCCATTAACACCCAAACATTCCGATCCATCTACATCTCGACTAATTATGCACCTCTCGTTTCATATATATTTGCATGGCCTGCATAGTGAGCTAATAAAACTTAATTATAGACGCGGTTAATGAAAAAATATTGAGCTGTTAAAAGTTCAGTGGAAGCTTTAAAAGTATTCGAAAAGAATTTGAAACAAGTTTCTATGAATTATGCATTTAGCTGAAGCATTGTTATTATATTATCATGAATATTCTTAATATGCATAGCAACAATATAATTATTCTCATATGTATTATTGTGTTCATTATTATCATCATTGGCATTATAATTATATCAATTTTAGAAACATCATTTCAATAATACCAGTAAGAATATTAAATATTAATCAATATCGAAATAAATCTCAATGTCAATCATTAACAAAATCATTATCATTAGAATTAAGATTAGCATTTTAATATCTATCATTATCATTAGCATTAGTATTATCATTATCAGTTTCCTATCCATTTCTATTATATACAAACATTACTATACACAACACAAAGTCTCCTACTAATCTATTTCAATTATCGTTTCATATCTCAAGTGTACTTTCTGATAAGACATAAAGCTTATCAATATTTATCGACTATCCGACTCACACATATCTACATAGGAATACCGTCATCAATATCCATATTTCTACACACCTCTATACTACTTCCCAGGCCGTTCCGCGCCCAGTTTAATGCTTTCATGCTGAAACACCTAAGCGAATCTAGCCCAGGGAATGCCCGTGGCTTCTTTTTACCAAAATACATGTCATAAATACTTTTAATTCAAGCTAATTAATACGTTACGTTTTACTACGCGCATAAATAAAACTATAAATGCCGATTCACATAAATTATATAGATAAAGCTCAGGTCTGCAGTTTTTTCCTCTTCTTGTGCTTCTTCTCTTATTTGCGACTGTAATTGTCATGGCTTGAAAATAGTTTCGTGTCGAGTCATTGGCAAGTGAAGATGATGATGACGTTGATGATTGTATAATGAAACATTCAATATTCAACATATTCGCAATAATACATATGTATATATGTATGTGTATATGTATATAATGTCATGGGAAAACAAGAAATGCTACTACTACTGATGCTTCCAAAGGCAGCTCAAGGCTCTTTTTGACTCGTGAAACGTGTTTGCAGCAAATCGAGTATTAGCATAAAAGCAACAACTACAACAACAACAAACAAACAATAGCAGCATAAATATTTGTTGCCTGCCTGCCATTCAATAAGACAAAAGCCATCAAAAACAACTTGAACGAAACATGTTTTGCCCGAGGGGGGTTTTGAGAAGCGCATAGAGAGGACATAGACGGTTGGAGAGGAGAGCTGCGAAGCATGTCGACTAGTGGAAAAGGGGTTTACAGGGGCAGTGGGGATTCTCAAAAGCATGTCGAGGAAAGCGTCAAGTTGCGTTAATAACTAACAACAACAACAACACGAAACTAGTAAGAACATTACGATGCCGAGCTCAACTGACTACATAATGCTCGTTTAAGGTATAAAAACTCTATTTATGCAAAAATGTATATTATAATTTAACTACTAAACTACGTGATTCAATATCTATCAGTTTAAGATAGGCGCAACTGCATATACTCTGTTTGTTTTATATATCAGGGTATACACCAGTCTGGCTTTACCAAGTCTCTACACAACATTGTTTATGTTAAACAATACCCATACCTTATGTCTCTACGGATAAATAACAGAAATTTTATCAGCATTTCAGACAAGGGTGCACACCAGTATAAATTCCCAATTTCAAGTCTCAGACAAATTTACCAAACCTATAGACTCTCTCTTTTGACTCCATGAACAAGTATAACAACAAATACAATTTAAAATTAAAGTTGCATGTTTTATGACATCACGGCTGCAAATCATAGAAACAAATCTCTACAGATGAATAAATAACAACCGCAACAACGCCAACAACAGCAACAAAAACTAAAATTAGCCCGCATGTGTGCATGCAACTATTGTAGATGAAATATATTTCATAAAATGTATTTGTTAATGCGGGCAGAAATGAATATTTAACCAGCAAAACTACATGACTATACGAAAATAAATATAGTACATCCTCGTTGCGAGATAAACTCTAAGAATTACTTGACTTGACTTTCAAATGAATTATTTTGCAATAATATGAAATTATCATTCATGTGGTAATAAGAAATTTCGACTACAAATCAAGTATAGTCATGCTCAATATATTTAAGAGAGCGTAAGCATTAACAAACTTCAGTGGCAGCCCTCGGATCAACATATATGTGTGGCATGTACACTGATATGTGAGACAGCTACAGAGCAAAATTCAGTAAGAGCTGTTTTTTTCGGCCTACGGGGAAATCAGGAAAGGAAAATACAGCTCGAGAGTGGGAGAGCGATATAAAGAGAGGGGAGTACGAAGAGTAAGGAGTGGAGCAATAGCTGGATAACAAGCTGCTGATGATGTTAAAGCAAACAAATGCAAATAAACATGATGAAATATGTAATAATGATCCAATGGGGAGTGCCCTACTACCAGATACTTTATAATCGGGACTTCAAAATGGAGGTATTATAAATAGAGTTAAGTGCACATGTAGAATATGAGCTTCCTACCATCGGCCACACCCATTTCCACATATCTATAAAATGCATATACAAATTACACATTATATACTTATCTACCCATTGGTCTATTTACCTAAAGGGCATGCACTGTATACTATAAAAGAACAAATGCATAAAAGTTAAGCCGATTGCCTTTCCAGCCATGGATAATCTATATAAAAAGTGCATAAATATTGAATGATACGTCCAGCTAATATTTTATGAACAAGCCAAACACAACTTTTGAATGAAGCCATAAAAAACAAATACAGAAAAAGGCTTGTCATTCACTTATACACAGTTTTTGGGTAGGCTGGCTGGTTTTATGTGTTTGATGAGTAAATATAGGCCGAGCAAAAAGAAAAAGAAAAAAAACCACCCCCGCCTAAGAGAAATTTCATTTAATAAACCAATTTTTTCGTTCAACAAATTTTAAAAATTTTTTTTTTTGCTTTTTTTTTTTTGGCGTGTCACCAAAAGTACAAAGACAACAAATAAACATTATTCAACATGTTTATACAATATATGTATATACATATACATATATACGTATTCATATCGGTTTTTCTTTATTAGCAAGCTAAGCGAGCAGGAGCAATAAATTTACATTGAAAGCAATGCAAAAATAATTAAAGAAATCAGTAAAAAAATAAAAATATACATACATACATATATAGGAAGGAGTGAACGACTAATTAATACCCTGACATAGTATTTTATTTTTGAAGTTAATTAGTTGATCTAATATCATTTTCAGGACTTCATTATAAGACAATCAAATCTATGTTTGTGTACCGACAAAATTCAAAATAATACTGCTTTTTAGCTTTTAAGAACCTCACTTCAATAGCTAAGTCAAAATTGAACAACAATGCAATAATAAATACACAATAAAATATATATTTGTGCTTATATTTCCAGTTCAATAAAAACCTTGATTAAATTATATACACAGATTGCAAATCAGATTAGAAACATATAGACGGTTAATCAGCAATCGGGAATATGTATAAAAATGTATATAATGTATATTTTTTATGGCTTCGCTAATAATAAGATAGGGTAACTCCGTTGTTGGCCAATAAAATAAAATGAAGTGTATTTCGAGATTTTTAGCTCAATGTCAATGAACGCAATAAAACACAGAGCAGACTTGGCAAACAGAACAAAAAACGCGGTATATTGGCTAAGAACGAGTGTGAGAGAGAAATACAAATAGAGATTCTGAGATATAATACAACACACATACATACATACAAATGTACATACACATAGACTATTATATGCTGAGAGCAATCTCAGTGATTTGGCGAACTTGGCGTAGAATTGTCTCACTGCCAAAATATGCAAAAAAACAAAACGCACACATACATAACTACATCCATACATACACATACACATACACATCCACACATTCAACAATGTGAGCCCATATATACAGACAGCAGCTAAACACGCTACACAAATTAGCAATTTGGCAGAGTTTGACAACCCGTGCTCCTCTCTCGACTCACCCCTCGGCCGCTCTGACCAACCGACTCTTTCGCAAAGAGAGCAAATAAAAGTGAGCTCTAAAACTGGAATTTGCAGGAAAAAAGCAAAAGTTAATATATTTCAAATACAGATAAAAAATTAAGTTCGTTTTCAACTGAGAGCCCAAGCGACCAAAATGGCAATTGAAACAAGTTGTTAGACAAAAGGAAAACAAAGGTGTTAAACACATTCATTTTTTGGCATCTTCACTCTCTATCTCTCTCACTTGGGCGTATTTACAATGGCATAGTTTATGTGAAAACATTTTAAAAGCAAATACATTTTTGTAAAAATTCATATTTTACAAAGAATTCCTATGCCAAGTGAGAGAGGAAGAGAGAGGCTACAATCTTTGATGCTTAGTGTATACAACAATAATTATAATATATGATAGTTAATAATACACTATAATATATATATATTTAGGGGCAACTTTGAAGGAGAATTAAAAATCACAAACTCAACACATTCGATAATTAGAATCTACAAACACTGATAAGTACATAATGATAGGTAGCGACCGACTGCTAAATACCCTATATAACAGTTTTATGAATATAGAAATGGCATCTGAATGCAAATTCCATTGATTATTGACTGCTATTGTATAAGAACTTAAATATATTTGCAATAATTCTACATGCAAGTTTGGTCGTCCTATAAAATAATAAATTTGTGTTTGCTATACACCTACACCTGTTATATTGTTATACAATTTTACGTATAAATTTGTTATTAATTTTCATGTAAATTGTTATGGGTTATGAAGTTGCTTTCAAATGTTATACATTTACGAATGTTTTGTTTGGTTGTTAGCCGTTATGCCTCTTCATATAAACAGATCTATATTTATTTAAACTCTCGTTTACTCATCATTTATCTTCTTCACTCTGTATCTCTCCCCTTTTCGCTTGCTAACCTGAAGCAGTTGCTCTCACTCTTTCACTTTGCCTCTCAAAATTTCTCTCTCTCGGTCTCTCTCTTTCTTTCTCTCATTGATTTTGTGTCTCGGTTGATCACACGTGCCTAATTACATTAATTGGCCAAAATAAAAACATCTCCACTCGATTCGATCAATCGATTGATGCTGTAGCTGTGGCTGCAGCAGCTCAGACGAATAAATAACGGCAAAATACTATGCATAAAATGTAGGTTAGGTTGTGTTTGTCGTTTTTTGCCATATTTGTTGCGGCACGTTGAACTCAGAGCGCTTAGCGAAGCGAAGCGTGGGAGTTACTATTTTCGAGTAAACAAATTGTTTTGATTTTATCTCTCGACTTGCAAAACAACAACAGAGAATAACTAAATTACACTATAATGAACTCGCTTATGAGTATGTGCGTGCGTGTGTGCCGGCACACGCGGTAGCTAGCGAAAAGGCGCGTGGAAAATAGCAAAACAACAGACAAAAGCAAAGAAGGTAACAGAAACAACAGTTATAACGCTTACAGCGCCGTTGACTGCGACGCCTTTGCACTCGAAATGCGGAAAGCCGGCGCGCCATTTCCATACGAGTGCAAGCGAGAGGGCTGATGTAACATTACAGCAAAATAAGCAGACGCAGCTATTCCAATCTATTTTACTCTTCTCAAGAACATTTAGCTTGGTGGTTGTAAATACAATGTGAATGGGAAGCCAAAAGAAACCACGAAAGACAGTGCACAAGGACTGCACAATTGGCAATTTGCCGAAAGCAATGCAAAGCACAGTATAACATTTTTTATTAGTTCGCTCATATATAAATATATACATATATACACACACAAACACACATACGCGAACGATACAAATGTAATGTGAAATTCGCAATTTCTTAGGCGACAAATTCTTTCGAGTATTTTTTCCCTTGTATGTCGCGTCGCTTTTCTAACTTACCTCTCACTTCGCTTTCTTTAGTTTTGTATGCTCCGCGTGCACAAACAACACTATATATTTTTCAGCTTCCACAAACACCAAATAAACTGATTAGCAATCCTTTGTATTCTCGATTTAATTTTTAACACAAAAACACGAGTAAATTAATAACCGAGCATTAAAATGACTGTACGTCTATCGTGTACTTATTTTTGCATTTTTTGTTCAACCTAGAGATGGTCGATCAACGATAGTCAGCAATTACCAAGGCATCTAACAGTGCTGTAATGGTCTCAACAGTCTGATATATAACATTTCCGCTCCACTACTCCACACTAGAATATAGTTGCATACTTTTTAGCTCACAAAAATGGTATTAAATTTATTTCGACATCTAAAAGTAGGCATTTTTTGCAAAAACGCATCAGGTGTTCTGCAAATTGAGTGACCAGCTGTTATATGTCGAGTGTGACCAATTAATTTTGCTTTGGGCATTTCATTAGTACTTTTATACGCAACGCATTATGCGAACAGTAGCCAAATTCAACAACAAAGAAGACGAATTATTCATTTAAACTATACTAGATAGATAGCACAGTGATATAAATATATACATATATACATAGGAAAATAAACAATTGACCTTGGGCGCTGTGAGGTGTGCGTCATGGCTAGCCCAAACATTAATTATCGCTCCTTGGCTGAGGAGCACGCAAATCCATTTCAAACAACAACAACAACAGCAGCGAACATAAAAACAAATTTGGACGACGCAAAAACATTTACAGCTGCTGCGCATTTAGGCGAACACGCGGATGATGAAGAAGATGGAGACAAGGAACACGACCACGAACACGAGGATATGCCACATAGTGGAATTATGATACATATCGTTCCCGAAACTGGCAAAGAATCGCAACGCTGGAATCACATCGAAGATCTTGATTCCTTCTTCTCCCGCATGTACAACTATCAGCAAAAGCATGGATTTCGTGTTATTGTACTGGACGAGGTGTTCCAGGTGCTGGAACTCGGTTTCGTCATTTGGCTCTTTACCTTCTCGACGCACTGCATCAAGTACGATGTGCTTTTTGGTAATATTTTGCCCGATCCTCAGACGAATCGGACCAAAACGATGCTGAGCGACGTTTTCATATCGACGGGTGAATGTGTGTCCAAATTTGGATTCTTCACCTATCTGACCATATTCCTCGCTGCCATATACCTGGGCATACGGCTGCTCAAGACGATCTATCACATAACCCAATACGCTGATATCAAGAGATTCTACAACACTGCCCTGGGCATCGAGGACAGCGATTTGGATAACATCACCTGGCACGACGTGCAGCAGCGCACACGCAAGGTGCAAGCCGAGCAGCACATGTGCATCGACAAGGAGCTGCTCACGGAGCTGGACATTTACCATCGCATTCTGCGCTTCAAGAACTATTTGGTGGCTCTTATGAACAAGCAGTTGCTGCCTGTCCGCTTCCAGCTGCCATTGATTGGCGAGGTCGTCTCGCTCTCTCGCGGCATGCTCTTCAACATTGATTTCATACTCTTCCGCGGACCTGGTTCGCCGTTCCAGAACAATTGGCAGCTGCGCGATGAGTTCGCCGTGCGCAGCAACCAAACGGAATTGGCCCAAAGGCTGTCGAAGCTGATATTGGGCGTGGCACTGGTTAATCTGCTGCTGGCTCCCGTCATATTCCTCTGGCAGCTGATCTACGTCAGCTTCTCGTATGCGAACATCTTGCGCAAGGAGCCGAGTGCCTTAGGTGTGCGCACCTGGTCGAACTACGGACGTCTCTACTTGCGTCACTTCAATGAGCTGGACCATGAGCTGGATGCACGCCTGAATCGCGCCTACGAGTATGCCGATCGCTATTTGAGCTCGTTCTCCTCGCCCCTGGCTGCTGTGATAGCCCGAAACGGCCTCTTCATAAGCGGAGGCTTGCTGATCCTAATACTCGCCCTGGGCATCTACGATGAGCATGTCTTCCAAGTGGAGCACGTGCTCAGCATTATCGCTGCCTTGACTGTTGTCGGCGTGCTATGCCGCACCTTCATACCCGATGAGAACCTCATCTGGTGCCCCGAGCAGCTGATGACCGCCATCCTAGCCCACGTTCACTACTTGCCCACCGAATGGAAGCAGCAGGCGCACACCGCCCACGTGCGGAATGAGTTCAGCAACTTCTTCCAGTTCAAGGCGGGCTATCTGCTCAGCGAGATCTTCAGTCCATTCGTGACGCCATTTGTGCTCATCTTTGTCTTTCGACCCAAGGCCATGGAGATTGTTAAGTTCTTTCGCAGCTTCACCGGTGAGTTGGCTTACCTTTCCTCTCTATCTGTAACTATACATATATAACTAACACTTCTCTTCCATTTTCAGTTTCTGTGCGTGGCGTTGGCAATGTTTGCTCCTTTGCCCAGATGGACGTGCGCAAGCATGGCAATCCCGATTGGCAGATCAACAATAGCAATTTGTTGGATCTACCTGGTCTCAACAATGACCCACTGCATCATCATCAGCAGCAGCAGCAGAGTTTAGCTGGCGGCAAGACGGAAATGTCGCTGGTGCGCTTCACGCTGAACAATCCAGAATGGCAGATGCCACAGGAGGCTTCGAAGTTTATCAAGGGCATTCGAGAGCATGCCATCGATGAGCTGGTCCAGGCGAAAACGTCGCCACAGACAGCGGCACGTGATAATCCGCTGATGCACAGCCTGATCTCATTTGGCAACATTGGCGAGGCGTACTCCTCCATAGCCAACTCTGTGCTGGCCGCCGATGTGAGTCCCGAGCAGCTGCAGCTCTCGCAGTCAATGAACGCTGGCCGTGCTAGCTTTAACAATCCTCCAGCTGGACTTGGAGTTGGAGTTGGAGTGGGAGGCGGAGCAGCGGCTGCATCCGACTTCCGCCAGATGCTGCAACAAAATCTGGGCGAGCCATTGAGCAGCATGAGCATGGGTCCAGGGGACAGCATGCGACGACTGCGTCTTAGCAAGGCTGAGGGGCGCATCGAGGGACCAACGGATACCCTGCTCTACAGCCTGTACGGCGTGGAGCCACGGCTGGCCAAGAATCCGATTGGCGTCACCGTTGCGGATATGTGCCTTAGTGCTCTCTACTTACACGAGCTGAGCCAACAGAAGCGCTTGTCCCGGCAATCGCGCATCGAGGAGGCTGATGAGCGACCCGGTCCAAGCTCTAGGGGGCCACGCCCACAGGCACCGCCACAGCCGCCCACCGGATCGGGGGGCCACACCGTGATTACCTCAAAGGCGGCCGAGCGGACGCCGCTTTTGGGCAACATTCGCTCATAGCAGCGACCAGTTTGGATCTAATTGATAATATCTATTCATAATATTTATAGACTTAAGTAAAAAGAGAGAAACTGAAACAGAAGCAGCAACTAAAACTAAAACAAAACCTAAAACAGAATTCATTATACTAACTACTAACACTACAAACCCCCTCCCCCTGCTACTAGCGTTTAAGTTGTAAAGTGTGAGAAATACAAACTGTGTGTGTGTAAATCGAAACGTAAATCGGACGATGTTTTAGTGCTTTAGCTTTAGCTAAATCTAAATACGAAAAGCAATAAATTAACTGCATCAACGAACGAATTGAAGAAGTCTTCTTTCAATGGGTAGGGGAAACGGGAGATAAGTCAGACAGAGAGAGAGAGAGAGAGAGAGATTCTTTGATAAAACTCTTAAGGTGGGCGTAAGTCAGTGGGCGGAAGAGAAATAGTCAGATACAGAGACGAAAAGGGAGATGGAATAGAGAGCGCAAGAGACTGTGAGAAAGAGGGAAGGATATAGGGATAGGGAGAGTGAGAAGGAGTGAGAGGGATAACGACTGACTACGACTGTGAGAGAGTTTGAGCAAGGGGAAATGAGGCGAAGCGAAACTAATGCATATAGAGCAAAAAAAAAGTGAGGCGAACAAGCAATCACCCATATAACCTCTCTGCTCCTCAAGTTAACCCACTGAAGAACTACTCCCAATGCTTCAAAGTTCTCTTCATAAGTAAACGCCGTTAAGGGATTCCATCAACGAGATCATTCAAGCCTCTGTGCTCCAGTCAGCCTTAATTTAGTTGTCACGCTGCCATCTCTAGTTATGCAGTTTCCATTCCCAGGAATTGTCGACACATACACACCTGTGCACACACCGCACACCTGCATACATACATACATACATCTATAGCTAAATAGTTGCGTTTTGGGTGGACGACGTCGCATCCAGCTGTGCAGCAGCGCCTCGTGTGTCAATGGCCACACACGAGCCCCATTTGGAGCTGGGTGTTGATGGCCAATGGCGAAGTTAGAGTAGATACATGCACATATACATATATGTATGTATGTATGTATATATATACATATGTATGTGTGTGTGCATTAGCATCTGCATCTGCATTAGCTTCCAGCTGCAGCTGAGCACATGCGATGGCCAAGTTTATGAATTATGAGCGTGTCGCGTGAGATTGAGCGAGACTTGTAGTCGGATCTCGAATGGTAGTTGGGCTGGAGTAGGAGTAGTGTGGGGGCAGCTCTTGCAGCTCTTGCAGCTCTTTGGCTGTGTAGAACACGTTGTCTCATTTTTACGCTGCACGCCAATTTTGGGTGAAACGTTGTTGTACATTAACTGCCAGCCCATTTGTTAGAGTTGCCCGTTTTGGTAAATCTCCGCTATCACAACGAGCATCTGCCATGGCAGACTCTTACAGCTGGGCCTGTAGCTCCCCCCCCCCATCTTCAGTGTCGCCTCACTTGTTGCATGTTGTGCTAATTGTAGCGATCGTGTAGCTCTCTTGTACGATAGCAAAATCGAATGCCAAATGTGAACGGACCATAATGGGTTAGCTATGAAAATAATTGTTTGATATTGATCTATATACATGTACATATGTATGTGTATATATATATATATATAAATTTATATATTTATTTTATATTTTTTTTAATACTTATGCATATATATTCTATATTTTCTAATTCGATAAAAATCCTGAATAAATATTTTGTTATTTGTAACCAGCTTATTTTTATTGATTTGAATTTATGATTTCCTGCACAGTCATACACAAAACAAATATACAAAAAATAGAAGTCGAATGCAAATATTTGCAATCGACAGATCAGTTTTCAGCTACGCACAGCAGGGCCATGTCAAAAGAATTGGAAAGAAGTGAATGTCTGTCCATGCTGATATTTTTTGAGAGAGTGGACCCACCGCATGGCCGAATCAACCAGTTCAGGCGCGCAGTTGGATAAAGCCTTGGCCATAGCCAGATCGGCAGCTGCCATTTCAGCAATTAGGGCAGCTCCAGCCTAGCCAACCAGACATCCACATCACATCCATCGATCCATCCAGTTGGAGCTGGCCAGCGACGTGTCTGTATGTCGACTAATGATGATAGTTGCAGCCAGATCTCAGACGATCGAGTGTGAAGCATCTGCGTCCCATTTGATTGACAACTGATCAACGTGCAACGTGCTACGTGCAACGCGCAACGTGCCGACTGTCTAGCTTTGATGCTCGCATGCTGTTGGCCAACGCTTTTGGAGGCATCCTTTTAGTCACGTAACTAGCCGCTAACTTGATAAGCTATCGATGCAGAGTTGTTTCTACCTGTATAAAATATGAAAGGGTAGCTAAAAGTCAAAGAATCTAAGAGTCTATGACTCTATGATTCTATGACAATGTGTCTATGTGCCAGTCTATAACTCTATGAGTCTATGAGCCTATGATTCTATGATTCTATGATTCTATGATTCTATGATTCTATGATTCTATGATTCTATGATTCTATGATTCTATGATTCTATGATTCTATGATTCTATGGTTCTATGATTCTATGATTCTATGATTCTATGATTCTATGATTCTATGATTCTATGATTCTATGATTCTATGATTCTATGATTCTATGATTCTATGATTCTATGATTCTATGATTCTATGATTCTATGATTCTATGATTCTATGATTCTATGATTCTATGATTCTATGATTCTATGATTCTATGATTCTATGATTCTATGATTCTATGATTCTATGATTCTATGATTCTATGATTTTATGACAATAAGTCTATGTGTCAGTCTATGACTCTATGACTCTATGAGTCTATGAGTCTAAGAGTCTAAGATTCAGAGTCTATGAGTCTATGAGTCTATGAGTCTATGAGTCTACGAGTCTATGAGTCTCAGAGTCTAACAATCTAAGAATCTATGACCCTATGAGTCTATGACTCTATAAGAAGTGATAGAAGCGCTTCTGCTGTTATTGAATCATCTGTAGACCAACTCCACTTTGATCTTCACAGGGTATTTCATCAGCCTCACTTTGTCAGTTAACTGTGCTTTTCTTTTAATTTATTTGAACCGCATTTCCGTGCAGCAGTTATAATTAAAAATATAAAAAGGAAAACCCGTTCGCCTTACAAATGGGCCTCTCATATGCGGTCAGATAGTTTAGTCAAATTGCAGACGCCGCGGCGAGGCAGGCCGATGGATCGTTGCAGATAGCTCGAAACGCTACACTGCAATCCTCGACTGCTGCATTTGCAATGCAAATTAGAAACGGCAGCAACAGCCCCTCCCCCCTTTGGCTGCCCTCGTGCAGCTTGTAATCGAGCGTCGATTCAATAAAACATTTAAACATTAAACTGCTTTTATGCAAATTGCCAGCGTGCGCTTAATTTTCGATCCAGCTCTAGCTACCCCTACTCCTCAGCCCTCTCTCTCTCTCTCTCTCTGTGCCTCCTTCTCACTCTCTCTCTCCATCTGTAGGCATCCGGCTATGAAGATTCGCTTGAATTATCTCTAGATCGCATGCATGTAACACCTAACCCAGCCTCCAGCCCCCGAAGCACCTGTCGCTGATAACATCTAGAGTGGATCGTCTACAATTTAACTTTACTGTTGCCCCTTTCCGTACTCTCTCTCTCTCTCTCTCTCTCTCTCTCTCTCTCTCCCTTTCTGCCTCTCTCCGTTTAATGGCAGTGGCTGCCTGGCTAATCAATAGCTTATCGCTATTAATCTCTGGCTTCGATTTACCTTTGGCAGGCAACTTTGCTACTCGTTTTGTAGCTGCTGTTGCTCGTGTTGCTGCTGCGACTGTAGAAAGTTGCTTGTTGGATTTGGATTTGCCTCTGCTCGAGCCTCTATCTTTACAGTCTCCCTCCCGCAGTCCTTGCTCCCCTTCCTGGTCGCTCCTGCTGCATCTTCTGTAGCTTTTGTTCCATTCTCTCCTTGTTCCTCAGCATCTATCTCTGCCTCCTCTCTCCTTACGAACTGCCATCGTCGTCCACCGTGTTCCCTCCTTTATTCGCTCTAGTCTCTTCTCCACGTCTAACCTAGCCTCTCCTTTAGTCGATTCCCCAACCTCTGTCCCAGTCTCTCATATAGCTTCTGCTGCAGCCTCTTCCTCAGCTTGTCCCACTCTCTCTCTCTCTCTCTACTTGTATGTGCTACAGCTGCTCCTCCTCCGCATTCCTCGCTCTTCCATTCTCTGCTCCAATCTCTGCTTCAACCGCTATCTCAGCCTCTCCTCTCTGTCGCTGCGTCCTCTGCCTGCCTCAGTCCTCGGCCAATTCATTAAACATCCAATTGCTGTCGCCTGTTTGTTAAATCGCTTACACGACCATTAACTTAATTGGCAGCTCGGGTCAATTTAATGGATCGTTCGGGTCAACTACTTAAAGACTAAGAAGCTAGAGGTTTATTGACTTGAGTGGAGCAAGTGTGAAAGGTTTTGGCTTGAGCTGTGGGCTCTTGAGTGCTCTAGATATTCAAATTGAAGAGTGTTAAGTTAAGTATGTAGCTATACAGAGAACATAGAGTAAGCAGAAGACAGAGTGCTCCAAGGCCAAAGATTTGCTTTGGTTCTTTTCTTACTTTTAATTAAGTCAAAATAGACAGATAGGAAATCTTTAATTATTTTCAAATAGATCTGTCTATAAGGCAATTATAAGTTGAAACGTTTACACTTAAATATAAATATATATAAATATATCAATTTAAATTTTAATAAAAGCAAATGAATATATATTGAATGTAGCGTTTATCTTTGTATGAAAATAAATATGCAATAATTTATTTTCTGTAATATAACGCAATTTTCATTTGAAAATAGAACGGAAACATGAAATTTGTATAAGTACATATAAATTTATATGTATAAATTTTAATTTAAATAAATATAAACAAGTTATTTTCCTATGCCAGGAAATCAAGATATGAATAATGTTTTTATTTATTTTTTTTTTTCATTGTTCTATTTACTTCCATATATTTTTAAAAAAAACTTTAAAACGTAAACTAGTCTAGCATTTATATATATTGCATAAGTTTTCCTTCAATTCTTATAAATTAACAGAAATCTGAAACAATTTTTCTTCTTTGAGATAAATTTTGGTCAGGCGAAGTTCACATTAAACGCGAATTGGCTTTGATTATTTGTGAACAAGTTTGCTTGTAATTGATACGAAGCTAAAGTTCGCAATTTATGGGCCAGGCACACAAGAGCTGACAGCCCCACACACACACACACACACACACGTACACTCACACACACACACACACATACGCACACGCTGGCAAAACTAGCTGTATATATTGCACACTATAATCTGATCCGTTGATGGTCATCAATTTGCGCAACGTATACGCCCTGTAGGTCAGGCGAGCCGTTCAAAAAAAAAAAAAAAAAGAGAGAAGAAATTAAACCGCTAGACATATTTATGAGTCCAATGCAGGAGACTGCGGGGCAGCTGGGCAGGGGAGGACTAGAGGAGCTGACTTAACATGCGCCTGCCGGGCGGCAATCGCATCGACAGCCACAGCCACAGCCGCAGCATCCATGCTCCATCTCGGAGACACACAGAGCTCTGCTCTGCGTCGTCGCCAGCGACGGTTGGCGCGTGGGCAGCGGCTGTCGCCCGAAGTGGATTTTCTGTTCAACAAGTAGTTTATGATGTTTTTGTCAATTCATGGCAAAATTAATGACGCTGCAGAAAATGCACACACACAGACGCAGAGAGGGGAGGCTGTGGCTGGGTTGGAGCAGCTCTTGAGGCTGATGCAAAATGGGCGAATCTGCTTGGGGCTCTGCCTGCGCCTGCGCCTGCGTCTAGGCGTTAAAAATTGTGGCCTATAAAACTTATCGAGCTGAGCTGAGGAGTTGCTATGCCTATGCCCCCGCCCCTACCCTACCCTACCCTATCCCACCCTACCTTGCCATCCTCTGCCCATCCTCTGCTCAGTCTGGCGGAGTCTGCATTAAAAAATGCCATTAGTCACATTTGTGGGGCACAGCGTCGCAATTGCCGCTTGTTACCATGACTTGTAATTTTCAGCATACCCTAGCAATGCTTTAAAGCGGGTGCCTTGATTGTGCGACAAGCCAGGTGACACGTAGATAGAACCTTATATATGAAGAGCTTAACAGATATGGCAATTCTATAATCTATAATTACAACTAACACTCAATACTTTATAGAAATTTACAATTTCGTTTTTAATCCTATAAATTGATGTAGGAATTCGTTTCTTTTTCGACACAAGTCGAGAACTATGCACGCTAGAGACTGCCAATTCGCTATGTGGATGCTCCTCAAGTAAGGAATGCTGAGACATATATCCATTTTTTGGTTACTCCAAGTTAGGGCTAAAAAATTCCCAACTTCAGACCTCTTAAACTGTAGAGTCGTGGTATTAGGCATGCCTGGAATGCTTAGAATCTTTTAAGAAAAATTACTATACATGATCGTATATATATCCAGAGGATGAGGCCAAGAAGGAATGATAAGTGTGGAGCCCTTAAGAGCTGAGCTAAATTTGCAGTTAGGGTAACGGGCCGCTAGTCACACCTGAATCGAGTATATTTACGAGTTCGACTAAGTGCAACCCGTTTTTCACAGCCCCCGGCTATGGGGAGGGGCGTGCTGGGGGCAGGGGGCAGCATCTGCGTGCTTTGCTTGTGGCACACAACACAAAAATATTTCTATTGCCGTTAATGGCGTTAATAATTTTTCTGAGCTGCGAGCCGAGGAGCAGCAAATGCAAACAGCAAATGCAGCTGGTAGCTGGTAGCTGGTTAGCCTCTTAGCCGCAGCTGCTGCAGCTCCTTGAAGGCACTCGAGATGGAGTTTTTGGGTAGGTGTGGATTAGCAGCCGGCTGTCATGTTGAAGATGACGTTACATAGCTGCGAGTGACAGGCGGCAAAAATGTCTAAAACGAAATACAAGCATACAATATGAAAATGAGTTGCGCTGGGCGGCGCCTAATGCGAAATTAATTGAAAAAGCAGAGCTAAAAATAATACAAAAAAGAAAGAATATAAAATAAAATAGCTGAGCAAATGCAAGTGGGCAGCCGCCTAGTTGGCGAAAAGCTGGGCAGCTGCTCTACAAGAGCGCCAGCAGCAAATGCTCTATCGAATTTCGCTCTGGTAGCCAGCCACTTGTCATTGCACGTAATCCGATACGAGAGAGGCCTGGCCAGACTCCGAGCCACTGAGGCAGAGGCGGGCATAAGCACATGTTGAACAAGCCTTACCAACAGCAGCAGCAGCAGCAGCAGTAACATCAGAATGAGAGGCATCCCAAGTCGACGACACATTGCGAGGCTGGTGGAAAGAAGAGGAAGAAGAGAATACAGAAAAGATGCGGCTGGATGCATCATTTGCTGGCATCATTTGCCGTTGGCAGCGGACATGAACTGCTAAAACCCGAAACCAAAAGCTATAAAGCCAATGCAGTTAGCCAATCCAGATGTTACAGTTGCTAGATTAGATCTGGCCGGAGATGGGAGATGCTAGATATGATGACGATGGGTAGATGGCTAAAAAGATCACCTACAAGCCGCAGAAGAGAGTTGCATTTGGCATATTGGAAAAAAGGAAGCGACTTCATAGAAAGCCGCACCTCAAGGCTGATGCAGACAAAGTAACAGCCAAAAGCTGAAAAGTAATAAAATCAATCCAGATAATATCAGTAAAAATATAGGAGAGATTCAATGGAAACAAGATCATCTTGAGACCCAGACGAATATTTCATTTTGGAATAGTTGGTGAAGATGGAGTGAGTTGAAAAGTATTCGAAGGCGATGAGATGAGATTCAAATGTCTTACTCAAATGACTTAGCAAAGACCTATGATCTAGGAACTCGGACATAGAACCGAGTACTTAATTGATCTACATATATAATACAGTAATCGAGCATGAAAGAAATGAGATGCAGAGTTGATTGTTGATTAGGAAACAGAAGAGGATATTAGAAGTCGACGTTGCATAGCTCATTTATTGGATGCTAGTTAGAGACTTATTCAATTTTGAAGATCGCTTCACAAGATCGCTGTTAAAATATCCACGAACGTTGAAAATGGCGATAAAGAGTTTATATTATGTGGGATTTACTTAGACTGTGGAAGAGACTTTTGATTGAGCAATAGAAATTCTGTTTGTTTTATAGGAGATTTCATTTGCAAGCTGTGGGGAAATATATGCTTTCTGACATAGTATTTCTATTAGTATTTCTGTTGGAGATTTCTCTGGAGATAAGGGAAGAGACTGAAAATGGATTTTTGGCTTTAGCGAAGGAAACGTATCCCAGAAAGAGGAATAAACCCCTAGCTACTTCTTAGCATCAAACTTAATATTGAATATTTAACGCTTAGCACACGCTTAGGACACTCTCTGTAACTAAGTCTCTGCTGCAGCTAAGTTAGCTGTAAACTACTTTTGAGCAGCGAGCGCGCTTTTGGCTATTTATATGGACGCCATTTTAGAGCTGGCTTTGAGGCCGTCTAATAAACACGCCTACTTCAGCAGCTGTGACACCTGTGCGTAAATATGTGTGCGTGTGCGTGTGCGTGGTGTGTGTGTGTGCAATTATAAAATTGAGCAGAAAGAAACGAAAAATAAAATCACGCATACGCAAAGTTGGCCGCCAAAGGCGAGCGAGCAATGCAGCAGCTGAGCAGTGCAAGTGAGAGGGAGATGGAGATAAAGTGCGTATGTGTGTGTGTGTGTGCGTAGTGAATGGCTGTGCGCGCACTTGTTGTTTGTTGATTTTGATTTCGGCTTTTAGTTTGAGTTTTAGCTTAGTTTTTCAGTTTGATTTTTTTTTTGTAATCACAAAATACGAGAGACTCGTTTTTTTGTTGCTTTCGTTGAGCTCTTTGACAAATTCGGCAAATGGCAAACTACAGCAACCAGCCACGAGTAGGGGAGGCGAGAGAGTGTGCGACGCGGAGGGGGCGTGGCCGGTTGAGCTCTAGGCTCTAGATTGCTACAATTTATTTGCGCATAAAAAATGCAGCGTGTAAACTCCAATTAGACGCTAATTTTAGCATACAAATGCATTTAAATAAAATGCAAATGTGCGTGCAGGAAACTCGGTATGTGTGTGTGTGTGTGAGTGTGCGTGCGTGTGTGTGTGTGTGTGTGTGTGGCACATTCACCTGGGCTAAGGCTAAGGCTAGAGGCTTAGCAAAGTGAACGGCTGCGCCTATTAAAGCAATCAATAAATGGCTGACATGCCCAGCCGAAAAAAAATATAAATATAAGATAAAAAAAAAGAAGTTGAAGCCAGCTGCTGCCGCTGCCGCTGCTGCCCCCGCATCCCTCTACGCTATACGGATGCAGTCAGAGATTAGGATGCCGTAAGAAGGGAAAACCAAAATTAAATGTATGTGACACTGCCAACCCATCTGGGCAAGCAGTTTATGTAGCCATCAAAGAACGGCTAGTGATGAGAGCGTGACACGAAATTACAAGCATGAGAGCAAGCAGCAATAATGAGAACTGTTTAATGGAACGTGGGAGGTGGAGAGAAAGAAAGTGAAGGAGTGATTGAGAAAGTGAGGGGCGACAAGAGAGAGAAAATTTTACAAAATGTTTAGAAGAGGAGCCTTAGCTAAAAATCATAAATAACTTTGCCCTCTGGCTCTACATTTTCAAAGAGATGGCTTGAGATCTAATCGTGCGCTTAATATTAATGCTGTTCAGCTCTTAAATTTCCCTTCATTTCTCTTTCTATGATTCCAATCTGTTTCCCCTTATACTCTCGTCTCATCGTGCTGCCATCCACCCACTCGTGTCACGAACTCCATTTTAGACTCTCCCAAGCCCAAAACAAAACAAAAACAATTTAAAAACTGAAAAAAAAGGCAGGATAGACAACCCGCAGGGTTCGCGTGACTGGGCACAAATATGATTTGGCAATTATATGCGATATATAGTCGTACACCCAGCGGGCAACGAGAGAGCTATGGGCCACGAGAAGCTGTGGGCCACGAGAAGCTGTGGGCCCACGTAGCAGTTGGCCACGGTAATTGCCAATTATGCGACGAATCAAAGCAGCCAAATTTGGCCAAAAGAAAATCAAAATAAAGTCAGCTTTTTATTGCAATTCTCGAGAGTTTGGCCCCAAGCAACAGCAGTTGCCGATCATTGCAAACAAGTGAGCAAGGGTAGGATGCACGTGAGTGTGGCTATGTGACAGACTGTGGGAGGAATTGAAGAAAGCTGTAGAATATCAACAATAACAATTCCAAAAGTTAAAGGTCTTATACAGAATATATATATAGTACTGCTCTACTCTAAAGCTCAAGAGCTCGAGAACTATAAGGATTAAAGACAGAATATTTGGTATGCACCTTTCTTAACTTGTATTCAAATATAGCGTGAATTCTTTTTCTGATACTTCACTTCACTTATGGATCATTTAATGCTTTCTTAGGTAACTATCTAAGAGACCCGAAACGAAATCCATAATAATCGATAGCTATAGCAGCTACTCGCATCAAATATGATCTGTCTTATGGCATTTCGCAAACATTTTGAACACCTCAGCCGCCAATTGTCTCCAGGGTAAGTGGCAGTCGTTTACACTAGACGCTCAAGCG
The DNA here is from genome assembly GCA_035047565.1 of Drosophila mulleri. Classification (NCBI taxonomy): domain Eukaryota; kingdom Metazoa; phylum Arthropoda; class Insecta; order Diptera; family Drosophilidae; genus Drosophila; species Drosophila mulleri. The sequence continues at coordinate 1,641,556 of JAWNPK010000060.1, forward strand.
CATTGTTGTTGCTGTTTGGCTGCTTTGTTGTAATGAAGTCATTATAAAATATTGCGTCCAATGCACGCACCGTGCCTGACCAGGCCTGAGCCGGGGCCGCTGGCTCGCACGGCCATTGGCCATAAATTCTCATTCGTTCGTTTTCGTGCCGGGTCTCTGAGCTCTCAACCTGTCACGACAGCTGGGCCACGTCTAATCTAATCCAATTGCCAACTCGATTGTCTGTGTGCGTGTGCGTGTGCGTCTGCGTGTGTGTCTGTGAGTGTGTGGAACCAGTCAGAGTCTTGCAACACTCCCACTCCTACTCCGACTCGCACTGCTACTCCCACTTCACTCCCCAGCGCAGAGCTCCTTTGTGCTTTTTATTAATGCCTGTAGCTCATTAAGCCGACGCTGGGCAGCCCATAAATCCAGCTGGTGCTGCTACTCCGACTCCAACAGCAATCCCAGAGCCAAATCCCGCTGCCACGCCGTTGACTGATCGAGGTGTCAAAGTCGAGCCACCGATCTGGGCCGCAGCTTTATGACTCCACTTGACTGCAACTGACACACACTTTGTTTCAGCTGTCGCCCCTGCTATCCGTGCTGTCTGTCTCTGTCTCTGTCTCTCTGTCTCTCTGTCTCTCTGTCTCTCTGTCTGTCCGGCGTACATGTCGGTGCATTTCAATGATCTCCTTGGTGGCCAGCGCTCGTTAACACTGTCTCTCTCCCAAGGGCTTCATTTGGCTAAAGTAGCGCGCTGTGCGCCCAATTCCTAATCAACTGCAGAAAAATTGATTAATGAGTTGCGCTGTGGCGCAAAAGAGGGCGGTTCCAAGAGTATCAATAATAGCAAATAGTCAGATGACAAGAGACAATCTAAGCTGGAGAGGAATTTACTTTTGGCGCACTTTATATATTCATGCTCAGTCATCTCTTAGTCAGCCTTAGCTTATATGTAAATTATAAATCTATACTATAGATAGTTTATCCAGCTAACTGTTAAAAATGAACGCAAGGTAGCTAATATTGATATATCATAATAGTATATATATTGTATTAATTATTTTCGTATAAATACATACACAATTTTATGCAGTCACCCAAGCGTATACGTAATATTTATAAATACACATAAATTAAAAATCTGTAGAGCTTCTATGTTGAAGTGCAAGGCTTCTTATTATATAGGGATGTTTGCATGAATATTTAAATATTTAATAAAAAATATTTTCAAATTAATCGCATATTTCTTGTAGAAAATATATATATATACATATACATATATAATTCAGATATAATTTTCAATACGTCAATTTTATTTTTATATTATTTAAAGTAAAAGTAAAATTGAGGAAAAATATAAATGCAAATTTTAGATACAATTTAATGAGAGCTTTTAAAAGAAAATTCTAGTAAATCTAGGAAACACACTTTAAATGAACTTGCGAATTTTCGCAAATCCAATAAGCTAACATGGTTTCCAATTAGAGTTAGGACTGATCAAGTCTGGTAAATTGACGTTATATTATATATTTGTATATTATATATATTGCGTTGTGAGTATCATATATATATTTTACTCTACTCTTTGGCTACTTATACATCAATTTTTCACTTTTTATACCTTTGCAGCTTCTGCTTGCTGCATCCAATTAAGCTCAATTGCGGCTCTAAAGCCCCATTCGTTCTTTCTCGTTTGCAGCTGTCTCAGCTGCACATTAATCTTCACACCAGTCTACTTAGCTATATGTGGCTTATGGTGCTAATCCTCTGCATGGCCATCGATGCGTATACGTAATATGGCAAATACTTACGCTTGCCAATTACATTTCTTATATAGATTATTGTAAATGTGGAGAGAGAGAGAGAGGAGCACATGGTGTTATCTAGAGAAAATGTGGGATTGGAAGGTGATATTCTTTATAAGAACCTATTCTTAATGAATAGCAAAGTATATATAGATAAATTATCTATCAGGGGGAATGAGAAGGACAATAAGTAGGAGAATACGAATCAGATGGAGTAGGGGAATGAGTGGGAAAGTAAGAACGGGAATGAGACTGAGACGGGGAGTAAGAATAAGAAAGAGGAGAGAAATGATCATAAGGATAAAGATAATGAGAATGCCATTCAAATGGAGAACGAGAATGAGACTAATTAGGATATCGGAAATAGTATTAACCATGAAAATGGGAATCTGAGTGAGAAGGAGATAGATCAAGAGATCACTATGCTAATGATGATGCCAATCATAACAATAGCAATGAGTAAATAATAGTAAGCAATTCACTACAAAGTGTTCGCTAGGGTATTTGATGCACTGCCAGCTGCACCATGACGCTTGAAAGCCCTCATCTATTTTTGTTGGCTCCTCTTCTCCCACATAATGATGCGCGTCCGTCGTGGAGCCATCTGATTGGCATCAGTAAACGTCGCACGTAGCTCATGAGGCGACTTTTTTTGCTGCTGATTGAGGCGAGTTACAAGCAGCCAATCACACACGCACATATATGTAGATAGCTGTATGTACATATATATAGACATAAATACATACATACTTATAGAGATCGATCTGGAGTGCTTTGCTCTTCATTTTTTTTGTGGCTGTGGCACATGTAAAGGCGTCATTATTAGCGCTACAAAGGAGGCACTAATAATTGTTTGCATTTCAAATGGAAGCGCCTCACTAATTGGAACAGTTGCTGCTGCAGTTGTTGCTATTGCAGTTGTTGCTGTTGCAGTTGCTGTTGCAGTTGTTGTGGATTGCAACATCCTTGCCTTTGAGTTTTCTTATCACATAAATTGTGCACACAAATCTTGATCTGCAAATCATTTTCGACAACTTTACGGCCGCGCGCACGTTCAAAAACGTGCATAACTTTTGAATACACTTGGCGAAAACAAAGGGTGCGAGTTTAAATTTGTGCTGAACTCTAACGTTTAAGACTTGCCGATAGATTGGTTATATATGTAGTTTATAGCAATATATCAAAAGCAGTTCAAACCAAAAACATCGAAAGACTTTCGATTTTCAATTATTTCTTGGAAATAATTACAAAATTTGTCTAAAAATAAATTATTTATATTAATATATCAAAAAATGATTTTCATAATTTCCATTGAGAATGTTAGAGTTTAAAGAAAAACCTTTTAAATATTTTTAACTTTTTTGTAATATTACGCAGTAACTAATACAAAATTGTATATTTGCTTTCAGTGTATTATCTTTTCTTTTTCTTTTTTTTTGGGCCACGTTATCTGTAGCTTAGATCAACAACACGCACACACGCACACACATGAAGCAGGCACTTCACTTTGTTGGCCACATTTCCTGTCTCACTTTTTAGCAGCTCCTACAAAAATATTGAATTATTTACGTGCCCAACTAAGCTGACATTTAATTTAAGTGCCAACACCAGGTCCAGCTCGAGCGCCAACGCGGCTCGAGCTCCGATTGGAAGAGCTGTCTGCACTAATGAAATTTATGCATTTATGCCAACGGGCTTAATGTGGAGGATGTCGTCCGTATGCCATGATGCCATGATCCATGTTAATGTCCATCAAATAAATGTGACTCTCTCGGCTGTCAATTCGATTGTTGAACATGTTGCAAAGTTGCCAAGGAGTTGCGGCTACGACTGCGACTCTGCGCTGCGCTGCTCTGCGCTGCTCTGCTCTGCTCTGCTCTGCTCTGCTCTGCTCTGATCAATTTGCAATTAGCCGCACTTGCAACGGATATGGTTTGGTTTGGATGCCCTGCGACACTTGCAACAAACAGCGAAACAACAAAACAGCTGCGACGTTTCCCGTGAGAAATTTCAATTATTTTAATTAGCGTTGCGATCCGCGCGGCTGCTTTATTAGGCGACGACAACAACAGCAACAACAGCAACAACAACTACAACAACGAATGAACGTGGAAGGCGATGTTAGCGCGTCTGCGTCTGCGCAGAGTCTGCGACGGCGACTGCGTCAGCGTCTTCCAGTTTGCCGCTGCTAAGCGCCTGCAGCCAATTTCCGCTGCCGCCGCACAGTGGAACGCGTCGGGCCGGATGGTGTGGCAAAAAGATTAAAATTTTAACAGCCCACATTTATGGACAAATGAATGTGCAGACAATTGAGCGCAGCTTAAGAAGCCAAACCAATCATTTTGTAAGCGATTGCCTTTTACGGCTAATCCCACTTCACAAAGCAGAAGCTGAGCAAACGGATGTCATATAAAAGTATTTAGTTTCAATTGGACTCCTTTACTAGCACATAAACACCCTGTACTGTGTTCACTCCATACCAAACACTGCACTATACAAAACATAAACCAAATGAAAACGTAAGCACGAACAGATGCCCCCGTTTTGTTTGAAATAGACTATAAAGAGGAAATTTAAGAAGAAATATCGTTTGTTTCGGTCTGGAAAATGCATTACATCGACCGTTCATAGTTGTTTATAAATCATAAATTTCATAAATTGTTTACAAATATTTCAAAATAAAAGATTTCACTTCCGTTATAAATAAAGTCAATAGAGCAGCTCTCCCATTATCAGCTCTAGTATGCAACGCCCTGTAGGCTAAACACCCTGTGCTCACACATGTCGCGGCTGCCCTATACAAATGTTTGCAGTCACACATTGGAAAGCACTGTGCGACGACGCTGGCAGCGCAGCTGGCGTCGCTGTTCGACTTCGGAATGCCAGAATGCCAGAGTTGATAGCGGTGTCAGAACAGGATTCTGGATTCGCTCGCTGCTAGTTGGAGTCGAAGTCGGAGTCGGCTAATGACATGTTTTGGATAATGATGACGGGCAACGGATTGGAAGAAGGAGTCCAAGCGACGATGGCGATAAAGAGTGGAACTTAATTGAAATTGATGAGACACTGCGCTCGGCGCTGGCCATTCGGAAAATTACGTACAAAGTTGGCAACGTTTTGGCCAAGCAAATCAATCTGCATGCCAGCAGTCATCGACGACGGCTAACTGTGTCAAGACACTGGACCACCCGGCAGATACGACACTATGATTGTATATATGCATGTATGTATATATATTTGTGTGCTTGTGAGTGCTGCAATTCCAGGTGCTTTATAATTGGCCGCTGCGGTGTCAATTGCAGCGCCAGCGCTCAATTAATGGCAAACCTACGCCGCCTGCAGCTGCCAGCTCACTGACTCCCCTGGGAGTTGGCAATGTGACTTGCTGCTGGGGCAGCGCAGCAGCGCAGTCGCCCGCTGTGCACGGGAATGCCAGTTTCAGCAATTAACAACAATGGCCATAAATGCGTGAAACGCATAAACTGACTGGAAAAGCAGCAGCAGCAGCAGCAGCGGCAGATGCAAGAGCAAGAGCGAGAGAGAGGGAGAGGGACAGAGATGCGTTTGCAATTCAGCTAAAGCTCAAGCCACTTCCAGTATTCTGATTGGAACGGCAATTGGCGTGCAGCTTTAACTGCTCGCACGATCTCCAATTTGAGTTCGAATTTGAATATGAATTTTTGAAACTGGACAACGCCATTTTGTTTTCTTATTGGCTTTGCGCTGTGCGCTGGAGTAAAAGTAAGCGGTAGCCGCGCTCCGCAGCGGCTCGTGGCGACCATTGACCGAGCCAAAGGCCAATGGCGCACATTAATCAACAGATCATATTCATATATTGGCCATTGTTTATGCAGTTATTAGGATAAATAAATATAAAATGTGAGCGCACTAGGTGAGCAACTGGGCGATACCCTGGAAAAGTAAAAATGATTACCAAATATAAGAAAATATTTAATGCTAAACTATTATATTGAAGATAACTAATTATAAATAGATATGGGAAATATTCTGTAGGATAATACAGGTTCTACAATATCAATATTTGCTAACATAGCAGAGAATGTAAGTATTTATGTAAATGTGCCCGTTAAACTAACAGTTCAAGATGTTCTTTTAAGTTTACAGATCGTATCTCTATCAGATTATGCTAATTTCTGCAAACATGGGCATACATCTGTAGGTGATTGTGCCGTGCATACCCCATTTATGTCAATTACAGCGCATTGCCAGCTACAAATTGCTCCAAAAATCTTTTATTTTGATTCGCTTTGCCCTTTGGCTGAAGCGCAGAAACTGAGATTCAATTTATTTATTCATATATCTCTTTTTTCAGTTTCAGCTTCAACTTCACGTTTTTTATGATTCAAGGCGCTGCAATCAAAAAGCCAAGTTCAATGACTCAATAAAGATTGATATTGTATGTGTGTAGGTGAGTGTGTGTGTGTGTGTGTGTGTGTGTATTGTTGAAAGGTGTCTAAAAAGCTGTGAATGGCCTGTCTGTCTGTCTGTCTGCCTGTGTAGGGTCTGCGTTTGATGCAAAGTTGTTTGAGCTGCTTGGCCTTGATTTAAATTCGTGGGCAAATGAACTATTTAACAAGATTTGATTCATGTTAGCTGTCAAAGAGGCGGAAAAACGAGCAGCAAACCGGAGGAAAAAGGGGCAAGGGTGCTAACGGTCATTTTCAATTTCAATTTCAACTTCATTTCCTGTGTGCGCTTTGCATAATGTTTGCATTGTTTTCTAACTCTCGCAGACATGATTCACAGAACAAAGCTCAAATACCTTATATAAATACTACATATATGTATATTGATAATAACATCCATGACAATTCGTGCTAAATGTCTTACAAATGCAGTCAGAGCAGAATTCGGAAACAGACACGTTCGCCGCACTAAACAAGTTTGATTATTACGAAACACGGCCGTTGAAATTAAAAATTGAAGACATTGTAAAAAAAAAAAAGAAGAGAAATATCACACACACCGATGGGGCTTTTGCTACCTGTACAGCTGGAATTATTTGCACCTTATCAAATAAAGTACAGACACACACACACACACACACGCAAATTAGAATATCTATCTTACGAGCAGATCGTAAACATCTCTCTGCCCACAGATCGATCGATGTACTTGCTACATACTGATGAAATACTACATACATGCATAAACCAATACAATTACACACACACACACACACACACAAATAAACATACACACATATTCAGCATGCTTCCATTCTGTTCACTAATTCCAAAATCTTGGAAATTAAAGCGTTTTTAGCACGTCAAACGCAACTAAAACGCGTTCCAAGTTCCAGATCCCCGCAACAACAACAACACAAAGGCACTCACAAATACAACAACAACAATACACAGCCGAGCCGAGGGCCGACGCACGTTCGCTCGTTGGGGGGCTGAGGCTCGTGTTTAGCGGGCTTTCGCTTTCAGTTGCTGCTCGTTGCTGCGTCCGATTGGTTTTGTCTTTCGACTTCGCTGTCCGTTTCGCTGCTCGTCGTTTTCGCCGTGTCGCGCTATTCGCCGTGAGCTGCTCTCTCGTCAACGCACTATGGTCAAAAAGTCCGATTTTTCAGCATAAAGTCAAAATTTGTTTGTTTCCAAACTCCAATTGTTGTTGTATATTTTAATTAATGAGATAAAAAAATACCGTAATCGAACAATTTTGTCAAATTTTGTATTTTAGGATGGCGCGCAATTAAAGTCAGCTGTTTAAATGCAAGTTGCAGTTATTGATTTGCTACCGTAAATGTTATTAAAGTTTGCAATTGTTTTACGAGTGATTGAATAGCGATAACCAAGCCGTATCGATAGCGCACACAAAAATGTATTAAATTAGAGATCCTGTCTGCTCTGCTGTGCTGTGCTGTGTTGTGTTGTGTTCTTTGTGCTTTGAATATGGATACGCAGGACAATCACCGCGGTTCGGTGTCCTCCAGTAAATCACTGGATATACCTGTTACGCCCTCACGTTCACCTAAAAAGGTGTCCTTCTCCGACGAGCTGCCCGGCAGCCAAGTGCAATCCGAGCCCAGCGGCGTTAGCCAAGTGCTTCAGCAGGCCTCGCAGTACCTGGAACGTTTGCACGGCGCACGCGATTTTCCAGTCGAGGATGTTGAGCCGCCGCCCGCTGTGCTGCAATTGGATACGCAATCGGCGCAGCTGGAAGCGAATACCTCTACCTCCGCCGTTGCTGCCTCGCCGAGCATTCTGATTGGTGACGATGGCAATGATTACGCCAATGGCAAGCAGGAAGTGCCGTATGATCAGCCGCAATCGAATTTGTACACGGAGCGATACAAGCTTCATTTAGATAAAAACTGCAGCTCCATGGAGCTGGAGGCGCGACGCGAGAAGCAGCGCTGGCTCTTGATATCGGAATGCAGCGCCCGCTTCGGCGAGGGCAAGCACACGCGCGAAGCATTTCGCAAGCTCTTCCTCGATGAGGTACGACGATTCATCCATAGTTGCATTAATTACTCTTACCACAGACGTCAATATACATATGATACATTATGTAAAGGGAGTATACAAAGTGACTGTGTCTATATGGCAGCTAAAGATAAATTACAGTGAAAGCTCTGATAACGAGCCACGACTTGCTGAAAGCCAACTACTCCATTTTGTTTGCTGCAAAATTTACTTACATGTGCTTTTTCTTGAAATCATATTTAAAAATTATTCAAATTACTTACAAATTTTTCAAAGTATAGAAACAAATTGCTTAACTAATAAAATGCATCAGAAAGTAAAGGAAAAGTAAATGTGAATAAGAATTTGATAGTTTAGCTAAAATGCAATTAATTCGCTGTTCTAAAATAAATAACAAAATTTAAATATCAAAAAATTAAAAAATTTAATGAAAATGAACAAATCTGGTTATTAAAAAATATATATATATAAATTTAAAAGATAAAAAATTAAAAAATAAATTAACAAGATTTAAAAAATTGTAATGCAAAATTAATAAAGTACAAATATAAACAAAAATGAAAATAAATCTAAAAAATAGTAAAGTTTTGGAGAAAATTAAATAATTTATTGCAAATTTTTATATAATTTTTCTAATACAAGCATTTTAGTTTTCATAATTTTTTCTCATGCATTTATATTTAAAAAGTGAATATACATATTCAAAAGTTCAAAACTTTTTATAAAAAATTAATTCATAATCTTCTAGTGTCTCTATATTCAAACGAGTTTTGTGTCGCTTGCCTCATGGTCAATAATCCCTTTATTCGTATAGCCCAAGTTTTAAAAAATATTGTATATTACAAGAGTTGACACAGAAAGACCCTCAGACCTACCCTAGGTTTGGATTAGGTAAACAAAAAAACGACAAATTAATTTCGTTATTCATAAATTGAAATATTTTCTGAAGAGTTTTTCTTGAGTCTGATGCAACTTTGCTGTTGGTTCAGAAAAAACTGGAAGCGTAGGGTTTTTAGCTTAAGGTAACTTTACTGTGTGCATGTATGCATGTGTGTATCATATGTGTGTGTGTGTGTGTGTGTGTATTGACCTTGTGCTACATATTTTGTGGTCCTTTACCCGAAGCAAAAATTGAAACTCGTTTATTTTGTTGGTTTTTTGATTTATGCTGTTTTCTGTAGTAGCCCTCTCGCTCTCTCCCGTTCCCTCACTCTTTCTTTTCTCTCTCTCTCTCTCTCTCACTTTGTGCTGTTTTATGAACTATAAGAAAGCTGTTGAACCAGTCTCCAGACCCAAGCATCAAGCTCATCTCTTAAATATGCACATTTTTTCAACGGGCTGGGCAGCTATCGCCCGATCAAACAAATACACATACATACATATATGCATATGTATGTATGTATGTATGTACATGCAGACACTAAGTATCGTGCTATGGAATGTCATTAAAATATATTAATAAGAATTTAATTAACGACAAAGCCATTCAATTATGTTCGCACTGCCCACAAAGGCGCATAAATCGAAGAAGTTTGTAAACAAATTCTCCAGAGTAAACAGCATCTGTCTATAAGTATATAATAGATAAATATTTATATATATATGTACATACATAAATGAACAGCAAACGAGCAGGTTGTAAAGAAACTCAATTTATATGAACGCTAATTAATTGTTAAACAAACTCTATTATATATAGTACTCTTCATATATATCTTTTTGCTGATTGCTGATTTGCTCATTTGTTTTTGGTTGGTTTTTCTTCTCTTTTCTTATAGGAATTTCAGCAGAAGCTCTTTCAGCTCTTCGATCTTGAGCGAAATGGATATTTGCTACAAGATCGCTGGATCGAGCATCTCAAGGGACGACTAACGTGAGTATGGCCATTAACATATATTTAGCTGCACATGTATGTGTGTGTGCGTGTGTGTCGCAGAGCAGGCTGTATACCCTGTAAAGGGGTATAATGAGTAAACGGGTATATATTTATTTTAGAGTTGAGAGAAAAATCTTATATTTAATGTGAGTTGCGGGTATATAAGTGAAGAATATTTTCAAATTACAGACTTTTTCCCAGGAATATAGATGTCAAATAGTAAAATGTTAAAAAATATGTACCATTCTTATAGGTATAATTTGCATACCCTGTGTTTAGAATAAATTAAAAATATACCTACATTGTAATTGATTAATTAACTACTTTGTATACCCGAACAGATTGTTGCTTCTAGGGTATTCAGGATTCGTTCATACTGAACTAGATCAGATTTTAGATTTTTGTTTCAGCCATCTCATTTGCCTTTTTCAAAGCGGTGCCAAAACAATTAGCTCGACGCCACGCAAAAAAGCTGTCTCACTTTCCACTCCTCACCGGCCTCGCCCCGGGCCACAATCCTCGATCGCAGCATGTCACACACGCACATACCATACCCATACCCAGAGCCGTAGCCGTAGCTGTAGCTGCAGCCAGACCCAACCCGAGCCGAACCCAGCTGCCCTGCTCCAGCTTCTACAACACCGTCTCCATCGCCATCTCCACTTCCAGCTTCGTTTGTGCTGGCATTCCAGCTGCGCTGCACTTTGCACGCCAACTGCCGCGGCGATGCCATCGCCGATGGTGATGCTATCTGTGTTGTATGTTAACATATACAACAGCTAACATAGTCCGCATGCCCGCTGCCCCAGCTAGCCCCTGACCCACCCCATCCACGGCTGCTCTGGCAGCTCCGACTGTCACTGGCCCGCCTGTCGTAATGAAGTCATTCAAAATACAAATATAGCGTGTCGAGGGAGGCGATAGAGCAGGAAGGCTGGAAAGCTGGAAGGCTCATAGCTGTAGCTGTAGCTGTAGCTGTAGCTGTAGCTGTAACTGTAGCTGGCAGACCTGGCCTTGTTTGACTGCTGCACTGGGCAATCGTGTCGAGGGAGGAATTAAAGAAGGAAGTTGCAGCCTTGGTCCAAGGCGAAGGCAGGAAGCTCATATTAACGGTGTTGTCGATGACTGAGATAGGTGAACATAATCAGGCTCTAACTCTAGGGAAAGTACAGCATCTTATTTCCTATAAAGTGTCTAGACTTCGCAGAAGTAAGCTTAGGGGAAAGATAGGGAGGAAACTGTAGCAAACTTTAACTATTTATACTCATCGTTACCTTACAGCGATGATCGTCAAATGGACTTTGCGGAGCAAATCGAGTCGGTGGCCTATGTCATCTGTGGCGAGAAGAGCCAAGTGAGCTTCAAGAACTTTCGCGATATCTGGCATACGAGAGGTGTAAGTATTCATCGCACCCCACATAAGATAAGAACCTTACCTACTAGAGCTACTTGCAGATATTGGATAAGCTGTACCGCCTGATTGACATCGATGGCACCAATCTCATCTCAACGAACCAGGTCATGGAATTTATATCACATCTAACAAACTCCAGGTAATTTTCTGCAGAGCTTATACGACTAAATAAGGTCTAGGTCTACTAGGACTCTTTAAGTAAGTAAAATAATACACCACATCTTGACTATTTAGACCCCGCACAGGCTTCGACAAGAGCTCCCTGGCGCGCTTGGAGCAGCTCTTTCGCAACACTGTGGGCAATGAGCAGGAGATACGACGCGAGGAGTTCCAAAAGATTGTTACCTCCAAGAATGTAAGACATCGAGCGCAGTGAATTGTCAAGCGAATGCAGATTAACTAATGTCGATTGCAGCCCTTCTTTACGGAGCGCGTGTTCCAAATATTCGACAAGGATAACTCTGGGTCCATATCGCTGCAGGAGTTCATAGATGCCATACATCAGTTCTCAGGACAATCGGCTGATGATAAGATAAGGTTTCTCTTCAAGGTCTACGACATAGATGGTGTGTGCCCCGGGAGACTTCAGGTGATCCAGAACTAATTTGCATGACTTCTTCCAGGCGATGGTCTCATACAGCACAAGGAGCTGCACGACGTGATACGGCATTGCATCAAGGAGAACGGCATGGAGTTCTCCGAGGATCAAATCGAGGATCTAACCAGCGCCATGTTCGAGGACGCCGATCCACATAACAGCGGCGAGATCACCTACGAGGCGCTCAAGAACCAGCTGCACAAACACGGCGGCCTGCTCGAGAATCTCAGCATTACGTATGTAGATGGAGGCTTGCTCAATCGTTATAATCATTAGGTAATTAATATTATTATTGTTATTATTTACTTTACCTTGCAGCATTGATCGCTGGCTGGTGCCCATTGCGGAGGAGCCGCCGTCTAGCAGCAAGAGGTCGAGGCTCTGGCACACAATACCTCACCAGCTGACACTGGCCTACATGAAGAACAATCAGGTGTTTGTCAGCTACCTGTTCTTCTACATTGCCGTCAATCTCTGCCTGTTCATCTCCCGTGCCATACAGTATCGCGCCAGCAATGGCTTTGTGATCATAGCCAGAGCTTGTGGTAAGTACAGCTGGAATCCTTTCGAGTCCTTCCTCTGTAAACAGCGTAGAGAGTAGCCTAGGGCCTTACCTGTCCTCAGTTGGCCATTCGCCTTAATCCAGCTTTCGCCTTTGTCCAGGTCAATGCCTCAACTTCAACTGCGCCTGGGTCTTGGTGCTGATGCTGCGGCACTCGCTGACCTACCTCCGTTCGCGTGGCCTATCGTCCTTCTTGCCCCTGGACCATCATGTCTATCTGCACAAGCTGACGGGCATTACGATCGCGGTGCTGAGCCTGGTGCACACGATAATGCATCTGTTCAACTTCTCCATCATTGTGATCAATGACCCGCAAATAAATGCCGGACATTACACGATCGGCGAGTGGCTGCTGACCGATCGTCCCGGCCTGTTTGGCCTCATTCCGGGCTGCGCCAATCCCACTGGAGTTGCCCTGCTGGTGATACTGATCGTCATGTTCGTCTGCTCGCAGCCTTTTGTGCGGCGCAAGGGAAGCTTTGAGGTGTTCTACTGGACGCATCTGCTCTACGTGCCCTTCTGGATACTCACGCTCTTTCACGGGCCCAACTTCTGGAAGTGGTTCATGCTGCCCGGCCTGGTCTACATTGTGGAGCGCGTGCTGCGCTTCGTCTGGATGCGCGGGGAGCACGGCAAGACCTACATTAGCTCCGGCCTGCTGCTACCCTCGAAGGTGATTCACTTGGTCATCAAGCGACCCTTCAACTTCAACTTCCGGCCCGGCGACTACGTCTTCGTCAATATACCCGCCATTGCGAACTATGAGTGGCATCCGTTCACGATCAGCTCGGCCCCGGAGCAGGAGGACTACATGTGGCTGCACATACGCACCGTGGGCGAGTGGACGAATCGCCTCTATCGCTACTTCGAAAGGGAGCAGCAGAAGCTGCACAAGGGCGAAGTGAATACTCACATGCACGCGATACCCACGCCCAGCTTTATGATGCTCAACGAGGCGCGCAATCCAGCGCTCGCCGAGATGTCTCGGCAGTCCAGCACGACGACGCCGCAGACGGACTTCCTGGCACGCAACATGGCCAGCAGAGGCGGCACTCCGGATGAGCAGCTGCCGCCGGCGCGTCCACCCAGGCAGCATCGCAAGTCAGCCGCCGCCCCGCTGGAGGTTCCATCCACCACAACAGGCGTGAATCGCATCAGGAGCATCAAGAAAACCCTGCAGCGCACCTTCTCTCGCAAGGAGTCGGAGCCGAAGAACTCGGGCATAGCCAACGGCGCCTTCACGGCTGAGGCGGAGCAATCCAGGCGCGAGCAATCCAGGCACAAACAGCGGCCCCTGGAGAAGAGCATCTCGCTGCCGGACATTAGCATGAAGAGCAAGAAGCGGAGTCGGCTTAAGGCGTAAGTGTAAGAGAGAAGGTCTGCCTCTCTCTGTATGAGCCTAGGTAGCCAATAGGGTTCCCTGAGGCATTTAGGGAGAGATCTTTTAGAGATATCTATTAGGCTAGACAAGCTTCTCTTCTCTAGAGCTACCCTTCACTTGGCCTGGATGGGTTGTTGCCTCTACTGAACACCCGTTGTTTGCCTAGACATAGAGTTCCCTCTCCCTACTGTAACCCTTTGTCCTTCTAATGCCAATCCTTTGCAGACTGCGCGCCTTGGGTCGCTCCGAGTCGGAGCGCGCCTTTGATGACCAGCGTTTGAGACGCGCTCGGAACAATAGCGTAGGGCTGGCCTATTTGAGTCCGCAGAACAAGTCGCTGGCGCAGAGTTTCCGCTACATGCGCAACAAGCCCACCATCATAGCCTTCAAGACGCCCAGCCTGGAGCTGAGCGAGGCACAGCAGGCAGCCGGAGCTGGCGACAGCAATGGCATCTTGGAGGCCAGCTCCGTGGAGCAGGGTCATGCAGCCAGGGCGGACAGTGGCACGGAGCAGCTGATGCGGCTCAGCCTGGGCGCAGAGCAGAAGCCGCTGGAGGTGGGCAGGAGTTAACCGACTAATCCGTAATACTTAAGACTAACCAATCTTATATTGCTTGCTCTCCAAGGATAACACAAACACGGGCAATCGAAAGTCGCGCCTGCGTCGTCCCACATTTCTGCGCACGCTGTCCACCTCCATAACTAATCGGGGAGGAGGCGGAGGCGGAGGAGGAGGTGGCGGCGGCGGCAGCACCACAACTAACAGCGGTAGCAAGGTTACACTCGATGCAGGCGTCATGGAGGTGCGAGTCATACACACACACACACATACACACACCCACGCGCTAGACTAACCCCAATTCCTGGCTAATCCTTCCTCCGTTTCAGATCTTCATAGATGGCCCTTACGGCGCCCCCTCGAGCCACATCTTTGGCGCCCAGCATGCGGTGCTCATCGGCACTGGCATCGGGGTAACGCCCTTCGCCTCCATCTTGCAGTCCATCATGCACCGCTACTGGAAGGCGCGGCACAGCTGCCCGAGATGCCACTTCGAGTGGGCCAGCGAGATACCCAAGTCTGTGATGAATCTGCGCAAGGTGGACTTCTTCTGGATCAATCGGGACCAGCGCTCGTTCGAGTGGTTCGTCAATCTGCTCTCACAGCTGGAGATAGAGCAGGCGGAGCTGGGCGGCGCCATGGAGCGGTAAGGATGCAGTGAGTCCAGTCTGAGTCTTATGCTAATGGTGGATTTCCCCCTGCTAGCTTTTTGGACATGCACATGTACATAACCAGCGCACTGCAGCGCACAGACATGAAGGCGGTTGGGCTGCAGCTGGCGCTCGACCTGCTGCACGAGAAGGTAATGGAGTTCAGCCTGTTGAATTATCTAGTATCATCTCCACTCTTCCACTACAGGGCAAACGGGACCTGATTACGGGCCTCAAGACCCGCACCAACGCAGGCAGACCCAATTGGGACAAGGTCTTCAAGCAGCTGCAGGCACAGCAGAAGGGCAAGGTCACCGTCTTCTACTGCGGTCCGCCACAGCTGGCCAAGACGCTGCGCGTCAAGTGTGATCAATACGGATTCGCCTTTCGTAAGGAGTGCTTTTGAGTTCGCCAACAATCCTCACCCCCATTCCCAAGTCCATTGCCCATCCCAATCCAAATCGTTATTCCTATTCCTACCTTATTCCCTATCTTCAGCTGAGTCTTCATATCCAACTCCATTTACATATCCACTTTCATCTTCCTCTTCGCCCCCCTATTCCCATCCACCTCCCAACCTTTCTCAATACTCAACGCATATTCATCTCAATTAGGTTTTGGGTTTGTTTACTATTTTTTCTATTTATTCGTCCATGTGTTTTGTTGCCTCATTCGCTATGCGTGTGTCCCAGCCTGTAAATATATCTTTAAATATATCTATTTACGTAATTGCATTATAATAAACAATTTGTTACTCTATATGTTGGTTAATGGTTGCGATTGGGCTATGGCTAGGCCATATAGCTGTTGTTGTGTTGTCCTCGGGATATGTTAAGATGATTAGCAAATTTGAAAGTACAGTGATCGCTCGCTAAGATAAACTAAATGGTCTCAATTTATAGGAGTTCTATTGTTGACCCATTTGGTATGGATTTATAAATATTTCTTATACAAAAATCGTTTTAGAAAAATAATTTAGAACTTTTCATAACTCTTTGAGATTCAACCTGTAAAATAGTTCAAAATTCGACCAAGACTTGCCATGACAGATATGATATATGGTATTAATTACAAATTCAAATTAAATATAGATAGGGTAATAATAAGCCACTTCTGTCAATCCATGCAGATCACGAATATACATATATCTCAAGATATATACATGAAGTTTGCTTAACATTTATTTGTCAGATAATATTGTTGAATACCCTTTAAAAGGATACAGTCAGACCTAGATATTCACAAACAATTTATGCTTAAATACAATTATAATTCATACGAAAGAAAATCATATATCTCTCGGGCAGTTTAACATGCCGAGCGTTCACTGTACTGCACTCTACGCCGATGTGTTGTCCACTCCTTAGACTTAGCCCCACTTAATCTGCATTGCTGAAGTAGTCTTAATGCACCTTTGCAGGTGGCTCCGAATTCTACATCTGAGACGAATTTCTAAGCAACTGGCTAGCTCTTAATTTCATCTAAGACACACACACACACACACACTCACACCTAAATAAATGTATTAGCAACTATTCAATGCTTCAGCCAGGTGGTAAAATTAATATTGCTGGGCCTCGACTTGCGCTCGATGGTAATTGTCTCATCGTCAATGTTGTCCACGTTGTAGAACTCGCGCAGCTCTGCAATGGCCGTCTCCTCGATCTGGGTGTGCACGAGTGATTTGTTGCGCATGCGCTCGTAGCTGTCGCGTTGGCGACGCTCATCGGCGAGGATCTGTGAGAAGCTGTTGCCGGACTCTGGCGGACTGGCAACCTGTCCGCCTCGCATCATATTGGCAAAGGATGTGGGATCTGCACTGCTGCCTGTGGGAGCAGCTGGGGGAGAGCTGAAGGGCTCGGCATATGATGCATTCGGGGAGCTGGCCGTGACGCCCCAAGCATTGGGCACAGCCACGGGCGTGGAGCTATTCAATTCCACTGGAGCCCGCCAGCTCTGCGACTCAGAGGAGAGGCGTTTACGTTGCTTCTGCGACAGCTTAG
Source organism: Drosophila mulleri (assembly GCA_035047565.1). Taxonomy (NCBI): domain Eukaryota; kingdom Metazoa; phylum Arthropoda; class Insecta; order Diptera; family Drosophilidae; genus Drosophila; species Drosophila mulleri. Next base: position 1,658,841 of record JAWNPK010000060.1, read on the forward strand.
CCGACTGCGGCATTAAGGAACTTAAATCCAGATTGTAGCTTTTGCTCAAGGGCGTGCTGCACTCTGCTGAACTGTTGGCGGACTGCGGTGGGGGCGTTGCTTCCTTTGTAGGCATGGCACGTGGCGATATGGGCACAAGCTCCGGCGCGGGCTGCTCCTCCTGCTTTAGCACGTTGTTGACCTTGACCGCTGTCTCGGCTTGTTTGCGCTTTTGCTCCTTTTTGTCCACCACGCGCGACCAGTTTTTAGTCTCATTTGGAGCTGACTCGGGGGAGGTTGTTGTGGCTGCTGCTTGGGCTGGTCCAGCTGCTTCACTTAGACTCAGAGAGCGCATCATGGTGGATATGGCCTGCTGTTCATAATGACGTGCATCCTGCTTGTTGTGCAGCTCCTTTTGCTTTTGCTTCGTAGCTTCCTTTAGCTTGGCCTCCTACGGAATATAAAGTGTTTCGGTTAGTTAAAGGTTTAAGTTGGTACTACAAAATGTACGAAACGAACCGCATCCATTCGATAATCCAGATCGACTTCACAGCCATCCACAAAGCTGAGCAGCAGCTCATCTTCAATCGCTTCGGAAAACGGCGTGATCTGCCTATAATCGAAGACCGACTGAAACATCCTGCGGTAGTGGTCATTGATACGTTGCAGCGTATTCGGATCGCACTGCTCGATGCTGCGATAGCACAGCACACGCGCCAGATTCTGACAGATGAAATCGAGGCAGCCCTGCTGCAGCAGCTTGCAATTGTACATTGCGGCGAATTCCAGCATCTCGCCACACTTTCGGATGCTAATCTTATCGAGAATCAGGGACTCACAGACATTCTGCAGCGATTCAATGAAGTACTGATCACACAGCGTAATCATATTATATAGAAACGTTTCCGTATAGTTTTGCTTGCAAAACGCCTCCGTATCGAGACTGTAGAGATAGTCCAGCACGGGCTCCAGATACTCAAAGGGCACGCCATCAAAGTGAACTGTGGTGCGCTCGGCCCACGAGTGCATGAACATCATTTCAAAGTATTCGAGACGCGCTACGAGGATGCATTTGTGCGCTTCCAGAACTTGATTATCCTCGCAGACAATGCGCACATCGTAGAGCTCTGGATATTGCGAGCGCTGCAGGCGATGGAAACGTTGCCGAGGTGGCATCGGGAACTGCTGCTCGGTGAGGTAGCTGGAGAAGATTCAGGGAATAAATGGAGTTTTAAGGAGTAGCCCATGCTCACTCACTTGCTGACATATTTGGCCAGCTCATGGAGTTGAAACTTTTCCAGATATGCATGAAACATTTCACAGACACGGCTGCGCTGAGCTGGTTTGCTCGGTCCTAAGCTCTGCTGCATGCAGTCAATGTCTGAAAAGAGAAGGAGGGTTAGTAAGCTTAGCATTCAGAATTCTTAAGTCTATTTACCCTCCTCTGTGGGCCAATAGTTTGTGTAGATATGCTTCAACACCAGCTCAAACATTTTGCCAGTTAAATTCTCAAAATTTAAATAGATATTCTTATCCAAATACGCGCGAATTAGTTCTCTCAAGCCCGGAGCGCGTCCAAAGATGATAAACTTATGCGCCGCATAGCGCTCGCCATCCACATGGAAGACTAAATCATGCACAGCATCCGCTTCGCTCGTGTCATGATATAGCTTCTTGAAGCTGTGCTCACGACGCGGCAAAGCGGGCTTTCGAAAGTATTTCAAATGCGATTCTTGCAGCACAGCGAACGAGACGAAGCTCTCGTCACACACAATGTCCACAACACGATCCACATTTGGCACACGCTGCAAATCGATGCGAATGTAATGGTCCCTGGAGATCTCTGTGCGATGCTGATCGTTGTTTTGCCATATATCCAAATTGGGCTTCGATTTCTCTTGGGAGATGGCAGGCAAGACTAGCTGATGGCATTTGCCACGATAAACGCAGCCATCCATGGAGAGCAGCAGCACCTGATTGCATTTGTACAAGATGCGCTTAATTTGTGGCATGCGAACGGGCGAGAAGACGCATCTGAAAAAGGCAACTTGATTAGCGATTGCGGAGTGGAAGTGGGTTATCATATAATTGCCTGTAGAACTGTTGCGTATTCTCATACCAAAGAAAAACCACGTTCGTTTCAGTTAGCATCAACAGCTTCAAGGCAACAGCAGAACCCTTGGTGGAGTTCTTTATGTGACCGCCCATTAGAGAGATGCTCTTTAGATGCTCGTAACTGTAAAGGAGAAGCAGTTAAAGATGATTTAGATATACCATTTTATGTATAGCAGGTAACCTACTTGGGAGTCTTGATGGTCCTAGGCTTATCCGCATAGAAGAGCAGTATCAACTTCTCCTCAGTGTAGACAACAGTCGCGGCATTATTTGCCTCCACGAAGCGTATGCAGGTGCGATCCGCTAGCTTTAACTGAAACGTAAATGAGAATACTTTAGTTATGTTAAGCAAATCTCCTGGTTTAACTTACCAGTGTGGGAGCTGCAATGGTTTTCGTATTGGCGCTAATGCCAAACTGCCCCTGATTGGCGCCCCAGACATAGACGGCCTTCGCGCTATACGCAATCGAGTGCTGATCGCAGGCAATGACGCGCAGGAGCTGACTCGCGCCCTTATCCCTCAGAGCAACTACCTCTTTGAATGTGGTTAAATAGTCTCCGGCATCCCTGACGCCCAGCTGCTGTTGGTCATTCAAGCCGCAGGCGAAGACCAACGAGCGGCTGGTTAGGAGCAGCGAGTGTTGGCGCGAGACGCTGATGCCTATGATGCGCTCCTCGTTGTGTTTGAGCGGCACTTTGACACGCTTGGGCGCTGGCAGACTGTTCTCCACACCAATACCCAAGCGACCGCCCTTGCCATGACCCACTGCATAGAGATGTCCACGCTTGTCCAGAAATAGACTGTGAAAGGGTCCCAGAGCCACTTGCTCCAGCCAAAGGTGCGACTTGCGAAAGAAATCCAGGGATTGTGGCGTCAGTGTATTCTGCTCGTTGCCAATCCCCAAATTATAATTTCTATTAGACCCCCAGACGAGCGCCTCGTTTCTAGAAAAGATTACGGATTAGGGCTTACAGTAAATACAACTGAGTTGGCTACTCACTGCGACTCAACCTGCTGCTCTTGGTCGCATTTTCGGCATATGGCCTGCAGCGGACAACGTGTATCCTCATCCAGCACTTCCAAGCTGCCTCCGTAACGAAGCAATAATACGGCGCAATCGATAGAGCCGTAAAATAAAGCTCTATGCAGTGGCGTAAAGCCCGACTCCCAATCCCGCTCGTTAACCAGTGCACCCTGATTCAGTAGCCATTCGAGTATCCTATATCTGGCGACGGAAGCACACATATGTACGGCGGTGCGACCCAAATAATCCGGAATATTGCAAAAGTTTGCACAAGTTTTGGCAATGAAAGTCGCCAACTTTTGGTCATCGATGGAGCGTTTAGTGAGCGCCGCAGTAATGCAGTTGCCATGCTGACGCTGACGGCACTTGGGGGTGCAATCATACTCGTGGTTTCTTAACGCAGACATGCGTAATTAATTGTTATAAATTAATTGTAAATGCCGCAACAAAATTGCACTTTTCTCTTCAAAAATTGTTGTTTTGGTTTGCAAACGGAATCGGAACTAGTGGCAAAGGAACTAAAATTTAACGTCAGTAATCTAATCTAACTTTACCATTAGTAATCAATTGTTTTAAACTAAAAGAATAAATATAATGTAAAATCATATTTTTATTTTGCATATTATAAGCACAATATTGTGAAATTTAATAAACACCGAAGTGAACGCCGGCTCGCTTCCCATGAGCCAAAAATACTATCAGTTGGTATTTTCTTCTATTCCGCATACGTCCACACTATGCACTCCACTTGAAGTAGTAGTTGTTGCGTGCACGGCGTATAGATAGAAGCTACGCGCACCTTGCTACGTAAGTTAAAAAGTGTTAATTTATTGATAATGTAAAAACGTAGTCGCAGTATTATGTAAATTGAAATAACACAAATTATAAATAATCAACTCGTAACATATGGAAGAGACTGCAGTGGCAGCATAACTGGTTAAATGGTGTAATCTGCTATGTGTGTGCATAAGTGTATGTGTATGTGTGCAGGAGGTGCTACAAACGGGAAATATATTGAGTTTAAGTTTGAGTCATAAGCCAGGCAGAGAACGCGTCATGTCTGTGGTATCACAATACGTTGAATTATATGTTGTCATTGGCATCAAATTGGTTAATTCAATTAGTATGCATAACAACAATAAACAATTTATCAGCTACTCATACGCTTACTCTATGTACTCAGTGTATGGGAACTAGAGGTGGGCACGGGCCGAATTTTTTGCACCCGGCCCGATCCGCCCACGGTCAGAAGTTCAAAATTTTATCCGTACCCGAAAGCAAAAAAAAATTGTCATACCCGCGACCAACCCGCCCGCCCGAAACAATTACAACAAATTTAATTCTCAAACATTACAATTTTTTTTTCTCAAAAATAACAATTTTATTCTTAAAAATTACAATATTATTTACAGAAATATTACATGTTTTTATAAAGGAAAAGGAGCATATCAAGATTTGCGCTTGATAGCCTTGTTCGCCTTTCAATTAAAATTTTTCCAGAAGAGGAGAATACTCGCTCGCTTGTTGCAGAGCTTACCGGAATACATAAAATATTTGTTCGGGTAAATCGGATTTAAGCAGTCTAACCCGCAACCGCCCACACCCAGCCCGAAATTAGATTTTTCAGCCCATACCCACGGGTAACCGCGGGTGCCCACGGGTACCCGATAAAAACCCGACCCGTGCCCACCTCTAATGGGAACTGATAATCTATGTGTGTGAATATGTGAGTGTATGTATTAGTGTTGGTGTAGCTCGTTTTTATTAATTAATTAATTATTTGACCTAAGCGGTCACTCAATGTGCGCGTTAAAGCTGAAGAATTGTTTAAAATTCTATATATACCATGTGTCTATACGTATACACTTGCAAACCTACTTTAAGAAAATGGAATAGTTCAAAAAGTGAATAAGTTCATGTGCACGTAATACTTGTTTACATACATACGTGCATGCCTACATAAATATGCTGTTAGTGCATGAGTATGTTGCTAGCTTGTACGTGTGTGTTAGTGTGTAAGAGAGGGAGAGAGCAACAAAGTTTCTCTCGGTAGCTGCTGCTCATTTCGTATTAATTTCTTTTTATTTACTTTTAGTTCACACAGATCAGGTTTTCCAGTCATCAAGTGCCTGTCCTCGCTGCAGCTGCATTACATTACATTTCTTCGTCTCCCTTTTAAGCATATTATTCTAAGGTGCGAAAGAGAACAAGTGTTTGCCTGGCTGCCTGAGTGCCTGACTGGACAGGTTAAATGCGAGAACGCAACCCCCGGAAATGCCAATAGAAAAAAGTCGACCATAAGCAGAAGCAGATAAGAAGCGCCTGCATAAAGAAAGCAACGATCAACAAAAAACTAAGAAACAAAACAACATAAAAGAACCAGCGCTGAGTGTTGTGTGCCGTGTGTTTGTGTGTGTGTGAGCGAGTTGAACTAAATCAATGCAGCTTTCTGCACTGGAACTGCAGATAATACACACACACACGTCCAGATACCCCAACACACATACATGCACATAATCTTTGGCACAAATTGAATGAATGGAATAATTATGTTGTGATGGGCTCGTGCTCGTGTACACGGCGACACTTTCTGCTGTCAACATGCTTCCTGCAAATGGTAAGTATGTGTGTGTGTGTGTGTGTGTGTGTTAGATACGGTGAGAGTACCATATGGCTGGCCCTAATTTTATTTAATTTCCCTATTTTTTATGGTCATACAAACAATGCTTGATATCTCTTCTGAATTGCCAAACAATCGACAGATAACGATTATCGAACGCCAGGTATTCGACTTTCTCGGATATATGTGGGCGCCCATATTGGTCAACTTTTTTCAAATATTATTCATCATATTTGGCTTCTACGGTGCATATCATTTTAGAATCAAGTACATTATAACCGTAAGTACACAAACCCTACAGGCCCAACCGGCCAGAGATAACAAATTATTTGATGATAACCCAAATTTGTGTTCACAGTATTTATTATGGAACTTTGTGTGGATCGGATGGAATGCGTTTTTAATATGCTTCTATTTGAATGTTGGCAGCCTGGATAAGGTAAGCAATTGAGGTCAAAACACAAATAACATATGGGAAATAGGGTTTAGGCTGATAAAACATTGTATACATATATAGAACAGAGCTTTGCTTTTATGAGGCAGCGAAGTGTATTTAAAATTATTTTATTTACGTTAAGTAAACAGCTTTCAAACTTTTTGTAGCTGATTAATGGAATCTATTCATGTATATGTTTATTGGGGCTTTTTGGGTAATACTCTTTAACTTTCTTATACATATGTATGTAGTTGCTTGTTTAAGAGATTCATTTCAGAAAGTCTTCTCGTATATAGGAAATTTGTTCTATATACTTTTTATACCCTGAACCCATTGAAAATGGGAAATCAGGGTATAATGGTTTTGTTAAAAGTATGTAACAGGGAGAAGGAGGCGTGGCAGACCCCACAAAGTATATATATTCTTGATCAGGGCGACGAGAGAAGTTGATTTAGCCCTGTCCGTCTGTCTGTCCGTCCGTCCGTCCGTCCGTCCGTCCGTCCATCCGTCCGTATGTATGAACGCGTCGATTTCCGAAGATATACGAGCTAGAGACTTGAACTTTTTTTTAAAATGACCGTATATACAGCGCGCATATCAAGTTTATCACAAAAGATCGATAACTCATCCCGTTATTTTTTTATCGATCAAAAACCTTATCGAAATGCAGTTATAGAATTATATCTCCTACATCTTTAGAGCTAGAGTATCCAAATTTGAAATGTAGATTGATATGTACGTTATAGAATTTCGATTTTTGTTCAATTTCACCCCCCACCCTTATATCCACCCCCTCACCCATAAGTTTGTAAAAGGCGTATTTCAAATACTAGAGACTTGAGCTTTGGCAATTATACGCATAGTAATGATAAAACCACAATCTGAAAGTTTCATGGAGAACGTACGTCCACAAAAAAAGTTATTAAACAATTAAGTTCCCATAGTAAGCCCACACTGCAGCCCATGCGTGCTTATGCGTGCTCGCCTAGGTGTGTCTATGTATGTGTGTTTGCGTGTGTATGTGTGTGTTTGTGTAAGCAGGGAGACGCTAAAAATGATTGAAATGGCTGTTGCTTGAATGGTTCAGGGGATCTCGTAGTCGAGCACTCTCGACTAGAGTTTTCTTACTTGTTATACCCTGAACCCATTGAAAATGGGAAATCAGGGTATAATGGTTTTGTTAAAAGTATGTAACAGGGAGAAGGAGGCGTGGCAGACCCCACAAAGTATATATATTCTTGATCAGGGCGACGAGAGAAATTGATTTAGCCCTGTCCGTCTGTCTGTCCGTCCGTCCGTCCGTCCGTCCGTCCGTCCGTCCGTCCGTATGTATGAACGCGTCGATTTCCGAAGATATACGAGCTAGAGACTTGAACTTTTTTTTAAAATGACCGTATATACAGCGCGCATATCAAGTTTATCACAAAAGATCGATAACTCATCCCGTTATTTTTTTATCGATAAAAAGGCTTATCGAAAGACAGTTATAAAATTATATCTCCCACATCTTTAGAGCTAGAGTCGTCAAATTTTAAATGGAAACTCATATGTACTTTATAGAATTTCGGTTTTTGTTATAATTCACCCCCCACCCTTATATCCACCCCCTTACCCTCATCTCTGTAAAAGGCGTATTTCAAATACTAGAGACTTGAGCTTTGGCAATTATACGCATAGTAATGATAAAACCACAATCTGAAAGTTTCATTGAGAACGTACGTCCAGAAAAAAAGTTATTAAACAATTAAGTTCCCATAGTAAGCCCACACTGCAGCCCATGCGTGCGCGCCTATGGGTGTCTATGTATGTGTGTTTGCGTGTGTATGTGTGTGTTTGTGTAAGCAGAGAGACGCTAAAAATGATTGAAAGGGCTGTTGCTTGAAGGGTTCAGGGGATCTCGTAGTCGAGCACTCTCGACTAGAGTTTTCTTACTTGTTATACCCTGAACCCATTGAAAATGGGAAATCAGGGTATAATGGTTTTGTTAAAAGTATGTAACAGGGAGAAGGAGGCGTGGCAGACCCCACAAAGTATATATATTCTTGATCAGGGCGACAAACTGAATCGATTTAGCCATGTCCGTCTGTCCGTCTGTCCGTCTGTCCGTATGTATGAACGCGTCGATTTCTGAAGATATAGAAGCTAGAGACTTCAACTTTTTTTAAAATGCTCGTATATAGCGCGCGCATATCGAGTTTATCACTAAAAATCGATAACTCATCCCGTTCTTTTTTTATCGATCAAAAACCTTATCGAAAACCAGTTATAAAATTATATCTTCTACACCTTTAGAGCTAAAGTCTCCAAATTTTAAATGTAGACTCGACTGCACGTGATAGAATTTCGATTTTTGTTATAATTCACCCCCCACCCCTATATCCACCCCCTTACCCTCATCTCTGTAAAAGGCGTATTTCAAATACTAGAGACTTGAGCTTTGGCAAATATACGCATAGTAATGATAAAACCACATTCTGAAAGTTTCATGAAGAACGTACGTCCACAAAAAAAGTTATTGAACAATTAAGTTCCCATAGTAAGCCCACACTGCAGCCCATGCCTGTTAATGCGTGCGTGCCTATGGGTGTCTATGTATATGTTTGCGTGTGTGTGTGTGTTTGTTTAAGCTGAATGACACTAAAAATTATTGAAATGGCTGTTGCTCGGAGGGTTCAGGGTATCTCGTAGTCGAGCAGTCTCGACTAGAGCTTTCTTACTTGTTTTGTATTTGGATAACATATTCCCATTTGAATGTAACTACTTATGTACCCTGTGCTTAACCTTATTTCTCGTATATATTTCGATTATATATTTCCATTATAATCTATTAATCTATTAATTGCTTTCCTTTCCATTCACAGGATGGCGATTTGCTTAATATGGGCACTGGCAGCGTCTCCTGGTTCGAGGCGAATGGTTATGGCTGCAAGCCCACCTATAATATTACCTCGGATGATCCGTTTCGACCTTTGAGGCCGGAGCGTGTGGAGGATTGTCTGTTGGACTATACGCTCGTTGAGGTCATCCATTCGGGTGTACAATGCGCGCTGGCGGTGAGCAAACTATATATGTATATAAATATGTGCACACACTCATATATAAATATATGTTAATCAATTTTAAGTGTCATCAATTATCTGACTCTTTCTCTCTCCCTCTTTGTTTAGCTGCTGGGCATAGTTGGTGCGATTCTAATCAGCTGCATATTTCTCGATGAGGACGACAGATGTAAGTTGCTGCAAAGCTCGACAAATTTCAAGCACATTCATCTATCTATATATATATATATATATTGTCTAAAAGTGAAGCACTCTTTGGTAATTGGTTTCTAACAACTTGTAGTTTTGTCTTTTAATTTAACCACCTTTTTGTGTATATATATTTATATTTTTATAATAATTTCCCAAAGCTCCCCGAAAAAATTAAGCTGAATGTTTATGTACGCAACGACGGATATGTTTATATCTATAATTGTTAAACTATATATTTATTTGTAAACAAAAAACAACGAAGTGAACTGTGTAATGTTATATGAATTTCAATGCTTTGATATATACAAACAAGAAAAAAAAGTATACCTGCCCGGAATGTCTTCCTATTATTTATTTTGTTGTTTTTGATTAACCAAGCGAAATGTTTATAAAACGAATGTGAAAAAAAAACCAAATGTTATGCATACCAGAAACAATCATATGCCACATATATATATATATTCAATACACTTATCTTATATCATATATCATATCATATCTTTTATATATATGCTCGTAAACGTTATCTATGTTATACTTATGTCATGAATCCAATGAGAAGAGATATAATTTTTGATTGTTATCTATAATTGTTAATTGCTTTTGCTGTTTAATCGCACACACATAATACACATTTTATTTGTATTTTATTTATAATGTTAAAGCATCTTAAACAATTTCTGGTTTACAGTCGATTTCATGAACGGCGATGCGAAGAGTCCACAGCACACCGTCGTCCATCCAATGTACGTGAGCTATACAAGTATACCAACAACGTCTGCAAGCGCAACCATGCAATCAAATAAGCATATGCAGCAGCAGCAGCAGCAACAACAGCAGCAGCAGCAACAGCAGCAGCAGCAATACTCACTGCAATTCCATCATCAACACAGACACAAATCGAGCAACAACAACAACAATAGCAACAACAGCAGCTACAATAATACACTCAGCAATGTTCATCAACAGCCACAAGCACAGCAAGCAAATAACCTTAATGCATACCAACCACATTTAACCCACACAAGTGGCAACAACAACAGCAACTACAACAGCGGCAGCAAGAACACTCGCAGCAGGTCGCAGCAGCAGCAACCACAATTGAACCACATTGAGAGCCAAAACAAAGAGCAACAGCAGCGCAAGCGCCTCTATCAAAGCAAATCGCCAGCTTTAAACTCTGTCAGTCCCATGTCCCTGTCCATGTCCATGTCCATGTCGCCGCAGACCACCTCCTCGCTCTCGTATGCCTCGCTGCAGAACTCGAATCCCCAGCTGAGCAACAGCAACTATAGCATTTGCAACGACACGTCCAGTGGACACTTTGCTCGCATTCATCATAAGCCGAAGGCTCCCAAGTCCTTGCCCGACATCAAATATGCCCAGGTGGCTCTAGCCCGACTTTCGCGCAATTTGGAAGAGGATGAGGATAGCTTCTCACTGCACAATCTATCGCCCAATGGCGACAATGGCGTTACCTATGTGCCCTTCCAGAGTCCCACACCCAATAGCTTGTTTGTTGAGAATAACAATGTGGGCACGCCGCACATTGCCTTCAGCTCCCATCCCGAGCAGGCCAATAACAACAACAACACCAATAATAATCATTATCTATATGAACAGCACGGCTTGCCCTTGCCTTTGTCTTTGCCCACTATTTCGAGCTATAAGCAACTGCCACGCCCCACACAGATACCGCTGCCCACTGTGCCAATACACAGCTGCCATGTCGAGGCTGATCCGGAGTCGGAACTAACCCTACCGCCCCCTCCTCCTCCTGTGCCACGGCCGCACATCTTTCAGCCACGTCTGGGTCAAGCACCCTACCCCGATCTCTCGCCCGAGATAGCCGAAAAATATGCCATGCCCACGCAGCATGTGCCCAGTGGCTCGCCCATGGTGCGTCGCAGTCAGCGTCGACCGCGTCCACATCCAGCTCCGGCCAATTTCTGTGATCAGATACGGGACACACCGCCCGGCTACATGTTGCGCGCCCACAGCGAAGATCGATTAGAGGAGCAGCCGGTGCCAGCTCAGTCCCGATCCCAATCCCAATCGCAGTCGCCATCGCAGTCGGCGCCGCATGTCAATCGACGCAGCGGGCGCAAAGCTCGTCCGCGCTCCTTTTGCAATTCCATTGTGGGCGCCCAAGCCTAAAGGCCCTTCACACACAGATCCTCATTTTGCTGCATTCCTTTTGACCAAATCTGATAGACTTTTAGAGATTATTCAGGCGTTAACGCGCGCCTATTTCAACCGAAGCTCCAGTTGTCTCTCTCGCTCTCACGCTCTCTTTGACTCACGTATGTTCAGCTCTTTTAGTATCTCTCTCTCTCACACACTCTGATATCTACATATAATATAAATCTCTACTGCGGGTGCTGGGCGAGATTTGCCGCTTGTGTCTCATGTGTTTGTCCATACTAACTAACTGTATATTACAATTTAGTATGTGTTGTCATCCCTTTTTGTTGTGGCTAACAGAGTTTAATCTTAATACAAGCTACGAGCACGACACAGAAACACTATAGTTAGAGTTAGCTTATAAAGTGCTGGCTTGAAGTGCAATGCAAGAGAATGGTTTCGATTTCCCGAAAAAACAAAACTGAACGACTAAACTGTTCCCAGTTACAGTATAACTTAAAACAGGCGTTAGGCAATAGCATATATTGAGCTGTGCTCATTTAAACGAATTGTTCACATGCTACTGTTCCCAGTTCCAATTGACGAGTAGGAACAGTTAGCTGTAGACACTTATACGCAACTGTTTATAGTTGTTGACTAAATATATGATGCTGTTCCCTTTAGTTAGCTCTACACTAAATAATTCTTCTCGACTTTTTACTGTGCAGCTGTTCCCACTTGCAGCCATACAAAATTAATGTAACTGTACCCAATTATTGTCTGTTTATATGATGTTGTTCACAGTTCGAGTTTCAGTTTGAATGTAGACTAAATAATAGAATCGCTTTCGTAATACAAACTTTACTCACTGTAAGTGTCATGTAAAACGAAAATGTTGCAATAATTACGTGTATTCCCAGGAACAGCTGTCAATACCGTGCAAGTGCAATGCAAATTGAATGAATTACATTTACATTCAATACCAACTGTTCCAATTGTCCAAAGCTCAAGCAAGCGGCAAGCAGAAAAGTTAAAATCTTATACATTTAAAGAAATTTAGTCTAGCAAAATGTTCAACATAATGAAATTTTTTCTTGAAAACTAAATTAATTAACAAAGTTAAAAGAATTTGTCGCGTCTAGATTTGCCTTGCATAGCACTTGAAGTGGATAAAAAATAACTAGATTTAAGCTAAATATTGGATGCCTTGATAGCCATTCACTGAACTATGTGACAAACACACAAAAAATACATACAGACATAGATACATACATACGCGCTCTCATTCATATGAGACTTTCCATAATGGCTGCAAACAACATTATGAAATGTGATAGAAAATGTTACAAAAAGATAAAAACAAAAAAACTGAAACGAACCGAAACGAAACGAAATGAAACGAAAAACTATAAACTGGGAAGGGAATTAAATGGGAAGAGAAACGTAACGCTAAGCGGAAAGTCCAAATGCCTTCATAATTTTATGTTCAACTGTGATACTACATAACGATAACAAATTATTAAAAACACACACACACAAACAAATGTCACAAAAGTTGTTAAAAATTCAAATCAAAATATTTAAATTTGCCAATGCAACCAAAATGCCTTTAAAACGAAAGAAAACTTTTTGTTGAGAAATATAAAAGGAAATATATAGAAAAGAAATTAAAGAATAATTTAAACGAGATTCGTTATATAGATTTATCTCTATACATATATATATATATGTATATATATATATCAATTGTTAAGACTAGTTATTAAGCTTTACACAAGAGAAATTCGCTAATTAGTTAATAGGCAGAACGATCGATCTATATAGTATATATAAAAATATATATGTATGTAGTTCTACTTATAGAGTCTATATAGTTCTACGAGCTGATTGCGTGCCAATATATATTCTGCAAAGCGTTTAACCCTCTAAACAAAAATATTAATAATAATAAATGTTCATTTACACAAAATGTTTTTTGACTTTTTGATATCGATATCGATAGTTATCGAATGATATATATATATAATCTGGTTAACTGGCTTCATGTAGCTGCTATCCTCTAACTGTATCTCAGTCTCCCCCCTCTCTCTCTCGTAGCTAATCCTGTATACATTTTAATCACAAAAAAAAACACACACAAAAAATCAAAATCAATATCTAACAACGCTCAGGTAACTGCTGTTAACTTGGCTAGCGATATTTGCCTTAGAATATAATTTATCGATCATTGAACTAATTTCTTGTATTTCGTCATCTACAGTGAAGCACATTAGCAAGCAGTCGAAGCATCGCCAGTCGCTGTATTCCATTGATATAAGCGATACGATACGGCATCGAGGCGATGTGATGCTGGGCTTTGGCGATCCACACGATCAGGATCTGGATCAGGATGGCGGCGAGCTGAGTCCCAAGCCCATGACGCCGCGTCGCGTTAAGCGGCGCTCGGTCATGGCGCGCGGCTCACATGGCAGGCAGTCGAGCGGAGCGGGGGGCAGCGGCAGCAGCAGCACCCGACGCTCGCATCATGGCTCCAGCAGCACATTGAGATCGAAGCATGGACACGGACATGGCGACAGCAGCAGTGGCAGCTATGTGCGGAGCAGCACGCGTAGCTCGCGGCGCAAATATCAACAGAATCCGGTGACCAAGTTGCTGGACCAGCAGCAGCAGTTGCAGCTACAACAGCAACAGCAGCAGCAGCAGCAGTTGCAACTGCATCAGCAACAGCAGCTGCAGCAGCCACAGCTGGGCTCATTTCATCGCCAGCGCACGTTGACAGCTTCCAATTTGCAGAGTCTCAATGCTGACATCGCCAACAACAGCAATAGCAACAGCAACATCAACATCAACAACATTATGAGCAACAGCAGCAACTTGTATCACAGCTATCGCAAGAACATACCACTCGATCCCATTTACTATAATACAAATGGGCAGGGCATGCTGTTGGAGCAGCAGGCATCGCCGCCATTGCCGCCGCCGCCGCCACCACCGGCGCCACTGGGCGGTGGCCATTATAATCCCAGCTACCAGCACTCGACCACGCAGCTCAACGATGTTGGCCATGCCAGCGATGAGCTGTACAACAATCGTCCGCCCTCTGTGCGCTCCAGCTACTCGAATTTCCATGGCTCACGCCCACTCTCCACCGCCTACAACAATGCGGAGAATGTGTTTGTGGGTCTGAGCGGAGCCAGCGCCAGTCCGCCACAGCCGCCCTGCACGCCGCCGCTGTATCAGCAACATCCACTACACCAGCAGCAACAGCAGCAGCAGCAACAACAATATCTGCCGCCTCCTGTGCCAGAGCCAGCGCCAGCTTACGTCAGTGCCCAGTCTCACATCAACTTCTCAAAGCGCACTGCCTCCAGAGAGAGCATACGCTCCATGGCCTTCCTGAACAATGGACCGCCTGCCTACAATCTTAACTATCATACGCCGCCTGACTCCGAGACAACCATGTGAAGGACCAGTAACAAATATTTATAGTTAGCATATGAATCGTTCAATAACTAATGAATCAATAAGTAATACCTATTGTCTGAGTCATCCTATAACATATCATTCGTTAATTTAAAGCTATCTTTGGATCATTGATAAAGTTTTGTTTTTTTCTTTTTGCTATGTGCCTATGATAAAAGTTCTGTATTCAAAATTTATATTTATCGTATGAACGAATTATTTAATAACCTATTCATACCATTCAATGTTTCAAAAAGTCGGAGATATAAAATTGAATCATTTGAATTCCAAGATATGAATCTTTCAATGACTTATTGACATCACATGAATCATTAATAAGTTATTGAATGTTCATATGACTCATTCAATCACATATACATCAAAGATCTCGATTGACTCGAATCGAACATTATTTATATCGCTATAAATATATACAAAGTTAACTGTAAACAACTCGCCTACAAACTACATGATAACTGTTTACTTATATCTTATATAATTATCTATAAATGTATTTAACTCTAAATCTAAATTAGATTTTAAGCTTCTGTCGTTTTACCAAAGTGCCTTTGTACATATATAGAAAAACAACAACAAATAAACGATTCTTTTGTATGTCAGATCTCAGTATTATGAATTTAGATAAGAGTGTAGTTGATAGATAGATTATGAGATATCGTCAACTAACCTGCATATTTTGACCTTTATATGACATTGTCATTTGGAGCTTACGCTTCTTATTATTGACAGTAAGGCAATGCAGATATACTGAAAAATACACATATATATTGTATTTCTATTTATAGATATAGATATAGACACAGATATGCGTACAAGTTTATACATCGATTATAACTGAAGAAACTTGACTCATATGTTTTATATCATTCGCTTATCAGTGATAATGCATAGATAGTTTGTAGCCCATTTATAGGCTTTTAGTATAATCCAATTTTTATTCCTTGCGGCACACTAGAAGAAGTGAGAAGTAATAGAATATTATGGTAATATGTAGTTATTGGTATAGGCATTCTTCAGTTTGTACTACTCACACTCATCTGCCTCCCAGCCCGGCTCCAATTCAAGTTGCGTATTCCGCTCCTTCAGCCAGGTGAAGAGCGGTGCAAAGTATTCCAAGATACCGCGCCCACTCAGCTTGCGTTCGCCTGTGGCTATGAACATGACGTCGCGCCAATGCTTAGTGGCGCCCAATTTCATCATCTCCCTATGTAAATAAAAAATATGGAGTGTATTACATATAGAACTAAGTTGAGCAGCTGTACGTACCGCATCAAGTCGCCCGCCTCAGTGCTTTTGTGAAAATCGCAATTGTGCAGCGGGAAGTTGGGATCTCCGGGCTTATATTGTTGGCTAGCTATGCAAAAAGAGCGATAAAACTGGAAGCCAAGCACCTCAGTGATGAATTTTCTGTGAAGAAAAAGAGAGGACACTATTAGACAAGATAGACAACATACGAATATAAAGAATAACCATGAAGACTATGTAAGACTAGCAGGATATGACAGAAGAAAAACTATGTAAAACTGGACGACTATATAAGGCAACATCAACTATATAAGAGTACTAAGACTTCTTACGAAAGGTAAGACTACATAAGAAAAGGTAGATTGTATAATACTAGGAAATAAAGAAGACTAGGCAGAGCTTATAAGAAGAAGAGCTTATAGACAAAATGTATATATGGAAGGTTAAATAGATATTCTAGGCATAGATCTCTGTATCAGGATTCCTCTAAACTATGTGGAATAGCTAAAAATAATAATTTTGCCCACCTCGTACTGGATCTCTCTGGCTGTAAGCCACGATAAAATTTGTAATCCAAATCAAAATCCTTTGAGGTACGCCAATCGGGAGGCTGCACGCCCGCAAATTTATCCTGCAGACGCCAATAGGCGCAGTTGTAGTCCTGCACGCCAATGCGTCCGTCCATGACATCCACAAGGAATTTATCGTTGATGAAATACTGCGGCACAGCCAAGAGCGTGTGTACGCCCATGCGGAAGAGCCGATTGAGCGACTGATTCTCCGTTAAGCTGTCGTTCAAGAGGATGTACAGGCGGTGCAGATGACGTGGCGTGCCCGAAGCCAGAACCGCAGTCTCGCCCAGCGCGGCAGCAAAGCCCGGACAGGGTTCCGTGTCTAAGCCAAACGGTAGCTCACGCTTGTAGAGATTATACTGCAGCTCCGCCATGGTGCCATGGATTTGCATCAGCTTCTTGTAGTTGGGCTTGGGACAATACCGCATCGCCACTTCTGGTGGAAAGTAATAGACTTGCGACTTGCAATCCGGACCGCCTTCATCATCATTCATGCGCCGTAAGAAGCGCTCATAGAAGTTGCTGTAAAGGTAAAGCATTTGGGTAGAGATTGGCCGACTAAGAGTTACTCTAAATCTCACTTGGACAAGACAACGAGACCCAACGACTCGAAGAACTCGGTTGCCTTCTTGTTAATCTTGACAGGTGTGACAAGCACCTCCTCCAGACGATGATGCACTGAGGGCAACTGATCCTTGGGATAGGGCGTGCGAAAGATCTGGTGCGAGTACCAGGCTTGCGACAACATTTGGTCGAAAACGGGCGCTGAGATGGCGCCATCGTCTCTAAAATTGGCCTTGGGGTAGGCCAGCATAGCCGAGTGCCTCAAATAGGCGTGCATCTCTCTATAGAGCGGCATTATCTCCCAGATAACTAAGCAGTAGGTTTAGATGTATAGATATGCACATATACATATATATCATTTCTCGACTTCTCTTACCCTCCTCCATTTCCGCCTGGAAGTTCTCCGTATCATAATACAAATACCAAGTTCTGGACGGCGTCACATGCCCATTGTAGGTGGCAGCGATGCGCAGGAGGCGCACATAGTCGATGAACGTAGACCTGGCCGTATCCTTGTCATTGATGGTGCTGCGCCAGCGGAACCAGTTCACTTTCAGATCGTTGTACACCTTCGTGTGCATATTTAGATTGTAGAGCTGGGGGTACATGGCCAACGGTCTGCGCGTCAAGCAATCCTCACTGGAGCAGACCAAGGCGCCGCTGATGAAATTCTGCATAGCTCTCAGCAGATCCTTGGCCTGTTCATAGTCGTTGGGCCGCAAACCGTGCAGCTGGAGCTTGGCCAAGCGCTGAACGCGTCGACGTAGCAGCGGATCACGCAGCTGCTCCACGGGCACGACACTCAGATTGGCCGCCAGTTCGTGGAGCAGTTTGTAGGTCTCTGTGTCCACTTCCTGCTTGCTGGGCGCCTGGCCACCCAGCGGGGACTTACCCTTCGAGGTGAGCTGCAGAAAGATGCGACGGCGCATATCCCATATGACGCGCATTCGCTGCGTGGCCACATCAAGTATACGCTGCGTGGACTCCTCATATTGACTTGAATGATTCGATGTGGGCGTGGCAGCGCATAGAGCAACCGCCAGGAGCAGGAGTAGCAGCAGCTTCTGCCAGAGCATGGCGGGGCTGGGTATTGTTGGGGCCTTGAGTAGAGCAGCCCTACTTCCGTTGAGTAGCTGTTGCCGATAACTGAAAACTCAACTCGTTTGTGGCTTATCAGCTTCCAAGCTGCGTTTATGTTTTTCTCCCGTTCAGTATTTGTTCACGGCCTCCAGATCTTCTAGAGCTGCGAGCTATACGAGCTCCCGTTGCGCACTGAGTGAGTGATTTGAATATGTGTATTCCTATAAGGGCGTAAAGCACATAAGCGAGTGGGTTGATTAAGAAGTTGGCATATATGTATGTACTTCGTATACGAGTAATAAAATTGATAAAAGTAAACAACAATAAATTTGTTTTTTATTAAATTAACTCATTGATATACATATATTGCAATATTTTGAGCAAACAATTTGATTTATTTTCATTTACCACAACATTTATTGCTACCCACTCTTTACAAAATAATCTTGAGCAACATTTCTTATCAGTTTAGAGCTCAGCTAGCATCCAGAAAGAGCCGGTTGCTCTGACATATAGCGTGAGAAACCTTCAGATCTAATTTTAATTTATGAGAATTGGGGAGGAAAGCACTAACCAAAGAAACACTTTATATGAACTTGAGCTGCATTTGCTGTGTTATGTCGACTCGAATTCATTGGCCTACTTGAATTCATGAGAATCGAGGAGGAGGGCACCAACTAAGAATTACGTTTAATTTCAGGTATACTTCGTCTGTTATCCGATTGGCTGTCAAAGAACACACGTGCTCAAGCACACCTATGCACATATACACACACACATACACACACACACACACACATCTCTTTCACACTCAGACAGACCTAAATTTAAATAAATTTCTATTTAAATAATGAATAAAACGTTATTTATACGCTCTGCTGCAATTGCATTGAGAAGTCGCTGACAAGTACTTCACCTTTCTCCCTCTTGCTTCCAGTCTATCTCTCTCGCTCACGCTATCTCGCGGCTCTCAAGGCCAAAAATGAAATGAAGTATACGCCATGTGGCACACCGGTTAAGAATTACAGTTAACTTGGCTTTCGATTGAATGGCGAGCAAAGAGCTGGCGTCGCAGCATCCAATTCATCTTTTGTTAGTCAGTGGCCCATATTTGGGGCTTAATAATTTTGACGTTTTTAGACAGCGGCCTGCGGTGCAGCAGCAGCAGTAGCAGCAGCGCCAGCAGCAGAGGCAGCAACAACGCCAGAATAGTGGGAAATTCGTCATGCCCAACAGCGCATTTGTTTATGCCGGCAGGAGTAAAAGAAAAGAAGTAAACTGTGCCAAATCGACGCTGGCAATGACGAGTTTAGCCGAGTCCAAGCCACGTTTTGGTTTTCTTCGGCTGTTTAGCCTGGTTGGTCGGTTACTTCTGACATTTTGGCCAAAACATACGCCGTGGGTCGCTGCGACACGCACATGGCACACGCCACTGGGGCAGAGAGAAAGAGAGAGTGCGAGAGAACGAACGAGAGAGCGCGCGTGTCCTGGCATGTGCGCAATAGGGGGAAATTCCTTTGGTACTTATTCGTCTGGCTGCTCTGCAGATTACGTCAAACGGAAGAGAAAACCCGTTTGCTCGCAGTCAGTCACCAACGAACCTTAGAACCGAGCAGTCGCCATTGCAATGCACGCGTCCGTAGTGCGAGCCACACAAATACAAAAGAACAAATAAAATCATACAAAAAAGAAAAAAACAAAAAAAAAATCATATATATATATAGATATATACATATGTATATAAGAAAAGACAGCACACTGACACACACACAGACTGAGGGACACACGCACACACACACTCCTACCCACACACACTCACACACATACACTTAGCGAGTCTGAGAAACAGAGATTTACAAGTGCAAGCAGCGAAAAAGTCTTCTGCGCCCAAAAATAGAGTGAAATGTGCATATTGTTGTTGTTGTAAAGCAGGATATAACGGAAACTAACCTACATTTTCGCGCTCTTTCGCACGCTTTCGCACAAGCCAAGACCAAACTAACACATACACAGCAACGAACGAACGAACGAACAAACACTCACGCACACACTTACAGTAACTGTGACGCCTGTGCTGTTGCGCGCTCGCTCGCACGCGCTTCAAACCAGAAAAAGAAATCAACAGTAAATTGTAATAACACTTCTCGGCTTAAGGTGTGTGCGTGCAACGCCGCCGTCGTCGTCGTCGTCGTTGCCGTTGTCGTCGCCGTCGTCGTCGCCATTTGTCGTGGTATGCGTGTGTGTGTGTGTATGTGTGTCAAACAATGTGCGTGCCAGCGCTGTTTTCATTTTTGTTGCTTTTGCCAGCGCCGCTGTGCCTGCTTGGCCAGCATTGTTGCATAGAGAGTTGCGACTAAAATAAAAATGTAATTAATGTAAAATATATACATACATATATACAACAACAACAGAAGCAGCAGCAACAAGAGTTGAAGAAGAAGCAGCAGCACTAGCAGAAAGCGCAATAATAATAACAAAAGTGTGCCCAGCTGCGGCCAATTGAAGTAGCCGCTGTAAAAGGAGAAAGAAGCAAAAGGAGCGCAGAAGGGCAAATTGCAACAATCGAATGCAGTCTGCATATGTATGTATATATTGGTATGTGTATGAGTGTGTATGTGTGCGTATATATAAATAGTAACTAGTGCATTGGGCAAATTGAAATGTAAATACACACAAATACACACACACTCACACACATATGCGTGTGCGTGCGCCTGTGTGCATATCCGATTACATAAAGAAAACAGCTACAACAACTGCTACAAACAAATGCAATAAAAAGCAATTAAACATCTTTTACGGTAAATCAGCGAACATTTTCAATGCTGCATATATATATGTGTGTGTGTGCCTGTGTGTATGAGTATGTGTGGGTGGGCACTGGTGTATTGTCGTGTGTTTGTATGTGCGTTTG
The DNA here is from genome assembly GCA_035047565.1 of Drosophila mulleri. Lineage (NCBI taxonomy): Eukaryota > Metazoa > Arthropoda > Insecta > Diptera > Drosophilidae > Drosophila > Drosophila mulleri. The sequence goes on from JAWNPK010000060.1 coordinate 1,680,249, forward strand.
TTTGCACATGTGTTGCCGAATAGTCGAGGGGGCGTGGCGTTTGCTGTGTGCCCTATTGCGGCCTTTGCGGTTGTGGCTTGTGGCATTGCCTTACTTTTTGTTGTTTTTCCGTTTCTGTTTTGCTGTTTTTCTACTTCTGTTTTTTGTGATTTCTGTCTTTTTTTTGTACTTTTGGCCCATAAATTAGCGCTTGATGTGCTGCACTTAACTAGCGCGCAACCGAGGAGGCAGTCAACGAAAGGCCAAAAACTGTGGCATAGCTCAAGGCGCAGGCCAGCTTCCTAACGAAATGCCCTAAGGTCACGCCCAAAAAACAAAATGAAAAAAAAAACAACAAAAATTAAAATAAGCTCCGCCACATAGCTACCTGAGCTGCTCTTATTGTTGTAATAAAAAATATATTTTGACGATTTGTGTGCTAAGCAAAAAAACAAACGAAGCAGTGCAGGTGAGCAGGGAGAGCGAAAGCGACAGCGAGAGAGAAAGAGTACGGCAGACAGAGAGCAGCAAAATAGGGGGGAAAGAGAGGAGGTTCGTAGGCATACCGCAGGGGTTCCGCTAACTGATTTTTGTGCCCTGCTTGGCCATTTGCTTATCGACTGCCGCACGCAGCAAACAGACAGTAAAACCTCAATTAACGAACAGCCGAAATATGCGGGAAACATACGAGTATGTGAGCAATAAACTTAAGAAGTTGCTTGAGTACTTATATTTGATTAAATTTATATGATAAGATACGGTAAACTGGAATATAATGGAAATAGATGCAGCTACTTATGCATTAAGTTTATACATATGTACATACACAGAAAATAAAAGCTCTTGTCTAGATATCCTGAATTTGCTTTCCAACGTTTGCCTCAATTATCTCCATCATTTAACTACTTATCCATGGAATATTAAATCAGGTACTAAAATAGAATCAAGCAATTCAGGCACCAAGCATCCCTCAGGAGCAGCTCAGATAGTAGAATCCTATATATGCGCATATTAGATAGGATAAGAAACAGTGAAGCCATCGAACGTATTCCATCCTCATTTTCTGTTTATAATTTTTCAAAGCACCCTCTTCAATGTAAACACGTCTATTACTTTAGAGCTGAAGCTACTTCTTAGTGCTCTTTATCGCTTCATTGTTCGCTTTATCGGAGCCCTCACTGTACATAAGTACACACAGCTCTCAGAACTCTCGCCCGCTTAGGCCGGTGCGCCTTTATGACTGCATTGTTGCGTACTTGACACCTGTCCCCCCCTCCCCCAAGTACCCCAGCTCCTCCAGCAGCACACTCTAGCACACTGCCCCCACGCGCCCACGCTCATTCAATCACAGTGCGGCTTCCGACAGGGAGGAGGGTTGGGTGGCAAGACACACCTGCCTGCAACTATGCGAGATGCTGTGCCGTACTTGATATTGAATATTTTATGGCACTTCATCTAACGTTTTCCATTTCGCCAGCGTCAGCGGTGTCAAGAAGTTTTGTAAAAACACAACAGGAAACAGGCCTACGTAGCACCCAAGTCAACCAAACACACGCAAACATACACACACATGCAAACACATAAAAGCTGCTCACAGCATCCGAAGCTTGGCCTCCTTCTGTTTGCCTTTTGCTGTGCGCCATTTATCAATTCTTGTAACTTACTTTTAGTTGTACATGTGTGTGTGTGTGTGTGTGTATGTGTGTGCCATAATGTTAATTAACTTTATCTTTTGGTAATGCTTTAAGTCTTAAAGCGTGCACATTTTCCGCTTCTTCATTTATTCTACTTCTCTCCGTCTCCCTGCTCTCTCTCTTTCTCTCTCTGTCTTTTGCTCGCTCGCTCGTTTATCTTTTCCGCTACGCACATTACGTATACGTTACGTAAACGTAATGCGATAGCAAGCTTACATTGCGCATACGACGCGTAAGCCGTCGTGTAGGTGGCTTAAACTGCACATTATCTGGCAGCCAATTTCCGTTTAATGAGCAGAGACAATTGAGCGGAACGTAAACCGCTGACAGACGAGAAAGAACGTGAATTTCTATGGATTGTCTATAGTATATATACATTTATGTATGATATAAGCAGATAATTAAAGAAGTAATTAAACAGGCTAAGATTATATATTTATTATATTATGACATAAAAAATCTATTTAATAAGGCTAGACTATGGCAGACCCCATAAACTGTATAAGTTCTTGATTAAGCTGACTATCTGAATCGGTAGTCTCATGTTTCTCCCCCTCCGTCGATATATAATACATAGTTGATGCAATCACTCTGATTGTACATAAATCAGGCTGAAATAATCCAATCCTTGCCTTCAATAGGACGAGTAGCTACTGCCTAGGCTTGGGCAATCTAAATGAAAATAATATAAAATTCAATTCACTTCATTGTGCTCTCGAATGAAATGAGCTCCATGAGAGCTTAATAGTATTGAATGCATATATTAAGGCAAATATCTTCTAATTTGGCTGCGTAGCACAATTTACGTATAAAAGCCTAACTAAATGAGTTACCAAACTAATAAGTTGTCCTTTTTTTTCCTCTTTATCCCAATTGCTTTGCATATCAATTGCCTGCAGTAAGCCCTAACTACAAAAGCACAAAATGTGAGGCCAACAACAGCAACAACAACAACAACAGCAATAACAATAAACGAGGCAACAACAAAGTATCAGCAACAAAAGGCAAAGGCGTTGAGCCATGCCCATTATTGGAAATACCCGTCAGACTCAACAGATTTGCATAGCTAAAGACGCCGACCGAAGGATGTCACAAGGAAGGACATGAGGCGAATGCAAAATGCTAACAAAGGCGACAATATTAACGCTAAATGCGACGATCCCAATGTCTGAGCAGTGCTAAAGTGTGACAGAGACAGAGTGAACGACAAAGAGAGCTAACGAAAGAGAAGGAGAGAGACAGAGAGAGAGAGCGAGCGAGCGAGAGTGGGAGGACGAGAGAGCATGCAGCTGCGGTAAGAGAGCAACAACAAAAGCAAACAAGGATATTAACGAGGACAATCAGTCAAGATGAGTGATGATCAAACGCTTGCAGCACAGAATGATGATAAAGGTAAGTTCATAAAGGTGCCACAACACAAACGAACACACACACACAGTTGCATATACATATATGTATATAGTATATAGTAGTTGCCATAAATATCGAGTATGAAACAGATTGTCGAGGCGAACGACGCCTGGTTTGAGTTGCCATCAAATCTGCGCCCGGTCCTGGGCCATGCATATGAAATGAGCCCCAGGCAATAGAGGAGCAGGAGCACGAGGCGGAGGACAGCTCTTGACACCCTGCAACTGGCCCCAAGGCAAACAGGCGAAAATTAAAAGGCACGGCTTGCACAGCTAAGAGATGCCCTGCATGAGCAGCCTGAATTAATTTCTTATTTACGTAATATACAAAAACCGTGCACGACTTAAAGCTACTCTATAAATTGTTGCCAGGGGAATCTGATCATATATGTATTATCCGATTATATATGTATTGAATATAAATAGGTCTCTCTATTAATATATCTCATAAAATATCCAACTAAGAATACTCTGTACTCTAATTTGGATGTAGATTGGGTCCCCCATAACAGAGCAAATGCAACATTCACATAATTTGTATTTGTTATTACTCGTTACGTATTATACTCTGTAAAGTTGTGCATTGACTGTAGAGGTTGAGCACGAGTAGCAGTTGGGCTTAGAGCATATCTTGAACATGCATCTAAGCGTATATAGTAGATTGTATTTTAATCACATTAGTGTGCTTTGCAAAGCATTTGACTAGGAACTACCCTGTAATTGATTACAGATATGGCAAATGAAAAGAAGTGGGAAATTCGCTGTGCATACCTGGTCTTAAAAAATCTTGTCATTAAAGCTATTTACAGGGTATTTTACGGCCTTGTACTAGCGTCTACTACTCCTTATGTTGACTAAAGGATTATCAAAGGACTCATTAAAAATAGAAAAATACACTCGAATTGCCCAATAAAAATTAGTAAACTGATTTCATTTACAGTCGAATGATGTGTAGTTGAACCCGATTCCATGACTAGTTACAGGGTATAGCAACACGCAAGGCTAAAAGCTGTGCAGGGATTGGCAATGAAGCGGGCATTAGAGCAGGGGCCACAGCACGGAGCAGGGGCCACACCGGGGGCCAGCAAGGGGCAGATCTGCATGATGTGGGCGAGTATTTACGGTTAGCTGCTGGTGCTGTGTGTGCGTGTGCTGTGTTGCCTGCTTTTTTTCGCTCTGATGGATGGAGAGGGGCCGTGGAGGAGGGTGGGGGAAGGTGACGTTAGGTGACGTTAGGTGTAAGGGCAGTTGACTACGTTCCGGACTCGTGCTTGGCTCATCAGCATAATTAAATAGCCATTGCTCATTGTGTGTGCAGCTCAATAAAATTGGACTCAAACTCGAATCAAATATGCCACATACAAACGGCGTCCGTGCGTTCACACACACAGCCATACAGACACCCATATAGCCACATACGAGCACAAAGCAATGCTTAAGGAGCAGCAGGATTTGGAGGCTGTTTAAATAAATGATAAACTAAAAACGCAATCGCTAGGGGAGCGACTAGCCATCCCTTTCACACACACACACACGTACACACACGCCCCTCTCCCTGCCTCTCTAATGAGCGGCCATAGGTTACGCAATGCTTGGGGCAGTGGGGGGGAGGGGCACGCGTGGCATTGCTACAATTGCCAGCTGGGCCAATTGTTTGGCCTTAACGCAAACCGTCGCTCAGTGCAGCGGGGAACAATGCACAAAGGCCAATGCGCAGCGCGTCAGCCAGGGGGCGTGGCAGGCGGGCAGGCAGGCAGCGACAACGGATTACAAATATGAACGGAAACGGAAACTAATTAAATATGTAGAGCAAACTGTGCAGCCGTTTACCTTGGACTGTATTCTATTTTATTTTAATTTTTTTTTATTCCATTTTTTATCATTTTTTTGGCTTTTTTTTTTGGTGGCAATTCAATTTGCCTTTGGCCAGGAAGCGTATGGCAAAAGAAAGAAAGTGCAGCACGCTGACTGGCAATTATGTCACACACACACACACACATACATACATACATACATACATACATACACATGCAGACTCGCAACTCCCAGTCACCATTGAACTTGTGCAAAGGTCTGCACAGCTGCAGCGACTTTTAAGATAAATGCATCGGGCGACTTGCAACTTTGACTGGTTTTAATACCTCTCGATCGGTTAACTAGAGACTGGACTGGACTGGAGCTTAGGCTACAGTTGGAGCAACTGAGCAATATACATATATGAATGTATATATAGTAGATGTATATCTTATACATAGCATATATCTTACTGAGTAGCTGATAACACAACCAAACATTGATGTGAGCAGTGATTACTTATGCCTCAATCAAAGAGTTTTCAAGCCAGAGCTATAACATTTGCTATGCAAACAACTTGGCCCAATCTAGTTTCGATCATAACTCGAAGACTTCAAGAGCTGGCGTTATAAAATTTGTTATGCCTATGCTGGAAAGGTCCAGACAGATAGTAAATATTTCAGTTTTAGCCAAAGTCACTTCTTGTGCTTTGTAACACAGCTCGAGCAAGTTGTAAAATATGATATGCTCTTGAACACAGTTATGAAATATATAAAATATATCCGTCTTCTCTTTTCCAATACCCAAACGTTAGCTTCAGCATACCTCAATAACTGTGACACATATAAAATTTCGTATGTAAATGCTCGTAAAATATGGAATATGTTCTCTTGTCTGACATTTATTTAAACCTAACTCAAGCCGACGTGTAGTTAAAGTTATCCAAATTTAATATGTACACGCTCATAAAGTACATGTATAAAGCTATTTGATAACTCTCTTTTGTTGCATACCCAAGACACTTTACTAGATCTTAAAGTATCTTAAAGTACAGCTACAATATATATATTATTATATTATTTTATTTATAATAGTTAGATGCAATTTGAATGAATACTAGCTTATAGTTAAAGCGGTGACTAGAAGGGGTTCTTTGAATATATAATGCTATAATAGATTTCAGAATTGGATGATGATAATGACTTACCATATGTCTGACTGAACTCCATGCGCTTCTGCCACATCAAAAGTCAGCCTGTTTGTATTGTCAGGGTAACTGCTAGTCGTGCATTGCCCGTTTAAGTGTGTTACTTGTTTGTTTGGTTTTTCATTTTATTTTTGGTATTTTTGGAAAAGCCAACTTTTGCTGCATAACTGTGCCGCCGCACCTGTGTGTATGTGTGCGTGTTTGTGTCTGTGTTTGTGTTTGTGTGTGCACAATTTCCTTTTGACTTTGTATCTGAGGCGCTTTTGAGAATCATTTTGCTTCCGCATAAACTTTGGTCGCGCATCTGCCGAAGATGTTGCAATCAGGTTATTGTTGTTGTAGGCGATGTTGCTGCCATTGTTGCCTCTGCTGCTGCTGATGCTGTCGCTGCATTATGCAATACAGGGAAGATGTGCGTTGGTTGCATTTAATGTTAATGTGCGACCGCGAACCGGTTGCCCATCATTGGAGCCCTGCTTCCCAGTTCCAGTCTCCCAGTCAGACTCTTTCTCTTTTCAGCTCTCTGTCTCTCCCGCTATCTCCGTCCCACTCTGTTTCACTCTCACTGCCTCTCAGTGGCTTGGCTTAATAACCCGCTGCTTTGTTGTCGTAGTCTCGACTGTTAATCTTCATCAAGCGTTACACACGAACTTGATTTTCTCGGATAGCTAACGACCTGTACTGTCTGCCTTATATGTATGTATATGTATGAGTATATACTAAAGTCAAAATTATTGTATTCAAAATGCATTTCATATGATTTTTACCTAATCATCGTTACTAGCTATACCCTCTAACTGATTCCGGGTATAGCGAATACTCAAGTCATGTTTGCCAAACTATTTCCTTTGTCCACCATTCATTGATTGTTTGCCCCTGGGGAAGTACTACAAAACTGCTACAAAACAACTGCAGATCTCTCCATTCATATAAGACATCAATAATTAAAAGTATTAACATCTATTATATCATTGATTTTCTTCATTTACTTGCTCAAATCGATTGAAAGCAGAAAATAATGTAAATAGATTTCATAGATGTGAAGTAGCTTAATTATCTCTTTTATTTACATTCCCTTTCTTTGCCTCTTTATCTACATACATATATAGGTATTCATAGATGTTGAAATAGATGTTTTGTATTAGCCATTTATTAAGCTACCTGAGTTTTCCTCTACCAATTTATCTATCTATCTAGCGATGATATATCTGCTACTTATCTCTATTTTCTCTATCCATCTCTACATCTATTTGTCTACCCGTCTTCATATCTCCACATCTGTAAATATTTATATCGACCACAAGATCTCTTTGCTTATCGCCACTGCTATTACAAAAAATCTTCAATCTGAAAACACAGTTTAGGACAGTATTCTCATTAATCACGCTCATTTAAAGCTCTTAAATCGTTTACATAAATTCCTAATTAACAACTCTCACTTTTTATCCAAGATCTAATTGAATTAAGGGCATCTGAGCCAACGGTGCGACATTGAAAACTTTTTCCGCCTCTTATTATATTTGTAACAGCTGCCCTCATTGCTGTTTGCTCTTGCTCTAGCTCTGCCTCTGGCTCTGGCTGTTGCCATTGTTGTTAGCTGATGGCGAAGTGGAGTTTATGTAAGCACCTGGTTTGATGATATTATATATAGGTATATAATATGAATCGGCTGCCTCTGATGGCGTTTGATAGGTCTTTTGTTTACACATTTATGTTGCCTTTTGAGTGAATCAAAATGTATATTAATTAATTTGGCAATAGATGGAATATGATCGGGCGGACTTGCACAACACAGCGAACAAAACGAAACACCGTATGAGAAATGCTAATCTGTTGATTTGCATTGTTACATATAGTATATGTGTGTCAGCTCCAACTCGCCCATCCCCATCTCATTTCTCTTGGATCTGAAAAAGAAATAACGGTTAATGAATATTGCCGCCCACTTGGCCAGCAGCAGCAGCAGCTGGATTACTAATCAGCAGCGAAAGCCAAACAATGGACAGGACCATGAACTAAAACAGACCAAGCAACAGAGGGACAGAGACAGACAGATAGAGAGAGGGAGAGGGAGAGGAAGAGAATATGCAAATACCGATACATAGAGAGCAGAAAGATACAGATACAAAACTAAAGATACATATGCAAAATGTCAGATACAGACCCATAGAGAAACCATGCAGATACTTGGCAAGATACTTACAGATACAAACTGTTAAATAAACATACATGGAAAGCGCATGTATTTAGATGCTTGGCATATATAGATATAGATATGATGTGAGATAGAAATACATACACGCGAGGAATATATATGAACATTTTGACGGATAGATGTAAATATATAGGTATATACCGATACAGAAAACACAATATAAGATATAGATACATGTGGAGAGCACAAGCAGGCACTTAGGGAGATGTGTAGATACAAATGCACAGATACAGATACATATGCATGTTTAAATGAAAACACAGAGATATTTGATATATTGTAGATACAATAAGAGCACGTGCAGATACTTAGATAGGAAACGAAAGTAAGATGTAAGACGAAATACAGATACATTGCATTGCAGTTGCTTATTGTTGCAAATAGATACATTTGGTGAACTAAAGATACAGATAAAGATACAGATACGAATGAAGTGAGATACACATATTCATTCATAGATAGAAATTATTAGATACACAAGCAAACAATAAACTTCAAAATCAATTAGCATACATATACATTTAGTCACTCACAGATACATTTATTGCCGCGAACAGATGCAGATATACAGAGAGAAAAGCATCCGATATAAATTCATGCAGTCTAATGAAGATAGAGATACATTTGATTTAATTACAGTTAAGATATATGTATGTATATGCTGACCAAATTCACAGATACATTTAGTCAGATACAGATGCAGCAATAGTTGCAGATATTTTGGGAAAAGTTTCAGATACACACACACACATAGTCTTTGTAGATACAGATACATTTAGTTTGATACAATTACAGATACGCTCAGTGAGATACATATACAGTTACAGCTACATATAGATGCTGACCAAAGATGGGATGCGGGCTCGGTGACCATGACCTCGTCTCTGATGTAAGAACGCGTAGAAATGAACGGCGAATCGAGACAATTTGCGTTACAATTTCGCCAACGCTGCAGCAGAGCGTGTTATGATGGCTGTTGTTGTTGTTGTTGTTGCTGCTGTTGTTGATGATGTTTTCGGTTTTGCTAGTGGCAGCAACAGCGAGCGAGAAACAGTGGCAGTGGCAGTGGCAGTGGCCGTGGCTGTGGCAGCAACTGGCTGCAACCAGCCAGTGGCAAGTCTTAACCCAATGGCAACCCAATTACGAAATCAGACAAGAGAAATTACTTAAGAAAAAACTGGCAATGCGAATTTGTTGTCATGCACAAAATAATCCGCTTACGTATCTATGTTTACATCGATATGCCTGCGTATATATGTATGTGTGTGCAGAAATTCTATGTAAAGCAAAATCACAGAAGCAGAAGAGACTTGTATTTAAATATGATTTGGTCATGTTGTTCAAATTGTTACGCTTCGTGGGGCAAAAACTCTGAAAATTCTTTTAAATTGAGTAAAGAATAAATGTAGACTTAAGATTTAGCGCGAATTCGTATATGAAAATATGCAGGATATACATAAATTCAGTACAAGGCGCAGAAAATTTATTAAAATGTGTTTGTTAATATGCCAAGAATATATAAACATGATTCAAATATAAATAAACATTTACTATACATTGTATACACATAAATAACATATGTACATATAATAATGCTATAATATATACACACATATTGATAAACTCTTCTATAGCCCTCTATTTGAACATCTCCAAATCTCGACACATTTTGTTGGTAACAAGTTCGACATATCATTAAATTGGCACATAAGCAATCAAAATATTAATTTATCATAATTTGCTAAATGATTTCGAGCACATTTAAATAGATCTATTGACACACTAGCATATATATTTATCTGAAATGTTTGAAAGCAATTGTAATTGGCGTCAATTAAAACGAAATAATTTTGAAATGTTGCCGGGCTGATGACAGCTTAATCATGATTGCTTGAAGACACATTTCATACATAAATGTTAATGGGTTAACAACGAGTTCGAACGAGACGAAAAGACTCGAATTAAAAAATAAAAATAAAAACATAAAGAAACAAAAATGCCGAAAAAAAAACCCGTGAGCAAAAAGGGTTTGGCCAATCAAAGCAAAAGCAATTTCCAGTCCCAGCCAACGGGGCCGTTATGCAAGTAACGGTTGTTGCTGCTGCTGTTTCTGTTGTTGTTGTTGTTGTTGTTGCTATGTCTGTTTATTGCCTAAGGCTCACGGGCAACGGCGACAGCAACAACAATGTGACAAAAGGAATTGCCAATAGGAAGTTCATATCAAGCAGGCAACATTACCATAAGCATAAACGTAAACACAATCAAAATAACAGTTAATGTCCAGCCAGCATTGGGCGCCAGCAGCAGCGGCAACAACAATAAATAATGAAAATGACGACAGGAGGGGTTCAGGCGCGGCGAGGGCAGCTGCACAACTTGCATATTAATTTGTTATTGTTATTGTTGTTGTTGCTGCTCTGTTCGATATACGATTTAAATAATTTGAAATTTTTAAACCAAACCAGATTTTCACTCTTAGTCAATGAAAGTGGAGCAATGGGCCCCGCAGCCCGGCCCTCTGCTTGGTGCTGCAAGCAGCGGAAGAGCTGCTTATGCTTTTCTCGTTTGTTTCTGTTTCTTCGATCTTGATCTCGCGCACAAGTTTTGCAAAGGGCGCCTCGTCTCGTGTAAAAGGTCAACAACACTCTCAAAAAACGAAACGAAACGAAAACGAAATTTGAGAGATGAAAAAAAAAACGAACGAAATGTAACGAAAGCACCGAGCAGCAATACGCGACGGCCTTCAGTGAGTCGACTTCGTCTGCAGACTGCCTGACTACCTGCCTGCAGACGCACTCTCTGCTCTGCTTGCCCTCTGCCGCCCGCGCGCTCTTTCTCTCTCGCTCTCTCTCTCTCTCTCTCTCCCTGTGCTCTGTAGATAAGCTCTTGCACTTGCCAGTGGCCAGCTTACATAACCCGAGCGCTGCTCAATTCGGCAGCTCCGTTAGTTCGTTTCGTGTATAAAACGCGCCGCTGCATCGTTAGCCGAATCATTTACAGTTTGTCGTTGTTCCAGCAGACGACACAAAGCAAAAACAAAGCCCATATCCTTTATCCAGTCAATCGAAGCGTTATGGCGGCGTATTTCATAGTGAGTGTTGTTGTTCTTGTGGTCGCTGCTGTTGCAGCTCATTGCTGTGGTTGCTAACTAGTGCTATCTCCTTCTCCCCCTCTCTCCCTCTCTCTCTCTCTCTCTCTATCAATATCTATCGCATACGTAGCTGAGCGCTCTGCTGCTCGCCAGTCCCGCTGCATGGAGCAAGCCAACCTTTGGACGTGAGCACGTGCACATACGCATCCACCTGCCGGAAAGTGGAGGCGACGGTGGCCATGGCGGAGGCGGAGGCGGCGGTGACTTTTCCACTTACGAAATACACGATCAGGGTCATGGCGGCGGCGGATATGGCGGCGGTGGCGGCTTTGGCGGCGGCGGCGGCGGCGCTCCTCATGTCAGCACCTTTGCAGTCATCACTGAGAATCATGGTGCATCGGTAGGCGGAGGTCATTATGGTGGTTCCGGTGGCTACAGCGCCGGTGGACACGGTCATGGACACGACGACGGCAAACTGGCTGTGATCGCTGCGGCTGCAGGCGCTGCCGGTGGACATGGCGGTGGTGGTGGAGGCCATGGCTACAGCAGCGGCGGCGGCGGTGGTTCACATGACAGCGGCATCGCGCACATTGCGGCCATTGCTGCCACCTCGGACTCCTCTTCCCATGGCAGCGGCGGCTATGGTGGCTACAGTGGTGGACACGGCGCTGGTGGCTACAGCGGCGGCGGCGGTGGCGGTGGACATGGTGTGGCCCAAATTGCCACCATTGCTGCCACCTCTGACTCCTCATCGCATGGCGGCAGCGGCTTTGGCGCCTACAGCGGCGGCGGCGGCGGCAGCTACAGCGTTGGTGGTGGTGGACACGATGATGCCCACTTGGCTGCCGTGGCAGCGGCGACTGCTGCGTCCTCGGGCTCCTCGCATGGATCTGGTGGTGGTGGAGGCTTCAGCAGCTATGCAGCGCCAGCCAGCAGCTATGGACCGCCAGCCAGCAGCTATGGACCGCCAGCCACCAGCTATGGTGCGCCAGCCAGCAGCTATGCAGCGCCAGCCAGCGGCTGGACAGGCTCCGGCTCCGGCTCCAGCTACAGCGGCGGCTACAGCACCGGCAGCAGCTACACTGGTGGCAGCAGCTACAGTGCCGGCCACGACGATAGCCACATTGTCGCAGCAGCAGCTGGCGGCTCAGGCGGCGGTGGTGGCGGCGGCTACAACTACTCCCCGCCCGCTAGCGGCTGGTCCGGCGGCAACTCCGGCTGGGCCTAGGCCAACGGCCCGCTCTGACCAACCCTGGTCGTCTAGTCTATGTTCATGTTAATGGCCCCGCGCCCCATTGGAGATAATAAGTTATGATTCACTCACTGATCAGCATACCCATACGCAGCATCTTCGCAACATTTACTCTTCGTATTTATGTAACCGACCCCTTTCACTCGCCCCCATAAAAGGGGGATTAACCCAAATGTTATGTCCATGTACAAAATAAAGTATGTAGTTTAATAATTTAAGAGCAAAAACAAAACTTGACAAACTTGAGTCTATCCAAAAGTCAAAGCCTCAAGAGATTATGTCAGCCGAGGTGAAAGTGTAAGAGACGAAGAAGAAGCAGAAGGTGGAAGAGGAAGGTGGTCGATGGGAGATTCGAGATGGAAGGTGGGAGATGCCCGTTGAGCGATGAGCTGAATGAAGATCAAGTTGAAGACGTAAGACGCGATGATGCAATGCAAATTCAAGAGCAATCATAATTATTAGCGCAATGATAATTATGTTAATTATCACAATAATAATGAAGTTGCTTTATGTAATTAGATAAACAATTATTATTTGAGATGATTAAAAATGTTTATACTTTATAAATGTATACTTATATATAGATACATATATTGCCTACATACCAGGTCCTATGTCAGCCAGGTGCGTCTATAACTACAACAATATATAGAGCTATATCTATATGCACAGCTATGTAGAGTGGAGAAGGGGTATTAGACAGTTGATCAAATTCTTCTATCTATCATCTACTATGACCATATATGTATATGATATATTATTTATTATTTTATTTATTTGTGTGTGGTTTGATTTTTGTTGAAATTTTAAAATTTGTTTGCGTGTATAAATAAAGAGGGATTTGATCCATGGTTAAAAAACGAAAACAACGACAAAATTTTGTTGGACAAGAATAATTCGGAATTTGTTTGATTGTTATTTTTTTTTTTTTTTTTCTTTGCTTTGTGGTTTTCCTTTGCGTCTTTTTACTATCGAAAATTGTTGAGTTTCCCTTAATCTCCATATTTGTAGTATTACTATCATATTCACTTCGTTCAATTTGAACTCACGTTTGGTTCTTCCTATCAATTTCAATTTGTATTTCAATTCGAATTTCAATTTGAATTTCAATCGTTTGTCGTTTGCGCTTTGGTTATACGTTTACTTTGAATTTTTCTTTTTGGCTTTGTTTTTTTCCTCATTTTGCTGGCGTTCGTACTGCTTGTAGGGCACGGTGACTTTGTTATTGAAGTAATCGTAAATGGTAAAATAGCAGGCGGACATGACGCCCGACTTGAAGAGAGTGGGCCACATGCCCTTGTAGAAGCCGCGCATGCCCTCCTTCTCCAAGGTGCTCCGTATGCATAGCATTATCGTGTCGCAGAGCGGATTGACCCCGAAGCTCTTGCGGTCCTCCTGGAAGTGGCTGAGCATGGTGCGCTTCTTGATCAGATCGGCCGGATAGATCAGTATCTTGGCGAGGACGCCGGAGATGGCGCCGTTCATGAAGAGCAGCGGCCCCGGTATTTCACGTCTCACATGCTTCTCCTCCCGTATAAGGCTGATGATCTTGAACGTAAGGTGATTTAAGAATTTGTAAATGACAAAATTGGCACCGACTAGCGGATAGATCTGCACCAGGGTCATCATCATGCCGCTGGAGACGCCTCGCAGTCCCTCATTCTTGAATACTTTGTGCACGCCGGAGAGCGGCTTCAGAGTGCCGGCTGTCGTACCCGGATCGGCAGCAACCACACGTGTCCGCACCACATCGAACGGCTGGGCAACCACCGTGCCCACACAACCGGCCAAGCCGCCACACATAAAATAGGACAGATGGACATTATCGCGACCAAATTTATACTGCAACGCAGCCGTGTGCAGCTGCTCGTATGACCAGAACTGGACCAGGGCATAGGTGATGCTCATCATTTGTGCCGGCAGATGACCCTTCCAGATGCCGCGCAGACCCTCCTCCCGGAAGATGGACGAAAAGGCTTGCAGCATACCGGCGTATTTGGAAACGTTCGAGCGTTTCTTTAGAGGCTCCACCTGCAATTGGAATCGAATCTTCAGCACGTCGAATGGGTGCGCTACGAATCGGGTCAATGCACCTGAAACACCGCCTCCGAGAGCCTGCAGCATTTGCACTTTCGCTGAGTTCGCATTGCTTGCCTGCGAAGGTTTTCAGAATTGATATTAATCTATTTTCGTTTATTCTGTATATAGCCTAAAATGATCAAAACTGATAAGCCCTGAGCAAATTCATTTTAAAGAAATCCGTTTAGACTATTCTGAATGACACAAGAACCACCCTATGCTCAATTCGGTATAGAGATTCATTCTACTACTACAAGATTTAACTGAAGCTTTCTTTTTATTATAATTTCCTAGTCTATACTAGGCACGAAAAATGACTTTACTGATGTTTACTTCTAAGATAAATGGGACATTTATGCCCCAGAAAGAGAAAAACACTTTATTTTAACTAAGATTTATGTGACACCCTGTGTGATGTGCTTAATCATTTACTAACTTTAACATCAACTTAAATTTCAACTCACGCTCTCTCCCTCTCTCTTTCTCGCATTGGTTGCAGTCGCCAAACAGCAAGTCGTTGCCTACACGCAAAAGTCGCAGGTCAAGCACGAGAATCGGCACATTCAGCTGGTGCGCGAATATGGCTTCCATCCGCGGACGAAGGCCTCCGTGGAGGATGGCGATGTATTGCCACGAAAGTTTGAGCCGTTTCCGGAGGATATGTACGGCAAGCCGCTCGAGGAGATTGACACCTTTATATATGAGGAGGTAAGCAAGAGCCCCCGCGCACACACACATACTCGCAACACTCATCTGCATATTAGCGTGGCAAACGAAACAAAGCGAAAGCGAAAACGAAAACGAAGCAACTACAACAAGAATGGCAACAAAATTTATTAAAATGCTGCATTTGGCCCATTGCCATTTCCATAGCCTTTAATTAATAACTCGAACAAACAAACAAACTCAAACACACACACAGACACACGTACATACAAACATACACACGTACACAGGGCAAACCCAAACCGTTTCAATGCCCCTATTCACAATGTGCAGCAAGTGGCACAAGCGGAAATGGAACGCGCTGTCGTCGCCATTGTTGTTGTGCAAAAGTGCAAAATGCAACGACTTAATGAAAATGAATGCACTTTTTGATGCCAAAATAGGAAAAAAGTAGCAACATAAAAAATACTGAGGTTAATGTAAATGCAAAACGGCTAGAGCAGCCCTCGTGGGGCCGCCACTTGAATAAGCGCCACGGATATCAGCATAATGTGCCACAAAAAAGGGCAAATAAAGTGAGAGTAAATTTAGCAACAGCTAAAGTAAAGAAATACAAATACAAGTACACACACACATACGCAAACACATGTACATATACAAACAGGAAATGGGTCAGGCAGAGAGTTTGCCTTAAAAATGGCCGAGCAGCAATGTGACAACAGTTTTTTTTACGTGACTGCTAACTTAAACAAACTGCCAACGGCCGACAGGTGGAGCCAGCAGCTATACAGCAGCCCAGCCAGGCAGGCAGCAGGCAAGCCAACCAGGCAGACAAATTATAGGCGAACATGCAAGTTTACTCAAGACTTGGCGGCATTCCATAAAAAAAAAAACACACACACATAAACGTGTTCTGACCAAATAATTCCACTGGCCTGAGTTGGGCCGTAGCGTAAACATGCATTCAAATGGCCATCAGGGCTGGCGTAAGTGTAACGTAATGTTGCCAGACATTTGAGCGCAAGCACGCATGGCAACGCCAAGGCGTTTGTATGTCGTGTGCCTGTGCGTTGGTGTACACTAAAAGGGGAACGGAAAATCAAAGTGCTTAATGGCATTTAATGGCACACTTTAAGCTAGCCAAAAGCAAGAGCAAACATCTGCAATGGCATATGATAAGAGACCAGCAGCATGTTTGCCAAAATGTACACAATCTAAGAACATACATATTTCACCCCTCTCCTGCCCTCGTACACTTTATCTGGTTACAAGTGCTAACACAACTTTTCATTTTGCGCACACGCTTTTTCTTAAGCTCATACACACACACACTTGCATACAGCTGCCCAGAGCATGCAAATTTATAGAGTACGCATACACATACACACACTTACACCACAGCTATTTGGGGGGCCATAGAACGAACAAACTGCCGCCCAATCCTAATTTCTGCTTGTTACATTAAAATTTCTGCTTACACGGCTGAACGATAAACGACCTTGAATGCAGGGGAGAGCATTTGATTATCCTCCGCACACTTAATTGAAGAAATCAGCGCTAATGAATTTGCCCATCCTGCCCAGAGCACAAAGCAGGCTAACGGGCAATGCCAATCAGAATGTTTTGCTAACAAATCAATGACGCTTCCGCCTTCGGACGTTGCAAATAGACCTTGGCCAACTGACCATCGCGGTCGGATGTTTGCCATTTGTCTGCTACTCACCTTTTTTTCCCTTCCCCCCATATTTATTTAGGGTAGCGCTGTTGCCGTTGTCCTGTTAGCAAAAATTTAAAAACAAAAATGTCCAAATGATGCTTTGGTAAAATCCAACCAAAACGATGGATATTCCGGCAGTGTTTTTGTACTTAATCTAAATACAATAAAATTCGCATTGTGGGCGGACTCCAAAGACTTCTTGGCAACGTTGCAGACGACACTCACGCTACCACAATTCAGTTTCAAACATATACAAGCGAGGGCCGACCCGCACATGTGTACATATATTTGGTTATGTTGAAAAAGCACGTTCGAAATACTTTAAAACTGATTCCGCTTTCGACTAATGTTAACACAAAAATTTTCTGTTTTGTTTTTGTGGAACGTTTTTAAACCAGCAATTTATTTAAGTTTTCTCAAATGGAAATTTCAAAGTGAATTTTAGTAAGCACATTTATTTTTCTGGTTGTCGAAAACTAAATTTGCAAATTACTTCGGGCGTCATTTTGCCCAGTCGGTATTTTTCCTTTTTGTACGTCAGAAGTTCCTGAAATGGATGAGAAACAAAAAATATCAGTATCACATGAGATCTAAGCGGCAAATGGAGCGCTAGCGCTCCGCCGGCCATCTACGAATGGTACTCACCACGAAAATGGTCGATAGCGGAATGGCAGGTTTACTTAGACCTTGCACGCATCTTCCTGCGCTTACGCTTCAACCTACGCATACGCTTCTTACGCCACTGGAAATACACAAGAATACACAATCAATGTAGCAATTGCTTTTTAAATATTTAACACACTTATTTTTTTTTTTTTCTTCTTTACTGAGCACTTGACTGGGAGAAAAATCGAGACTTTACCTTAGCTCTCATTTTCCTTCTGCTTACGAAGACGGCCTGAGAACGAAAGAACGACGGTCGAACGGAAATCTAGCTGGCAGCTTCGCGTGGCCCGACTTTGACAGTTCACAAGTTATCGATAGGTCGCATGGCATTTGCTTAACATGAAACATTTCTGCTGCGTAGGGAGCAATTCTGTTAAGTGGGGAGCAGCACTGTTATGTTACTGCCAACGATAAAATGTTAAAATCAACCCTAATATGGCGCCAAATCAACCATTTCTTTTCAGACGTTTTGTGTGGTGTCGAAGCGTTTCCGAAAGAATTATATACATCGTTTTACGGGCACCAAAAGCTTATTCCTCTTCCATCCATGGAGTCCATGGCGACGAGTCTGTGTCTATATAGCAACAAATCAATTCTTCGACTACTGTGTAATGGCAACTATACTGTTCAACTGTATATTCCTAGCCATGACAGAGACTGTGGAGGAAGCGGAGTAAGTAGCCAGCTTTTTTTTATGATTTGATGATGGTTCTACAATCGTTGATCGATACTACTTTTAAATTTGCAGATATATCTTCCTGGCCATTTACTCAATTGAAATGGTTATAAAAATCATTGCCAAAGGCTTTTTGCTCAACAAATACACCTATTTGCGTAATCCATGGAATTGGCTGGATTTTGTGGTCATCACTAGTGGCTACGCGACTATCGGCATGGAAGTGGGAAATTTGGCCGGGCTGCGAACATTTCGTGTGCTCCGCGCACTTAAAACGGTATCCATTATGCCGGGCCTGAAAACGATTATCAATGCACTGTTGCATTCGTTTCGCCAATTGGCAGAGGTCATGACTTTGACCATCTTTTGCCTGATGGTCTTTGCGCTGTTCGCCTTGCAGGTTTACATGGGCGAACTGCGCAATAAGTGCGTGCGAAATGTGCCCACAGATTGGACGAATATATCGCATCTGGATTGGAAAATGTAAGTGGAGAAATAGCCTTGGAACTGATAATGTCACAGGAGTGAACAGAAATAAGTTCGTTTTACTTGAATGCCACTTTATTTTTTTGCCATTTTTAAGCTATTAAATTCTGCTATACGTCTGTATAACATTGTTTTTTTTTTTCCAGCTGGGTAAATGACACGGACAATTGGCTGTACGATGAGGATGAGATGCCGACGTTATGTGGCAATCTGACAGGCGCTCGTCATTGTCCGATGGGCTATATGTGCATCTGTGTCGGCGATAATCCCAATCATGGCTATACGAATTTCGACAACTTCATGTGGTCCATGCTGACAACGTTTCAATTGATTACGTTGGACTATTGGGAGAATGTATACAATATGGTAAGCAGCTCTTAAATTCTACTATTCATTTAGTCTCACGAGTTCTCTATCTCGCTCTCCCATAGGTTTTAGCTACGTGTGGTCCAATGAGCGTTACATTTTTTACAGTGGTTGTGTTTTTTGGCTCTTTCTATTTAATCAATTTGATGCTGGCTGTTGTGGCATTGAGCTACGAGGAGGAGGCGGAAATTACAAATGAGGTAAGCTATCTATAAGCCAAGAAAGAGCTCTGCTAAGCCCTCTCTTACTCTTCCAGGAGCGAAAAAAGGATTTGCTGGATCATAGAGATGATTCCACCTTTAGCTTTGATCCATCAGTGCTGAATGTCAAGAAGCTCAATAAAAACAATAAGAAGAAAATTGATTCACGCAAAGGCGTGCTGCTGGCCTCCTACAGCAAGAAGAAGACGCGGCGAAAAAAGGGAAAAGGAGGCAAGGACAATATCAGCATTGGCAACGGCAATGGTAATGGCAATGGCAATGATCATGGAAATGGCAATGGTAATGGCAATGGCAGCAATGGCAATGATCATGAGCGATCTAAAGTGCACTCGGCTACGCCTAGTCCAGGACTGAGTCCGCGGCACAGCACCACGGACCGTCCTTCGGCTTTGGCGCTGCAAGCACAGCAGCAATACCAGCAAATGGAGCAACAGCAGAAGCAGCAGCAGCAACAGAAACAGCTTGTTCAAAGCGAAGCAGCTGCAACGTCGCAGCAGCGAACACGCATTAGCTTTAGAGAGGGTAGCGTTAAGAATCCCAATATGCTGTACCCCTCTGACTATAAGGGCCAGCTAATCACAAGCAGTCGTCAGACGAGCTCCAATTCAAGTGGAGGCGTCAATCGAGAATCCTCTCAAGACGATTCGGGCGTGGTGGACGATCACGACGATCAGGAAACGGGCAACGAAATGGGTCATGTCTCTACAGTGGAGCTGGCTCTATCGCCACGCGAGGTGCGCCTAATCAAATGCAATGGCAACATAGCGCGCATTAAGAATCACAATGTCTATGCGCTGCATCAGGAATTCTCCTCCGAAGTGGTCGTCATTGGTTAGACAACAACCGAATATATATAATTTTAATATATATACTATAGTTTATGCTCTTTTCAGATGATCTGCCTGATCGCAATTGTGATCGCTGCGTGCACTGCTGCGCGGATTACGAGAGCTGGCTACAGTTCCAGAATTGCCTTTATAAGGTGGTGCGTGATCCGCTCTTCGAGCTGGCTATTACGCTGTGCATTGTGCTAAATACCGCATTTCTGGCCATGGAACATCATGGCATGAGCGAAAGCTTTCGCAATGCCTTAGATGTGGGCAACAAGGTGCATATAAATATATATAAATAAAGCTAGCTAAATCTGATATAACATCTTTCCCCATTTCTCAGGTGTTCACATCCATTTTCACCTTCGAGTGCATTGTGAAGCTGATGGCTTTATCCAAAGAGTTCTTTCTATGTGGTTGGAACATCTTTGATTTGATTATTGTCACTGCCAGCCTGCTTGATATCATTTTCGAGCTAGTTGATGGGTTAAGTGTGCTGCGCGGTCTGCGCTTGGTAAGAAAACTTTTTGCATAGAGTAACAGAAGCTTAGTAACTACTACGACTTCTATTGCAGTTGCGTGTACTGAAACTGGCGCAGTCTTGGACGACGATGAAGGTGCTGTTGAGCATCATTATATCGACAATTGGTGCGCTCGGCAACCTCACGTTGATCCTTGTTATAGTCATCTATATATTCGCTGTGATTGGCATGCAATTGTTTTCGAAAGACTATACACCCGAAAAGTTTGATCCCGATCCGGTGCCCAGGCAAGATTGCTTCTATATATTCATATCTAAAAGTATTCAATGAAGTCTTCCTTTTACAGATGGAATTTCAATGACTTCTTCCACTCTTTCATGATGATCTTTCGTATTTTGTGTGGCGAATGGATTGAACCACTATGGGATTGTATGCGTG
Organism: Drosophila mulleri; assembly: GCA_035047565.1. Taxonomy (NCBI): domain Eukaryota; kingdom Metazoa; phylum Arthropoda; class Insecta; order Diptera; family Drosophilidae; genus Drosophila; species Drosophila mulleri. The sequence goes on from JAWNPK010000060.1 coordinate 1,701,517, forward strand.
CCGAAGAGGAGGTTGGATTTATTTTATAGTTATATATCCATTTATGTATACTATATGCAATATTTTTGCCATTACAGCAAGGTGCTTCCACATGCTTTGCCATCTTCTTGCCCACGTTGGTGATGGGAAATTTTATGGTTTTAAATTTGTTCTTGGCTCTGTTGCTCAACAGCTTCAATTCCGAGGAGCTGAAATCTAAAAAAGAGGCAAGTCCAATGCGTTTTCCACTTGGAAGGAGAAATGCTTTTCATATCTATTGTTATGTGGAATGTCTAAATGTCTATCCGTTAAATGTGTATGTGTGTGTGTGCCACTTAAACAAAAAAAGGAAAACCCTTAAGCTAAATACCGAACCGAGTCTTGAGCACAAGCGCAAAGCTTGTCATTAAAATCCAAAGAATAAAACCAAATACTTATATGAAACCTATATATTTATAAATATCTACTCTATATATCTACATCTATATGGTGTTTGCCTTGCACTTTGTATGCGTGTCGTTTGAGTGTGATTCGTGTGTAACTAGATTAACTAGACTAAGTATCTAATATCACATTCCACACAAAATGCATTAAAAAATACAATTGATGCCCAATTGAATTATACACTGAAAACAGAAAGAAAAGCACTTTTACCCGAAAAAGGTGTAATATACACGGAAGTAAAATTATTTAAATTCTCATCCTCACTCAAACACTGAAACTATTGTTGACATTGTTAATGTATTAATTTTTATATTTAACCTAAATATTGTTTATTCAATTTCGGCTTTGTACGAAATTTCATATTTTTATCGTTGGTATATTATTTAAACGTATGTCTATTGCATTTCCTGTGATAAAAACCCTGTCTAAGTCTCAGTGTCTTAAGTCTTGATATAATACTCTTTTCATATGCACTAAAAATTTAATTGTATTAACTAAAAAACTAAAACTCTGTTCGTCAACTTTTGCACAATGCGTTAAAAACTTTTTAATACTAAAACACAAACACACAAAATACACCTAAAAATACAAAAATAATAACCCAATATTTAAAACCACACAAAAAAAAAACCGTTAAACAGATTTTCAAGAAAAAGGTAATTTTTTTAAACTCAAACTTTAAACAACCTACTTAAACAAATTGTTTGCTATTTTTATTTTATTTAATAAGCTAAAATTTAACAAAAAATGCCTGTACATAAAACCAATTAATGATTGTATTTGTAAAAAAAAAGTGCAACTAATTTTCTTTTTGCGTTTCTAAATGTTTAGCTTTTTGGCTGTTAGATTGTAAATTGTTGCATTGGACTAACTAATTATATATGTATATGTGTGTAAATTAAAAAAAAAAAGATTATTAGTAGTGTAATCTTTAGTTGTGCATACCCCATCTGTAAAGCGATTAAATCTAATGCCGATTCTTTGCTTCGTATAGGAGGTGGGCGAGGAGTCAAAGCTGGCTCGCAGCATCGAACGCGTGCGCGATTTGATAAGAAAGAAGCGGCAGGAGCGCAAGGATCGTAAAGAGCGTAAATTTGCAGAAAAGTTTCAGCAAATCGTGCTCGAGGCACAGCAGCAGGCGCACTCTGGCACGGTGGCAGTGAGAGAGATTGATAAGCCAGGTCTGCTGGAGGAAACAAAATTTCATAGATTAAGCTATCAGGTGAGTTGAGCTAAAAAATATGTAGCTAAAGAGAGACAGAGAAAAACAGAATTTTTAAACGTATTTCATTGTCCACAGGAATCTATGAATCGTCCCGTTTCCGGCTCCGATTTTGGCTTTCAAATTCCACTCAACGATGGCCTGCACACCATAGTCGATGGCCTGGAATATGACGAGGAGCCAGCAGCACAGCATCAGCAGCAGCCTGTAGCTGATTCCCTGCCACCCACATACGAGTGCGCCATGCTGCACGCCTCGAGCAATGGCGTTGCCTCAAATCTAACGCCTTTGGCGGCTGCTGAGCGCAGCCGATTACAGCATCAAATCTCCTCGGGCGTGGGCACACAACAGAACGATTCGCTGCAGAACGATTCAGCAACATATACGGAATCGATAGAGCTGCGTCTGCTGGGCCAATACAACTCCACAGATACAGATCCGTATGCCTATGCAACGGATCAGCGTAGCGGCTCGCTGCAAGACACCGACGAAGCCTTCATCAAGTATCAAAAATCGCTGCTAACACGTTCGCCCAGCTATCGCAAATCCCTCGATCGTCTATCCCAATCCAGCGGGCAGTCGCAACGCTCTCTGTTGCCCTCGCGCAGTCTCAAGTCTGAAGAGAGTGCCTTGCGAAGACACTCCAGTGGGCACTCGCTCAACTCCATTTCACTGGAGCAGGATGAGCTGCTGTCACAGCAGGCGAATTTGCGCGAGGAGCTGCTCAATTGCGATCAGAAGGAATTGTTTCAGTTTCTGCAGGAGGACGAAGAGCTCTTGGGCAAGAAGAAGCCCATGACGACAAGCAGCATCAAGTCGAATCTTAGCTATATCTCCAATTCCATAATGCAAACCCTGGACTCGAGGCACAGTGGCAGTCATTCCAATGGCCAGCAGGAAAGCGAGCCACTGATGGAACAGCACTCTGAATTTGACAATATCATACAGAGTTTCGAAAAAGAATTGGAAGAGATTAAGCGCTCGACTAGCTCGCTGGAGAGAAAGATTTCAACACTCTCCGAGCCTTCGCCTGCAGCGGATGAAGCAACCAAAGCGATCATGGATCACATAGCGATCATAACTGGCGCCTCGGAACGCACAGCTGCCGATGAGGTAGTGCATCCATTGAATCCCTACGATAGTTACGATCTGTCCACTGTGCCCCGACGCTCTCAATCTGTCAGCGCTGCCGCCCAGCGACAATCCGTAAAGCTCAAACGGCGTAGCTTAGAGAAGCAGCGCAAGATCGACGAAGACTTTAGCATATCGAATGAAATACGCAAAATCTGTGATCAAATACACGCCCCCTTTGCAGCAATGGAGGCACTGGCTGTAGCAGCAACCAGTGGCAGCCATCAATCCGGCAGCCAGTCGCCCTTCATGAGACGGAAGAACGATCCATTTAGCGTGCAGTTCGATCGATTCAAGCGCCTGTCGCTGATTGAGCGCGTCGAGGAGCTGCCCGAGGAGGATAAGCCCATATCGACGCTGCGCATTGAATCGGAGAAGATGCCGCGCAAGTTTCTCAACAGCGACAAACTGCGCATGGACAGCCTCTCGCTGAAGAGCACCAATTCGTATGAGAACCTACTGATACAGAAGCAAATGTGTAGGGATGCTGCCAAGCAGCCAGCCACGCCGCCCACGTCTCTTAAATCGAGCATTGAGCCGCCGACACTGGCGCAAATTTCATCGCTGAAAGCAACACCGCCGCTGGCTGCTTTAACTGAGCACCAGCAGCACTATCATGCGACAAGCATACAGCAAACCACAACCCAAGCTGCCACTGCAGTAACAGCAACAGCAGCAACAACAACAAAGGCTGCGAGCACGGCTGTGAGTAGTAAACAACGCCGTGCCGAGCATCCACAATCGACATTAGACAAAGCCGCTTCCTTTCAATCGGCACGCACCGAGTCGCACAGCTCCGGCACAGCTTCACATTTAGCTCTGCCCGGAATGGGCAGCAGCACCAACACCAATAATCGCCAGCAAGAGTTGCTTAGAGCTTCGAGCAGCGAGAAGACTGAGCCGTCGTTAGGCAAACCATCCGCGTTTGCACGACTCACCGAAAAACCATGGCATTGTCTGGTATCCTACGTAGACGATCTCACTGTCGGTGGGAGACGTAACTCGCAGGGCGCCTACAATGATCCCATGACTTTTCCGAGCTTTGGCCAGGCAAAGCCGCCAAAGGTGCCAGACGATTGTTTTCCACAAAAGTGCTACGAGCAGTGAGTGATCATGAAACAATATATGTATAGCAGCTATACCTTCATTTACTTTTGTTTTCCAGCCTGTATTTCCGTTGCCCCTGGTTCATGTCCTGCATGGACACGCCGAGTGCCAAGCATTGGACACGCGTGCGTACGGCTGTCTTGACGGTTGTCGATACTCCGGCCTTTGAGTGGTTTGTGCTAGTGTTGATCTTTGCGTCTAGTATTACGCTCTGCTTCGAGGATATCTACTTGGATAGCAATAAGACTTTAAAGCGTGTGCTCTATTGGACCAATTTCTCCTTCTGTCTCATCTTCGTCGTGGAAATGGTGCTCAAGTGGTTGGCTTTAGGATTTTCCAAATATTTCACCAGCTTTTGGACTATACTCGACTTTATTATAGTTTTTGTAAGATCTCTAGAGCTTGACTATGTATATGTATGTATATATGTATTTATTATGTATTTATTTGCTTTTCAGGTTTCTGTTTTCTCGCTACTCATTGAAGAGAATGAGAATCTTAAGGTTCTGCGCTCTTTGCGCACCTTACGCGCTTTGCGTCCGCTGAGAGCCATCTCTAGGTAAGTGGCCGACCGAGTTTTTCTAGGTTTAGGTTGCACCTAACTAACTGCTGAATCTGTGAAAGAGAGAATCAATTCTCTATCTAATGCTAATCCAAGTGTAAGCTCTCTATCTCTACGTAGGTTTCTACTTTCTTATAACTCTTATTTCTTTTCAAACTCAAATCAAATTAAAACAAATCCAATCGAATCGAATCGAAAACAGCGCCAAATGAGCTGTGCAGTGTTTAATACAATCTCGTCTTCTTTATGAATTTCGAATAGAAATCTATCTTTGTAGTACATATCTCCATAACTCCATATATCCATAATGTACATAGCCAACGACTCGTATAGTATCGGTACTATCCTTTGTATATACATAAGCAGTCAACACTTGTAATATACATGTATACTCAATATATTTTGTGTAGTTCTTTTAGAGGATGAGAAAAGCACATTCCTTATATTATAATTCGGCCTTAAACTGTATTTTGTAGCTGTATCCCCTCCCCAAAAAGAAATTATCCCATCCGTAACAGATTTTTTAGCGTTTCATAAAACATTTCTATTCCAGGTGGCAAGGAATGCGGATTGTAGTAAATGCTCTCATGTATGCAATACCATCAATTTTCAATGTACTTTTGGTTTGTTTAGTTTTTTGGTTAATTTTCTCAATAATGGGTGTACAATTCTTTGGTGGTAAATTTTTCAAATGCGTCAATGAGTTGGGCGAATTGCTGCCGATTACTGTAAGTATGCCAAAACCCAGATCAGGATCTCTAATTATATTTTCCTCGATATATATATAAATATTGAAAACTTGATGTAACATATTTTCCTTTGGCTCTCCTTGTAGGAGGTCAACGATAAATGGGATTGCATTGAGCAAAACTATACGTGGATCAATTCGAAGATCACCTTCGATCATGTCGGCATGGGCTATTTGGCTCTACTGCAGGTGGCCACCTTCGAGGGCTGGATGGAGGTGATGGCGGATGCTGTGGATGCGCGAGGCGTCGATTTGCAACCTCAGCGCGAGGCCAATTTATATGCGTATATTTATTTTGTTATCTTTATTGTGTGCGGATCGTTCTTTACACTCAATCTATTCATTGGAGTTATCATTGATAATTTCAATATGCTCAAGAAGAAGGTAAGCCATATGGCCTAAGTTCTCAACCAGACTAATCAATACTCTCTAATTGTTCAACAACTGTACATATTATAAATATAAAAGCAACTCTAAACAACAATCCTCTTACCTAACCTGAAAAAACAATTGAAAAAAAAAAAAAAAATCACTTTAAATGTATAAAACAATCGATGTATAAACCCTGATTCCCCCTCCGTTAATTCAGTTATCGGTGTTCAATAACTAGTGTGTGTATTGGTGTTTATTTTCTTATATTGTTTTTGATATAATTATATATATGTGTGTATTGTATGTATTGTATATATAAATAAATGTTCATTCTATTCTCATCACTTTTATATAGTATGAAGGAGGAGTGTTGGAAATGTTTCTCACCGAATCTCAAAAACATTATTACACCGCTATGAAAAAATTGGGACGAAAGAAACCACAGAAAGTTATTAAGCGACCTATAAATCATTTTTTAGCTATGTTTTATGATTTATCCAATTCGAGAAGGTAAACAAAACCAAAAAGTTTTCTGCAAAAACCCAAAAAAAAAAAAATACAAATTATTTTTGCTTAACCTATACTTCTATGTAAAGTGAAAATATATAGTTTTAATCTATACTCTAACTGTTAGCTCTATAAACATAATACTCTACTGCTGGTTAGGCAAACATCGACACGATCTAGAACATTCTCTATCTGTCTCTCTCTCTCTCTCTCTCTTGATATATATCTATATAATTTTTGATTTGGTGATAAAATCCATTTGAACACTTCACATTCTCCGCATTTGATGATGCTTCGCTGGCTGTTTTGTTGGCTGCTTCTTTAGCGCAACCCGAAGAAGTCGCCCAAACGCCTATAAGCCATAATGCAACTACAAATCTTTTCCAATCCGATATGTTTATAGATGTTTTAGAGCACTACTACTACCTAATATCTTACTATAAATAGATGTTTCCTAATGCATTCGAAAAATCAAATCTAAACGCACTCTGTGAAGTGTGGGCATGCATTCTGTAAAGTAAAGTAAATAGTTAACAGAGTTAGTGGTCGGGGGTTGATTTATGATCTATGTAATTATTATTATAATACAAAATAAATAATATCGACAAGCATGAATATAAAAATAGAACAAGTCCTTAGTCTTATGCTACTCAAATATCTGTATATATATTTTGATAGTTTATGTACTTTGAGCAGCATCTGCACTTCGGCACGCACGAAGTCTGTGTCTCTCTCATTTCTTCGAAAACTCCTTACTTAATTAATATCTGTTTGTAATTTCATATGTATGTATACGATTGAATCGGCATCGATCATATATGCAGATTCGAAATAGCGATCTTTGTACTGATTTTTCTAAATATGCTTACAATGGGTATTGAGCACTACGATCAGCCCCATGCTGTGTTCTTTATACTAGAAGTGAGCAATGCATTTTTCACCACGGTCTTTGGACTAGGTAAGTGCCCGTAACCAGGCATTAGCCTATATGAACCTATAGTTTATAGTTTATACATCATACCTATTTCTATGCTCACATCTACACTTGCATCAACTCTTGTACTCACACTTGTACGACACTCAATCCTTCACAGAGGCCATAGTCAAGATTGTGGGTCTGCGCTATCATTACTTCACGGTTCCTTGGAATGTCTTTGATTTCCTGCTGGTGTTGGCCTCCATATTCGGCATACTCATGGAAGACATCATGATTGATTTGCCCATCAGTCCGACGCTGTTGCGTGTGGTGCGCGTCTTTCGCATTGGCCGCATCCTGCGTCTCATCAAGGCGGCCAAAGGCATACGCAAGCTTCTATTCGCTTTGGTCGTCTCGCTGCCAGCCCTCTTCAACATTGGCGCCCTGCTCGGCCTCATCACATTCATCTATGCCATATTGGGAATGTCGCTGTTTGGACATGTCAAGCTGCAAGGCGCGCTGGATGACATGGTGAACTTCCAGACGTTCGGCCGCAGCATGCAATTGCTGTTTCGTCTGATGACGTCGGCAGGCTGGAATGATGTGCTGGAGTCGCTGATGATACAGCCGCCGGATTGCGATCCGTTCTTCAATAGGCAAACGAACGGCGATTGCGGCCATCCGCTGCTGGCGATCACCTACTTTACGAGCTTCATAATAATCAGTTATATGATTGTGATTAACATGTACATTGCCATCATTCTGGAGAACTTCAATCAGGCGCATCAGGAAGAGGAGATTGGCATCGTTGAAGACGATTTGGAAATGTTTTACATACGCTGGTCCAAGTAGGTTCTCGATCTAGAGTCAGCAATGAGCACGGAGGCTGTCCGAATATTAAGATTAAATTTGCACTTGATTTCGTTACAGATATGATCCACATGCCACCCAATTTATACACTTCTCGCAACTGTCCGATTTTATTGCCTCACTCGATCCACCATTGGGCATCTCGAAGCCCAATAATGTCGCTTTAGTGTCATTTAATCTACCCATCTCGAAGGGTAATAAAATACACTGTCTCGACATTTTGCACGCGCTAGTTAAGCACGTGCTAGGTCATGTCGAGGAGACCGATAACTTCAAACAGTTGCAGGAACAAATGGATGTCAAGTTCAAGAAACAGTTTCCAACACGAAAAGAATTGGAAATTGTTTCATCAACACGGATCTGGAAGCGCCAGGAAAAGGCAGCAAAGACCATACAGACCGCATGGAAGGACTACTTGCGGTACTAATAGCAGCTAGCCTAGCCCAAACACAATCCCTTACTAAATATAAAAATAATTTTCTTTATAAACCAACGGCTCATATGATTCTATACTTGTTTCAGGCGCAAAAGTGAAAAGGAACGCTCCAATTCGGGCGATAGCGCTACGCAAAACTCTAGTCCAGGCGGCTGGCAATCGAAGCTCTCCGCGCTCAACTTCTTCCATCTGCAGGTGAGTCTCGGAAATATGTTGGATACCCTGTTCCGCCTGACTAGTCAATCTGTCTTATAGGTAAGCCGTCGTGGCACTGCTTGCTCCAGCCGCGCCTCCTCGCGCAAGTCCTCACGCGCCTCGGATGGCTCTGATCTGAGTGAACTCGCTGGGCCGTGGCTTAATTTGCCTTTGATGCTCGTCTCTGGTGCGGATGATGTTGTCAAGGATATCAAACAGCAAAGCGATGAACTGGGCAAACGGTATTTAATCTTATACTTATCACGCACACACAGATGCATATACAAATACACACACACACACACACACACACATGTATGTATATATATAAAATTCTCTATATATATATATACCGTAAACATGATTCGAAATGCAATTTTTAGACGAAAGGCTTTCACAATCATGAACAGCAAACAGCAACAACATTGATAAAACGAAGAAATTCTAAAAAAAAAAAATTAAATTTCTTTAACGTCTTTTGTGTTCCATCAATATATATAAAAAATTGAGCCCTATTTTTAGCATATCCTCTTGTATCTCCCTAAACTATGAGTCCTTGCTCGCCGATATGGTCACAGCCGTTTTAAGAAGTGGCTCGCAGCCTAATGGCTTGAATTATTTAGGTAAAGCCAATGCTTATATCAGTTAGCTAAAACAACAACAACAACAACAACTATTACAATTACAACAAATACAAACTAGCAAATATCTGTCAAAGTTTTAAGTTCTGTCTTCAATAACTCGCCGCCACCAGCTCACTCATATATAAATACCTGTCTCTGCCGCTCTCTCTCTCTCTCTTTATCTCTCAACAAAAATATATATATATAATAATAATAATATTAATAATATTTACCCAGTAACTCGTACAAGTCGACTTATCTAGTTACATAGTTTCAACATACTCATACAGCAAAGCAAAACCAAAAAAAAAAAAAATCAAAACTGTTTCAAAGTCTCTCTCATTGCTGCCCATGCTAAACTCTACAACTCAAACCCCAAACTTTATGCAGTACAAATAAATTATGAAATTATAACAATTTTGAAACGAAATTATCTAAATTTTTGATTTGTAAGTAGTTGCTCTCTCTCTCTACATAAGAAACTCTCTGAAACTCGGAAATCAAAATTCGTTTGAATGCGTACATTTTAGTTTAGTTAAGTTTATCTGCTCAGTTGCTTAGCCGCTGCTTGCCCGACCTTTGACACGATTATCTTTATAACGTTTATAGTTTTAAATATATTTTTTTACTGTAGCAGCATATATCCTATCATATACAGCCCGAAACACATGCAAGAAATTCAAAATTCGATCTCTGAGAAATTGAGCAAACCAATTATTGACACACTCACACTCTCACATACCCTGTAATATAATAATGTACAGCTTATTGAATTTGCAGCTTTTTTGTACAGTGCTATGAAAAACAACTATGAATCCATAATTTCGTCAAAAAATTGCAGAGAATTTGATAAAGAAAAAAACTATTTATCTGTATCTATTATCTATCTACAGTCTTGACCATATCAATATCAAAATATATAAACAAAATTTATTGGTTTATTTTCTTTGGATCATTATTATTTCTATCAATCTATAATCATTAGCGGTAGCATATTTGTGGAAGCGCCTCGAGCAACTCGTCGCCGAAGCTTTTATAATTTCTTTTTGCGTCATCAGGATGCTGTCGATGACAGCTTAACCTCACCTTCAGTACATAGAAAAAGTAATTATTGACAAGTGCCTAAAACACCCAATCACTCTATATCACTCAATCAATCAATCAATCAATATGTTTGTGTATATATTCTCTTGTACATAGCCGCAACCATAGACTGCACTTAAAATTAATTATAAGCTAATCACGTATACCATTCCAGTATATAAATAGATCTATCATCATCATTTGACTTTAAGTCCCTCAATCTCTCTCTGTCTCGCTGTTTCTCCCTGTCCAATTTCAACCAAGTTTTTATCATTGTGATACGATTTAATCGCACATCAAACGTTGCTTTTGCCAATCAAAATCAATCATCGTTGTACAAACACACTCACAAATTTTGTTAATCATAACATACTCTATATATAAATATATATCCTAACTTTTACTTAACTAAATACCACTGAATATATTATTAGTATTTTAAGTACACTTTTCTACTAATTCCCGACTATTGACTACTGCAATAATACCAAATTCTGGACTATTTATAGTCTATTATTTTATAGACTACTCCATATACTGACATCTTGATATCTACTTAAATACGGGACGCTTCACGTTTACTCTATAATCTAGTTCAGTATCACTTCTACACCAGTTACTACCCGTATCACTCTGACTACTAATAATAATGCTAATACTACAATTGAGAATTCTATTAGTATTGCTACTACTACTCATACCTCTTGACTGTTTACATACAACTTATCTACTGATACTACTCCTCGACCTTTTGGCCAGTAACTCAAAATAACCAACTCATACTACTTACTATTCAGCCTTACATTCGACTTTCGACTTATCTACTGTCTACTCGATAACTTATTTGCTATTTACTTACAATTCACTTACTTTACCAACTTTACTTACAATTTAAAACCCGTTGATCTTTTCCCTCTTTTGTCACACGATCCTCTATGTATTCTGTACTTTATTCGTATCACGATTGTTATACACTAATGCTGTGCATTTCACCTACAACAGCAGCAATGAACACCAGCAACAACAACACAACCTCAATCTCCACATCCGGCACATCTGCCTCCGCCTCTACCTCTGCCTTCGTCTCTGCTAGCGCCTCTACTGTTGAAAGCGACAAGCAAACGCAACACCATCAACAGATGGCGCCAACTCCAACGCGTAAGCGCGCCTCTAGTTTTATACGCAAGAAACCGCCCCTAGAAAGAGGTTTGTCAGCACAAAGCGCTTTAAGAGTTAACAAGAACGCTTATGTCTGTATGTGTGAGCCCCTAATCTATACCCTGGATCAACTCCACTCATGTAATTTCTCCCATTTTGACAACCTTGCAGCGGATGCCCCGGCACCGGAGGTGATTGTGACGAAACCATCGCCTGAGCAGCAAACTCATCCGCATATCCATGCGCTCAGCCTACGGCCGGACAATGCGACGCTCGTTCATGTACTAGTGCATCGTGAGAGCGAGGAGTACAAGGAGGAGGATGAATGCAGCCTCTCCTCCACGGGCCAAGGCTCAGCAAATGGCAGTGGCCATGACAAGCCGAAACCGCCGCAAATACGCATCAACACTGGCTCAATGGAGAGTGGAATGGATGCCTGCCTAATGCCCACAGTGCAGATAATGGTCGACAGCCCAAAGGAGCCGCCCCGCGGCGACTTCAGTGCTGCCTACACGCCGACTGTCGACGTGGATGCGCCCATTGATGTGAATGTACAAGGAGATACATCGCAAGTGTTTTACGAATACAATCCCGAGTCGAATGTGGATAATAGCAATGATATACAGCCCATGGATGCAAAGCTGCCGGACACCGAAGATAAGCTGAGATGACCTTCAGTTAATGTGGCCGTGCCAGATAAGGAACAAAAGCAAGAGAAGCATGCAAGCAGCAGCAGCAGCAGTAAAACGAGCAGCTGTAGCAGCATTAACAGCAACAGCAGCAGCAGCAGCAGCAGCACCTCATCAGCTAGCCAGTCAACTGGACAGCGTCCAAGTTGACAAACTCCAGTCTGAGAGCAATTTTCACGTGCATTTTGGAAGAGTACTTATAAATGCTTAGACCTAGGAACGGGGCAAACGTTTTTGTCCCACTTGTTATTCTAGTCGACTATTTATATTATAAAGTTGCTTTATAAGATACTTAGACAGAACTATCCAATGTTTACATCATATATATTTAAGTCTTGGCAACAGTGCGCTGTGCGTCCAGCCAAGTCTAGCCTAGCCTAGTCTTAGAACTAGAATTAGAGTTAGCTTAGACTTAACAACAAAAAAATCAATATAAACTCTGTGTTAACAATACGTGCATTATACCGTACAAGTGCGTACACGTTGTAATACTCAAAAATCAAATCAAATAGAAAACACTAACATAAACAGTAAAACTTAACAGTAACATTAACATTATATATGATAGATATATGTATAATTAGATACTAGTTAAAACGGTTGGATTTTCGTTATGACAGTCAGTCAGTCATGTGGCTTTATCAGCCGATTTCGAAAGATATTTTAAAGGTTGTTTTTAATTATACAATACGAATACAAATACGATACGAAACATTCTTACATAGATATATATACATATATATCTATATATACATACATAACTTAACAATCGCGTTGTAGACTTAGGCTTAGAGTTTGTTTTTCTTCAATGCAATACATACATACATATACATACATATGTATACATATATTGTATACTACTATATATGTATATATAAATATATTTTGTACATATGCCAAAGGAAGTATTTTAATGCTAATTATATAGAGAGTATTCATAGTAATATATTAAAAGGATTAGTTAGCGAAAATTGAATTGAAATATTTATGAAAAAAGAATTTCCCTACTTTTTCCCTACATTTTTGTGTTTGTTTATCTGATTTGATAGCTTAAGCATATAGTACAAAGGAGAAGTATTAACAATTGTAGTTTTCAATACTCTTTGCTAACAATCTCACAATTATTTCTCAGAACTCAGAAATTTCCAGAACTCAAAACTAAAAAAAAAAGCCAAAAAATACAAATAATGTCAAGTGATTTAGAATTCCATAAAAAAGTAACCTAAAAGCAATTTAAACGAATTCATCTAATAGCTAAGACCCAATCGGGTGTTATTACATATTCCATATACCACATACGATATTTATGACACACTAATACTTGTCTGATAATGTTTTCTTCATTCTGTAACCCAAATAAACAGCCAGTTTGATACAACCTACGCTATATCGAATATCTACCATTAAGGCATAAAATAATTTTATTTAGTATTAAAAAAAAGGAAAAGAAAACTCTTACATATTATATGTATATATATTGAATTGTGAAATCAAAATTTGCATAAATGCTCTTCTATACAAGCTTCCACAAAATGACATTTGATATCATGTATATATATATATGGTAAACTATACATTTAAAATATACACTATATACTATTTTATTAGGCCTAGGCCAAGTTTCGAAGAAACAAAAGGGAATTATGTTTAGTTTGGCTGCATGCAATCAATCAATTGTTAAGTTTTTAATGAGTCCCCTCCTACACGCGCCCACTCATCTAATATACATTTACTATATACATATATATATCTATCTATATACAACAGACAATCAGACAGACGATTGATCGTAAATTGAAATTATGGTACCAACTACAAATCGTTTTCTCCAGAACAAATAACAAATACAAAGACGTACACACTTGTGATTTTAAACTGCAATTTTTACACAACAAAACAAAACAAAACTTAAGATCATAATAAACTTTTAATTAGAATTGTTAACAAATTGCTAAATAATGTTTAAGTAATTATTGAATACCGAGCAGTCAGAAACCAAAAAACAAAAACAAAACCAAAACCAAAACAAAACACTCGTCAATTAAGTGATATTTATTAATTGGTACATATATAGGCATATAAAAAAGAAAGCAAAAACAACATATATAAAATAGAGTGTACCATCTTTCAATTTGTAAATATACACATATATGTTATATACACATATATTATTATTAAATTATATAGCAAAGCTTTAATTTTTCATTCAAATAATCGCTTAAAACTAATGTAAACCAAAACTTTCAATTCACAACTAAACAAAAAAGAAAAAGAAAAGGCAACATTTGATTTAGTCATAGAATATAAAGACAATAAAACGAATGAGGCATATATTAATATTATATATAAATTAACTAAATACGGGCCAGAGCTTCAAGAATTCCAAAGAACCCATGAAAAAATAGCTAAATACTTAAACTTAGTCCAAATATTGAACCAACCAAATATAAAACAAAACAGTCCTATGCATTTAATATAGCAGTGGAACGAATCGTCAAACAATGCAGATACATAAAAATATATAAGTATAAATATAAAGAAATAGTGTATATATACGTACATATACATATATAGTTAAAAACAATTAAGTACAGCTGGTTTGATTAGGCATGCCTTACAGTATAAACGATTTTATTTGTTGAGGTTCAAAAGTAAATTTATAAAATAAAAACAAGTTAACGTTTCATATATATTAGATATATATATATAATAAATATATATATATTAATAATAATGATTATAATTATTATATATATAGTAAGTTATATATAGGAGCATACAAATTGTTTAACACATGCTCTGCAAACAATGTCAATTATTTTTAATTTGCGTTAACAAATACAAAATAAGTACGATTATTGCAGTCGTGTATAACCGACTGTGTAATACTCGTTCATGAAGCGAAAAAAGGAAAAAAAAATGCGAAACTATTTATACCAATTCAATTTAACTCTCTATAGAGAAGGTTACACATTTCTTTATAGTTTTTTTTTCACCTCTTCATAAGCATAACTATATGAGTTAAATGTTTACTGTTCTGTTATTAGATTAAACTTCAAGTTTTCAATATATGTATCTGAACACCATAAGAGAAAGACTCTGTGTATTTACATACATTTACTTACGTTGTTAAAAATGACCTCAAGCCTGTACAAAGCACAAATTCAATATACTCCCTTTTTACACAACATGAACGAGTATAAATAGAGCGAAAAAAAAACATTAAGTATTAAAAACAAACATTTTTTGTATATTAGAAACGCGTTTTAGTCCTCATTCCAAGCATAATAAAAAAAAATATATATATATATTAAACATAGCTTCAAATCATACTAATATATATAGCAGCGCTCAAATAGCAACGGATCGAAGATAAATTAAAAACTATATTTGTAAATATATATATGTATGTATATATCGTTCCGAACTTTCAGCACATTCCTTAAACGATTAGTTTCAACGAAAATTCTTTGCCAATTTGATTTGCTTTGATCCGCAACGCTCATAGCCCTAGTTAAAGATATATATACATATATATAAATATATATTTATACATGTAAATATATAGATATGTATATGTACACATATATATATATATTTATATAGTGTCACATATTGAACCGAATTCATATCAAAACAAACAAAAAGAAAAAATTAACATTTGCAATAAAAAAAAACATCTATATATATGTATATATATATTATACATATGTATTTACTCGGGTACAAATCGGTACAGTAAAGACATTCGTTTATACAATATTTACTGTCTAAATATTATATAATCATTATACTTATAGAAAAAGAAATACTCTCATACGTATAACTTATCGAAAGTCAAAATTTATTAACTGAAAAAGAAAAACATAAAAAATAAACATGAACTTTTAAAACTGAAAACATACAAGACAAAACGAAAGGAAACGAGGAGAATATTGAATAAACA
The DNA here is from genome assembly GCA_035047565.1 of Drosophila mulleri. Lineage (NCBI taxonomy): Eukaryota > Metazoa > Arthropoda > Insecta > Diptera > Drosophilidae > Drosophila > Drosophila mulleri. The sequence goes on from JAWNPK010000060.1 coordinate 1,717,505, forward strand.
GAAATGTTGACCACGGTGCAAGGTGGATGTGAACAATGTTAAGAGCAAAACATATAGTCTATATATAAATAAAAAATTAACAAAAAAACTTGTTGATAACAGTAAAAATAGCAGAACAAATTGTTTTCAGTTGAAAGTTCCAAATACATACATATATGCATATGTACATATATGTATATGCATGGAGCAGATCGTAACTATTAAATAATAGTGATTATTTCCATTCGGTTAATAACTCTTAAGGGTTTTTGTTATATTTCATTATATTTATATATTCATATGTTAATAAAAATAATTTCCAAACTACAAAATAACAGCCAAGTGGAGGGAGCAGGACGCAGCAAACGGTAGCTAAATCATTGGCAGGAGGCGAGTGTGATAATGTATGTATACGAGGGTAGTCCAGTTAATTATTAAATTTGAAATTATATTTTAACATTATTTTAACATATAAATTAATTGATTATTAATCTAATTTCATTTTAAGTTTCAAGTTACTTTTTAGGCTACCCTCGCTATGCACATTACTTCTGCAGCAGCTGCATCAGCTGTTCCAGCTTCTGTTCGATATGCTGTAGACGCCTCTCGGTGTTTTGTTCCCTCTGACGCTTCTGCTCTCCGCTGGAGCGCTGCTCGATGATCGAGAGGGCCAGCTTGACGGTGCGACTATCGATGCGGGAGCATTTGCCCTTGAGCACCGAGCAGCAGCAGGGCAAAAGATCGAGGGGCGGATCGAGCAGTTTCTGTCGGCAATCTTGATTGGTGGGCACCGCCTGGAAGGTGGCATTGTTGCGCTGCCTCATCTCGGTGGGATCGACCAGTGGTATGAGCACCTTGTTGCCATCGTTGGGCAGCACCGAGATCTGACGCAGCGCCAGATAGTTGGGATAGACGCGAATCATGCGCTCATATGCCCAGCGCAGGGGCCTGGTGCTCATCAGGTAGCCGGTGCGTCCTTTGCGATCCATTAACACCTGCTCGTAGCGCAGCAGCGTATTGGTGCGGCAAATGGCGCCGTTCAGCTCCGCCTGGGCTTTGATGGCCTAGCGAGCAGCAATAGGAATAATAATTAGCATGAAGTGAGTAAAAAAAGAGTTTAGTCCAAGTTGGGCTTACCTGAGTATCAGATACGGCCAGGCCATTGAGCAGATTGAACAGCACGATGGTCATAAAGAAGACGAAGAGCAGGAAGATGAAGTAGGTGGGCACGCTGTCGAATTTGATGCTGCTGGCGTCGAACTCGCCCGTCAGCATGACTATGGTCTTGATCAGGGCCTCGACGGGCTTCGAGAAGCTGTTGAAGCCATTATCCTCCTTATCTCCGGACTGCGGCTGCTGCTCCTGCTGCTCCTGCTGTTCATGCTGTTCCTGCGGCTTTCCGAACAGTATGTAGAAGCACAGGCTGAAGGTCACCACAAAGATGGAGTAGAGGCCAAAGCTCTTGATGAAGCTGCTCGAGACAGCGCGTAGCATGAGCATGTGCGTCGATATCGACAACACGGGCAGCGAGCCAACAAGCAAGCAGAACTCCAAGGCAACCAGGAGGATGGTGCAGACGGCAAGCACACGCTGTGTCTCCTTATCGAAGCTCGACTCCTTGCACGTCATAATGGACAGGACGATCAGCGCCAATTCCAGCACATTGGTGAGTGAGAAGAAGTAATTCCATTTGGGTGCCATCAGCAACTGTATCAGCTCTCTTACAATCAGATAACATATGCCCACCCACGAGAAGATGGCGAAGAGCGCCGTCAGAGTCGAGTAGCTGCTCTCGTGGAACTTGAGCAGCGTGTAGATGATGATGGAGCCCGTGAAGAAGGTGTAGATCACAAAATTGATGTAGAAGATGAACGAGAGTCGATGCCATTTCAGGAAGAGGAAACTGGAGATGAGCGGATGCTGCAGCAAATGTCGCAGCTCCTTGGACTTGGCTATGCACGCAATGGGCGTCATTTCGTCCTGCGCCGGCATAGATCGCCCCTTGAGCGGCTGCTGCTCACCAATGGGCTGCTGTCGCATTAGGTTCTTGTAGTCGATGATGATCTCAAAGGTTTGGTCGCCCGCTTTTTGGGCATTTGTCGTGATGCAGGAGTCGAAATGTTGCTCCAGCAGCTCCGGCGACATATCCTCGATGGCCAGCTCGCCGAAGACGCTCTTCGAGCCGATGTAGGCGCCGCGGCATAGCAACGTCTGCACCGCCTGCATATTGCGGTATTTGACCGCATAGTAGAGCGGCACTTGGCCGCTGGCATCCCGCTCGTTGATGTCCACCAGCGGGCTATCCAGCAGCAGCTCGAAGCAGCGCGAGTAGTCACAGAAACTATCCAAAGGCTGCTGGTCCAGCCTACTGATCACGGCATTGAGCAGCGTGCTGCCAGGCTCCAGTTTCAGCTCCGGATGCTGCAGCAGCTTCTCCAGTGCGCGCCAATTGCCCCAGATGACGGCCAGCTCCACAGCCGAGCTAGCCTGCCCCAGTGGCTTCTGGTTGACGTTGATGCCCGTCTGGAGTATCGCCTCGAAGGCGCTTTGCTTGCCCAGCTTGATGGACTCCATCAGGAGCGGCAGGTACTGCTCCTGCTGTATATTGCGCTGGTTTTCCTGGTCACTGATGTTCAGCTTATGCTCGCCGAATAGCTGCTCGAATTGGGACTCATCGCCGTCCCGCAGTTGCCGCAGTAATCGCTCAAAGTCAATCTCTCCATCGTCGTTCACCGATCGCTGCGGCGGCAGCTGAAGCTCTGGATACTGGGCAGCCAGCAGCTGACGCACTTCGCCATTGCGATAGGTGTCGATGTCCAGACTGGGCTGCTGCAAGAAGAGCTTCACCAGCTCCTGCTTGGCAGGAGACGGTATCTTTTTGTTGCGCAGCACCAAATGCAGCGGCGTCTGCTCGCCCTGGTCCACGACATTGGGCGAGGCTCCGTAATCGAGCAGCTGCTGCATGCATCTGTGCACCTGCTCCACATTCTCTGACGTCGAGTTCTTGGCCAGCGAGTGCAGTGGAGTTAGCTGCCCATATTTACGATCCACCAGCACGTTGGGACGGCGCAGCAGCACCGCCAGATTCAAGGGATCTCTGGAATCGCAGACATAGCTAATAGCTGCCTTATTGTGCCTCAGGTTGATCTGCGGAGGAGAAGGACCACGTTGAGATTATCTCCAGCTTCAGCTATGGTCTAGCTAGAGTAGCTACTCACATGATTCGCATTGCAGCCGTGTGTAAGGCAGGCCTCGATAAATTCCGCACAGCCCGGCGTGGACAAAGCCTTCTCATAGATGCTCGCGTGTCGCTCATCCTCCAGATTCGGCTGTGCGCCCAGCTGAAGCGCCGCTCGGAACTCTTTTATATTGCGATTGGCCAGCGCCGCGGCCAGCTGCGTCTGGGGATCACTTAAGCCGCAACCGGTCAAGTCCATCCTTGTTGTGTAGAAGAAGAGGTAGTGGTGTTAACTGGAATAGAGAATAACAGAGGTGAGTATAATATACATATATATACATATGGGAATCTATGCTAGGCTAGATATCTAAATATATGAGAGACCAGTTTAGCCTAGCCATTAAACTCGATGGTTTTGCTCAGAAATTGATTGCTCTCCTCTTGTAGACCTTCCAGGCTTAGAAGTTAATCATATTTATACTCGTTCACGAAAGTGAAATGAGTATATTGGTTTTGTGCATGTTCGTCTTGCTTTACATTTTCATTTTATATATCATCAATATCAGCTAACCATCAAAATTTACTGATAAGCATATATGTATACAAATATTGATTTATATATGCTGTTACAAGTCGTCCTAAAGCTTTCAATAACCATTTATTCATGCCCTATCATAGCAGCTCATAAAATGATACTCATATCATATTAGATTACATACATATATACATATGTAGAGCATATATAAGGAGCTAGATTAGATTACTTATATGGACATTGCCATCAAACGCCCCTTGGAAATAGTAGACCACAGAACAGAAAAAAGAAAGAGAAGAAACCCACATTCAATTTAAAACGTAGTTGCATTTGTCCAGCTATGAGTATTCTATTTATGCTAAACGCGAGATGGGGGCATGAAACCTTGAAGCTAAACAAAAGTTTTTGGCTACCACACACACACACACACTAACAGAGCGAGCAAGAGGAAGCGAGAGAATGATGCTTGACACACGCTTCATGGTACGTTGATTTTCACAAGCTGTGGAGCGGGCGGGCTTTGGCCAAGTGTTGATGGTAGCTTGACCGTTTTTTTCTGTTCGGTCAAAAGTTGCTTTACAGGTTTTTCTCAGAGACAACCCGAAACATAGAAAAAACAAAAGCGAATTTCGAATACAAGATAATAAATGTACACTTGGATTTTGTGTGGTAATTAAAGAAAGCGTTCGCTTAAGTGCTTTCTGTGGTTCGCTCTCATCTAATTGCTTATGAAATTATAACAGTTGCGTGGGCGGGGCCGCATGTTCGCCTTGTGATCCGCTGACTTGGCGGTCATGGCGGAATTTCGGGTTTTTCGTTTTCCTAACCATCATAAAGAATAATCATAAAATAATCGACATATCAATATCAATTAGCAATCAATTTGTTGCGCTTCACGCTTTCAATTCTTTTGCGATCTTTTGGGCCGCAAAGCTCGATTTGAAGATTCCGAAAAATAGAATTAAAAAACAATGAAAAATATGGTAATCGGGTATAACTGAATGTGTAATACTTTGCTGCACCTTATATAGGCTGCAATCTAAAATACTCGACTGCCCATCTTCTAGTTTCAGTTTCAAGACATTGAAAGAAATGAAAGTTGCCTAATTACCTACCTAAGTGTCTAATCCCAACAAACTTGGCACTTTACCACACGATGTATTACTAGGCAGATAGGTAAAGCCAATATACTCTTCATATATAACTCGAATAAATATTGAACCAAGATCGAATTCAAATCGGCTTCGTCTGTTTGGGGCTATTCAATTCGAATCTGTTTTGACGCTTGATATGTGTGAGAAATCGGCTAATCACGCCAGAGTCGAAGACTTGAGCTCATTTGAATATACCCCAGCTGCTGTATATATAATCAAACGCACAGCTGAGTTGAAGAAGAAGAAGAAGAAGGAGATGAAGATGACGCGGAGCAAGAAGAAGAGAGGATATCTATTAGTAATCAGCGAACAGCTAATAAGTAGCTGTCGTCATTTGATAGCTTTTACAAATTATTTATTGTAAGACAACAATAATTACAACAACAACAAAGTCTTGTTGCTGTTTGAGAGTTAACTCCATCGGGCATTATTTGCAGCATCACTTCAGCTAATTGGCTGCCTTCATTCGGGGGTTCGAATTCTTTCAAATTCTTTCGAAGCGGCCTAGGCCTTTCAGATTGCGCTGCCTCTATTATTACATCGAAGATAAATGATAATTTGTATGGCCTATGAACTTGGATTTTTATTTATCAGGCAGACTTTTATTGGTAGGTGTTAAAGCCGCTTAATTAAAGGCAGCTTAAGACAGGCAGAGAGTTCGAGCTGTGCACAAAATCGAATATTTAGTTAATATATTTAACAAACTATAATTTATTTACATCTCAAATGCGAAGCATTAGCTGTGTTGTGGAATAGGCTTAAACATGACTCACTATTGTTTTCTTTGAAACAAAATAAAGACTTGGCCTCAAACTCCGTGACGAATCTGCAAAAAGTAGCATATTTTTAAAATACCCAACGTTATTTCACTTTATAAGTGAAGTTCAAATAGGAAGCGAATTGTGGAATGAAGCCTACGACTCTCCCACTTTAAGACTAGTCCCAGGTCTCGACTCTCAGTGAAAATTTGTAAATAGTTATGATTCAATTCGCTTTAAAGTAACTGAACAAGGTCTTACTGGTCTTACATTACAAGCCTATCAGCTTCCCCCTGAAGATATACAGCTATTTATATATGTATCTATTTATATATATACTACCATTGTAGATATAAGAAACCATGATTCAATACAAAAATAGCTCCCATGCCATGTAAGCAAGCTGGTACAAGTTCAAGCTCCACAATGTCTCAGGTAACTCTCGTAATACAATTGTCAACACATTGGCCTCAGCACTATTTGCCTTTGGCTGCTGTTTGCAAATTCAATTAAAGCTGTCGCATGACAAAAGAATTCATTGTTTGATAGGTAAATAGAACTTAAAGGTATTAGAATGAAGTAATTGAGCAGCAGTTTGCTCTTCTCCTTCTTCTTCTTCTACTTCTACTTCTGCTTCTACTTCTGCTGGGCAAGCTTCGAGCTAAGATCTGAAAAGTAAAAGTGCAAAAATGCAATCTCAGCTGCATTTCGCAGAGCTGGACAAACTCGTTCAGCGAGTTTTCCTTGCAGACAGAAATCGAAAGAAATAAACGTTGAGAAATAATTACTTAACTTCGAGGAAGTTTTGCGCAACTCAAGTTCCATGACAAGTTTATTGCATGGATCGCATAAATAAACAAAAACAACAAAAAACATTTAAGTATGCTTTAGAGGAGGGTGTCTGACTGAAAGATACTCTGAAGGCCTGTGTGGAGCTGTTGCTCTAAACATTTCAGTTGATATCTATGCATGAATGGAGCGACAGACAGACGAAAGGATAAAACGGAAAGATAGGCGAATAGGCGAATTACTCTGCCGACTCTGCTGTGCACTCTGATTAGGAATGTATAATAATATTTACACACACTTTATATCATTGATCCCCACTTTTGACTGTTACAAACATTTCCACGAATACGCAGCACTCCAAACAACCAATTTCAATGGTTTTAGGGTATCACATAAAGACAGAAAAAAACATGTATGTGTTTGTCAGCAATTTCGGGAGTCGAGTTCGCTGTACGTGACGCGCTGTCTTTGAGAGGGAGAAAGGCGTGTCCAAAAAGTCGGGCAGCTTGATCTTCAAAATCTCTAGAAGCTCTCCAGATGGGCCAACTTGAGAAGCACACAGACCCACACACGCAGTCGTACAGTCGTATATATATACATATATGTATATGTATGTATGTACATAATGATCTATATCATGAACCGTTACAGGTTTGTTTGTATTACGCAGTCGTACAGTCGTATATATATACATATATGTATATGTATGTATGTACATAATGATCTATATCATGAACCGTTACAGGTTTGTTTGTATTAAACTGATTAGTTTCAGCGAATTTGGTTTATTTCATTTATAGCCGCTTTTTAATACAGCTGCAAAAAATGCTGTTTACATTACAGTTTGAAGAATGTTCATTGCATTCACGAAAAAGAAGAAGAAGAAGAAGTCGACTATAAACACGAACACACTTTTTCATAGAGCTAACAAAATCTTGTTTCTTAATGCGCTCAAGTGCGCAATTATAAACAGTTCATGTTTAACAAGCAGGAATGAGCTAGAGTAGACTACCGTCGTATACCCTGTACCATCCAGAGAAGTCTTTGATAATTACAGAATGCAAGTGGTTGAAGCTATGCCATAACCAACTGGCAATATAGTAGTATTAAGGAACAATTTGTTATGTGTCTGTATGTATAAGAGCTTATCCTTGAGAACCTAACAAAATACCGTTAAAATACCTTCGATCTTATTTAAAGCAAAGTGAGTATACTAGACATGTATAATCTATGTGTACATATATAGGTTCGCTTCACTTGCCTGCCTTTCCCTCCCCCTGCTTCTCTATCTCTCTGCCATTGCTACCATTTAATTAAGCCCTTTTTTTCGCTGATTTTCAATGGGTATTATGAAAACATGGCCCTAGTAGTACAGCTCATTTCTGTTTTTTTTATCTTGTCTTCATTTTTGAGCATCTCCGAAATTGTCATCATAAAAAAAACGTCATAATTAAGATGGATGTGCTTGAAGAGGGACTGAAGCTGAGTCGCCTGAGCATGACTTCATGCGACGCTCTCTTCTCTCTCACTCTGAATGGCATACGCCGAAAAAAAAAAAACAAAATTCATTTCCAGTGTGGAAACACACACACGCGTACACTCACACAATAAGTGGATATATATAGTGTCTATATACCCAATGTGCACTTCATAAACAATTGGCTGGCCTAGATGGAGAGCAATAACAAAAACATTTCACGATTACAATAACAAGAGGTTGGTCGACTGGGCAGAGGGAGAGGGCAGCCGGGTGTGTAGGGGTTGCCCCTCTTTCAATAATTTGTAAAATTAAACGAATTAAATACAAACACACACACACTTACACGCAGAGAGTGTGGAAAATCGTGGCGAACGAACGAGATTCGCTGCTGGTGCTAAACAAATGCCACGACATATTCCAATTAATTAAATGAAATGAATCTAAAATTCAAATCGCCAGCCAAAGAGTTAACAGTTATTGAGCTAATTACCGCACCCCCACCCAATCCCCAATCAAATTTATGCCAGCTACGCCACTGTTTATGGCACGAAAAAAGTGGAAAAAATACGTATTTTGGGCGTAGCCAATAGAAATTAAGCAGGAGCACGGGCAGGTAGGTTAGAGCGAAGGAGAAACAGAGAGAGTGAGCGAGAATGAAAGAGGTTTCGGCATGTCCATGCCTTAAGCAGTCAATTATTTAGTTTATGCAGCTAATAGAGCAATAAACATATGCAAATGCTAACGCAAACACAGCCGTATATAGAGTTGGATTAATGTACTGATAATTGAGCCTAACGGAAATGGCGCATGAGTGTGCGTGCGTGCGCTTGCCATTGTGTGTGTGTGTATGTGTGTGTGTGTGCGTGCCTTAAGCCAATGTTAATTGGGAAACGCAGTGAAAACTGCAATCTATACTGTATATATAGAGATATATAATATGTATATATATACTATTATTCTCTCATATCATCAGCTCATGCCTGGCCAAAGGCGTTGCCTTAAAAGGCAGCTACAAGTGTCTCTTTTTTTTTATTTTTTTTTTTTTTTTTATTAGATCTGCCCACTGGAATAAGCCAAAAATTTGTTTAGAAATACTCTTTTTAGATGAGGTCACAGCACTTTTAAAAAAGATAATGAATAGATATATGTATATATCTGTATGCATAGCATAGTGTTTGAAGTATTTTTTAACAATTTGTCTTTAAAATCTTTTATTAATTAATTGCAGTTTCTTTTGTTTTAGCACGTCATGTGTTCCTTGATTCGAAAAACGTGTTTTCAAACTTTTTTGTATTTAATTTATTGTTGTTGTTGTTGTTTGTGTGGGTCGTAAGTGCTTGGCAGTTTGCAACTGCGGTTTGCTCATTCGCTGTTGTATCTGCATTACAGGCATGATTCACTTTAACTGTCATTTAGTATATTGAAATCTCACTCGATGAGTGTGGGCACACGGCATCTCTTAAGATAAATCACTTTCGATTTGCATATCTATACATATATGATTCATTCCGTTTCGAATTATTTCACTTGTTATGTTTCATTTTAAAAATTGTCATTTTTGGGTTTTTTAATTTAGACACTCACTAAATGCTTGCGCGCCAGTCAACTGCACTCCGAAATATCCAAAGACCAACTGATCAGTCACTTAAACCGATCAGCAAGTTGTGATCCCCAGCAAACCAAAAAGCAAAGCTGTACATTTCAACGGAATAAATTAACAGCAGGCAAAAGTAGGCTTTCTAAAGAGAGAAAGAGACAAAAGGGTTTGATTAAATAAAACATCTAAGAGTAGGCAATACAAATTTAAAGTCGACACAAATACAGATACATAGCTAATATCTTATATATGTATGGTTATCTTTCGCGATTTAACTCACATATCATAATAACTAAGCTATAACTTTATCTAAATTACAGATCTTATGCAAAATCAGTTGGATGATCCGGAAACATCAAAACTCTGAAGTCAAGGAAGCAATCAATATATGTTATTAATTTTTTATATAAGAATTTAAGTCAAAACTACATGTATAATTTAATAGAAAAAAAAAGTCAAAGCTACATGTATAATTTTATAGAAAAAAAACAAATTTTTTACAGAATAATTTCCTTGCATACTTTCAGGCATTTTTATTAAATACAACTTTTTTTTTTTTTTGTTGTTTATTAAAGCCATACGAGGTTTTTCAATAACCCCTTTGTGCGCTTATTATCTCTTCATTCAGCCCATTAGGGCGCGCCGGCAACTTACGTTGCTGTTGCAATTTACAAATATTTACAATTACAAATATTTACAACACAATACAATAATAACAATAGTAACAATAATAAGAATGATGGCAGCTATATGTCAACTCCTGTTGACCGTCATCCGGGGCGAGCGGAGGATCAGGTCCCTTGGTTGTCTCCTTTTAAGCCTCCTGGGAGTTCTATTTGTTGTGAGCATTTTTGCTAACCTGTTTTTGTGCCGCTATTAAATACAACTACAGTATTTATTAAAACGTGTTGCATAGTTACGTGCTGGCGACTTAAAAGATGCGACTGCCCTACAAAAAGTTATCAAAAACTGTTGCATACTTTTGAGCTGCGAAGTTATTGACTGCAGCTGCATATTTAAAAATTTCTATATTTTTCAATGCGAATATCTCCCTTAAATATGGTCAGATTTTGAAATGATATACCTTTTTGTATTCGTTCCGAGCTACATTTTCATTTGGCATCGCAAACTCTGAAATCCAAGAGATGTCCATTTTCGACAAAAAACGTGATGATGTTTTTGATCGAAAATCGACCTTTCTTGAAACTGAAAATTGATGATGAAAGTTGATTCTAGGCATTGTCACGAGCACAAAAATGTATATCATTTCAGGATCGGACATATATAACCATAGATATGATCATTTAAAAATCAATTTATGTAAGGCTGCAGCTGCAGCTTGACAGTTCTTTAACATAGCAGACAGAGTAACAGCAGCTTAGCAGTCTACCAACATATACATTTTGAATACACATTAGCCCAAAAGTATGCCACATTATTCGTACGAATTTATATTTTAGCTTGCAAAAAAGTGTATAATTGTTAAATGCACATGAATGTTCGAGCAAAGATTAACCAGCGTTATCACAGCTAAAATTATAAACAAACTAATTCTTAAATATTTATTAATTTAATTAAAATCAGATCTTCGGTCCCCATGAGATGACTTCCAGTGCAATGCTCTTCAGAGACTCAGCATCGATGTCATGGCTGGCCAGCGTTTTAATCAAATTCTGAACATTCTGCGATTTCTGCAATGACAAAGAAAATATAATGAATATGTATATATAAATATATATATACATCAATTATAATCTATGTATATAAGCGAATTTCCTACCATAGTCTTGTCCAGTAGAGATCTGAATGCATCGCTGCGAATGGCTTCGTAGAATTTGGGAAAGACTGTTCCACTTTTACGTTTCTCGTTGATTAAAGCCACAAAGCGATCGCGCGGCAGGTGCGTCAACAGCTCCTGGGCGAAGCTCACAAAACTGTTGAGGTTGGTCGATCGCTTGGGCTCCTGCTGGATATTTAATGGTACAAGTATCACCAACAAGCTATTTTCATCCACATCCCCCCCATTCTCCTCCTCGTCAAAGGCGTTTTCAGTTATCGATGGATAGCCGTAGCTTTTGTACGCATATGCTCTTAGTTGCTGCTCGACGCTTTTATTGATAAGAATTCTCGATCTGATAGCCGTATCATTCAAATGCACGAAATTTATAACCTCAATTATCTCAGGCAGCGACTCGGCGCGTTGCTGCAAGTGCTTAAAGTCGGAACTGCGCAGAAACTTGATCGCTTTGCGGAATCCCGAATCGGTTAGCATATGCTCGGCGACGACCTCATCGACGGTGATACTCGGTATGAGGTCAATGAACTCGCGCATATCCTGCAACAGCTCTGGAGAATAGGTGACAGGATCAGCCTGCAGCTTGGCTGGCCACCAGCGCCTGCTGCTTGCTTCCAGCGAAGCACCGCACAACGCAAAACAAATCGCGAATAAAATTTTTGACATCTGCACAAGTTAATAGAACCGCACTCCTCCGTGTCTGGCGGTGAACTGACGCCTTGCTTGAAAATGAATTATGCTTAGCGTCTGCTACTCACTCACACTAGCACACTGTCTGTATAAGTCTCTTGCTTATCAACGTAAATTGAAGTTATAAGCAGGTCGAGTCTCTCAGAGCAAAATATATGTATGTATATGCATATACATTTATGGTGTGTTTTTTCCGCTCTGTTTATGTGTACGTGCTTGAGCCACGCCTGAAAGAGTTGACGCCGGTCAGATTAAGTTGTTGACATGTATGTATATGTGTCTTTTTATACCTACATGTATGTGTTTTCTGTATTAAGAAGAGCGAGTGAGAGCGCTGTGTCTTCCAGTGCTGCAGTGAGAGTTCTCCCACTCACATATGCATATGTAAATACTGTATGAGTACAGCCACTAACCAGCATAGATTGGTTTTGCGTATTTGTTTGCAATTGAGTTGTGAGAGACAAGAGAGCACGTCTACATCTGCCTTTCTTATCTCAAAAAGAGCGAAGAAAGTGAGAGAGCAAATGCCGGCAAGACAGTTCATTAGCTGAGTTCATTTTCTGCAAATAAAGCTTAGAGCAAATGTGGGAGAAATACACAGTGGCCTTAATTAGTCTACGCACACAGTCAAAATCAAAGAAATTTGAACCTTTTAAAATCGCAATGTTTTCTTTAATTTGACATTATTTATAAACCTTGCTTATTAATATTATTTTTCATTTGTATGAAAACAAATATGTGTATATATATGTACATGATTTATTTTTGAGAAATTGAGTAAACAATAGTTACAGGTAAACTTATTGATATATGTATGTCTACATCTAGTTTATACTGAGACTAAAATTAAAGATTGCACATTTCCGGCCCAACGACTGCTAACATTTATCACAATTCGCATCCGATAACTAGCTGATGCGATGTAAGCTAGATATATATTTATATAAATATGTATATATTGTTCAGTTAACTATAGAGTATTCATTGCGTGTTTGGTATAGGGGGAGCCAGACAGGGATGTGTCACCCCTAGAGGCAACTATTGCGGTATCACCTGCGGCTAACCCCTGCCCTACTAATGTAAATATTTCATATATTTAGGTATAAATTGCACCGTATGGTTTGGCAAGAAACGTAGTATTATTGCACCTGTTGGTTGCTTAACTTAATGGAAGTCTTTCGTCTGGTTCAGATATTGCACATTCCTAAACAATATACATATGTATGTATATGTATGTATATGTGTTTATTCCTAAATCTATAAACTAACTTTTTCGTATCATCTTGTAGAGCACCGAGTGGGTTTCGATGCTCTCCGCACCTGATTCCCACATATCCTCGGCATTGGTCTCCTCGTCTGATGATCCGCAACAGGTGCTGTGACCCCTTCGCTGCTCGTCCTCCGAGGAATAGGAAGACAGCGTATTGGAGCTGTGCCGATCATTAGTTTGTGAACGTGTCAGAGTCTTGTCGGATTCAGCATCGCTCAGCTCCTCGCCAGCATTTGGAGTTGGTCGATCGTTGCCTGGCGAGACCATGTGCTCGAGATCCTCAAAGCGTGAAGCATCCATCTCCAACCTGTTCCCATTCACGCTCTCCTCCTCATTGTCCTCGATGGTATCGACCCGAATGATCTGTCGCTTGAAGTTGTAGCGATCGTAAACATTGCGCTTGTACAGCTCCGTGGAATCGGTGCTCATGTACCCGCTGTCCAGCTGTCCGAAACGCTGCTCGTAGTAGTGCTGGCCCACCGGCTGTGCCTGGGAGCCCGGCTGAGCCGCTGCTGCCTCAATGATGGAGGCAATGCCATCTTCATCTTCCAAAAATCCAGCTGCATTCTTGGTGCCATACGTCGGAGCTGGACTCTGGCTCGGGCTGAACTTGTTGGCTGCCATGGTCACGAATTTGCGCCATGCATTCTTCAGATCCTTGGCCTTCTTGGCCCGATCCTTTAGGCCAATGGCAATCTGCATGCCCGCCGTCAATTGCGCCGGCTCAATCTCGCAGCGATATACGGTCTGCACATTCACATTGGAGCTGGTTGTGGAGGTGGTGACGCCACTGTTGGCCGCTCTTTGGGGATAGGCAATGCCCACTGGCACTCCAGCATTCCTGTACAGCTCCTTGGTGCGCTCCGAGAGGTGGCTACTGCTTCTGTTCGATCGCGAGCTAATGGACAGCGCATCAAATTGATTGAGATCCACATCTTTAAGGTTCTTTACATTGTTGTTGTTGTTGCTGGAGTCAAGATCTGAGGAGTCCTTCAACTCCAGCTCCTGCTCCTTTTCCTGATCCATTTCGTTATTGCTCTCACGCTTGCGTCGATTGAGATACTTGTTGAGGCTGTAGTCATTGCGCAGGCTATTCATTTTCTTGCCGTAGATGCCTTCCATGCCGTCGTAGTCCGCATCCAGCTGCGCCTTCTGCTCTAGCACAGAGGACTTTCCCTTCAACTGCTTCGACTGCTCTGTCCTGGCCGAGATGACGCTGGACATGGTATTGTTGCAGGAGTTATCGAGGGTATCCGAGACGCCCGTCAGCTCGGTTATCTCGCTACGCATACTGTAGGCATCCTCGTCGGCAGCTCCTCCTCTCTCCTGGTAACTAGGCGAGGGTGGTGGGGGCGGCAACGGACGCTTGATGTGCACCAATGGAGCGCAGTAGTGCTGCTTGGCCTTGCTCGGCTCGGCATTCGCCGGCTGCTGTTTCTCTGGCAGCTTGGGCGAGGATATCGTTATAGTGGTCTTATTAACACTGGCCTTGCTCACGTCCACCACAGACAGGGTGGGCGAGGATTGCAAGCCGCGCTGTCGCCTGGAGTGCTTCGCCTCCAGCGTCAAGATGCGACCCTGCTCGTCGCTCTGCTGCTGCGTCTCACTCTTGATGTTCTCCTGCACAGCCAGAGGTGACTCGTAGATCTCGCGCAGATTGCGAAAAGAGTTGCTGGAGCGCAGTATGAAGGAGGCTGTGCGTGGCTTATTCAACTGGTTGTTCTCCACCGGGCAGCTGCCCACCTGGCGACTGAGATCGGGCAACGAGTTGATTTGATTGAAGTCCTCGAGATCGGCTCTGCTCTGCCGGCCATGATTATCCCAAGCGTTGATGTCGCAGAAGCTCTGCTTCTTGGGCTTGCGATCGAGTGTGTCCGGCTCGAACTGGTCGCTGTCCGTGCGCTCCATGTCGGAGGGCGGCTCGTGCTCTACCTCGATGGTCATGCTGCCACGAAAGGGCGTGTCGTACTTGATGCGTGCCGCCGCCTCCTTGTGCCGCTGCGCCTGGCCATGATGCTGGCCATGCTGATGCTTGCCGGCTAGACGCTTCTTTAGATCGCCTTCCTTGCGAAATCCGTTGACGCGATCGTAGACCGTATGGCTGATCTCCATCTCCTCCTCCAGCGGCAGAGCTGTGCTCAAGCTGGGGCTGAGCTGTGAGCTGACATCGGATGAGGGCGAGCTGGAAGAGTGCGAGCTCTTGCGTTTGCTCGGCTCCAGACGCTCCAGGCTATCCGTCTCGTAGTCCACGATCAGATACTGCGGCGACTTGCGTCTGTAGATCGGCGAATCTGGCTGAAATTGCTTCAGGCTCTTGCGACTCAGTGAGCTGTAGTCCGGCGTGGGCACGGACGGAATGCTGCTCTGTGTGCTGCTGTAGATGTCCTTGATCTTCTTCTCCATGGTGCTGTCGTAGTCCGGCGTGGGAATATGCGCCGCATACTCACGCTTCAGCGAATCGTATATCAGCTCCGCTGGCTTCATGTTACGCAGCATATTATAATGCTGTCGATCGAAGGAGTTGAGTGAGGTGGGCGTCGAATTGGCTGCGGCGAATTGATCCAAGACGTCGCCGCGCTTCCGCAGCGATTTGGAATGGCTGGAAGCGCTGCGCATGGAGCCGGCCGGCGAATCGGCCAGCATAAACTTGGGATTATTATAGATCTCTCCGCCAGTTTCGGCAAAGCTATAAACATTGGCGGATACGGTTGCCGCATACGCCGTATAGCTGTCATAGGACGGCGACGTGGGCTTGACGGGCTCAGGACTGGACTTGTTGGAGCGCAAATCTTTGCTGGAACTGGACTGCGGCTCTGGCATGGACTGCGCCTCCTGCTGTGACTTGGGCATGGGCGGCGGAGGGGGACGCTCCTTTGGCGCCGAGATCTCCTTGCGCTGCGTCGGCTTCGTAGGTGACCCGCTGCTCTTCTTCGACTGCTGCGTTGGCTCTGAGTTGGGCACGCTCTGCAGCCACTGTTCGATGCTGTTGCGCTTGTCCCCCACGCTCTTGGCTTGCAAATTCTGCTGCTGCAGCAGCGGCGCCTTGCACCTGGTCGAGCTGGAGTCCAGGCTAGCCTCCTCGGGTATGATATTAAGCGATGGCTGGTAGCGCTTCGCAGCCATCTTATACTTGGCAATGGCAATAACCTCGCGAATCTTCTGCAGAAACTCAATGGCAGCTTGTGGGGGCTCCTGCAGGGACAAGGTATTGAGATTAGAAATGGCTGCACGTACAGATTCCCCCACTTGGACCTACCGCTAACAAGTGTGGCTCAAAGTAGGCTGGATTGAAGTAGAGCTTCTTGCGCACATTGCCGTTGACCATGGCGCGAAGGTTCTCCAGTTTCTCCTCACTCATCAGATCCTCGATGACAGCCACATTCTCTGTGGGCAGGCACTCGTTGTCCTGCCGAAAGTCGTCCGACTCGTGGGAGGAGCTCTCCGCTCCAGAGGCGTGACCCGGCTTGGGCGATTTGTTCAGCTGTGGATGCACCAGAACCGAAACCGAGCTCTGCAGTAGAATCAGGTCAGGCTGTCTACCAGAGATCCAGTGCGAAGCTATTTGAACTCACCTTAATCTTCTCCTCCATCTCGCACTCAGAGTTCGAATTGGAGATGTCGCTGACAAAGCCGGAGTTGTGCTCCCGTTCGCCCAGCTGTGGAAAGTGCTGCAGCAGCGGATTGTTCTTCACGATGCCCAGGTCATCCTTCAGGCTAGCCATGCTGGCCCGTGTGCCCGCCTCGTTGCCATTGCCACTGCCCAGGCCCATGCTGTTGGCCGAGTAGATGCTGCCCACTCGACTGAAGGGCGCTCCGTATGTCACTTGGTCGTTCTTCGGATAGTTGATCTCATTGGCCAGATTGTCCAGCGAGTGACGTGAGTTGTGACGCCCTCGACTCTTGCGCTTCTTCATGTACAGATAGAGAAACACGGACGCCACGTAGATGAGACCCAGCAGCAGGCTGCAGATGCCAATGACCACGTACTCTCGCATAGTCATGCCATCCGAAGTGGAGGCCAGAGTCGTCGAGTTGGCGGGCTGAAAGAACACCTCCGGCACATCTAAGCACGAGTCGGGAGGGACGTTTAGGCTGCGTACAGACGAGCAGTTGGTCGTACTTACTGTGCGTATATTTGACAGGGCTGCCATTGACCCGGAAGGCGACGCACGGCGAGTGAACATTCTTGGGCGGCATCAGATGATCTGCAAGGGAAATTCAGGTAATGAATCCGTCTGTCTACCTGTACTCTGTATGTCTCTATTTATCGATCTCGATCGATGGTTTTACGCTTAAACTCACCTTTCTGGCTGGCATTCAGGGCCACGGTCATGTCGCGGCACACCAGGTGCACCACGATGAGTCGGCCCTGCATCTTCTGCCTCAGCTCCGTCTCGCCCAGCCACTGCAGAAAGCTGCGACCCTCGTCGCGAAACATGCGAAATGGATAGTCCGTGTCAATGGGGTTACGCAGATCCGACCAGCCATTCGAGCTGAGGTACTGGGCGCCCGTAACCGCACAGACCGGCGTGTGTATGTCTAAATGCACACATGTATGTAGAGCTGGGTATGTATGCCGTATGTGTGTGGGCTATACTTACTGGGAAAACTGATTTCTCTGCTGGGGTAAATGATTTGGCCGCGTAGTGGCAAAAACACAAATGGAATTTTCTCCGACGATGAGCCGCTAACAAATGGTGAGAGAGAGCATTCTGCAAAAATAAATGAAAGATAAAGAAAAACATAAACAAAACAAAAACAAAACAAAAAGAGCTCAATGAGAAAGTCTGGACAGCGACGACGGCAACAAAATTATGAATTAGAAATAATATCGCAATGTTTATATCACAGCTGTGATAACATCGGTCGATCGATCTATTATTGATACCACAGCCAGACAAATTTTACCAAAATAAAAAATTAAAAAAAACAATAACAATAAAACATTTTTGTTTTTATTTCTCGAAACGCTCTTACTTTCCGTCTTGATGGATTTTCGAAGGTTTATTGTTATGGTTATTGTTGATGTTACGATTGTCATTGTTGCTGTCAGCGAAAGTTGGCTTAAACTATTTTTCCTTTCATAAAAGTGCTTCGAGTTGATTTGTTCAATAATAGCACATATTTGCCATACTAGCCGACGTCTACAACTACCGTTTGTTAAGCTTCGAGTTACCCTAATATTCGCAGTTATTTGACTTGCATAAGAGCTTTGACAGGGTAGGAAGCGAAGCTGTAGTCGCGGTGTGATAAGTGTGGAGAGTAAAGGGAGGCTGCTAGATAGTAAATATGATTTATCATTTAGCAAAAATCTGAAACTTCGTAAGAGTCTGAAGAATAGAACATCTACCGTAAAGCTATTCCATTTCATTCTGGAGAGTTATTCCTTATTTCTCTTCTTCACGCAACGCTTCTTTCTCTTATGAATGCAGAGGACTTAAAGATGATTTTAAGATATTTTAAATATTTGTATATTATCATCATTCCAATGTGCTATAGGTGTTTCCTCCCTGTTTGCCTAGGCTATCGAGATCTATACCCAAAGTCATTTTGCTTCACTTTGGTTACTGTATTTGCAGAGTATCTACTCTTCGTCTGCCTCCATTTGGGGCTCTGCTCTCGTCTCTTTGTCAGTGATAAATTTTGCGTCACGTTTCGTTTTCATTCTCCAGTTGGAGCGCTCGCGCCCTGCACAATTTTGTTATTATTATTACAGCATTTCTTTTTCGCAATCAAAGCAGAAAAAATAGTTGAGCAACCATTGTGATTTTTTGCTTTTTTGGCTATAATATATATTCAGCTAACAATGCCTGGGAAAATGGTAGCAGCATTTCCCAGCACCACTTGCCAGCTGTGGAAATGGAGCACACAATTTGCAACGAATTGGCTGACTAATTATTTAGCCAACACTTCCGCGTCATCGTCATCATCATCGTCATCGTCATCGTCATCATCAGCTCTTCCACATTGGCACTTACCATGTATGTCATCCACACAGATGCCCAAATCCTCGCGATAGGCCCGCAAATATGGCAAGCAGCGGCAGCTGCAGCCCTCCTCCTCCTCGGCATCCGCCTCCTTCTGGGCAGCCACGCCTCCTGCCTGAGCACTGCCGCGCTGCAGCTTCATGCGGCGCGTGAGCAGCTCAAGCCTCGAGCTGGCCAGCGAGGCGGAGGCTTGACCCACTGCATCGCCAGCTAGGCAAATGAAATATGCAAGCAAACAGAGGCACAGATTAGGCAACGTGTGGCAAATAAAATTTCCATATGAATCGACGAATTACCGTTGGAGTCGCCACCCAGACGAACGACAGCCGCCGTGCCGCTGGACAGGCCGATGCAGGTGTCCGCGTTGCAAGCGCCGCCAAGACCCAAGCCTGCGTAAAAAGAAAGAGAAACTGTTAACGGAAGAGAGCGAGGCAGTGAAGCAGCGAGGGAGACTGACAGTCTGGAGTGGGAGACTGGAAGGGGGCAGAACTGTTGTCAGCTTGATTTAAGCCCGTCACAACAGAACGAGCCAAGAGGCTGCACTGAGAAAAACGAAGATGAACACCGAGATCGGAAAAATGCATTTAAAAATCTAAACAAACTTTAACTAAAGAGATGAAACTTTTTAAAGAGAAAATATCGATTATTCCAATAAAACTTAAGTGGAGAGTAGCTATAAAATATAGAATGCTGTAGTCGACAGTAGCTACAGCTGCCCGTTGTATATACATAATTATCAAATATAGAGCTATAGACCTTCTGGACTGGAACTGGAACTGGCACATAACTGTCCCATGCTGTAGATGATACCATCTCTTTTCTCCATGCCGATTTAGGTTATATTATCAGGGTTTTGGTTGTAACTGTAACTGAAAGAGTGACAGATGTCCAAAGTGAGTTATATATGAAGAGCGGCTATGTATATTATACTATTTGATATCTAATGACAGTTTAGTCTGTAGTCAATAAAAACATTGTATCTGTCTCAAAAATCTAGTTGAACATCAAAATGAATTTAAAGAAATTCGGTTACATCTCTCGATTTGAAGTCACTTTGAAGTCACTTGACAGATGTCCAAAGTGAGATACATATGAAGAGCGGCTATGTATATTATATTATTTGATGTCTAATGACATTTTAGTCTGTAGTCAATAAAAACATTGTATCTGTCTCAAAAATCTAGTTAAACATCATAATGAATTTAACAAAATTCGATTACATCTCTCGATTTGAAGTCACTTGAATTTCTCTGTCTGTAGCTCAGCTTGGCTAATAAGTTGACTGGCTGGAAATTAATGCTGCTGTCAGCAGCATGGCTCACAGCATTAGCAGCAACATCAGCAGCATCAGCAGCAGTTGCAGCTTGAAGCTTAAGCTTTAGGATTTCTATTAGGGGTTATACTATATGCTATATATACTACAGTTGGTGCTTACCGCTCGTATAGAAAATATCGCCATCGTGATGCCTTGTCAGATTGATTAGCTGTCCGTTAGACTGTTGTAGATCCTCTAACAGTAAATTTGCTGGCATTAAATCAGCTAGTTGATTTCTCTGAATGTCGTTGTGTCGCTTCTTATTGTTGTTGTTGTTGTTGTTGTTGTTAGTGGTGGTGGTGGCAGCAAATACAGCTGCTTGGGTCGCCGCCAAGGAGGTGGCGCCAATGACCTGCCCGCCAGCTCTGCTTGGGGGCGCTGTGGGCGTGCCACTCGCTCGGTGACAGCAGCAGGTGAGCAGCAGCAGCGGCAGCGGCAGCCAGAAGGAATAGCCAATGTTGGTGCGAGACATCGCAGCAAGCGCATCATAGCTAATGCATGCGACCGGGTCGGACTGGGGCTAGAAACGTAAAACGAAAAACAAAAACAGCAAAAGCAAAATAAGTACATTTAAGCCATAAATAAGTTGTACAAGAGAGAAAACGCGCGACTAATTAAAACAAATCCAAAACGCAACAACGCGAAAAAACACAACAGCAAATAGCGAAAAACGCAGAAAGAAATGGGAAGTGAACGGCTAGAAGATACTCTGGGTGCGGAGATGGATGAAGGTATAATCAAGTGTTTGGGATATTCTCTAATGGATATTGAATTATCGCTAAAAATGTACTAAATTATATTACCATGAAGTAAGATATTTAAACTGAATCGAGAGGCAGTTAAAAAATTCGATAAATGTAATTTTATTAGCTCGAGCCAACATATACTTGAGCTTAAGGCTCTTAATAGTATTTACACGTGTTTACACTCAAATCAGCGGCACATCAAATTTGATGGCTCGAGCTCCTAAAGTTCTTGAGTTATGTTGAAATTGAATTTTTATTGGTAGTAAAAATAAGTAAAGATATTGCAGATTAGCTTCGACTGCTACAATGCAGGGAAAGAGCAGTAAAAGAAAGAAAAGCCATAACATTTAATTGATATTTATTATGTGCTAATCCGCAAATACATATATCCAACAAATGTCCATTGTGAGCTATTTCTTACATTTGAATGACTTCTTTAGTTCCACATACCAAATTTAATGACCTTAGCGCCGATAGTTATCGAGTTATGCTAAAAGAAATATGTCCCAAATTAGAAATGTATACATATTGGCGAAATTCTTGGATCTAAGAGTGCAGAACTTGTCGTGCGAATAAGCTAACGGAATATCTATGCACATTTATAACTTCAAGCCTATGTCAATTACATTGACCAAGCCCATCAACATTACCTAGAATCTGTCAACTTTTTATGTTTAGTTTCAGTTAATGGGAAGGGAGGAGGGGGGAGAGCTGTAACATGCATTGCCACATAAACGTGATACCCGTTTTGCTCATTCGAAATAGCTTCAGGGTATGAAAGAAAAACAAATACGTTTAGATTTCCCCACTGACTGCGCTTGTCCACACACACACGCACACACACAGAGGCAACACACACGCACACCCAGGTGACATTCTTTAAGCGGCGGTAATGAGGCAAAAATTGTTGTCGTCCATTTTTGTAAATGGAGCAGCATCAAAAGCCAAGTGGTTGCTGCTGCTGCTACTGTTGTTGTTGTTGTTGCTGTTGCTGTTGTTGTAGTTAGTTGCTAGTTGCAGCGGCAGCTAACGGACAACATTTAAACAAATGTTGCAATTAAAACTCGTTCTGCGAGGCGAAATGTATATACTTATAAAAAACACGCACACACACACTCACACGCTGGCACCACCAGCACCACCGGCGAGAATTATGCAGCGGTGGAGCAAGTGCGTCGCTTCTGCCTGGGAACACGCTGCGTATATGCCACATATGTATCTAACCTGGCCTGCTCGCGGTATACCGTTACAAATGCGACTGCAGTTATGTCTGCTTAATCTACATACACCCAGCAATAGCGAGAGAGCGAGAGAGCAAGAGCGTCAGAGAGAGAGTGTGAGAGGGAGAGGGGGTACGAATGGTTGTTGTATTTATACCGCTAATCAGTTGCACTTTAGCCGCTTGACCATAATTTACATAAATATTTCACACAAACAATACAACACACAAAATATTATTGAGGACTTCTAACTGTTTGTTACACTTAACCTATACAAAGAGGAGAAGAAGAAGATGAAGAACACAATAACAACAGCAACAATAAAATTAACAATAGTCTAAGTGGAAACAATCATTATGTGTTTTTTTTTTTTCTTTCTTTTTGGTGGCTCTAGAATATGAGAAGAAAGCGATAAAAAAAAAGCAACAGTTGCGGCCTAATTTGAAAGTAAAATTTTGTGTAAAGTTCGTAGCCAGAGTCTTTTGATTTGTTAGTTCGTTGCTTGAGTCTCTTTGATTGAGCTGTCGAACAGCGCGAACCATTTTGTACAGTTAGCTGGCATTTAAAGATTAACAATAATATATAATACCATGTATTTATGGATGAGGTTGCTGTGGCCCAATCTCTTTGCATTTTGAAACAATTTAATGACAGAAGTGACCTGATTTTTAGCCATTTTCAAGCTTGATTTTGCTTTTTAGCTTGCGCTGCTGCAGAAAATACCAGACTGATGTGATTTTGATGATGCGACTGCGACTGCGACGGCGACGGCGACGGCGACTGCGACTGGGAATTGTAGCGCGCTACGACTTGACTTTTTGCATTCGTCTAAACTCAATTAACAGGTAATTGAACTTTGCGCGCCATCCACATACATACATATGTACATACATTTATTTATATGGCAACATGCTGCTGCATGCACGTTCATTAATTATTAGGCAACACGATATGCTGCACATTGTTCTAAGTTTGCGCATAAATTTATGTTTCTCTCTATATAGCGCTATATACACACATATATATTTATATTGGTATATGCAGCTGTAACCTATGCACGCAGATGCAGTGCATACACAATTGTTGTTGTTCTTGTTGTTGTTGTTATGGGGCATTGTCTGCTTTTGCAGTCGCTACACTTCCGAGTCCACGTCACACTCGGCTCACTTTTAACACTTAGAACACACGCTAGTCGCATATGAGTCGCTATAGAAACCACTCCCCTCTCCCTCTCTGCCTCTCTCCCTCGCTCTCTCTCTCTATCTCCCTTTTGCTCTCATAACAAATTTGAAATTTATTCAACATATTTGCGGCTAGCCCGCTGGCTGGCTGGCTGGCTGGCTGACTGGCTTGCTGTTTGGTCCATTGTGTGGTTAGAGAAGCGCATCATTCGCTCGACGCCTTAATGTGCTTTAATATGTACTTATGCTTGGCCTAGGCTAGGCTAGGCTTTTAGCTACATCTGGCTAGGGCTGGCCAACGGTTTTCAAAATAGTTGTTAAAACTAAATTACGACAGTGCAATCAACTCCGAGCCGAGGCTCCACTCGACTGGCCAGCTACCATATTGACCATATAGTAGCTTAGTCTTATTATTTTTTTGGCTGTGACTGGATTTCAGTTTGGTTTGGTTTGGCTGGGCTTGGTTCGGTGTTTAGTGTTTGGTGTTTGGTCAAATTACTTTCACCTCAAAAGATCTTGATCTATTCGCAGTGCGCCTGCCCAGTGACCTAAACTCAATGGTCTGATAAGCTTAATTTCATTCAACTGCACAGCAAGGGCAGTCCACAGCCCAAAAAAACAAAAAAAAGGGGGCCATAACCAAAAGGCCAAAAAAAGAAATAAAAACAAACCTTTTTCTTTTCTTGTTCGTTATTAGAAATGCTGGAAATGTGTGAAAAGCAGCTTGATAACGTTGTGGAAATGTAACCATATATGGCACGAAGCAGAAACAGAAGCTAAAGGTCGAGCGCACGAAGTGTGTGTAATATGAATGAACAGTTAATGGAACTAGGGCCGCGGTGGCTAAGAGTTGATGAAGAAAAAAAGAAAAACCAAAGCTAGATCGAAACTTAAAGAAGCTTATCGTATATTATATATGTATATATCAATCATGAATATCAATGTAAGCTGACCTATAGAAAGTACAAGAAAATTAATTCTAAACTTCAATTTAGAATATAAAATTAATGGTTAAGACTCAGCTAATAGGATAGTTATAGCTGGACTTTCAACTACTCGAAATGCATCTAGCGTCTTTTGTCTAACAGTGACTATCCACTCATTGGGATTTCATAATATTTAATTAAGCATCAACATAATTTTAAGCAAATCAATTTATTTATGGAAGATTTATGATCATGTCTATGCCTTAATATATATACTGGTATATATTCACATACGAGCAACTCACAAGACTTAAGTTCCATAAGTGACAATGAACTAAGCTGCTGTTTAGAATTGGGTCGATTCTTGGCTCACATGAAGAGGCGAAAATTTTGCTTGAATCAGCATCCGTTTGCTGCCAGAAAGCAGCAGACAAAAGTCTAGCGTTGGACAATAGTTTTTCTAACAAAACCAAATTGATTCCTCAATCAAAGCAGTCAATACTAAATGCCACATCTGATCTATACAAATATCATATAATTTGCATAACTGAAATTATATAAATCTAAAGATTATAATGGCAAATATTTGCTAAAGTCTGTGCCTAATGATAGTTTTACGGCTTCTAACCAGGCCTAACGATTGATGTCACCCGAGTCTTATTGTCACTCAGAAAGCATAGAAATAAAAAAACCCCAGCAAGTAATCAAAACTTGATGCAAAGAGTTCTTAAGCTCTAGCCAGATATGGCCAACAGCAGTTCACAGAGCTAACTGTAACTTTCTTGTTATGTTTTTTGGGTTGGGCAAAAGGAAATGCAAATTCGTACTCACAGCTCGTTCGCAGGTTCCGGCCAATGAATAGAAATTAGCACCTCAAGTGGAGTTTGCGGAAAATGCTTGAACAATTGCTATTTAACGGTACAGCTCTTAGAGCTTGAATTTTCGCACTGCTTTAGCAGATTTTCTTTCGTTGAATATCAACTAAAGTATTCTGCTTCATGTTAGATATATATAGTAAAAACTTTTTGTTTAGCACACATGAATTACACTTGCAACATCATCATTTTTTTTTTTTTTCAGCCATATTTTGAGCACATATTTCACATTTGTTTTCTATATTCGTTTATCTTAAATATTTCTCTTTTTTTACATATTTTTCGTCACGCCAAAAACAAACACTTTTTTCTGTTTAATTTTTCATTTTTAGCAATAGAAAGCTTTTTTTTTTTTGGGTGCTTCGTCGTCTTGTTAGTTTTTAAGCCGCTGGCACGTCTATCAAGGTCGCCATCAACGAAGCGACTGAGGCTTGAGCCGAGACGCTGAGGAAGTCGGCGAAAATTCGCTGCTGCCGCCGCCGCTGCTGCTTCTGCCGCTGCTGCTCTACGTTCGCTGCTTTGCTGTCTCTGCTCTGCTCTCAAACGAGTTTTTCTTTTGTATATATTTCTCATTTGTTTTCTTTAGACTACTTGGCTTTACGCTCTTATATGTCGAAAGTATAAGTTTGTTTTGACAAATTGTATAAGAAGTGTTGTGATGTGTGCGAATGCCAGCTAATTAACGTACTTACACAAATCAAGTATACGCAGCGTGCGCTGCTCGATAAGCTGAAGTGGATGGATGCTGCGGCTGGAGTACCGTTTGATGTGTAAATAACATTGCGTGTCTGGACAGCTAACGGTTCTGCGTCTTCATCTCTCCCTGACTGGGCTGAGGCTGTTGCACGTGCCACAAGTTGCACAAAGAGAAATGCCGCCTCTACGGCCGCCTTTGCGCTCTAATTTGATTGGCCACATCAGCTGGCGTCATTTGTCATTGGTTCAACATCATTTACAACAATTTACAAAGCCATTTTCAACATCTTAGTCACAGTCGAGTGTTTTCTTCACTCCACCAAATTAACTAGAACAAGTGAAAACATTGACAACTTCACGTTGCATTGCGCTGCATGCAACAACCGCAGCCGCAGCCGCAGCCTCCGCTGAACGGGAACAAATATGAAAGATCCTCACTGCTATTTGACTTGCGGTGCTATCGTATTCGATGTTGAGTTATGAGCTTTGCCGTTGCTCAAATTACACGGACAATCTGTTTGACATAAGCGAGTTATAGCATATAAGGCGTTTGCAGTGCCTGCAGCGTCTGCTGAGTTTGCTGCGTTTGCTGCGTTTGCTACGTTGAGAGCCAAAATCGATTACACAAACTGGTTTCAATTAAAAACAGTTAAGTAGCCAACAACAAAACTGCAGAAATAACAAAAAATGAGTATAAATATCGCCAAAGAATTGTCATATGCGAATCGACGAAGTTTCCATACACTAGCGACAATTAGGCGTATAGTTTATCCTATAAGAATCAAGTAGAGCTCTAATTTTTGTGAGAGAAATAATGTCATAAATATTAACTCTTAATGTAAGTGACATGTCAACAGAGATTCAAAATATAATAATATAATATATAATAAGGGCAGCACTCATTAAGCAATATACTTCGCATATGGAAATGAAGGTTTTAATTTATTTTGGGTGACTTCTTGAAAGAAAATCTATAATCTTCAACCTATAACCTAGGTAAGTAAATTGTGCATGTATATAATATGAAGAAGAAGAAGCTACACACAAATATACCGTTTGTTCCTTTCAGATTCAGAACTTTCACTTGGATTTCGATTGAAAAGAAAAATGCAAACAAAAACTGTTTTCCCAATAAGAAACTCTACTAAATCAAAGGCTTCTATGATTTACAGATACCAAGTTATTGAAAAGAAAGAAAGCTTCTCTGGAATATGAGAAACTTGTTTGATTTTAAAGATTACGTTCTGCGTTGATCATTAATCAAGCCAGTCAAAACACACAAGCTTTTATTGTTAATTGTTATAGATAATTAAAAGGAATGTAAGCATTGAGAGCTTAAAGAGCGAGAGCTCAGTCAGCCAAGTCTGGACAAGTGTATAATACTCTCAGTTAGGGTATATTGCAATAGCTGCAAGTGTCTCGTGTCTCCGCGCTCGCATCTCTGTTTCAGTTTCCATTGCCATTCCCCATACCAAATGTGGCCTGGGCAATAATTATGCTTTAGTTGGCGACAGAGCAACAAATTCGTGCTATAACTATTAACGGCTGCATTTACAGTTTGTTTATTTTGTATTTCTAAACAGTTTTTCTTTTATTTTTTTTTAGAAAGTTGTCTTTATTATCGGCTAGTTGAACCCGTTACAGCTGGGCCATAATGCAAACCATTTAATCCCAGATCGCTCGGTTCTAAAGGCGTCTTCGATTTTTATGACCTAGTGCCAGCTTTTGGCTTTGATATGCATTTCCACTTCTCCTTCATCTACTTCTTCTTCTTCTTTTTCTGCTGCTGCTGTTGCTGCTTTTATTCATTGTGAACATGCATTTATTTGATTCGATTCGAAATCTAAATCGAAATGTAGTTGCCTCACGGTCAGCTTTAACTGCACTTCCATTCAGCCCAGACTTATCTCCAGATTTGGCATAAATTTGTTTTTTTGCTGCAGATCTCGGCTGCGGCTGCGGCTGCGGCTGCTGCTTGCTGCGTTACCTACACACAATTACCCCGCGTATCGGCAGGCAACATGTTCCATAAATCTTTAACTGTAAACTGAGGAAAATAAAAAAAATGCCATAAAAGCAAGTGGGAACGCATGAGTGGAAGGAGACTGACTGCGTGATACTCGCTCGGGGAAAACTGTGATCCTTGACGAGGTATTAGTTCAGAGAACTTATAGAACAGAAAGTAAAAAGCTGAAGAGGACTATAAAGAGATTAGATGTTAACCTATGATTTGGGAGACCGATAGAGGAGTTTTGATCAGTGATACTTCACTTCAAGGCTTGAAGAAATGCCTGTATATGATGGGGATTCCATTGAAGCAAATGGAAGAGATATTCTTAAAGAAATAAACTTGAACTTAGTTTATAAATACGTATGTATATTGTAGATTATGACTACAGCTAAGGCAGACTTCTTGATACTGACTCAGACTAATTGCTAACCGTAGTAAGAATGGTAATCTGATAAGAGTGTCAAAATGTGGGAAACATTACAATTTGCTCAATCGAGATCTCTTATTCTGCCTCAACCTCTCCCGCATATACTCTTCCTCGCACAATTGGTGCGAGTATAAAACACAGGCAGCTTCAGAAGCAGCAGCAGCAGCAGCAGCAGGAGCAGCGCTGTCTGTGGGCTAGTACAGCTTATGCAAACTTTGTATACACGTCTCGCAACGTCCAGGCGGCGGACAGGCGGTCCACTCGCGGTGCCCGTCTGATTCGTCGATGTCGTCGAGGCGCAAACCCGTTCGCCTCTACCCGCCTGCTCTCTGGCCCTGGCAGCCAGTCAGGCAGTCAGCCTTGTTATTGATTCACTTGTTGCAGTTGTTGTTGTTGTTGTTCTTGTTGCTGTTATTGCTCTTGTTACTGCGGCTAAACAAACTTGCAACGTGCAACGCGAGATGCTCGCAACTACAGTTGCATTCATAAATAACGCTTGAAAAATGTTTGCATTGGTCCAGTATTTTCTTCGTTTTTTGCGGATTTTTTGCTCCGTCTTCTTTGTATGTGAGGCCGAAATCTTATTATCAATTGCTTCGATGTGCCGCCGCAATAAACATGAAAATGTGCTTTATATGAGCTGCGCATTGCGAGAATCGGCATGGGGTCCGTAACGGTACATGACGAGCTACAAGTGAAGCTACAAGACAATTATGTATGATGGGGGAGTTGTCGGGCTAGTTAATGCGATCCCATAAATTATATATAGTGGATTAGCTATGCAAAGCTTAAAGTGTGTGATGCAATCACTGGAATGTGCTCTCAATCAATCAAAGTCTTTCAAATGTGGGTCATCTACTATATATATGTGATAAAGTTTTGGGTGAACTTGAAATTAGCTAAAGATCATATAGCATACATATGTATATGTATGTCTGGTGGAAGCTGTAATGTCTACGAAAGATTTGTTCCACAGAGTGTCTATGGTATCTAGTTATTATAGAGTAGATAATCGAGTAGAAAAATCAGAATACATATACACATTATGTACTTGACCCCTAATGAATGATGATGATGAATGTCTTACATGCTAAAGCTTCATCACAGATCCTCCATATATGTGCATATATTATCTCCATATTAATTGTCAACAAAGCGAACTTCTGTGCAAACTATTTCCACCCGTTCATTAATGTCTTCCTCATATCACAAATGCCATAATGTCTTGCCTAAACGATATCCTGTGCAATTAAAATAGCAAGTCAATTCACATGCCTACCACAGCGAAATAAAAAAGAGATAAAAGTTTGAAGACCACTGAGGACGCAATCAGAGACAGAGCTTCGATAATAATTGCTGTGAAACCTGCTTGAACTCGCTCGATTGAAAATAAAATAAGACTTAAGTCAGTTATCGGGCTTAATTATCAGATCATCATAAAACTGGACAACAGCGACCAGACAAATGTGCGATAAACAGCTCAACAGGCAGCGCCCCATTTGGCTGCGCACATAAAACTCACACATGGATGCTGACCATAACGGATTGTGGATGCCACTGTAGCATATGATGGGGGCAGCTGCTGCAGCTGCCGTTGCCCGAGACTGGGGAAGGTCGCCAA
Organism: Drosophila mulleri; assembly: GCA_035047565.1. Classification (NCBI taxonomy): domain Eukaryota; kingdom Metazoa; phylum Arthropoda; class Insecta; order Diptera; family Drosophilidae; genus Drosophila; species Drosophila mulleri. The sequence continues at coordinate 1,747,735 of JAWNPK010000060.1, forward strand.
TTGTACAGCACTTCCATTAGCCAGGGCATTGGTCAGGCAGGCAACCCACTGAGTGGCTCTGCCCACTGCTGACTGCTGACTGCTGACTGCTGACTCCTTGTTGGTTGCATGCAGCATGTGGCATGCTGTTTGCTCGACTGTTGCAATGTCGCTTGATTGACAGCCAACAAGCCAAATGCATTTCAATTAAACGCTAACCGCTACAAATATTTCCATTTGTGCGAGCTGGTCAAGTGGCAGCCGCAGCTAAACTTCTGCTGCATTGCTAAGAACCGCTTGTTATGCGCGCTTGGCGTGCATGTAAAGGGGTATATTGGTTTTTAGAGCAATTTTGTTGCGAGCTAATTGAAGGACTTATTGGGTAAAGTTATTTGGAAGATAAAGACTTAGATGAGAAGTATATCAATATTTAATGAGAAATTTCGCTTGTTATCGTCTTGAGATTAAATAGGAGAGATGAATGAAGCTCTCTTGGAATGGCCAAATATGGAGAATCCTTTATCAATTGAAGACGGGTTATATCATATTTTAGAAATGCAAATTTATATATTTACAGTTATTGAAGAATGGGCACTACAATTTCTTATAGATCTTTACTTTTGATTAGTGAACGAGCATTGAGCAGTTGTTTGCTTGGCTTGCAACTGCAGCATTTCCTACTCGCTGTTGCCACATTTTCGTGGCTAGACGCGCGAAGCCGCCTTTGAGTACAATTCTGCGGCAGAGCGGTCAACTGCTCATCAGTATGCTGTATAAATTAGAGCATCAAACGGCGCTTTGCCAACTCGGAACTGGTCTATACTGTTATTGGCTCTATCGAAACAGATGCATGGCCAGTATATCCAGCTTCAAGTGTGCGTGTGTGCGATGAGTGTGTGTGTGTGTGTATGTGTCTGAGTGTTTGTCTGTGCCTCAATCCCGCTTGCAGCTCAGTGAAGAGTTCAATGCTGCTGTTGCGGCTGCAATTGTTGTTTGTTGTTGTTTGGTGTTGCTGTTGCTGTAGTAGCAATTGTTGCTGGCGCATTTGTTGCGGCCGCCAGGCTAACGATGTGCTCTGCACTTGTGCATATATTGTTGTTAAATTGATATCAATTTGGTTTAATGCCGCTACCATTATGAGGCCATTAAATTGTTAGGCCTGGTCAATGTTAAATAAAACAGTTTATTAGTTACCCCTCGAGCTGTAGGAGTCAACAGTCTCGCGTCCATTGGCGCGTGTTATGCGAGCTTCCAGCAAATATTGCAGCATAATAGCTATACCCTGTATTTAGTTTTAATTGAGTTTGCTTAGCACTGCAAGTGTTACGCTGTGACGTACTAATGTCTTCCAAAAGAACTGTCTAATTGAAATTGAATTGAGGTTGCCTTAGTTAAGATAATGTCTGAGAGATGAGCAGGGCTTATGACAACTTGCCTTTCAAATCGATAAATACATCAAAAATTAACTTCTCAAGTAATGAAACAGATCTTCATGTTCAGCTCGAACATTAGCTAGACTACCCTCGCTAAACAGAGTAAGTTTTAGTCTGCTGCACAGATCGGTCTCTTCCTTGAATTTTAATGACAACACCTGGGAGCAGCTGCAGCTAGACAAACATATTCAACGGCTATCGACGAGCTCTATTGCTATTTTGGCTGGTCATTTGAGCGCTCCGTTAGACGCCTGCAACTCGTTTAAGAACCTGTACAAACCTGTACGTAAGCTGAAACACGCGACAATCCTGACTATAAATAACAGAAAAAAAAAACTCCTTTTCCTACACTAAAAAAAAAACTTGCTTTAAATCTCCGGCAAAGCGAGTTTTGCTCTTTGTCATGTTTCGCGACAGGCACAAATTAAGTCATCAATCATATCGTAATGCATATATATATATGTTATTTAAACAAATTTTGTTATTTATGAAATCATAAAGCTTATGGAAAGAAGAAGAAGATGAAGTAGTTCGAGCCACGCAACGGAAGTGCTAAAGTTTATGAGCTGTTCGCCACGGGATGGCAAGTTGATTGAACTCGTTTTATTTATTTATTTTATTTTATATTATTTTATATTATTTTTTTTGGTTTCGCTCATGTTTTGCTATACGCTTCAAAAATTGTGAATAAATAAAATTTAACATGAATTTTAGTTGATATCATTTTTTTTTTTTGTTTTTGTGTCTCTGTTTTATTGTCAGTTAATGATGCTGGTGATCTAATGGGTTTCCAAGTCACGCGAAAAATGTCCAGCCAACTATTCATTGAGCGGGTTCATTGCACGCTCTTATATGCCTCACTATGTAACATAGATCATATAATATAGTTTATATACATATATTTTATATATATTTTATATTTTAGAACTCGAGTGCTTCATATACTGTAATAATTCTATGTGCATCAATATATTATGTTATTTAGCTGATGCGTAATCAATCACTTGTTGGGTACTCTAAGCCCATGGGGGAGCTATTCTTATAAAGGCTATTGGAAATACCCTTTAATCTTTTATAGCATACGAGTTTAATATATATTGACAGTATCTATAGTAGTATATAAAAGATCTTTGGTATTATAGGCTATGTATTTAATTATTAATATTAAGATAATATTATATCTGGCTCTTTGTAATTGCCCTAGACGCACTTAATCTATGCCAAGGACCGCTTATCTATCAACAACCGTGAATCGATTTCGTAGTGAAAAACGGTTTAGTATTGTGCCATCATCAATCATTTTACTCCCACAATTAGAGGAGTAATTAAAACAGGCCTTAACTAACTGAAGAACCTTTTGCATCTGTCGGTGGCTCAATGCAAGCGCCTCAATGGCCAATTACTGGCAATTTGCTTAAGGCGTAAGGCTTCTGCCGCTCAGATGCAAGAGCTGATTGCGATTTGCGGCACATGTTGCTAATCATAGGTCTTGTTTGCTAAACGGCGTAGCCAACTCGTAAATATTGTAATTGGAATCCTGCATGGCCAATCAATTGGCACATATATAAGGCAGAGATATAGATAGAGCCGAGCTCAATTGCCGTTGAGAGGTGCTGTGGCTAGGCACAGTTAGATAGCGCTCAGACACGATGGCCAATGGGGATTTCAAGTCATATCTTGGCCTGCTGCGCGGCTTCTTTAACGACTATCGAACGGTTTTTGGGCAGAAATCGCAGCGGCCGCCACGCCTCGCCTTGAACTACAATCGTGCGTTTTTGGTGTATGGCTGAATGAAAATTATGGCTCAAAGTGTTGGCCAAAAAAACGAGACGAAATAATTTGAACTAATTCGTTGCATTTTCCAGCATATTGGGCCTCTATCCGAATCGCTGGCTCCTGGCCAAATACAGCAGCTACAAGTACTGCAATCGCCTACTCTTGCTCAATTCGGCATCTCTTCTGCTGCCGATTGTGTTCGCCATACACGAGTCGACGAATGTTGTTGATATGGGCGACGATATGGCCTGGATGATTGGGGTTAGCTAAGCCAATACGAGTTTTATCCGCCACATAACTGTGTCATCCACTGCCCCCACAGATAACTCTGATTGTAACCAAGAACTTGTACTTCTACTGGCGAGCTAACGTAGTCGATGAAGTCATTGAGAACCTAAATTATTACGAAAGCTACTTTAGGCCGAGTCAAGGCTTCCAGCCAGCTGCAGTCGAATCGGAGAATATGGAAATACGGCGCTGGCAGCGCTTGTGCTACTTGGTCGAAACAACTATGTGTTTTACTCTAACCTGCCTCATGTTCATCTTCAACGTGGCCATTTGCGTTCAGCCGTTGTTTTCAGATCGCGATTTGCCCTACCATGCCGTGTTTCCCTTTGGATGGCACAACTCTGTAGAGCATCCGCGCTCGCACATGCTCATCTATATTTGGCAGTCCCTCACCTCACAGTTCAACCTGTTGTCCATCTGCCAGGTTGACGCCTTGGGCATACACACCATTCTACACACGGCTCTCAATCTGAAGATTCTCTGCCTGGAGATACAGAAGTTGGGCAAGTTGCAGTTGACCGATTTGGAATTTCATGCCGAGTTTCGTAGGATTATTCAATTCCATCAGCATATAATAAGGTAAACTGGTAACAGTGAGCTGATTCTGAGGGAAGTCTTGGATAAAATTCGAATGTGGGAACAAGTATATCATCAGTATAAGATTCCCTTCAGAATTAGGCATTTTGAAAAAGAACTCAATTTTGTTGTACAGTGTTTCACCTCCCTTTCGCAGCACTGTCCAGAAGAACAATCAGCTGTTCCATGGCTCCTTCATAGCTCAAATGATCGCCAGCTTTGCCTTGATATCGATGTCCACCTTTGAGGCCATGGCTGCTGCAAGTGATCCGAAGATAGCAGCCAAATTTCTCATCTTCATGTTTGTCACCTTTGTGCAGCTGTCCTATTGGTGTCTCGCTGGCACTCTCGTCTCGACTCAGGTGGGCTCTCACGCTAACTCTATACCTTGTACTTCTCTCTAATGGGGTATTCCCTTATTAGTCTACGGATGTGGCTCAGGCTGCTTTTGAGCTGAAGGACTGGCACACCAAGTCAATTTTTATACAACGTAATATTCTCTTTATGATCAGCCGTTCGCAGAAACCTTTGCTCTATGAGGCAAGGCCATTCCCGCCCTTTACCCTGGCCACCTACTCAATTGTAAGTCGCGTGGGTTTTACTTAAAAATATATTCGGAATTGCATAGATCTTTTGTGTTTTACAGATACTTCAGCAGTGCTATAGAATTTTAGCTTTGCTGCGTGAGGCCATATAAGAGCTTTGAGAGAAATAGATATTTTGAAACATGTATATGTATATATTTATATAAGCGAATATGTATTCAAGAAATATCCAAATTAAATGAAACTCGATCATAATAGATATCGAAATGCACGAATTTATCCATATGGAAACAACTATTTTACATATACGAGGTATCTAGTAGTCGGGGAGTCCCGATAAAAGCAGCTGTACTAGTTTTCTATCTAACATTTAAGTAATTTTCAATTATGACAAGGCCAACACCTTGAATTGACAGCAAGAAGAACTGCCTGGTAAAATACTTGACATGCAGATTAGTTGCTCGACAAGTAACTCAATTGGACAGTCAATTCGGAGAGAAGAAAATCGGATTTGACAGACGAAGATCAGGCTTGACAAGTTGTTAAGGCGCCAGTTAACCATGATAAGAGAATTTAACAGCTGCTAAGCCTCACGGTAAAGGTTAAAATAACTTTCAATTAATGAGCTGTCTAACTGTTTTTAGTGACAAGCAGAGGAGTCTCCGTCTCTTTTGCTGCAATATTTACCAGCTAGTCAGCCTCATTGTAAAGTGCCCAGTAAATTCAACAATAACCAATTTATTGCTAAGTGGAAGGGCTGGAAGTGCTGCAAATGCATTTGCATGACATGCCACGCCCTTGGCTCATTAAAGCTCAAGCCGCGCCCACTTAAATATACACCAGCCACACACACCCCACACAGGTGCAAGCTGCAAAGCGCATAATATTTAAATAATTCTGCAATTGACGATGACCGCTGATGGGTTGAGAGAGTGTGTGTGGTGTGCCTCTCCAGCCTCGAACTTATTCAGACGTGAAGCGCATTCACATTCACATTCAGAATCTACACACAACTCTATATATGTATTTATACTATATACAGCTTCGATTCTGGCGGACAATGAAGCGCGGGCGCAGCAAACGTTTAGCTGCTGGCTTTTGGAGCAGCGCGCTTGCCCTTCACACAGGCTGGGAAAGTAGTTGAACCCGAATGTTGTTCATGAATTTGGCAGCATATATAGTATACATATATACATTTACATATATCTATATGTGTGCCCGTGTGTGTATGCGTGTCTGCTACGCCCACAGGTGTCATTATGGTTAGCGTTCAATGTGCGCCCTGTACATTGGGCCAGAACGATTTGCTGTATCGAGGCAGAACAGCGACGCACACCGCGCTCACACCTGCACGCAGCTACAACACACCCGAGCAAGCTGCCTGTGTAGAGGTGTGCGTGTGTGTCCATTGTCAACTCTGCTCCGATGGAGTTTTGTGCGCTGATTAACATTTGAATTGAAATTTACAACAACAAAAATTATTTAGAACTTTATGTTCGCTTTTTATTTTTTGTACATTTTTCTGTTGTTGTTGTCTCCACATCTAATTAATTCCTCTTTGGATCCATTGTTAACTGTGGAGTTGCTGCTGCCACCCCCGGCCGCCGGCTAATGTTAATGGTACATTGAGGTAATGTACCGATCCAATTGCAGCCACAGCCCAAAGCCAGAGCCAGAGCGACAGAGCTCAAAAGTCTGCCCGGCGACCAACGCATTTAGTTTGTCGCAAATAATTCTAACGATCGGTCGAGTTTTTTTGATCGAGCGTCCGCCGGAGTTCAACTCTGATTAAGTGTGAAGTGATTTATTAAATAGCAAATTGAAAACACTCGAAGGTCCTTTTCGGTTAAAGCCAAGGTGTGTGTAAAATACTTGTTGAAATTCAAAGTGAAAACAAAAAGTTCTAAGGTACAAGGACTTGTGATATTTATAGGGAAATATGAGTATTACCTAAGCTATAAGAAAAATTAAATGTCCTTAAAACTTGTGTGAAAAATGTTTCAAACTTTGTGAACAGAATTGTAAATATTATCAAAAGTTTCTTTTCTAATGTCAAGTAAATAAATAATTAAAAATTATTTAAAACTGGAAAATATATTCAATAATTTAACATGCAATTTTTAACTAAATAAAAAAAATTATATTTACAAAATACAAAATATATTACATGAACTAAAAAATAAAAATATATAATTATAAAAATATAAAAGTAAATGAAAAAAAGTGATTTTGTAAAAGAATAAAATGGAAAAAAATAAACTAGGAAATAAGTACAAGAAATTAAATTAAATTAAAAGGCAAAATGTTTTTTAAAAAATTAATACACATTAAATAGTGAGCACTAAATAATTGCATTTTTCAGATTATAAAGAGAAAACAAAATTTAAAAATAGTTAAAGAAAACTTTTTACTAACAGCCTTACTTATCTAGGCTTGAACCCTATGAAGTCTACTCAAAAAAATTCTAAGCCTTCGCTTTTCGATTTCACATGCAACAAAGAAATTCCATTTCAGAAATTTCATCACATGAACAAATAAATGTGCCCATGATATAGCCGAAACATTCTAAAAAAAAAACCCCTTTGAGGTCAATGCGACAGCTTAGTGAGTTTTCCTTTTCAGCAAAAAAATGGAAAATGGAAAAAATCAGAACTAAAAGCTAAAAACTGGATTTGTATTGTGTTAAGCATAAATAGAGCTGAGTGGTACAAAGAGCCGGAAGCAACATCCGGAGTTGTGGATCGATATGAGCAAAGCTACACGTAGCATTGTTCGCCTATTCGTTTAATGATCCAATTTGGCGTTACGCATTGTGCACATTATGGTGCTGTACTTAGAAATATTTAACTATTCATATGACTATGTTTGTTTTTTAGTTCTAATTCGAATTGTGGGGGAGGGGACGGATTTTGTGGCACTGGTGAAATTTTTAGTGACTTATTGAGGTCGAGCTGTAAATTGGTCAGCCTACGAACTGATTCGACCACATTTGATAAATACTCATTATTGAATTATACATCCATAGCAATTCTAGAACACGCGATCGCCCACTGAATGTGTTTTGCTGCTAATAATGCTGCGATAAACTTTTGGATAGTATACATTGAGTTCTAGAGCGACATGGAATTGCGCTTAATATTAATAGCTACGCTGGCCTTGAGCCGGAGCTATGGTAAGTACTAGAGACTCTTCGTTCAGTATTGCTCTAAGCCATCTTGCCTCACTCCCAGCTCAAACCACCTGCAAGAATGGACTGGGTCGTGTGCTCTATGAGCGCCTGCCCAATCAACAGCTGCAGGGCTACGATGACGACGTGGTGCGAGACACTGCACCACCATTCCGCGTGCTGGAGAAGTGCCAGGATCTATGTCTGCGCGATCGCACCGGCACCAATAACCTAGTGCGCACTTGTACCAGCTTTGACTTCCAGCCAGGCAGTCGGATCACCTCGTTCGGTGGCACCTCCGAATACGAGGAGTCCCTCTGCTACCTCACCTCCGAGCAGGCTGGACCGGAGGGCATTGGCAGCCTGATGCTGGTGCCGAATAGTGTGCACTTTAACGAGATCTGTCTGACATGTGAGTGTGTTTGTCTGTGTGTGTGTGTGTGTGTGTAGGTGTTGACACCGTTTCCAATTGGTATGCTCAAATTGCTCTTCATCCAACTAATTGCAGCCAGCCGCCCCGAGCGTGAGTGTCCCAGTCGACGATATGTATTCGAGCGACATCCGCGCAAGAAACTGAAGCTGCCCATCAGCGACATCAAGGAGGTGAGTGAGGGATCAGCTAAGGTGTTACTGAGACAAAAGAATAGAAAAGGAGATTTCCCGACTTGAAATTTCATGTACTGTTTCAATAGTAGAACAGCTAGAGGTCAAGTTTGGAGATGAGAACAATTTAGGCTCAATGTAGAACAAGAACGACTTCTCTACTCCGACTAAGAGTAAATTGAGCATAAAGATTCGCTGCCTAGACTTTCTAAAGGCAAAAGCAGAATGTTTTGTCCATGTCGATTAAAGTAATAGAGATAAGTAGTGGTACGTCTTCACTCTAACACAGAAGGAGAGGGGATTTATTTCTCCACTCTAATATGCTATAATTATATTGTTTTCTCAGATAACAGCCGCCAATCGTTCGGACTGCGAGGACAAGTGTCTGAATGAGTTCTCATTTGTGTGTCGCTCGGCTAACTTTGATTCGACGATGCGCTCCTGTACGCTCAGTCGCTTCACGCGGCGCACACATCCAGAGCTAATGGAGGATGATCCCAACTCTGACTATCTGGAGAACACGTGCTTAAATGGCAAGCGCATACAATTTAGCCAGTAAAGTGATCTAGAATTAAATTCTCAATTCTTCATTTACAGCTGAGCGACGATGCGATGGACTGGCCGTGTTTGTTAAGGAGGAGAATAAGCGCCTGGGCGGTCCCTTTGAGGTGGATATCTTCAATAATATGACGCTGGAGGAGTGCCAGACTATGTGCTTGCGTGCCGAGAAGTAAAGACCGCACACGATACTTAAAAAACACATTAGGCTAATCGAAAGAAAAACTTTTCCAGATACTTTTGCCGTTCGGTTGAGTTTGATGATCAAAGCAAACAGTGTATACTGTCCGAGGAGGACTCCATTTCGCAGAAGGATGACATTAGCATTAGCTCCAGTCCCACCCATCATTTTTATGATCTTGTATGCCTCGACAATCGTAAGTGGCCAAACACAAGTTAGCGCCTCGGCTCAATGGCAAACAGGGCAGAACTGGACAGAGTGGACTAACTAGGACAGACAGGGACTGAGACTACAACTGAGACTAAGACTAGCCTAGACCAGACAGCAGCCAGCGCGTTAAGTGCACCATTAAGCGCTGGCCATAAATGCTTCTGCTTCTGGCTCACTTTGATGTCTATGTCTACGTTTTATGCCACTTGCCATTTGCTCTAGCTATTGCTGTTGCTCTAGCTGTATACTGTATACTGTATACCGTATACTGTTGTATTCCCGTTGCAGAACGAGCCACCGATTATCCAGATAACTCAGTCACCTCGCACCTCTTCTCGAGCGGCCGTCGGCCAGATACAGCATTCCAACGTTACCGCAACTCGCGACTGGGCGGCGAGTTTCACTCTGAGATCACGGGACGTTCGCTTAGCGAGTGCCTGGACGAATGCCTCCGCCAGACAAGCTTCCAGTGCAGGTGCGTTGTGGTTGTCGTTCTCTTTGTCTTGTATTTCTTGTTTTCTTCGGTATTTCTTTTTTTTTCTGTTTGCTCATCGCTGTCTTCCTATGTGCCAACCCACACGAAAACTCTTTTTAACAAATTGCAGGTCGGCAGTTTATAGCGATCGTTTTCGTACTTGTCGCCTCAGTCGGTACAATCAAAAGGATGGCATGCGCATTATATACGATGCTGATTATGATTACTATGAGAATCTGATGTGTAAGTGCTGTAGCTAGCTGGCTGTGTCCACTAGTGCTAATGGAGTGCTTGTCTTCTTAGTGAACGTTGTGGGCGGAGGCAGTGGCAGCAGCGGCAATGGCAACGGTGGCGCCGACGGCGACGTTGGTCACGGTGGCAGCAACGATGGCAAGCGACCCGGTGATCACTCTGGCAGCAACTGGAGACAGCCTAACAAGCATGACGATCGCTACGGACCGGGGTCAACGGGTGCTGGCCTGGGCGGTCCCGGTTCTCATGGCGGCGGCAATAGACTGCCACAGGGGGAGGGCATTGATTATGGTCGGCCATACGATCGCTATCCCGATTATGCAGCCAATGAATATGGTAGATAACTCGCATAGCATCACAATTGATGATACTAATACTTTTCAATATATTAACAGATCGTTATCCTTATGGCGATCGTGATCGTGATCGTGACCGCGATCGTTATCCGCCCGATCGTTATGGCGGATCTCGTTATCCGGGCAGCGATGGCATGGGCATGGGCTATCCGGGTAGACCCTACGATCGTTATCCAGATGATTATGGTAAGTATTTTCGTAACTCTATAATCTTTAATAACAGCACGCTTCGCTTTGCCACTGATCTATACTGACAACTAATTTACTAACCCAAAAGACCGAGATCGTGATCGTGATCGTGATCGCTATCCGGAACGTTATCCACCCGATCGCTATGGAGACAGACGCTATCCGGAAAGGGACCGGGATCGCGATCGTGATCGTGACCTGCTGCCCTATCGCCCACTTCCCTATCCGGCCATCAATGATAACACACTGCCCAGCGATCTGCCACATACGAGACCTTTTCCCCCCGATGATGATGCGCCCTATAGGCCGTATGGCTATGGCGGAGGGGGACGATATGGTGACCATCGCTATGACAGTCGTTATCCAGCACGTTATCCACCCAGTCGTGACCCAGTGGGCGGCTACACGGGTCGTGATGCACCCGATAGCATTTTCCCGGACAGACGCTATCGCCCCTCATCTATGGCTCCATCGCGCTATCCCTATGCGCCTGATTCGCGCACGCCCCCCGGACGCTATGATGATATAGTGCACAGCGCTCGGCGCCCCGAACCCGAATCCGCTAAAAGATATCCGCCAGCTCCCCTGGCGCCCACGGGCAGCGCCAGCAAATATGCCTCGACCCCAAATCGTTTTCCGGTAGGTAGCGAACGCTACCCCATTGACATCTACAAGTACGGCAATCGCCTGGGACCCAGTGACGTAGGCAGACGCCCTGGTAAGTAGCAGACACTAATCAACTACCCCGTCTAATATGACTACCCACAAATCTGCTGAACAGATAATGAAACCAGGATGGCCGATTGCTAATTTATTCTACTGATCTCTAGTTAGTTTCAGCAACGAGTTACTTTTAATAGTTTTGTTGTTGCTTAATAAAGAAATTTCTACTGATGAAAAATGTTTGAACTCCAAATATTATATATTCCGAAATATTTCTATGTAGAGTAATTAATGAATTTCCAGTGTAAAAAAGCTTTTGCATTAAATGCGCTCTAAGTTCTGTACCGAAATGCTTACAATTTGCAATTGATTTAGACTTAAATAATTTAATTATCGAGAGCTTTTACTAACTCTATTGCAGTCTATAAAATTGCATACTTTTAGTAACTCGTTCTAAAATTGGCAATGCAATGAGATCAGCAGAATAATTTTAGGATTTTTAATTAATTATTGTTTATATTATATGTATGTATTTGTGTTTAGCTTTAGATCGTCCGCCGCCATACTATGACTACGACTATGAGGAACGCTATGGCGATCGCTATGCACCTGGACCCTATGATCGCGAATATGATGGACCACCGGCACGTCGACCGCCCTTGGGCGGTCCCTATGGTCGCTATGACACGCCCTTTAATCGCCCCTACGGAGGTGGTGGCGGCGGCAGCATTGGTGGCGGCCTGGATGATCGCCCCATACCGGTGCCCGGCCTCGGTCTGGGCCTCGCACATCCGCCCACACCATACGGTGGGGGATCGCATGTGGGCGTACCTGTTGGCGCTGGTCCACCGCGTCCGCCCATAACGCGCTGCGAGGAGAGCGATAATTTCAAACAGATCGCAGCCAGGCACAAAATGCGGCGTCATTTCGTGCGACGCGCTCTAATCGTGCCGAGTCTGATACAGTGCGAACGGGAATGCATCGAGAGTCGAGACTTTGTGTGCCGCAGCTTCAACTACAGGTAAGCTTACGAAGACAGACAGACAGAGAGCGAGAGAGAGAGAGATGTGGCTTAGATAAAAGTAGTTACAACTGCAATCGAAATCGTAATCGCAATCGCATATTCAATTTGCAGAGACACCGCCTCCAGCTATGATGATCGGGATCGTGAACGTGATCGCGAGTCGCCCAACTGCGAGCTAAGCGATCGCGATTCACGTGAGTTGGATATACACGATCCGGGCTCGTTCGATGCCTCCAACTATGATTTCTACGAGCGCAGCATTGGACGCAGCGACGGCGAATGCATGGATGGTAACAATACTGAAGATCTATGGTTCTTCAATTGACTATGACTAATTGCCCATTGCAGTTACGCAGACGTGCAACGAGGAAGGCATGGAGTTTACCATTCGCACGCCGGAGGGCTTTTTGGGTAGAATATACACATATGGCTTCTACGATCGCTGCTTCTTCCGTGGCAACGGCGGCACTGTCAATGTACTGCGGATTAGCGGACCCCAGGGCTACCCAGACTGTGGCACACAGCGTGTAAGTAGATTTACAACTCTATGCGTTAATCACGTTCGTTGATCTCGCGCTTGATTTTATCTTTCAGTACGGCGACACGCTGACTAATATTGTAGTCGTGCAGTTCTCGGACAATGTACAAACAAGTCGCGATAAGCGCTACAATCTCACTTGCATCTTTCGAGGCCCCGGCGAAGCGGTCGTCAGCTCTGGCTATATCGGCGCCGGGTAATCATTAGCCATGATGATTATCGCTATTAGCTCTGTTGATGATTAATACTTAACTCTCTCTTGCCATCCCAGCTCGGGCAGCCCCATACCCATCGAATATTTGCCAGCCGAGAACACGCTGAGCTCGAAGGTGCGTCTGAGCATTCTCTATCAGGGCAGGCCCACAACAACCATCGCCGTGGGTGATCCCCTCACATTCCGACTGGAGGCACAGGATGGCTACAATCATGTCACCGACATATTTGCTACAAATGTGGTGGCCAGGGATCCGTACTCTGGGCGCAGCATACAACTAATAGATCGCTTTGGGTAAAATATATATAGAAACTTCTGCGAATTCCCTTCACTCGTATTTTTCTCTAGCTGCCCCGTGGATCCTTATGTCTTCCCCGAGCTGGACAAACTGCGCGATGGCGACACACTGGAGGCGCGCTTCAATGCCTTCAAAATACCTGAATCCAATTTCCTAGTGTTTGAGGCGACAGTTAGATCTTGTCGCGACGGCTGCCAGCCCGCCTACTGTCCCGGCCCGGCGGGTCGCCAGGAGCCCTCCTTCGGGCGCAGGCGACGCAGCCTGAACCTAACCGAGGAAATACCCGAGCCACAGGCACTGGAAGCTATCAATGATGAGGAGGAGCAGGAGATAACGGTGGTAAATAGCACCACAGTCAGTGGAACAATGGGTGGTACGCAGTTGAATGCCACGCAGGAGAGTGACAAGTCCAAGGAGAATGAGGAGCCAGAGCAAGTGCGAGAAATGATCGAAGTAGGTTTCTGATCACTGATTGGAGGTGAACTATAATGCTGAAGTGAGATCTTTTATCAGGTTTTCGAGACTCGCGAGGAAATTGAAAAGGAATCCTATCCACGCAAACTGGTGGCCCCCGTCGAAACTGTTTGCATGACGCCCGCGGAGTATCATGGCCTGATCACTGCCATAATTTTGCTAATGATTCTACTGTTTAGCATTACGCTAGTTGCAGGATTGGGCTACAGGTGAGTCAGCTCTTCCTGGTAACCCAATTTGCTGTTCGCCAGTTCGCTAACTACTTCTTTCGTTGCAGACGCTATTGGAAATCCATATCAAAGAATCGTCTGGTCGATCGGCACTCGCCCATTCACTCGCTGGGTCATTCCCACTCCTCGATACGCACCCACGAACGCTTCACCGAAATTGGGCACATGCCAAATGGAAGTGGAGCAACTGGAACTGGAGCTGGCAGCAGTCGCAGCACATCGAATCGCGCCTCAAACGCTTTTCGCACCAACATGTCCATGTTTGGCGGCTCATTACATAAGACTTTTGCCACGGGGTAAGCACATCCAGTCCAGACCAGTCCACTTATCGCTTAAGCTGACGAAATCTCTTTCTGCTCACAGCAACTTGGCGCGCATGTGCCAGCTGCCAGTGATAAATCCCATACGCACTGCCGGCAACTCCAACCACCAGTTCGAGGATCCCAGTGAGCCCATCTACACCGATCCCTCGCTCTTCGAGCGCTCCAGGTAAACTCAATTTGAATACTCGCTCGCTTTTGATCTGATTGTGTGAATTTTATTTCGTCTCAGCTCTAGCAAGCCGCATGCCATTAGAACCATACGTAATTGTAAATATATGAAAACTTTTTAGAATTTCCTGGTTTTGTGTGATATTTGTTCCTAATCAAATGCGCACTAGAGCTGCCTACAGATGCATAGCTGCATCTTATTGCAAATGCCATCACGTCCGCCTGCTATTTGGCATCTGGTAGTGCACCAATCGCCCTGCAGGGCACAGACGCCCGTAAATGTGGGCAAATCGCCCACAGCTGAAGAAAACGTTAAGCACAATTAATCAGCTAAACTGTTTTACGTTTTTCTTTTCCTTTTTGTTTTCTATCTGCTAACTTACATGCATTCGCCTGAACTAACCAGATTAACCATATAACTAGACACAAGTACTTCATTTTTCTTGTTCAATCTTGAAATGCACAAATCTCGAGAGACAGCCAAAGACTAAAGTGAAGCTTTCGCATCTGTTGTAGCTCTGGGCATGTGCTCTCCGATAATGATAAGGCTTATCAGCCTTTATTTCGTACAAGACGCTCAATCTAACACGAAAAGCTCGTGTCTCTTACATATAATTAGATTACTCACAATATACATACATGAACATTTATGTATATTTCTGATTTCTGTTTAATATATTTTTTGTTTTCGTTTGAATACAGATCGCTGCGAAGTCTGACCATGGTCGCTGAGTCGGAAGATAATCAAGAGGTCTAAAATGTAATGCACAAGGAAATTTTGCTCGTCTTCTTGTGATTAGCTGTAAATACCAAGCGAAACCATCTGCCTAAAAATATATACATATATGTATATATATATATATACATATTGAACTGAACAATTCAGTTCTATATTACGGATATATCCAATACACATCTACAGTCCACTGCATTAGGCTACAGCACGTGCATTCGGTTACCTCGACTTGCGTCTCGAGGCTCAATATCAAATATATTGATAATCCCAGTAGATCTAAGACAATTCAAATCGAATATCGATCTATATTAATCTTAATAACAACAGCAAATACCAAAACCAAAATCTCAAACACACAATTATTTCTACATAACTAAGATACTTAAATTATATACTATATTAAATGCAATAAAACTCAAAAACTTATCCAAACCAAAAAAAAAAAACATATGAGTTCATTAGTTTTTTTTTACAATGAGGTAGATCAGAAACATGAATCATATAATTAATTATGCGATAATGATTTAAGAAACTCGGCACATATATGACGGTTTTCTAATCTGCTGAATTTTCAGATATCTTAGCGAATTGGCTGATTCATGTTAATATGGTAAACTTAATGAAATTTGTAATATTCATGAAAAATGGAAATGAAACAAGCTTGTTGCTAAGCGAAAAACCTCTATTTTCTCTAAACTTATTCAATTTTAATTTATATTTTTAGCAGTAGCTCAAAGCACCCATTCAAAAAAATTTAATTTCTTTAGAATAAAAAAGTTTACAAAATAAATTATAATGATGAGTTTTTTTCCTACAAAACGTGACCGTTTACAGTTATTTTTAACTAAGGGTTTATGTAAGAGCCCCTTTTTTTGTGTAAGTGCAATTTATATTATAGCATAACTACTCCAGTAATACACATATACATACATTAATATATGTATATGTATATGTATGTTTAATGTGAATACCGGGCTTTATCGGTACGGGGTTTTTCTGCGTCTAGCCAAAAATTCGTGCCGCTTTGGCTAAGAACTGTGAACGTGTTAAAAGACGCACCAGCACGAAAATATTTCTATGCGTAATTCTCGCCTACGTGTAAATATTAAAAACTAAAATAAACAATTACAGAAGAAACGCTTCACGATTGTCAATGACAATTACGAGCGGGTTACATGAATGGCTCCCGGCCCCCATACTGAGCAATATCTTTAATCTATACTAATTTATAGCTATTTAAAATATTCAATAATACGAGCAGCTATGGATTGATAGACAACGATTTTGCTATGCCAAAGGCATTCAAACTATATCAGGCCCAGTTGGGTTTTTTATCGTACCGCATGGAAGCATTTCGCTTAATCATTGTACGATTCTTGTTCCGGCATCAACAACTGCAGCCGCATCGATCACGTTCACGGGCTAAAACAAAACCAACTGCTAGAGAGTGACGGTGGCAGACTATGCAATACCCTGGATTATGAAGTTGAAGAATTCAGATCGATGAGGAATGTCTATCGAGAAATAGGTAGAAGGAGGTATAGTCAAGGATGTGTATAGCCATATCCATATCTGACTACATCTTAGATAATGAGATGAGTAAATAGACCATCTATCGATCATTAAATAAATGATGGTAAAAGAGCAAAAAACAGATTTATGAATAAATGAATAAAAGGAGATCCATCGACAAGGTTCAGGGGAAGCGGATGTAGAGATAAAGAGAAGAACTGTCAAAAAGAGAGAGGTCGAACCCCGCAAGAAAACTAATATGCCCACTATCACCATTATTATAGGGTATAATTACTCACACCATATGCAAGCTGTGGTAAAGCAACAAGAACAACAACAAACAATTGTAGTCGCAACGGAAGCCAAGTGCTCGCCATCTCGCTCCAGAGCAAAGCATCAAGATGAGCTTGAGTCAGGTATTCTTTGGAGCAGCAGCAATGCTGTGATGCTCTTGCAGCTTCTCTTCCGGTTCTCGGCGCACGTGGCGTGCACTCATGAATCGATGCAGCGCGCTTAGGCGAAGTGAGAAACTGTTGTTGGCTTATTTTCTTGCAGCAGCGAGCAGCGACTGCGTTTAGGTTCTTCAGCATAAATCACGCATCAGCACATTTGGCATTTCAATTATGCAACATTCTTAAAGCGAACAAAGTGCATTTAAAAGCCGTGCACCACGACTCTAAGCCACAAGTAACAAACGAAGCGCGAACGTGCCCGCAGCAAAGGATAATCTAAGCGCAAAATTCGGTTTCAACTAATGTGCAATCAAAAAACAAACAAAGTGAAGAGGAAACCCAAAAACTGAAATAAATACAATACATAAACGATATCTATAAATAAAGTTATCGAGTGGCTATTACTATGACGAACTGCATCTGGCTGCTGGCCCTTGTGGTGGCCATCAATGCCCGCTCGCTGCAAGTGCCGCGTGGATATGGCATTCCCCATCCTCCTCCACCTAATCCGTACTATTACTCGCCCTATAACTATGCGGCTGCCAGAGCCTATGCTGGCATCGGAGTGCGGGCCACTCCGATGCTCTACAACCCGCCGGGCAGCTATTACGACAGCATTTACGGCGTACACAAGTTCCTGCCGGGTGGCGGAAATCCTATAGCTGTGGACTATGTAGGTTTAGCTAATTGGTGAATATCCGATATATACGACAACTTATTATTTGTGTTTCCTTTCTTTCTTTTCGAAAGAACAATCGTTGTTCAAGGAATTACGTGGGCATTAAGCCCCATCCCGATCAGCAGCAATACTACTATGTGTGCCAACCCAATTGTGTCATCTTCAGCAAATGCCCCGAACTGAAGGTAGGCTGATCTCCCGCTGATTCTATTTGACTTTTACCATGATACCGTTTACCACACTGTAATCATCTCTCTACCCACTCAGAAATTCAGCTCAACCACTGGCCGCTGCGTGGAACGCGTGAATCCCGATTATCCACCAATTTGCAAGAAGGAAGGTCGCTTCGCCTACCAATACGATTGCAGAATCTATTACAAATGTGATAGGCATTTGACGCCACAGCTCTACGGCTGTCCCACAGGCACCATATTCTCGCAACTGGAAGGCAAGTGCATACCCGGCGATGAGTGCCCTTCGACAGAGATATCGAACAGCGGCAGCTATATACCAGAAAACTGCGAGCTAAAGTTTCCCGAATGCACGACAGAGGGCACGTTTAGATCGCCGAAGGATTGCGCCTTGTACTACACCTGCAAATTGCAGCCCAGTGGAAACTATTTGCAAACGCGTTTCAAGTGAGTTTCCTACGAAGTTATAAGCCCAATTCACATGTAACTTAATGGAACATCGTATCTTTCATAGATGTCCTGGCAACAACAGCTACGACACGAAGCGAAAACTTTGCCGACCCCATCATGAAGTCGATTGCGAAGGTTATCTGCCCTATGCACCTATTTCGCTTTATCAGCCATATATATCCGAAGCAGACTTTGACGCAGGGGCACGCGAGAAACAGCCAGAACAACCATCAACTAGCTTGATATCCGAAGACTCTAAAGCACCAAGCATTGAAAATCCAAAGCCAAGGGTTCGAGTAGTTATATTGCCTACGAAGCCTACACCCAAACCAACAACAACGACGACAACGGTTGCCACGCCTACAGCGCCCACCAACAAATATCCAGACTATCCGTCATATCCATCATATCCTTCGTATCCCTCGTACCCTTCGTATCCGTCGTATCCTTCGTATCCTGCATATCCTTACTATCCCGCGAATCCTACATATCCTAACTACAACTATGGAAGTCCGCTTTTAGAGCCTGCAGCGCTGCTTGAAGAGAATCCAGACCCAGAATCTTCAGTAAAAATTGTTATCATCCCAACAACGGACAAGCCAGCAACAGATTGTGATAAACACCCTCCGAAATACCCTGCCTATCCTTCCTACCAAAAGACTGCCTCCACCACAGCTCCAACCACAGCATCAACTACAACTGTCAAAACCACGGACACTCCGACTAGTAACTTAGAGTTTAAGACCTTTCAGGTTCAGCCGTCAAGTCTTGCTTTCAGAAGTTTAATTCAGGAGAAAATTGTTATACTGCCCCCGGCACCCACAAGCACAATCCAAACGACAACTGAAGAGCCAATCATTACAACAGTGGTGCTCAGCACATCAGATGCACCATCTACAACTCGCAAGCCAACAACAACAACAACTCAAAGTACGAGCACAACTCCTAAGCCAACACCTACAAAGCCGAGGCCAACAAAGCCAACTGTGAGGCCAACAGTAACTTCGACAACTTCAACGACAACAAAGACCTCTACAACAACTCCGAAACCAAGCACGACAACTTCACAGCCCACGACAACAACAAGACCAACAACGACCACAATAACCACTTCTAAGCCAACAACAACTTCTCAGCCAACAACAACCACTAAGCGAACAACAACTCCTCAACCAACAACAACTCCTAAGCCAACAACAACTCCTCAACCAACAACAACCACTAAGCGAACAACAGCTCCTCAACCAACAACAACTCCTAAGCCAACAACAACTCCTCAACCGACAACAACTCAACCAACAACAACAACTCAACAGACAACAACAACTCAACAAACAACAACTCCTCAACCGACAACAACAACTCAACCAACAACAACAACTCAACAGACAACAACAACTCAACAAACAACAACTCCTCAACCGACAACAACTCAACCAACAACAACAACTCAACAAACAACAACTCCTCAACCAACAACAACTCCTAAGCCAACAACAACTCCTCAACCAACAACAACAACTCAGCCAACAACAACTCCCCAACCGACAACAACAACTCAATCAACGACTCCAACAACAACAGCTCCTCAACCAACAACAACTCAACCAACATCCCCTAAAACAACAACGCCAGGGCCCACAACAACTCCTAAGACGACAACAAATAGTCCTAAGCCAACAACAACTGTAAAATCAACCACTTTTAAGAGAGAAACCACCAATGAGGTTACGACCTCCAAACTAACGACAAGTCCTAAGCCAAGCACAACTAGTCAGGCCCCAACTACACCAGTACCAACAACTCCCAAGCCAACAACTAGTACACCTACAACCACAACTCCTAAGCCAACAACAACTACTGAGACAACAACAACTCCTAGACCAACAACTACTACTACTAAACCAACAACGACTCCTCAGCCAACAACAACTTCCAAGCCCTCAACAACTACTCAGTCCACAACAACACCTAAGCCAACGACAACTTCTCAGCGAACAACTCCTACGACTTCCCCTAAACCATCCCCAACTCCTAGTCCAACGACAACTCCCAAGCCTACAACAACTGCTAAGCCAACAACAAGTCCTAAGCCTACAACAACTGCTAAGCCAACAACAACTCCCAAGCCATCGACAACTCCTCAGCCAACAACAAGTCCTAAGCCAACGACAATTTCCCAGGCTACAACAACTCCTAAGCCAACAACAATATCTAAGTCATCGACAACCCCCAAGCCAACTCCTCAGCCAACAACAACCGCAAGACCAACGACTCCCAAACCAACAACCTCAATTGCGACAACAACCAAACAGCCTACAACTCTGCCGCCAACAACAACAAACACCACTGCAACATCCGAACTAACCACAGCCACCAAACTGCCCCCTTGTCAACCAGAAGGTAAGTCCTAAACTAAATTATATTATCCGAATGCCTTATTATACACGCAACTGCAAGTGGGCAGCTTATGCCAGATTTACACACTCAACCACACTCGATCAACTACTTTACAGACACACAATGCATACAACAACAGCAACAACAACACCTCAATCATATCAAACACACTGAAACCGAAACACAGTTTGTTATAAGCAAGTCGAGCAAAAATCTATTTGGGGAAAGAGATTCGCCATCCTCGCTGTTATCCAAGAGCTTAGTTTCCAGCGAGGGTAGCTTAGATTATATGAACGATGAGCCCGCACCGGAAGAGGAGAGCACCACAGCGAAGTGGACAACGGAGAAACCACTAGCCAAGCCCTCGACCATGTCCAGCATAGCTGCAGCACATATACTGAAAAAACTCTTCCAGGTAATATCGACAACAGCTGCGCCCGTGTCGAGGGTAACCTTTGCCCAAATGGCGAAGCACAATTTGGCCACATCCAAGCCCTTTATAGCAGTGTCCTTGAGGCAGTCGATCAAGCAGCTGACCCGCGAATTACCAATACCACAAAATGCCACCCAAGAGGCAGAAGCTGACGATTCGGAGTACTATGATAGCGAATACGATACGAATGAGCTAGAGAATGTGGTTGATAAGCATGATCTGGTAGATATAAAGCCATCAATGAACAGTACAGCTGGCGCCACCAAGAGCACCACTGCGGCGACAACTTCAGTTGAAAGCACCACAAAACCAATGGCCACACCAGCTGTTGCTGCTATTGATCCGCTAGAGACTAGCTCCAGTGTGCCTGTGCCAGCTGTAGCTAATGTAACTGCATCCAAGTCCGGCGATAAAGATTACTCCGAAAACTATGTGGATTCGGACTATGCCAATGATGAGCCCATGGAAGAGGCTCAACCAACCACTGCAAAGCCCGACATGAATGCCCAAAAGCAGACGCTGATCCAACTGCTAAAGCAGAAAATAATGCAAGCAGCCAACACCATAGCGCCTGCACCACTAAGCTCTACCACCATCAAGACTTCCAACTTGTTTGCTAATGAAATGGCAAGCAACCGAAATGACTTGAGCGTGCCAAAAAGCTTATTGATGAATCTACTAAGACAGAAGCTGAGCAGAACGAGCACCACTTTAGCACCACTCAGCAGCAGCAGCAGCAGCAGCACAACTGCTGGCACCACAGCGCGTACCACAACAACCAAGAGCTTAAACGCAATAGGTAGCAGCTCAGAATACTACGACGATGAGGATTATGAGTATGTAAACGATGCAGAGGAAACAGACAGAGCCACGGGCGCAGCTACAGAAGCCACAATTAAGCAGACAACGCTTAGAGCCGCCACGGCCAAGCGACACTCGCTACACCCGTCTCTCCGCCAGGTGAATGGGTTAACGAGCGAGGCCAACCAGCAACAAATGTCCGAGACTTCTGCATTTAAGCCACAAAGTGTGCCGCTGCCAGTACCCGCATTTCTCAAGCAATCAGCGAAGCAATTTAATGAAATATCAAAGAATAAATCAAAGAATGACAATTTTCTAGATAGCAACAGCATAGTAAAAGCCAAAACAACAGCAACACCAACAGTAGCGACAAGCAATGCTCGCACCACACTATCGAATAGGGGCCAAGAGATAAAATCGAGTCGTACACAACTTTTAAAATCAAACAGCACCACAGTAAAACCCAACACAACATCCACCAGCACCACTCGCAACACACAGACAGAAGCAGCAGCAAGCCATGGCGTAAGCCCCACAGTTGCAACCACCAGCACCACTCGCAACACGCTCCCACACGCAGCAGTAGCCACGCGCCAAGAGATGCCCATAATGAAAGAAACTCCTACACAGCAATTGAAATCGAACAGCACCACAGTAAAGCCCAAAACAACAACCACAACAACATCCAGCAGCACCACTCGTAAGACACACCCAACAGGACCCACACGGCAAGATATGTTCACTTTTATGAAAAACTCAATACAGCAATTGCAGCTAAGCAAAACCACAGCAAACCCTAAAACAACAGCAACCTCAACCACAACCACTAGCACCACACAAGCGACACCTGAAGAGAAGTTCAGAAATACACGTCAAGAAACACTACAGACGCTGCAAAGTCTTAGTCTAGTAAAAGACTCAGAAACAGCAACCACCAGACCAACAACCACTCGCCCCACTCAACAGACAAAAGTGGCAGCAGCATCCACACATCAAGAGATTCTAACGGTTAATCAAAAGCCGTGGCTGCTGCAATCAAAGAATCAAAGCATACACCTAATGCCGCTACAAGCGGCCAGCGCTAACGATAGCAACCCAGTGACTCACACGAATCGTTCATCATTATTAGAGTATACAACGGCCGGCTACTATACGACGGAAAAGGTGCCCGAGCTAATATTGAAGGTATACGAGCCCATCGATGTGAAGGTCGTCTTCTGTCCCAGAAACTGCGACGAGGACCACGACCATAAATATGGTAAGCATCTGATCATGATATATCCTGCATCATATACGCATATGTAATATATAATATCTTTATCCAATCGCCAGACCCAGCTGATAATTATAAGTCGAATTGTACGACGGGTTGCGATACGCCCAATCCGAAAACTCATCACAGCGTAGATTTATGGTGGAAGCCACTCGAACTGAAGGATACGGCGGGTTTCCAGACAATAACATAGATACCCACATATATAAATATAGACTACATCTAACCGCTCTTAATATGGCTAAACAACATTAACTATATTACACTCAAGCTACACTCACATATATGTACTTAGATATATATAGTTACATATACATTTTATTAAACATAAATTGAATAAATTACAAATGAGTTTTACTTAGCTTAAATATGTATACTAGGTATACATTATACATTAATCCATCCCTCTTAATAATAACTTAGGCTCTAACTGGAAAATTGTTCAATATATGTATGTAGTTTATGACTAGTGCAAATGAAACACTTTTTCAAATGCCTTGGTGGGTTAACGAACAGAGTTATGGAATCTGGACAACTTACGAAAAACTTTAAGCTTAAATAATAATTATGAATATAATGTATAAATATGTATATAACTATATATCTAGATATACAATTCAACAGAGCACTATACTTTTCCAACTACTTTATCTGTTTGCTAAATCTCAAACATATTTTGTTGAATTTCGCTTCTGAATCATAAAAGATGCAAAAAATTCAACCTTCAAGCTTTAAACTTAAAACATAAATTAAATAATAAGATTAGTCGCATATACCCTATATATACACTATGTACAAAAGAAACTCTTAATACTGTAGGACTTCGCTGCCCTGCTGCCTAATCATCAAAGAAGAGTATTTCCAATATTCTTTTTTGTACATTTTTCCGACGATCCTTATTCATTTTCAGCAGCTCCGTGGTGACCAGTTCGCCCAGTAAATGTTCCGAGGAACGCTGCATGCCATGTGGATTTGATGGCGTTTGGAACTTGCCAAAGTTGGAAGCATGTGAGCTTCCTGCAGCCTGTTGCTGTGGTAGTTGCTGATAAAGCTGGAAGAGGAAATCCGTATTCGATGGAAACATATTCGGATGTTGTTGTTGTTGTTGCTGCTGTTGCTGATGTTGTTGCTGCTGCTGTTGCTGTTGATTATTGTTATTGCCATTGACATTGCCATTTGGGTTGTTGCGTTGCATATTGAGTGAATTGTTGTAGTGATTTTCATGCTGCAACATTGTCTGTGGCTCCATTAGATCAGTGCTATTGTCATCCGAGTCATCGTCGCTGTCTTGGCCAAAATGTCCATTTGGATTAGATATACCATTGCTGGTGTGCTGTACATGATTGCTGACACCATTCGAGCTCAGTTGCACGCGGGGCTTCTTGTGATAATTGGACGAGGAATGCATTTCATCGCTGCTCTTATGACTGTAGCTAGCCTGAAGATTCGATGAGGAATGTACAGCTGACTGTTGAGATGGTATTGTAGTCGCCTGCTCCTCTTGCTGTGTGGCCTGAGTTACACCCATACCAGGGAGAGGGGACGACAGCGGCGATTTCATTGAGGAAGACGTTGAGGTAAGGCCACCTGTGCTGCCAGTGCCATTCATTATCGGCTCCTGATAGCCCTGCGATGAGTCAGCCATAACTGCGGCCACAGCCGCTGCCTGTTGCTGTTGCATTTGTGATTGGGATATATGTTGCAGTTGCTGCGAGGCTACGGCAGCCGCAAAATCTCTAAATATTTCCGCCTCTATTTTCACTTGTCCATTGGCATTCTCTAGAGCTGAGGCTGCAGCTGTGCTGAGTGCATTCATTGGATGCTGCTGATCCACCGTTCCCGACTGCTGTTGCTGCTGATGATGATAATGATGATTCTGGCTACCGAAATGCGACATATTCTTGTGTGAGCTATTCGACTTGGAATCCACATTATATTCACTATAATTGGAGCTATTCGCCGATTGTGGTGAGGTCAAAAAGTTGGGCACGTTTCGGTATGATTTACGCGGCTGTATATGCTGATCCAGGAATTTCATTTTTTCCAAGTATGGACGAGATAAATGCTCGTAAACAGGTGGATCGCCTTGTTTGCGTTGTGATACATAACGTTCACGCAGATATTTCCATCGCTTCTTACACGTTTCCACTGTCAATTAAAGTGTATTTGTTTATTAAGTTTACTCAACTAATTAGCGCAAATTGAGTTGAAACTTTTTTATTGGGCTTACCGTCCGTTCGCAGCTTCAACGCAATGAGCTGCCAAGCCTCGTCCTTGGTCTCGTATTTGCCGCCACTGGCGCTGCCATTTAAATAATACTTTTGCCGATTATAGATGACGCCATGTTGAGCTACTTCATCAATAAGCTGCTCATCCATCATGATGTAGTTATAAAACAGAAACAAATTACGATTTATATTTTCTTGTTATTTGCCTGCGCTCCAGTCTTTTCGGCGATTAGCGATGTGCAACATTGTTGAGGAAACTCATCTATCGAAGCGCCCAACAATCGATATATGTGGACTTGTTAACGATAGTTTTAGTATTTCTGTTGACCATATGAATATTTAGAGTCGCGAGTCGCGACCACACTAGTCGTTGGGTCAAAATTCTCTCGACTTTCGACTAGCAAACATTTATGTCAAGTGCGCAACAACTTACTGTTTTCTTTTTACGAAGAAATCAATTTTAAGCAAAATATTTGAACTGTAGTGCTGCCGAAATTATCAAAAGACTGAAGCTGTGTGTGAATGTAGCAAGAATAGTAATATCAAATATATACTAAATTGATCCTGTGTTGCGTTGAAAAACGCATAACTAAATTACTAGAAAGCAGTTCCAAACATGTTTAAGTTAGCGCAAAAGTTACTGCCGCAGCAGCGTTTGCTGCAGCGCCCTGCATTAATGCGTAGATTTATATCAACCAGCGACGAAGTTAAGTCTGTGGATACAATTGGCGGTCTGCCCTCTGAATTGGTCATCGAGCAGAAACTGAAGAAGACAACGAGGTAAGAGAAAATAGAAGATGAAACCGAAATTGTTTACATTGTGATGCTGTTGATGCTGCTCCGGTTGCTAGGGGCGTGGCATAGTTGGAGTGAAAGTGGCCGGTCACGTAGGCCGCAGACAGCTGTTGCAGCAGTATTTTCCGTCAACATCCATCATTTGTAACAGTATTTTTCTGTTATTATTATATTTACGTTATTCATATTTCGGTTTTGCTTTCGTTTTTTCCCACAGAACTTTATCAACGCTTCAAAATCATTCGGTGCCAATTGCAGCGCGCGTCACAGTTTCAAAAGATGAAAGTCGTGACTTTATGGCCGTATTTCCAGGTGAACATCAATTAGCATAATAATGCTAAAAATTTGCATTTATATTTTTGTATATGAATGATATTTTATTCGTACCGTTTCAGATGTGGTCCGTGACCTAACCACCTATACAAAGGGATTCAATTGCAATGATGCTGTCAAATGGTTCGCCCAGGTCTTGCAATATAATGTGCCCCGTGGCAAAAAGAATCGTGGCATCTTAACGGTGCTCACATACAAAAATCTAGTACCTGCCGAAGACCTAACCCCTGAGAATATAAAACTAGCTCAATATTTGGGCTGGTGTGTCGAAATGGTGAGGACCAATATTTTGTGGTGTCATACTAAAGAATACTAAATTTGAATATTTGAAAATTGATCATAAATTGCAGCTGCAAAGTTTCTTTATTATATCGGATGATGTGATGGATAATAGTACCACGCGCAGGGGCCAAAAGTGCTGGCATCGGGTGGAATCAGTCGGCCTCATAGCCATTAATGATGCCCTTATGATAGAGAATGCCGTGTATGCGATACTTAAGCAACATTTCAGTCATTTAGATTGCTATGTGGCTCTGATGGAACTGTTTCACGAGGTCACCTACATCACAACTTGTGGACAATCTCTCGATTTGCTCAACTCGAATAAAAGTGTCTCAGAGTTTACAATGGAGACCTACAAGGCAATTGTAGACAATAAGACGGCACATTATTCCTTTTATCTGCCCTTTGCCTTAGCCATGCATTTAGCTGGGTAAGAATTGAGAATTCTAATTAATGATTTATATAAGAACCCAATTATCTTTGTAGCTACAAAGACGCCGAAGCATTCAGACAATCAAAGACGATTCTACTTGAAATGGGCCACTTTTTCCAAGTGCAAGATGATTTTCTGGACTGCTTTGGCAATCCAGAAGTCACCGGCAAAGTGGGCACCGACATACAGGACAACAAATGCTCGTGGCTCGCTGTGGTGGCCATGCAGCGTGCCAATGCTGAGCAGAAGCAAATCATGATAGACTGCTACGGACAAAATGGTAGGAATGAAGAAGCTATTTAT
Organism: Drosophila mulleri; assembly: GCA_035047565.1. NCBI lineage: Eukaryota > Metazoa > Arthropoda > Insecta > Diptera > Drosophilidae > Drosophila > Drosophila mulleri. The sequence goes on from JAWNPK010000060.1 coordinate 1,775,555, forward strand.
ACCCAGATGCACCTTATGCAACTTTCTATTTATACTTGCAGACCCCCTCAAAGTCGAGCGCGTTAAGGCTCTATATAAAGAGCTTAGCTTGCCCTCTACATATGCCATATTCGAGGAGGAATCTTACAATATGATTAAAACTCACATACAGCAAACATCTCGGGGAGTGCCGCATCAAACATTCTTGCAAATACTTAACAAAATCTATCAAAGAGACTCCTAAGCATTATACTATATGCAAATAGTATATACAATTATACATAATAGATTTTAGGCTAAATTGCAATGGCAATGGTAATGCAATAAGTAAAACAGAATTTTTTAAAACTCACGAATTATGTTCTGCTTTTAATCATCAACCATCAAACAATCAATCAATCATCTGTAAAATCGAAGGGCGCAAAACGTTTACGAAATTCAACAACATTTGCTTTCTCCTCCTCATTGTCAAGCAGACAATCCTTCCAATTCACTTTCTCATCACAATTTAACAAGTTCTCCGAACAGAAAACATCTCTATAAATATAATTATACTAGTTAATATATATATCTATAAATAAGCAAACCATTTCAAGTCCAGGCAACGCACCTGGCAAAATGCAGCGGAAAATGTTTCATTTGTCGTGTAATTATGGCAGTATCGTCCGGCAGCTCTGCCAGGAAATAGGGACCCACTTCAGGCAGCATTTTAGGTGAAGTCAAGGCGGGCAACGTTTCAAATTCTAGATTAAACTCCTCAGCTTTATCCTGAAAACGGAGTAAATATAAAGCGGATATTTATGACCAAATAAATGAACTGTTAGTTTACAACTATACACTAAACTTGTAATGAAATATAATAAGTCTGAATATCACCTCAAAACTATGTTTTATCTTCCACGCATAGCCCTCCTCGAATCCTATAACGTCTATAATCAAATGTGAAGTCTTATAATGCCGCTCTGTAAAGCAAGCAACTTGTCCCAGACTTTGAAAGAGTTTACGCAAAGCTGTCTTAAATTTAAGCAGCTCTTCCCAATCCTCTGAGCTGAGCTGAGCAGCACAGGGTATATGTTGGGTTGACAAGATCAAAACATGTTGACTATTTATAGGTCCTTTGGCCAAAGCCAAATAGAAACGTTCACCCACGGCGATAATCAAGTGTTTTTCCACCTTCTCCGAGGACAAGCAGAACCAGCAGTTATCTGTAAAGAGTTTTCAAGGATGAATAGAGTAAAGTTCATAATGATTTCTGTTAATATTTCAGACCTTGGTCTATATGCATTATTCTTGGTCGCTTATCACGCTTGTCCGTTTCGCTGCGTCGCTTCCGATTGCCACTCGAGTCCATATCATAAAAGTATTGTCGGCTCTCCGACTATAACAGAAATATAATATTATGTATGTATATATGTATATATTGCAAGAAATCTCACCGTTTCGTTCTGGTTAATAACGCCATCCATCTTCAAGCCAATAAACGGGCATTCGATTTCATTTGTTGTCTTCTGCACCAGATCAAGCAAACGCGCTTTGTCCACAGGCTTTAAGCTTAAAGCATAAATATATTTAGCCTTATTTGCATTGCCCACGTCGGCGAGGGATATAAATCTCGTACATAGCTCAAATTGCGTGGTCTCATCCTTGGGCATTCGGAAAGGCGGGCACTCGTAGTAGACACCATTGATGGCACAGAAGTGATAGCGAGGTTTAATTTCACGGCACAGGAACGATATCAGCTTGGACGCCTTTGACTGTAGGGTGGGTGTATAAAATAGGCAATCAGTGTTTATCAAATTGAATGTATCATATATTCATTTAGTTACATTCTGTTCCTCCTGCATGCCGTAGGGCCATTGGGAAGTTAGGAGCACATCGACGCCCCTGTAATCCGTGCCACAGTTCTTTGCAATCAAACAGGAATTGCGCACGGCTTGTACATCAGCTTTGGTAAATTCATGCTCGCTGCATTTTGGTCCATTGCTCGCTGCTGCTTCAACGCCACTTAAATAGGCAATTTTAACACCGCTACTCAGCGTATATACTCCTCGTTTGCCCAAATATGTTAGATTCGTGCAGATTTCGCCATCCGACAAATCTTCGTAATATTTTGTATCCTCCTCCTTATTGGGTCCCAGTATATAAGTGGGCACGGTAACTGTGAAATATACATAAAGCTATAGCAATTACTAATCATATTTATAATTTCAATCACCTCCACTTACTGTGTTTAAAGCCATTCTTATAGGCAATCAGTTCCTCGTTTTGTTTTTCGGCGCCAAAAAAATCACCGACACAGCACAAAATCTCAAATGGTCCCGCTTTTTTGTTTACCTGCTCCACTCGGCTGAACAGCTGCTTGAAGCGACCGCGCACATCGCCCACAACTAATCTGTTATTTAAATATAAAATTTAATTAATAATCTATGTTCCTTATTTATTAAATGATCTTATTTTTGTCTAAATACATTTTATTATTCACATCCATTTGCTTATTTCGTCTTGTGGCATTTCTTATCGATATATCTGGTTTCGATAGCCCACCAACAAACAGTTGATAGAGCTATGTTAATCATTAACAGAGTGTAGAGTTATGTTAGTGGTCACTGGTCAAGCGTAAGGAAGCTGTCATACCAACACTAATACCATTTAATTTGAAGGCACACCATTTTAATATTTTAACCGGTGCCTTGCAACTTACAATTAATTGGATCACTACTAATATCATTAGTTCAACTACTCTTCTGGTAATTATTTAAAGCTTCGTCAGGCTCAAAAAACGTGACCCCAATGACCGTTAAGCATTTCAATTTTGGGATTACCAATAATTATAAATAATCATAAACATGTGTGGTTTTGCTTTTTTTTTATAAAAGTTGTCACCTTGAAATCTGAATAGCTAAATGCGCTAATTGTACTTCCTCTAAAATTACTTTTTAATTTATCGAGCGCGATATGTGTGTATATTGAAAATTCATTTGATGAAACTTTAACTAATTTTCATGTCCACGATGTCAACGTTCCAAAATATGGTATTAGATTTGACATTGGCACCAAATAGCAAACAATTGCAACAATGAACCCCAGCCCAGAGTTATTTGTTCTGCGTGGCTGGTTCTAATAGCAATCTAAACAGTCTCTCCATTCATATAAAAACGTCTCTTGTCTAAACTATTTTTACAGTTTGACTTGAAGCATCATTCAGAACAGCTATAGCTGCAGCTATGTGGAGTTCCAAAAATATTGTATTTTTCATTTTGCTGGGATATGGATCGATTGCATATGGCCAAACAATTGACTGTCAAAAACCGCCACCATTATTGGTAAGTAATCTACTGAAGTTTACTGGAATTCTCTGGTAATTTGGTAACCTAATTGGAATTTAAGGATCCTGTTCTTTGCTGCCGGGATGGAGGACGCGATCAAATTGCCGAAAAATGTACAGAGAAATTCGTAGGTACAGCAAATGGACAACAAAATAATGGACCGCCTACCTTGGATACAGCAACGGTAAGTAGGAATGAACAAAATTAGTTAAAGCTCAATGACAGGGACATTTCCTCAACTTCGTTTATCTCTTCTCGTAGTGCCTGGCTGATTGCATTCTCACAACATCCCAGTACAAACGAGAGCCGAAATCTCTCAACTTGGAGCACATACGCAACGATTTAAATGCCAAATTCCCAAATGATACGCTTTATGTGGAGGCTATGGCTGCTGCGTTTGCCAAATGTGAGCCACAAGCTCAGCGTAGATTGGCCGCTATTCAACAATTTAATCCAAAGCAACCAAAATGTAGTCCATTTTCAGCCATGGTGCTTGGCTGCACCTACATGGAATATTTTAAAAATTGCCCGGGCCATCGCTGGACACAAAGCCCAGAGTGTGTGATGGCCAAGACATTTGTCACTCAATGCCTAGTTTAAAATAATGATTAATATTTACGATTAACATAATTAATAATAAAATTTTGTATTTTATGGAAATTATTAATATTTTTAGTTCAAATGTTGTTTAAATAACTGTGTTCATAACTTATTCAAATAGACATTTCCGTTTTAAGTGTGTACATATTGCATTTTATGATTTCTAAATATATAATCGCTTAGCAACCCTGCCTGTGATGTGCGTTAGTGTGAGTACATAGCTGTGAATGTGCGCGGCCGCGGCGTTTAAAAACATTTGTAGTTAAATTGATTAAAGTATGGATTTTGATGAACAGATAAAAGGATTTCGCGAGTGGGCCACCAGCCTAGGCTGCCCGCCCGCCGCTCTGCCCAATGAGGAGGCGCTCAAATCGTAAGTCTTAACAAATTTGCTGTTCAAATTCAAGCCGAACTGCCATTTTATTTTGCAATTGCAGCATATCTAAGTCGCGTCAAAATCAACTATTTGTGCATATGCAGTCGCGCATTCAACCTCGCCAGAATGTGCGAGAGGTGCGCGAGAATTTGCTGATTGCGCAGGTGGCACAGCATAAGGGAAAAGTGGTGCCAGCCTGTGGACGCAGCTTTCTGCCACGCCAGCTGCAAATTCATCTCAAAATGCAGGACTTGCTCAAGGAGAAAGAAAAGGAGAAGTTATGTCTCGCCGAAGCCAAGAAGGAGTTCGATAGCTTGGCAGCCTCTATCAAAACAAAGAGTAAGTGCAGCAGCATGCGCGGCTCAACAGGAATCTGTTTAGTGATACTCTCCGTCTCTCTCTCGCTCTCGCTCCTTTTAGATATTCAAACGATTAGCGCAACATACAAAATGCAGCTACACCAATCTCGATATCATCTGCTGCAACTTAAGCTGGAATCTCTTAACAAAACCTACGAGCAGGAACTGTTGAACAAAGCACAAATTCTATCCACAATGCCGGTGAGATTAAATCAAAAGAACGCCAGCGAAAAGCTGGCCACAAAGGCCGTGGAGCAGGCGCTCAAAGAGCTGGAACAATTCTATAGAATCTGCAATGCAGAAGGGCACAGTAGCCAACAGCTGGCCGAAGCAAAGAACCAACTCTGGTCGCAGATGCGACAAGTCTTTGCAAATATTCCAAATGTTCTGCTCTTCAATGCAATCATGCGCATCAAGGAGGAACAGCTGCAGCAAGTGATGCAGCTGAACAAGAGCAGCCAACACATTGAGACCATGAGCTCTCTGGCCAAGCCAATGCTGAATAGCTTTGACATTAAGTTGTTGAAGACAAAGGCGGAGCTATTGGGCCTAGTGGCCAAGCATTTGTCAGCACAAAATGAAGTTGCTCAGCTGGAGGAGCGTTTCGCCGCTGCATATAGCACATTCCTGAACGAGCTGCAGAGGAAAGTGAACAATTTCAATGCAATCAGCACCGAGGAGGAGGAAGAAAGCAGCGAGGAGATCATCTCTGAATTTATACTTCAATATAATTTGCGAAACTTCAATCAGGCACGCAACGAATATCTCAGCGAACAGATTGAACAGCTGCGCCTGGAGCTGGAAGCGGGTGTGCGTCAACTGGAGAGCCACGAGCTGCTCCTTTGCTCCATCAAGCAAATCTACGGCGAAATCAATACCTCCATCAATGGCATACGGCACGACATGTTGCAGCTATCGCAGATTAAAGAGAAAATTCTGTACTCCAAGAATATCTTAAAGAATATGCTGGATGACATGCAGGCAACGACACACCAACAGAATGCCAAATCTCAGCTGTTTACCAGCAAGCTAAAAGTGAACAACATGTCGTACCTGGGCGTGGACAGCTTCAATCTGGCGAACGACAGCGTCTTCTCCAGCACAAAGCTAGAGTTCGATGCGAGTCCAATGGAGACAACGCTGCGTCGCAGCTTTGATAATACAATTGTGGCAGCCAATTGTACCTCGACTCCTATGTTGCCGCCTCCAAGCACACCATCGCCTGCCACATTGCCCTCGCATCTGCTGGAGCTGAATACCTTTGCTGAGATGCCACTGGAGAAACTCAGCTGTGTGCCTCGCAATTGGTAAGGCTTATTTATATATATTCTATATAGAGTGAAATCTCTTAATTGTTGGCTTTGGTTTCTCTTTACGCGACATTCCTATCATCCTTATGCATTCTCTGAATCACTCATCATCTATATACGTTTGTCTGCTTTGATAATTGAATTTCCCTTTTCGCAGCACCTTTTTGCTTTCGGCCAATCCGCTCATCGTGGAATCACAGGAATTGGCCTCCACCATGCAATTGGCTCCTGGTCATTTGCTAACCCCCATTGGGGCTCTGCAGGAAGTACGTAAACGCATTTTGTGGGCGTCAGCAATTGCTGAGCACACATCCGATTTGAAATTGAATTTGGAGACAATAATTGGTAAGCTCGAAGCGCCCTTTCTCTTCTTTGTTTTTATTTTTTTATTTTTGCAACTTCATTTCCATTTCCACTCTCGCTTTGCAGTCGATCCACACGGTTTGAAGCTGAGCGCACGTCGCCAGCACGAGGAAATTGTACAGCTGCTCGATAATATCGAATCGCTGGGAACTAAGACGCAGCATCAGCTGCAAAGGATCAAGCGAATCTATCGCTTCATAGTAGAGAATCCAATGCGTCTGTATGTGCCGCCCAGCAGATGCTATAAGAATGCCAACTTTACGGTCTACGAATCCGAATTCAATCTATATTATCGCATGGCCACAGCGGGCGGTTCGATTAAGTCTTAAGTCTAAGAAACGTTTATAACAATAGTATTTAAATGAACCCAGTGTGCTGTCTTAGGTTAACAGGTTTATATAAAATTAAAATTGGCTTTTTTTTGTTCATTTTACACATTTTTTTGCTTTATTTTATGTTTTCTTTTCTCTTAGTTTGTAATACAAAAATTGTTTATTTACACCCGGATTCGGGTTAGAAAAGTATTAATATTTTTTCGTTTTCTTGTTATTCGCAATTTGTATCTTTGCCTCTCGAATTATTCAGTTAGATGTATATCAAACTAATTACACACATACATATATATATAGAGCAGCACGAAAATACTTTATTATTTATTTAATAAAAATAAAATATTTTCTCTATTTGTAAACGATTTGTGGAAAATTAAACAATGTCATATGTGATGTATAGAGCGGGAATGTCTGGATATCTATATCTTAATATAATCTAAAGTTATTTAAAAATATACAGAGAGACAGAAAAACGGACGGGTTTTGCATTTTGGGATTCGAGTTGGATTTTGTTTTTGTTTTACTAAATTAGTTTAAAATGCGTGAGCTCTTTCAAAAACTTAAACTTAACTTAAGATAAGATTGGACGTTTTATATAGACTGGAGAAATAAACATATAGATAAACCGAATTTCAAAAAGAGGATTTTGCGGCAATGAAACTTCTACAGCTGATGTCTATGTTTAGCTATATATATTTTCGATATATATATATATATATTCGTATATTCGAGATGGAGTAGATATGATTATGTGAAGCATCGTTGTTGGTTTTAGATTGGCTTATCTGGAGTAGAGCACGGCCAGCAAAATGCCCAGCAATGCCAAGGAGGAGGCAGATGCAGCAATATGTTCAGCTCCTCCGTAATACGCCTGGCCACAGGCTGGCGGGCAGACGGGTATGATTGTCTCGAACAGATTGACACGCGCCTCGGCATCGCCAAAACGATTTGTCGCCTTGCACACATAATCGCCGTACTGCCTCTTCTCAATCGTAATGACGCGCAGCGTCGAGTCGGTGTACTCATCGGCGGTGGCGAAGTGCGAGATTGTGTAGTGCTGGTTGTTGGCCAACTGGATGTCATCCTTGGTCCAGACAATGGCTGGTGGCGGATACGCCTCGATGTGGCACTCCAGATCCATGTCGTATTGCAGCGCCTGGCCGAGACGCGGCCGGGGCACAGTTATAACCGGTGCGAACTCCACCTCCACGTTGATGTTGCGACGATCACCTTTGCTGACGCCGTTGTCTGCAACGCAGTAGTAGGTGCCACGATCCTCTTTCTTCACGGACTTGATGCGCAATATGTTGCCGACATAGGTGGCACTATCTGTAATGAGAGAGAGAGAGTAAGGAGATATTTAATAAAAGCTGAATAAAAGATAGAGATGGAAAGATATATACAAGTCAAAAGAGTGAGAGACAAGATTATGCGAGAGAGAAAAAGAACAAAACTTTGGGCTATTCAAGGGATCACAACAGAACCAAGTTGGAGCTAGAGACGAGTGAGAGATTTTCGAGAGCATAAAGAGAGGTAGAGCCATTAATAGAGGGTGTTCAAGTGTGGCGAGCTATCGAAATTGGAGTTAAACGCTGCTCGCTGCGGCTTTTGTGTTTGTGCACTCAAATCCGATTTTAATGAGGCGCCGCTTCGCATCCGCTGACTCTCAGATAGCGGGTGACCTTTTTTATTTCGGAACTGCCACGTCGAGTGCCTATATACATGATGTACATATACATATATCTACAACAATAGTCGCGTTAATGACCTCTAACAAGCAGCAAACCATTTAGAGACACAGTCAACATTTTTGCAAAACTAACTTTTGTGTTTGAGAAGCGCGCGCATGCAGCTGGGGGAGGAGTACAAAAGGGAACAAGAGGGGCAGCAACGAGAGTTTTGTACATCAACTGAAGCATAAACGTGAATGGGAATGGGAATGGGAATGCGAATGCAAAAGGTGCTCGCATTCATTCAGCTCATAACCGGAAGTTGAAAACGAGTGCAATGCGCTCTGTCGATTACCTGTGCAGCTACCTGAGCACCCACCTGACGTTGGGGGAGTGCGTGTGCTTAAGTGAGGTTAAAGTTAATGAGAGATATGAGCACGAACATGCATATGTTCCAATGTAATAATTATTAGATAACTTTAACTATATGAAGTAATTTCAAAATATTTAAAATCTTTGTTTTTCCTGTTGATTGAATACTTATTTTTTGTAGATTTAAGGAAGTTAGGATGAGGCAGGGTAGATATATTTATATACAGTTCACATCATTGTTTTCATAATTTTGCATTATCACTCTCATTTTGGTCATCATTGTCATTGTCTTTATCTTGATGATAATTAGCCTTGTCAGAATCATAGTCAATTGTCAATGGCATCGTAGTTTAATGATAATGATATACGGTATATCACTATATCGCTTCCAAATCAAATGCAAAGCACGCGCTCATCTCTAGCCTGCAAACATTTGCGGCTCCTACAACCATTTGGCTTCAACAATTGGCAGCTAGCACAACTATCAAAAGCTGAGCACACGGAGCGTTGACCGGGCCAACAAGCCAACAGCGAACGAAGAGCTACGGGACGGAATGCCACGGAAATATGCCTTATGGACAACCCTATGCAAAATGCCTGAATATGCGGGCCAAAAGGGGTCGAGGGGGTGAGGCGCATAAGTTATAAATGCGGATGATACATACATATATATGTACATATAGGCGTCTGCTCATTCGACTGAAACATTTCAAATTAATTGCGCTGGGGAATCGAAGTAACGCATTTGATTAAAATTGAATTGGCAGGCTTCAAGAGGGAGAGAAGGAGCGAGAGACATGCTGATAACGGGAGTAAAGGGCAATGCCTGACGACAATCGCATTGCATAGCTAAGCTGAAATTTCAATTGAAATACGTTAGATGCAGATGCTGCTGCTGCTGCTGCAGCTACAGTTACAGTTACAATTGCTCCGTCAGATGCGGGCAGCGGCAGCAACAGAAATTCATTTTGATAGAAAATATATTGATATACTGTTGATACTGTCACTAGGCTTCTATTTAATTAGCCCGAAACGAATCAGGTTTGTATACGCAGTTGGCCCAGCTATGTGTGACTTGCTAACTAAGGGAATACCCTGTACAAAAATGAATGTAGGCTGAAAATGTATGCCCTATAATAGGCTATACCTAAAGCATTTACAGGGTATATTTGAAGTACTTTATTTTACATATTGTCATGCCCATAATTTAGAGGGTATATTAAAACAATATTACTGTTGCCATAAAATGTCGCCTACTTTACAAATTCCCTTTCTCACATGTCTTCCAGTCTACCCACATTTATAACATTTACAGGGTATTTGTCATATTTCATTGTTGCCTTTGTTTTCCCTGAACGTGTCATTGGAAGAACACCAAGTGCAAGAGCGTGACAGAGCGTGTCCCACTCACAGGTTGAGCTAAACGCAGTGGCCATAACGAACTGTGCCCATTCTGAAATTCCCAATTCCATACACCCGTATACCCACGGCCCCCACCCCCGCTCCCGCTCCCGCTCCCGGTTGACAAATAGCTTTGAGTCAAGTTGAGTGTGAAATTTGTGAGCATGTGTTCTGTTGCATGAAATGAGATGCAGGTCAGGTCGAACATGACGATAAGCTAAGAAGAAGAAGCTAAGCGATCTGCCAAGAGCAAATCATTCCACAGAGTCATTAAGCTAAACTGAGAAGTTTTGAAGCGATTGTACTACAAAATTTAACTAGGGCGTGGCTGAAGACAAAAACCCAAAAAAAAAAAATCTAGGGAAAATACCAAAACCAAAATTTAATTAGCTTTTAAATATGCAATACAAGAAGCGAGTCTCAACTTTCTATTGTAGAGAGAGACAGAGATGGAGAGAGAGAGAGCAAAATACTTCCACTTTGTCTTTGAGTTCATGTTCGTAATTAATGTCAAGAATTATGCACAAATGTTGACATTTTAGGTTAAATTTATTAAGCGAAGCTAGAAGAGCTGAGAACTGAGAAGAAAACCCATTCACTCACAATAGCTATATGAATAGTCCCCGCACATGAGTGTGAGTGTGAGTGTGAGTATGAATTTGCTTTTCCATTATTTTCCTTTGCTTGCTATGAAGTGACGTTAATTAGGCTTAATGCGGCATAGAGTTACGGATCATATATCAAATGTGCAGGATAAACAATGCAGTCAAAATAATGTACCCTTCGGTCTGCTGCAGCTTCCCTAATTACGATTTGCAGTTCATATATCATTTCGATAACAAGGCGCTCTTTAAGTCAGAAATATCCAATTACCCTTACACATAATCTAGGGACTATTATAATTGAGCACATGGCTCATATATCATTCGAGTAAACTAGACAGCCAGACTGAAGACCTTAGGCGATTCGCTGTTATTCTGTGTGCTTTAATCATATGATATGATGTAATATAAAATAATATAAGTAACAGTTATTAAGGTACAAATTTATAGATGATTTTTTCAAAGAGGCCTTAATTTTCTAACTAAATCTCAAGCAGTTTGAGTACATCATATCATAAGATATTAAGGTATTGTATGTCATTCACAACTGTTCCGTATACTATATGCCCTGTACAAATCTCTCTCAAGTGTTATAAAGATTATATAATCTATATTCTTAACATTAAAATCCACATTTCCTGCAAATTAATCCTGCAAAAATACTTTCAAGCTCATATCAAGTGTTAACCTTTAATTTTCAGGCATAACCGACTAAACTCTACTGATTGATGTATGGAAGTAGAAAGAAGAAGAGCGAGCAAGAACACGTTTTAAATATGACAAATTGAGAATGATGCCAACTGGAAATGGAGCCTGACACCGCGCTCAATTAACAAGCAAATGCTGAAAGCCCGCATTCAACTGAAAATGATATAGAAGGGAGATGTCAGACAGAGAGAGAGAGAGAGAGAGAGAGAGAGAGAGAGCAAGAGAGAGACCGCGACAGAGAAGAAGTGAGAGAGATAATGATACAAATGGAGCTAATGCAGGGCCTAGCCGGAAATGATGCAACGCATACACTCGCAGCTCGCTCTATAGAGGCAATATTAAAGAGGGCGGGGTAGTCGGAACTTGAACTGGAGTTGGAGTTGGAGCTGGAGCTGAAGTCAGAGACACAGTCGCAGTCGCAGTCGGAGTCGGAGTCAGAGTCTAAATGCTGCGTTGTAATTTCAGTTACTAATGAGAGAATTAAAAACACTTTGCTTCAAGGGGCAGGAGGAGAAGCTACAATGATAAGCGGGAAAAACTCTCCAGAAGAGTGTGTGTGTGTGTGTGTGTGTGTGTGTCAGGTGTGTGTATGTGTTTAGCTGCTATTGCCAACAGGCAGGCATGCAGCCTAACTAATGAAAGGAAAACACAAACATATGCCGGCTCACGAAGCGTTGGTAATGAAAAATCAGACAGACGACAGCATTTGTTTAGGCCAGGCTAAGGAACCTGTCTCTAGCAGCAGCAGCAACAACAACAACAACAACAAATGACGTCCCTTGGGCAAACAGCCAGAGATAAATTGTCAGTTAAAGGCAGAGGCAGGAAAATTGTGCAAAGTGCAAGGTGAGAAAAGAGCAGAAGACGAAATAAATAAGATGAAGCTGCCGCAGCAGCAGCAGCAGCAGCAGTCGAGGCAACCTTTTGTGGCACAGGTAAGAGCAGCAGCCGCAGCAGCAGCAGGTAATACCTGCTCTCTAGAAACAAAATAATATGAAAAAGGATGCGAAATGTAACAAGGCCTCTTTTGTAGAGGGTCCCAACAAAAACTGAACAGAAATATGCCGACTCAGAGGAAATGCATTCAGGCTGGAGCGCAGCAAAGGTAAAAGGTTATAAACCGAGCCCAGAAAGAACGAGATAAGAAAAGACAACAGTTCGAATACCCTAACCAAACAAATGTAGTCCAACCTACAGGTGAGATGTGAATAGGACAACTTTGTAGCCTACACAATGCCCAGAAACTAGATAATAAATTGAATAGATGGATGAACAAATTATATCAAATATCTACGTTTGCATTTCTTTATATCTGCTTTCTTTCAACTTCTTCATTTCGAGAAGGTATTAACTCTGGCATATACTAGTTTACTATGATTCTATCTCTTGCAACTGCTTAAGGCTTATCGATTTATAGGTATTTATTTCAATCCCTTACTTTAGCATAAGCAATGCTTCATTCGTGCATCCCATCTGTATTCTAGAACATATCGTCACACATTTCCTCTCACATTGATTATGCCCCACTATAGAGTATCAATCTAACCATCAACAATTTATTGAGGCAGTTATTTTCACCTGGCGGACCATCAACAACTTTTAGCGAGCCTCCGTCAAAATATGTTTTCGAGCTGTTGAGTTTTTGAGTTATATACATTTTTGAGGGTAGCACAAACTACCCCTACCACTGGGCCTAGCTGCTATCCCTAACCGTAACCGTACCTATGCCTAGCATAACATTTTTGTTTATCGCCAAACGTTTACTTTTTCATTTCGCTGCGCGCTGACTTGGAAAATTTGTGACAAGTTGTTGGGAAATCGAAGGGTTGCAGCACATATGTATATACATATATAACGATTTTGGATATGGTAAACTACGTTTAGACGGCGCCATTTTGGTCTGTAACAACCACCGCTGTTTTAGGTCTGATGAAAATTAAATGGCATGCAAAAATCTATTCGCACCAATCAAAAGCAGCGACAGCATGAGGCGAGGGCAATTCACCCAAAAAAATATCAAATTGATGGAAAAACGTGGCCAGGAGGTAGAGGTGTCTACCGGGCCGTACCTTGCCTCCCCATCCCCTTTAACAGCTGCCCGCGGCCATATTTGCTTTTCCCTTTCAATTTCCTGGTTGTTGTTGTTGGTTTGAAGTTTTGGAAAAGCCCAGAAAGCAGAAAGCAGAAAGCAAAACGACAAAACACAATCGACTCTTCAAATGTCAACATGGAGTTGAAGCAAAGCTGGGTTAAAGAGAACGTCCAGGTGGTTTAGTGACGGCATCAAGGTGGATTGAAGCGAAGTCGAAGTGCGCTTTCCATTTGGTTCTACTAAGCAACGTTGCCATGTGGAAATTATGAATGTTAATGCAACATAACAACGACAACAACAACAACCTCATGTGACTCATCATAATCAAAGCGTCAACTGCAACGTCAACACCGACATCGACTGCGACGCCAGCTGAGCTTTTAATGACGCTCCACATTATTTCAGCACGTTGCACAGTGTCAGAGCAAGAGCAAAACCCAGGCACAGCACAGCACAACCTCTCCCAAGTTTCATTTCCAGCTGGAGTCATGTCGCGTCTTCCCTCTCTCTTTCTGTCACTCTCTCTCTCTCTCTCCCTGGCTCTAGCTCTAGCCTAGTCTGAAATCCAATTAAAAAGTGCGCACACGTTGTTTGCTTCTAATGCAATTTTCACTTTTTTCTAGACGAGAGATTTCGTGCGTTGATTTGGTTTTTGCTCAGCGTTTGGTATATAGATCATATATCTTATGGCTGTATGAACTGCAGTAGAGTCTCTTAACTATGGCATGAAAGAAATAAAGTGTAGAGCTCTTTGACAGTAAACTTGAAGTCGAAAATTCCGGTTTGAAACCAAGGTATCATAGAACCCTTGAGTTAAGCAAAAGCCTGATTCCTATATACTTTAAAATCGTTCTAGATATCTAGTGCATATACCATAATTAAACGATCTCTCTTAGAGCTATACCATATTCTTGTCCTCGTATATTATTCTTGTCCTGGTATATTCTTGTCTTGGATATAGTAATATCCATACAAAATTTCATCTCTAAAAATTTTTTCTGACTCGAGTTACTTGAGGTTAAAAATTTAACTTCTAGACACTTTTCATTCATTTATCACAGCTCGGCAACAACTTCTGTTTGCAGCACGCATTGCAACATATCTGTCTTCTCTTTCACAACTCTCTCTCTCTCTCTCTCTCTCTCTCTTTCTCTGTCTCTGTGTCTGCTCTGTTATTCTTATTAAAAATTGCATAGCTGTGCAAATTTGTCGCCTCTTCCTGTTTTGTCACCCGAAACTCATCAACACATCTACATTATGAGAAGTCATCTTCCATCTTCCTCTGCTTCTTCTTATGGGTGGTATATATATATATATCTATGTGTATATATCGAGCATATAACAAGCTCTTGAGACATGTGAATGCACCCACTTTGGTGGCTAACGCATCAACCTTCAACAATCTCTCAGCGACAGCAACCGCAAGCCCACAAAAACGAGACACCCTCCGGACGCAAGCGAGACTTGAGCCACCCCCACAGCGCATCCAGCCTACTCACTCTCCCTCTCTCTCACACACGCACTCTCTATACCCTGTAAACCTCTCCCTCTCACTCTCTCTCTATCTGCACTCCACTCTGTGTTGTTGACTTTTGAAAAGTGATTTCTTCGAGTAGAGCACATTATAGCTACCCGGCATGCCATTTATTGGATTTATAATACACATACACACAAACACATACACTTACCCGAGTAACTCAAGAATTTTGCAGTTCAACACTCACAAAAGAACCAACTCAATTGAGTTTTTTAGTGCAGATTACTTTTTATTTTATTTTTTTTTTATATACAAAAAAATGTCTGCAGACTGTACTTGGGAATGCTTATAGGATTTCTACTATAATATATAAATAGAATAGAAAATTCTGCTTCAAGTGTTAGACTATATGAGTAGTTCATAATTTAACAAGTTCTAGTTCTATTTCAAGTTCACTTAGTCGCATAGCTAGCTGAAATAGTTTCTGAACAAAACATAATAAGCTAAGAAGTTGACCAAGTCTAGTTCAATTTAGCATAGTTCTTATAGTACATAAGAAGAAGAAGCTCATAGCTGACTGAACTGGTTACATTCACTGAACACTGAACAAGTTCACCAGTTCATTTTGACGACACATGCACAGAAACCTATTTCCAAGCACTAATCCAAAATAAATCTCCATATAACAGCTATTAAAATAGCAATAATAACAAAGAAAAGGTATAAATCTCCTGCAATATCTGAGATTCGGAGTGTGCCTAAATAAATACGCATAAATCCGGAAAATAAACACAAATATTGCACACCCATAAAGAGAGAGCGAGAAGCGGCGAAGAGAGGGAGGGAAATGTCGTACCCCAAACCAGATGTGATAAGGATTAAAAAGCCGGTTGGATTTGTCCTGCGTGTGACATGGGACAATGAAAGTGCTAAGCAAATAGAGAAATTGCATTGGAATACGTGAATTATGCGCGATAAGCGCCATGAACAATGGAAATGAGAATGAAAACGAAAAGAGCCACGCAGATCTACATAAGTAAATATATATATACATATATACATATACATATATGGGTCTAGATGTACGTAGCAAACCCTTAAGCTTACTTTGGGCTTAGGGTTAAAAGGTTATAGCGAAAAGGTAAATTCACAAAATGGCGGAAAATGTGCTGTGAAATCTGAGTTAGGCAGGCCCAAAGCCCAAAATAGGTTTATGTATGGCCGGTTTTCCATACTATATTTCCCACGATTTGTAATGCGTGAAAGTAAAAAGTTGGCCAATAAATGCGAGCTTGATAGCGAGACAGTCTAACATACCACAGCCTAACATTTTATGTTAACATACACAACTCTGTTAAGTCCATAGAGCTAGCATACAGACTTTAATAACTGAGTAGCTATATGACTTTAGAGCAGTTTTGTTTGAATCATTGTAGTTTTCAGAGAGAACTTTGAGCAGTATTGCAGCTGCAGATAGACAATGCCTTATAAATTTATATTTGAGAAAACGAACGCCTTTCCTAAGTTGCTCATTCAAAACAAAGCATTAAGTTTATATAGCTTAGCAGAACATTAAGCTGTTCAAGCATTAAGCCTAATTAGAACGAAAATCTTTACTTTCCCAGGAAGCGTTAAATTATAAAGAAGAACCTTATGCAGTCGCTTCCTTTGCTATCTGCCATTTTTCTTGCGTCTTCTCCTCTCTGCCTTCTGAGTTATGCCAAACCGCTTTGAAAACCCTAAAAGCCACCGAAAACTCTTCAGCTCCTCTCTTGCACCAAGGAAAATCAAGAGCGCTTGGGATTTGGCGATTTTACAGCCAAATCGTCTGCCGCAAAAGGCGCTAAAGGCTGCAAAAGGTATATATGTATCTATTGTAAAAGGCCCAGCAATTAACTAACAAGTTAGCTGGCCACTTACAGCTAAACTTTTAGCCACGTCAAAGTAAAGAGTGAAAAGCCCCCCCGCCCATTGTCCAGTGTCCAATGTCCATTGCACGGTGCCTAGTTACCAATCCCTTCTTGTTGCCGGTTTTTGCTGGTCGTTGCCCTAGCAACCAACATTCACAAACAAGTTTTTCAGTACGTCATCATAACGTATATTGTTGTATTGTGGTTGTTAGTTGGCAATACCCTATAACTGTTGCTGGACATGGGGAATATCGATATATACAACTCAACTCTATTTAAGTCTAATTCTTGAAAAGAAACCTCCTAATGCTTTCGCTTGATCTGTAATCCATCTTACTACACTCTCTTCAAATGAAGTATAATAAGCGGCTGAGAATACAGGATATTTCTACATTTCTTCTTCCGGTTCCACTATATTCTATAATTCATGATTCAGGGCCTTGATTTCTTGTTACTTCCTTTACTTTGCATCTCCCCCTCTCTACAGTCTTTAAATATTTATGGTATTTATAGGGTATTTCTAAGTCGCCAACCATTGCTGGATGCATTTTCCATTATATTCTTTGTTTCTTTCTCAACTATACTCTACTTTACTCAACTGTTCCATGCTCCAACACACATTTACAGGGTATCTCTTAGTCTAACACATATCTTTAACACATTCCACTGGCTTCTCGCTATTCTATGCTACCTCTGGCAAGTAGAACACAGCGCCATAATACGCTCACAGACACAATGCAACATTCTAAACGCTGTAGACCCAAGAGACAGGGAGAAGAAGGGCTATATGTGGAAGAGAGAGAGAGAGAGAGAGAAAGAGGGGAATTATGCCTGCATATGCAATAATAAAAGCATAAATAGCCCCAACTCTTCAGCTGCTTCCCTTTGCTCTCTCTCTCTCTCTCTCTCTCTCTCTTAATTACTTGCAAATATTTGAACAGTATCAAAGTGGATGCAGCCAACAGATACAAATTCGATTGTATTTGGAGAGGGTTTTGCGAATGAGCGGGGGCTGGGGCGAGCCGGGTTGACTTCTTGAGTGGCATGCTAGAAATTTTTCATTAAATACAATATATTTTGGCAACAAGGGCAACTAATTTAGCCACGCCCCGTTGCGATCTGTAGTGCCGCATCGATTGCGCAACGAAATGTTTAAGCGTAAATTTCATAAAAAATAACTTCGGAATACAATTTACATAAAATGGGTGTTTTCACCCTTGGGCTACTTAGAGCTTAGGGAAGTTCAAATTGAAATTGTATTTGGTATTTGATTACGCAATTGGAGCACTTGAAAAAAAATCCGCTCGAGTTGTTTTAATTTGCATAAACGTTTTTACGCTCAAGTAGAGCTCACTCTTGGCAAATGGGCTTGGACGAGGGAGAAGCTTCAGGCATGCATGTGACAAACGATCACACATACTGAGATCTATCGGATATATACATATATATGTATAAAAGCACATTGTATGTATATCTCAAGAACATATCTTTATGCTTCGTTCCACATTATTGTCCAATTAGCGTCAATTGGCTGCGGCTTAAGAAAAATGTTATTTCGAAAACTTATCGCTCGATTGGCATCTAAACAGTCGGGATAAGCGCGTACTTATCTTTATTTAGATACGTTTTATGCCAGAAATGTTCTTTATGTTGCCGATGAATGGAATTTACTTCCTCTTTGGGTATAACAATGAGGGGTTATATATCTTACGCATGATCAATGAGATAGAATGAGAGTTGAGCACTAAGGGGGAATTTCAGATACAAATTGAGCAATTTTATAATACTGCTTATCTAATTAAACACTGGTAATTGATTGATACAAATCATTGTTTGAGCATAAAGTAGAAGAAGAGGAAAGCCAAACTTTATTTTCTTTCCTAATTTATGTTGGCTTCTGCACTACTTTTCAAACTGCCCTCGTTTCTGGCAACAGCTGGCTTATTTTCGATTGTTTTTCAAATAAAGTCCGAATTATGAAACAAATTTGCGAACGTTGCAAATTGCAAGGGGCCGGGTCATTGTTTGTTTGCATTTTATTTATTTTTTTTTTATTATTTTCATTTCTTTTAATATTCTTCTTTTTTTAGCAAACGCAGCTCAAATTTCCTCAAAATTGAAAACTCAATTCGATTCAGTTTTTTTGGCCTCACGTGAATTGCTGTAGCTGGGCCAAGGTAAGAGTCGCAATTAAATCACTGGCCAATGCAGTTTTTGCATGGCAAAGCAAAGAGCGAAGGGGCAGCGGCGGGGGCGTGGCTAAGGTAAACAGCCAGGTGCTTCATTCTGTGCGAAGTTAACGCTTGGGCTCAATGAAAGGTCCACACATCGATTTGCATGGCAAAGCGCAAATTGAGCGCTTGATAGCGAGAGTCAAAGATGCACATAGGTACGCATACGCCCTGTATACCCTGTAAGTGCAAGACAAATTGGGTATGTCGGGTGCAAGGGCAGCAGACAGCTGTCATTTAAGTCTATATATATCTAACTATATATTATATATAAGCATATCCGAGCTGAGCCAATTTAATACCCCTAATCTAAATTCGATCTACTTTCAATATGCCCTGTCAATTTGTCTAACATAACCAACGATACCCTGTAAATCTGCAATATTGCATATATATTGTCAGTTTCCAGGCAGTTCCAGTTAAATTAGCTCGAGCTTCATATGCTTTACAGGATATCTGTTAGTCGACTAACAAGCATCCAACGGCACTTTTGCCAACGGAAGCGCCTGATTAGGGGTTCCTTCAGCCTTGTTGTTATTGTTATTGTTGTTTGTTTGTTGTTGTTTGTTTGTTGTTGTTTGTATGCGTGTCGCTGTTTTTCATTCTGCATGTTTTCTCTGTTTTTTTTTCCTCTTTTCGCTCGGGGCGAAGGCGTCGCCCAAGCCCGAAAGACCCTCTGCTGCTAGCTGCTGTAGGCTCGGGCTGGGCAGGGCAACGTAGGGTTGCTTAGGCTGCGGCAAATGTTTGTTTGCAGTCTTACAACTGAACAGGGGGCAGCCACTGAACAGGAGCAGTGGCAGGGGCAGGGGTTACGGATAGGGTTTTTTGGGCTTAGGGTTTGTGCGCGCTTTCTTTGTATTCGCTTTCGTTTTTTACCTTTTTGGCTTGTATATATATATAATATATATATTGTTTATTGTTTGCATTGTTTATGCCGGCTATCAAAATACAAATTATGCACACGCCGGGGCGCTGCAGCACGAAAGAGAGGGAGAGGGTGAGGGGCGAGGTAGGTCGCCATGGCCTTAACAGTTGCAGTTTCTATTGTTGCTGTCCGTGTTATTTGTGTTGCACTGTACGCAGAACCAAAGCCGTAACCATGTCTGATGCGCAGCAACGCCTCCTGCCTGTGCCTTTCGCCCTCAGCCCTTGCCTCGCACTCATATGTTACCTCAAACGCTGCCCACCTTCTTTTTTTTTTTTTTTTGTATATTGCCGCCCGCTCCGCCTCGCTGCCAACATCATCAAACGGCGCGTTTTCAAGTTGCGGAAGCAATTGCGCGTGCTGAAGTTGTCGAATGCCTCGAATACGTACACAGCCTGCACAAAAAGCTTCTCTAGTGCCAAAAGCAAGGGAGCAAAACTCTCTTTGCCAAACGGCTCTATATGCGGCACTCCTGTACGCCCACCTCCCCGCCTCCCCGCCTATCCACCTAACCACCTATGCGCTCCCACCTACCTTTCGGCACTGCACGGCTCGTTGGCGCATTTCAAAGCTGAGCTGCGCAGCGCGATTTCTGTTTGCCCAAGCGCTTTAAATTAGAGCGCTGCAAAAAATACATCGTGTGAACGTTGACAGAAGGGAGCGACGACGACGCCAACCTGCGATCCTGCGACAAGGACTCTGTACATTTAACTTTGATTTATTGTATAGGTTTGGCTATATATATATTTATTTATACCGCCCGGCTAACATTGCAGCAAGCTTCTGAAGCGTGTCCCAAGCCCAAGCCCCTATACCAAACTTATAGCTCGAGCCCCCCATCCACTTCAAGCCACAGCCCAGGTCGTTCTTAAGTAGCTTTCAGTTTCAAGTGCCCCAGCTCGTACGGAGCACTCACACACACCCAAACAATCTAGTCGATAGCCTTTTGATAGACGATGCCACACAGAAAGCAAATCAAGGCCAAACTAATTAAAGATTGCACAAGCCGAGCATAGAAATGGGATTGATATTGGGTCTATTAAATTAGCCGGGTGTGTCCAAAGAACAAATGAAGCGAGGTATGTTCAAAAATTATTGCAATGTGCTTGGCTTGGATATATAAAATTGGTTTTCAATGAATGGTGAATGAATTTACTTTAAGATTAGATTTAAACAAAGAATTTGGATAACCTTTTCAAAAGAATACATTTGATCTAGCCAAATCTTAGCAATGAAAATAAGTTATTATGCATTGTAAGCCTATAATTGAGAGCCTTTAATTGCTGCACAGGTGGCATAGATCTGTGGAAACCGTTCGTAATTTAAGCCCTGGATATTAAGCCGCTGCCTAAGCCTAATTGTAAAACTCACGAAATTCTACAAAAACATATCCGTCTGCTCAATATTTCCTTTAAAATATTTCTTAGTATTCCCTAATTGATGATGGGTATGGCTATCGCTGCTAGCGTCGCTGCCGGCTGCATTAAGCAAATGACGCTGCAATCTTGTTAAACACGCTGCGAGGCTTAAAAATCAATTATGGCTGCACAACCAGCGGCAGCGGCAGCGGCAACAGCGGCTCGGCGTCGTTTATGGCACGCAAGGTGCTTAGAACAGGTAGAACATAGCATAAATTACGCACCTGTTAGGGATTAACATTGACCTTGCTAGCTGCAGGTAAAGAGCTGAGCTATTCAATTACTGTTTATTAGCTTTTCGCAGCAGCAACAAAAGTGCCTCATAAAATTACAAGTGTTTGGAATTTCCAAAGAAAGCAAAGACAACAACAACAACTCACACAGGCAACAAACTTCAAAAGCGTAAAGAGAGCACAAGATGCATGTGTGAGTGTGAGAGAGAGAGATAGGGAGAGCAAGTGAGCTCAAGCTGAGCCAAGCTTAACGCCCCGAAATACTTGGCTAGCACATGAACTCCAAATACACATATGTATGTATGTATATAAGAAACTGAAAAGCCAAATTACTATAAAACGTATTTAAGAACAGCTGGAAAATGCAAAAAGCGCAAAACATGCAAAACAACAATAAAGAAAGTCTAGAAACTAGCAAATAAACAAACGCGCAACGCTGACGCCTGAGTGAGTCACGGTCACACACACACACACACACAGAGAGTGGGAGAATGAGAGCGTAAGAGAGGACAGCGCCCCAAAAGAAACAACAGACATGTCATGACATGTAAAGCTTCAGGTTAAACGTCTGTTAATGGGGGCGCAGTGACGGGGCTAGCAAATGTTAGTAAATAATTCAAATAATACGGAATGAGACGTACCCGTTGGCAATATGGCATTGTTCTCGCGACGCCATGTGATGGTCGGTGTTGGGTAACCGCTTGCATAGCATTCCATTTGCACCTCGCTGCCCTCGCTGGCAACAATCGATTGCGTCGAGTTATCGGAGATGACGGGCGGACGACGCACAGATAGCTTGACGTTGGCGCTCACTTTGTGCACCGTCGAGATGACCACCTGACAGGTGTAGGTGCCTGCGTCAGTTTCCTGTATATCCTTGATCTGCAGCTTGTAGGTGGAAGAGTTGGGGTCGTAGCGCAGCGAAAAGCGCGAATCTTTAATCACCAGCGTTGATCCCGTCGACAGGAAGACTGGATCCGAGTCGGTCTTCAGGAAGAGCACGTTATATTCTTTGGCATATTGCACGGAGCAATCGAATTCAACGGTGCCGCCAATATCCTTGATCTGCTCCTGTGTGATGTACGAAATCGTTGGCGTTCGTTGCGCCTGTGCACATGCCACCAGCAGCAGCAGCAGTAGTGCGTGCCACAAATTGTTAATCTTCATTAGCTCAGCTTGCCACATTTTGGTTTATTTTCGATTTGTTAAGCGCACACGTATTTCGCACCACACCCTTTTGTTATTAATTTGCAACGGCCACAGCAACTTTTCTTAACTGTTCAAGAAAAACGCGCTGAAGACGTGCCCAAATATATATACAAAAACAGTTAGCTTTCTCTCTTTTTGTTGCACGGCGCAGCGCGGATGCTGAACGATCGACACACACTTGTTAGCTCGCTCTAAGCTGGTTTCTTACTTTATTTCACTCAAACAGCGTTTAAGTGTGTGTGTGCGCGCGCGCTCTTTAACTCGCTCTCACTGATGTCTATGTGTAAGCCCAGTTTACTTGAATTGCAATTATGTTTCAACTCACACACACAATTCGCTGTTTCTTTCTCACTTAAGACGTCTGCACACTTTGACTGTCACGACACGAATGAGTCGAATATTAAAGCGCGGCGACAGCGGGCGCTTGCGTAAATTGTAAACCGCTATTAACAGCTACTGTTAGGCATTTTTACAGCACTGGTAGTTCGAGCATTTTGCGTCACTGTTACTGTTAAAGCATTTTGCGTCGCTGTTAACTAACAGCGTTGCGCTTATCGATAACTTTGTTAACATTGCCGCGTTAGTTTTCAATTTAAAATGTAAAACAGCTTCATATTTAGAATTGTTTAAAATGTATTTTTATTTACTTTGTTGATCTTTTTTTTTATATTTTCCATTATTCAGTGGTAATTTCTATAAATGTCTGATTTTGTTGATTTTTTTTCATCTTATTTTGTTCTTCATTTGCCTTGCGATTATATGTAATAACATGTTTTGTTTTTGTTTATATGAATGCATAATATAAATTGATATATAATTTAAATAGTATCGACATAACAATGGATACCTTAACCTTTTTTTTTTATTTTTTTTGTTAAATAAAACTCAGCTTTGTTGTATGTATATAACATAAAATACAATATATCCAAAATATTAAATGTATAAACTTTGGAAAGTTCTCTAGTATCTCTTTAACTTCTTCCAGCTCATAGATGTATGTATATATAGTTATAGATTGCATATTTTATGTAATTATTATATCGTATATCAAAGTGTCTGTTTTTGTAATAATTTATTGTACTGCTGCCTTTTCGTCTTGAGGGGGGATTAAACTTGAAGGAATCAGCATTTAGAATTTGATTTTATGTTTTTTTGTTTTTCTTTTTTTTTTGCTCAACAATTTCTAAGTTCTAAGTACATAAATTTCTACTTAGTATTTTGTATTTATATTTGATTTTCCATTTGCTTAAATATTTTGCACAACTTCAAGTGTGCAAAAAAAAAAAAAAATTAAAAATCTTCTGTAGCAAAAACAAAGAAATCCAAAAAATGTAGAGATTCAAGAGACTTCAAATTTACGTATATAAGATGATTTATAAATTATAATAAGATAGTAATAGACTAAGTTAGTCAATAAATAAATTGCTCTAGATCAAACATTAGAATTAAGTTGTTTTCTTTAAAAAGCTAAGCGAGAGCCTAAGTATATCTATATATAGACTTCTATATATATGCATATGCCCAGTTAGAATCCATTTAGTTATTTTGTGAATTGAGACTCCATTGTGCAAATTGCTCCTGCCATTGGCTATTCGCATTTGCCTGAAAAGAATAACAAACAAAACAAATTTAATTAGGAAAAATTTTTAATTGGTAATATCTGACTAGGAAATATCCTGAACCCAGTGAAGAACTGTTATTTAAATAATTTAAACAATTACATGAGCCACTGCTCAAAAGATTAGATCAGATTATTATAATACATCTGGAATTACCTTTCGAATGGGTTCAGTATATAAAAATAGATTATTTACTGAATATCAATAATTATATAGCTACCCACAATTCTAAAACTTTAGCATGCAATACCAAAATACAAAAGAAAGTGAAAAAATTATATATGTATATCGAGTTTATATATCATTTTACACAAGCTACATACATCAATAATAATATATATTTAAATATGATTGATCATATTTTGAGTGCATGTAGAAACAAAATAAGATATTTATATATATGTATGTAAACAAAAAAGAAACTGTTTCTAGCAGGATTTCTATATCGAAATCCTTTACCTTTTCATTCCATTCGGGATTATATGTCTGGTTCTCATCGAAATCTGAAATTGTGTGCAAATTGCATAAGAATCAGTTTTATATATTCCAATAACTAAGCCTAAGCTAAACAACCTTTTTAGCACATGTTTTCTTTATGTTCTATAGATATTTTAGCTAAATACAGTGAAACTCTGATATGTGCCACAATGTTCAGATGCCAAATGAACTGATTCGAGACTGGAGAGTGGAATGTCAAATGAACGAACGGAGATAGAGAGAAGGGAGAGTGAACGAGACAGAGAGAGAGAGAGAGAGAGAGAGAGAGAATGTGGACTTGGCTAAACTTCAGATACAAGTATTTATATATAGTATATATGAGACGAATTGAGTGCAAAATGAAGGCTAGTCTCGAGGCAAGGCAGGCAGCGGCGTAGTCAAAAAGGGATCTCAGATGAATCACATGATAAAAGGTCTTCAGTTGTAATCTGATAGATCTGATAGAATAACTTCAGATATAACAAGATACAACTAGTCCCCTTTTTCGACTACCCCACTTCCGTTGGTATATCATATTGAATATTTTAGGCTTATTGTACAGGAAATAAACTCTATTTGGAAATCCGAAAAGTTGATGCAGATGATAAAGTCGCGCGCAGGAACTACAATCGAAATGAACGGTAAAACTAACGAGGCATTAGGCATAAGGTAAATATATGATATACGATTTCTATAGCATATCATACATACATATATATCAGATACATATATACATTTATATTACCTGAAGAATTGCATTTTGTCTTTTATATATTCAAACTATATTTCATAATGTAAGCGTGCATTATCAATTGCAGCTCATCGATTGTCTCACCGATCTCATGGAGGGCAGGAAATCCCGCCTCCTGATCATCGATAAACAATTCGGGGTGATGACGATACGCGAGCAGACGATTCAATTCAAATTGCGCTTCTTCAAGCGCTACATCCCCATCGAAGGGAGCTGTATAAAGGGGCGTGGTCAACGCCGAGGCAGCGCCCTCACATTCCACATCCTCGTGCTCATTGCCAAAAATCTGCTCGTAACTCTGACAATCGCAATCGCAATCGCAATTGATGGACGAATTAGCTGCCGATTCGCGACCCTCGATGTGTCGATAGGCTTCAAATTGGGTTTGTTTTGTTTACGATAGGAATTATATATAGGTATATATAAAAAACAAAATCAAAATTAAAAAGAAAACACTCAACTCAACATTTGCAGCATTTTTTCTTATGCCGTCTATTGGGGAAATAATCTATAAAAAAAAAATACGAAAAAAATATGAAACAGTAAAGTAAAGAAAACTGGGTGGCAACGCTGTACGCGATGATCGGACTCGACGAAATTTCATTTCGGAAAACTTACCCAAAGGCAAAATGAAACGCGTTTGCGGCAAGGAGCCGACGACGTTGTTCGATTGTCCTGGAGCAAACACAGCAAGGACAAACGCAAAAGAAAGCAACACACAGAGAGCACACAGTGAAGCACAGTCAGAGAGAGAGAGACAGAGAGATAAAGAAATAGAGGGAGAGAGTGTGTGTATGTGAGACAGAGATAGAGAACATTCAATCAGTGCCTAAAAGCCTGGGTGCTCGAGCCAAAATGCAGTGCCAAAAGAAATCAAACGAAAACAGCTCTAAAAGCCAGGTGCAAATTGCAGGTGATAAAGCTATACATATATGCTAGATCATATATTTGTACATCTATATAAATCAAGCAACTAGGAGCAGCAGCAGCTATAGCAGCAGAGCGAGAGAGCGCGACAGCGATTGGGTGTTTCGATTTTTTTCGACTTTGGCTTTTCGAATTGGAAATTTCAGATGTTCTTTGGTTTTTAGGAACTGCTCAGAATTACCTGCATTTAGATCGCTGACCATCGTTGAAATGGCCGATGTTATGTTGTCGGCAGCTTCGTTGAGCTCCGCATCGGCGATTGGATTGGCATTCAATATGGGCGACGAGGCTGTGAAGCCATACAATATATATGTATATATTATGTACATACATATATCGTAGCCATACATACATATATGTATATATAAATATATTTAATATTGGATGAACTATAATTTTAAATTAATCTACAGATTTGGAATATTTATCGATATATATAGATTATTCACATAATTTATCGATAATTGTAAGAAATTGATAGCAAATTTAGTGTATTCGTGACACACATACATACGCAGCTGTAAGGTGTGTGTGTGTGTAAACAGTGGCTCAGTGGATTAGTGAATCATTGGATCAGTGAGTAGATATGTATGTAGGTGTATGTGTGTGGCAATTGTGAGGAAGAGCTTAATTCACTGTGTGTGTGAGGATAACGTATATCATATCTATGTATGTATAGTGTGTGCGAGAGACAGCGAGAGAGACAAAGAGAGAAAGCAGAGTTTAACCTGACACTCAAAAGTCTTTCATTATGCAGCCAACCTAAACGAATTGAAGAAGAACCCAGAGCCCAATATCCAACTCCATTTAGGAGAGTCAAGTCAAGAGAAACCCTTCTAGATCCCTTAAGGTCTAAGTACTCACTTGCACTGCCATTGGCAGCAAAGGCGCTGCGCATGTCGCTGCTAATCTGATTGAGCTGCTCCATTTGGCTCTGACTGAAGCTGGCGGAAGATTGATTTTGTTGCTGCTGCTGTTGTTGCTGCTGCTGCTGCAGCAACTGTTGCTGTGTGGAACGCAGCATGGGATGCTGTTGCAGCTGCTGCAGCTGTTGAGCATGCAAAGCGCTCATGGCACCGGCACCAGCAGCCGCTGTGGCCGCACCTGCCGCCCCGCCGCCACCTGGCATGGGTGGCGATTTACCTGAGCGTGGACTCGAATTGGGCGTGGAACGTGGCGAGGCAGTCTGTTGATTCTTGAGCATGCGCATCAGACCCTCCAGCTGTTCCATCAATTGTCGCCGCGAATCCTGCAGCGCGCCCAAATGCCCCTCCAGCTCGCCCTTGCGCTGCCTCAGCGCGCGCAGCTCATTGATCAGCGCTGGATTCTCCGGCGCCATTTGCTCAGTCTCCTGCTGGCGACGCAGGCGCGCGATTTCACGCATGATCTCCTTGTTCTTCGACTCCAGCTGCGCGATCAGCTCGCGCTGTGCACGCGAATTGTCTGTGCCAATGGGCGTGATGCTCTCCGCATTCGGCATATTCGAGGGCTGCAAAAAGAAAAGGCCAGCATTAAGATAATTCCATGTGAAGGAGTCTGCGAGGACTCACCGCCCGATTCTCCTGCGCTAAGCGCGCTGCATAGCGTGCAATTAGACGATGCTCCTCGTCATTGGCCGAGGCGGCGGCCACACGTGACATTGTCGTGTCCAGACTACGGCCGGTGGCGCGCGAGTCCAGCGTGCTGGAGCGATCAAAGATGCCGGGATGATGGCCCGGCCCGGGACCGGGTCCATGCAAGTGACCCAACGCCGGATCGGAGAAGCCATTGTGTGAGGGCAACGGCGATGGGGGCACAATGTGCGATAGATTGAGTGTCTTTTCGGGCTGGTCGGGGAATCGTGGCAACACTTGCGTCGTCTTCTCGGGCACACAGCGAAAACTTTTGCGCAGCGAGTGTCCGATCTGTTTGCTTGGCGACTTATAGCTCGAGTACTCTTTCACCTCGTGATCGTTTTGATGGTTCAACGATGTCTTGCCATGCCAAAAGCACTCCTGGCACAATTGGTAGGCGTGGCACCGCTGACAACGATAACGAAATCCGGTAAAGTTTTCCTTGTGGCAAACAGAACAGATCGTCGGATGCACAATTGTCTCAACGGTTGCCAGCCGATGCAGCAGCGGCAACCAAACGAGACACGATGGACCCGGTTCGGACATAAGTGTTGCCATGAAATCATTCACGGTGACCTTGTTCTCGGCCGGAAAGATCTCCTCCTCCAGCCCATCCTTGTAATGAAATGTCGGTGATTCGTAAACGGCCGCTGGCAAAGCCAAAACCTCGCGCAAAAACTCGCCCAGCTTCCAGGCGACCAACTGGCCGGCGCCATCCGAAATCTGTGAGAAGATGTCTGATCCAAGCAGAGAGAAAGAGAGAGAATCAACGATCAGTTGCTATATAAAATCAAGTGCTACTCACATCTGAGCTTATCCACCAGCTTGCCCGAGCACATGGTAGCCAGCGCTACCTTAATGGAAAACACGCGTATTTTGCCAGAGTTGTCGCTGCAAGAGATTCGATAGGAGACTAGTTGAGTCTTTCACTGCTGGCAACTCCATCCCGCTCACTCACCTGCTATAGGCAGCCAGCAGCCAATTGAGCAGGAGACCCGCCTTTGAGTCCACTGGCACCTGCTGTGCCGTTGGCAGGCGCTTGTTCAAATTATGATATAGCGATGAGACCAAGGTCTCCAGTCGAGCTACGCTCACATCACTTTGCGGCTCCAGCGTATTCAGGCCGTTCTCTCGAAATGCCTCGATCACGTTCCATATGTCCACCAAATGTAAATTTGTCGATTTCTGTATGTAGCGCAATTTGGACGCCGTGCGATACGAAGCGAAGCGTATCGAGTCGAAGGTCTGTAGCCGCAGATCCTGCAATATAGCCACGCGAGGCTCCAGCTCCATCATGGTTCAACTGAGATCAGCTCTGGAGTGAAATGAATGGACGGAGAGTTTGCATTAAAATATGAAAAACTTTGAGTGATATAAGATTGAGGTTATGAATGAGTGTAGCTTTAGTTTGCAGTCATCGACTAGGAGAACCCCGAACCCTGCGCAGAGCTGGTGCTCAGATCTTCCCTACTAAGAAAAACTCTTTTAGTCTGTTTACTTACTTATCTTTAATATCTTCCATTCTCTGCTTCGACTTTTGACTTTCTGCTCGCTTTAATCCCCAAACATTATTTAGATGATTATGGCAGTAAAATAAATATAGCCACGCACTTTCGGAACTCTCATAAATTGAATCATTTTATGAACTAGTCCACACACACACACACACACACACACACACACACACACACACTCACTCATATTATGTAACCATACATTTATTTATGTGCGTAATGTATTTTATGGCAGCAGAGTGAGAGAGAGAGAGAGAGAGAGAGAGAGAGAGAGAGAGAGAGAGATGTCCCGCTTACAACTTAATATGCGCCCTGTTTACATGCCCTGGGTGCTTAGAAACATGTGTACACGGAATATTTAATTAACGCATAAATAATAATGCTTAGAGCTTAACTGGGTCATCAGCTGGCAAAGGATGGCAGAGAAAGCGACAAGGCACATCGTCGCGTCGCGTCGCGAACATCATCAGCTCGCCTTTTTTTTCAGAATACCCTGATGTACCAATTGCAAATGATTAGAGAGTATACATTGCTTTTATTGGAGTATATGTAACACATAGCACAAGACATGGATAGATCCCTACAACTACATCGGGAATCTGGCGAATCGTTCTAGTTACGTATGTACATATATCTGTCCGTCCTATCCCTTCTCCTGTCTGTCTCTCTGTAACTCCGGCTCTTTCTCTCTCTATCCGTTTATCTGTATCTGTATATCTATCAACCTACTGGTCTGCTCACACCTCTCCGTATATCCATTTGCCCATCCGTACGTGAGCCTCTCTCGAATGGCTAAACTCTAGCTATTTAAAGACACGGCCCGACTTTTCCCCCTTATTACAGGGTATCTGCTAGTCGTGCACTTTCGCCTGCTGGTAGAGCACTCTTGCTGTGCCATAAACATCAGCCGCAACGCGAATGCCAAAGCGATTGGCAAAAGGAGCAGCCAGGCCAACAACAGCTGCCAGCCGCCAGCCAGGACCTCCAGCCCCCCAGCCTCTAACCCACTTCCGTTGCTGTCTGCTGTTATCCTGCCAACAATGCTTATATTTTTTTTGTACTATTTTTTCTTTTTTATATAACATATTCCATTGTCAGGAGGCAGTAGCAGCAGCAGCAGCAGGCACAGCGTCTGTCTGGCGGAGGCAATCTCCCCAGTTGCCAGCGGAAGTGCAAGTGAGCAATCCAAAGCAGCCCCCACAAGCTGAAAAAAAAAACAAAAAGTGAGCGCGACTACAAAGCGCGTTGATAAGCAAATTTTATTAAATCATTTGTAATCCTCTTTGCAATACCAATTAATCGAAGCGCCTAACAGCAAGGGGAAATGAAGTCCAATTGGATGCTCTGTGCTGCTCCCTCTCACTCTCTGTCTCGCTCTGCCTCTAGCTCTGTCTGTCCCTCAGCTCCCTTCGACTGCAGTTTGTTCTGGGCCCTTGCTCCCAGTTGGGACTGCTGCACCCTTTGTGCAGCATCGCAGCAGTTGTCGCCCCAAAGTGTCTGTCATTTATTATGTTGTTCGTGTTGTTGCTGCCTTTTTTTGTGATATTCACACATCAGGCAGAGTATAGCAGGATATTATCCTGCTGAATGAGTGTGCGAACATAACTCATGTTTCCCGGCCGTCAGCGACAATTCAAAACGAGCGCACAGTGAGTCAGCGATGCAATTTGCATACCTTCTCATGAGCTTTCTTATGCCTCTCTAAGCGATTCTCAAATATGCATAGTAGAGACACATTGCTCCTCTCTCTCTCCTTTTCTTATTCATTCTTCCACTCGTTCTTCTCCATTTACCGTTTATAACTACTGACTCTCTTAAATGCCACCTCTCTTTGCGCTTCTCACATATTCAGGTACCCAACAAGTCAATTCATATACATATGCTGTCAACCCACTGTGCCGCTGCTCATCAGCTTCAAATTCGCTGTAGATGAGTGCGGCCCGAACGTGATGACGCATTCAGGATGGCGGAGGCTAGAGTCGAGATAGACAGCGCGGCACACTGAAACGTGGCGGAAATAACATGTGACAGGAGTGTAAGCAGTAGGAGTACGATGAGTAACGAAATACAAGGACATTTGAAAGCAGAATTTCTCTTCATTTAAATGCCGCTGCTATCCGACTTATGTATATACACACCATATTTGCTGAAGCGCACACAAAACCCCAGATGACAGGACACAAGGCAGGACACAGGACAGAGGACAGCCAGCCAAGGATAGCAGCCAATCTTGTTGTCCAAAGTGGAATTCAATTTCGAGTAACCTCCGCTCCCTGTAAATGAGAGCCTTGATGAGGCTGAGCAATGATGACTCATATGCTCCTGCGTCTGCTCCTTGCGCTGGACTCTAAGCGAAATGGAGCGACAAAAGCTGCCAGGACAGACGTTTGTACATTTATATAAATATGCGCATACCGTTTGCCCGCAGAGATGTGGGCCAGCTAAATAACAAGCAGGCATACATAGATATATATCTATACATGTATAGATATATACATACGTACATAAGGCTGCCTGCATCTTGTTGCCCAAACCGTACGAAGGACGCGCTGCTGTGAGCTGTGTAAACATTTGCGCACAAAAGTATGCAGCGAGTCCTGCCTGAATTATTCGAGTTTGGCAACGAGGCTATGAAGACGCATTGCAGCTGCAGAGGGGGGAGGCAGCTCGGTCGGGAAGCAGTTGAAGCAGGCAGACGAGTAGCTGCAGCAGGGGAGACGCATGCGGTTGTGCTTGCCCCAAAGCGACGACATTCCACATTTGTCTCTTTCTCCCTCTTACTCTTTCTCTTTATGTGTGCGTGTGCTTCAAGTGGCCTAAACGGTGGTTCAATCGGGTCGAAACAGTGGATATAATGAGGCAGTAAATACATAAAAACTTGCACGGGAGTGGCCGGAAATAAAGCGACGTATAAAATAAAAAATTAATGATAAGTGTGGGAAATATGCTGTTAAGGTTATAGCCGAAAATTTATGATGATATTAAAATCCTAAGCTGATATCTCACAACTCTGTTGTCCCATTTTCCATATCCAATATCCAATGTCCCATGTACCATGTACCATGTACCATGTCCCATGTACCATGTCCCATATTCGATATCCCATATCTCATGTGCCATGTCCTGTGTTTTATGCTACATGTTCCAACTTCACCTTCCCATTTTCCGTCTCCTATCTCCTATCTCCTATCTCCTATCTCCTATCTCCTATCTCCTATCTCCTATCTCCTATCTCCTATCTCCTATCTCCTATCTCCTATCTCCTATCTCCTATCTCCTATCTCCTATCTCCTATCTCCTATCTCCTATCTCCTATCTCCTATCTCCTATCTCCTATCTCCTATCTCCCATCTCCCATCTCCTATCTCCCATCTCCTATCTCCCATCTCTGATATGTTAAAGATTCCATTTGGTTGCTTTGTGCCACTGTGCAGCAATCTGTTTCGTGCCTGTCCTGCCTGCAGGTTGTCCAGCTGAACTGAGTTTTGAGGTCGCCCACAAGGCTGACCACCGTTCGCTTGTTTGTTCGTTGGCATTTTGTATCATCAGTCCCCGAGATTTTGGGCCACCAGAAAAATGCTTCGGGAAAGCGTTAACACATTTTTCATGGAATTGCAAATGGCTAAACGTTTGGATTGCAGCAAGCGCTGCAGTTAAAGTTTAGCCTAGTCCGGCTCAGTTCGGTTCCTGTTTTACATTTCATATTCATGGCGCCATTCGAGTCGAGTTGGTTGCCTAACAACCGCAGCGTAAATATTGTAGAACACGAATAACTATATGTAAATAAACATGAATTACGCGTGTTTCCCTCAATGCTTAATGGAAAACTTATTCCATGCAAAGTTTTCTGCGCTGCGTCACAAAACTTTGATTAAAGCAAATGCTGAAACTTTGCTCACCATCAAATGCCAGCTGCATGTTGAACATGAACGAGCCACACTCACAGTCGGGTCAGATATCGGGGAGGGCTACGAGGCAACTATATGTCACATGACAGGGCGCATATAGGTCAAAGCAGCGTTCCCTAATGAATGTCATGAGTGCGACGACAACAGCTCAAATAGCAAATAGTTAAGAAAATAGTTAAAAGCAATTTTCAGCACCTTGACAAAGGCAAGAAATACTGAAAGAGGGCGTATTAGCTATCATAGACATGTGACAAGGCTATAAAGAGTAAAGTTATTGTAAGTTATAAAAAATATACGAAAATAATCTCTCATTTCCAATTGGAATTGTTAGGAATTTTGATCAGCTGAATACTCATCCTTTTCTTATCTATAAGTCAAAAGCTATAGGAGAATATCATGGAATATCCTCTTCTTCAGCCAGTCCTGTAAGAGAGCCACGGCAAGGCTATAGGCTTACACATCCATCACTGGCTAAGCCTCAACCCTCTCTCCCTTTCTTTCCACATTATGCAACACTCACAGCAAACAGCAAAGGCCCAGGTGAACTGAACTTAAGCTACTTATGGCATAACTTTTCCTTCCAGCTTTCATCTTGATGCTCAATTTACGCCAAGGAAGAAGTGCAGAAAGTAATAGAGGCAGAGCAGGAGCAAGAAAGCAAAGAGCAAAACTTGCAGTTGCCAGTGATGAAAAGCAACTCGGCAAAAACGTTCTTAAACGCCGGGCACACAGCAAACAAGGATCCCGGGCACTTTCAAAAGATTTACCAAAATAAAACACAAAGCAGAAAGAAAAAACACTATGCCACAGCTAAAACAAAAGAGAGAGAGAGAGAGAGAGAGAGAAGAGGAAGGTGTTGGCATATTTCCGTAACGAAATCCTGCTAAAAGTTCCGACTGCCTGCTGCAGTTCGCGTGCCTTGTCAAATCAAAGACAGCAACAACAATAACAACAACAACAACAACTGCTTTGATAACTGACACATAATGCAGAATTCTGCATTTCGAATTCCAGACAAGTCCGTCGTTCCGTTTTATTTCGTGTTAATTCACCTTTTTTTTCATTCGGGCATGAAAAATGCGACCACAGGCCAACAGGAACAGACGAACAAAAGCCATGAAATATGCTAGAGAAAACAGTTAGTTAAAGCTAAAGTTATGTGCTATATCGAAATTTAAATACCCTAGAATAGGCATTTAAGAGATGTCTTAAGGGCGCACGGCTAGGGGGAAGTAGTACATCTTTAAGAGATTCTCTTGGATAAAAAGATATACATAAAGAGAGAGGGAGAGAGAGAGAGTTGAATTAAAAACATAGGAATAATCATTTGAAAATATTCATGTACATTTATCGATATATATCGATTATAGAAGGACACTCTCTTTCTGCCTTCTTCGCCACTTTCCTATACACTCTTAGCACACCCTAACAACTCACAAACACCTAGGGTATTTACAGCAGCAGCAGCTACACGAAACAACAATCAACATTGCATGTCAAGCTGGAATGATAATCTAAAATCGGCAAGCCGTACAATAACCTTTTGTCTCGTTACTCTAGGTCGAAGCGAGCCGGAGTTTTCAGAGTCAGCGAGAACAGGTAGCTGCAGATGGAGCTACAGCCAAGGTAACAGGAAACTAGCTTTTCATCTGACGAAAAGCAATTGCATTTGATTGAGAAAGAAAAATAGACTGTGCAAATTGTGCAAAACTCTTTCGATGCTGCTAGAGAAACCTTTTTAAAGCAGGTAAAAACGAGAACTAATTGATTGAAAATGGGGGCGTGGCAGTGCCGCAAGTGCTTAATTATGAGAAGCCAAAATGAAATTAGTTCATGAACAGCAACAAAAACCAGAACAACAACATAGGAAGAGCAGCAGCAGAAGAAGAAAGAGTAGGAAGTGAGCACAAAGTTTAGAGAGAGAGAAAGAGAGAGAGAGACAGAGATAAAAGACAGGAAGGCGGAACGGGAGGAAGCTGATGGAATAGGCACGCAGGCAGGAGCACTGAAGAGGAAGGTGGACCAGGCAGCAACAACAACTGGATGCAGGAAATGCTGTGCCAGTTAGAGATGCCAAAGCACGTCATCGTCCTCCATCACAGCACATCAAGTGCACAGACCACCACCACCAGCACCGCCAGCACCGCCACCACATCGCCCTCCGGTATGAAAAAGGCGGTTCTGTAATTATGCAGAGAAATGGGCACATCACCAAGGGACGGACAGCTGCCGTGAGGGGGGAGTCGAGGGAGCGCGGAGCTGGCTTCGTGCTACTTAGAGTGCAAGTTAACTCGGGCGTTTGGATAATGGAAAATGCACATTCCATTCCGTCAGCTGCACCCACAAAAAGTACCATTAGAGACGAGCCGTGCACAGAACCAAGGATTAACCGAGTGTTGCTCAAGTGGACCGACAGAGGGCGCTTTATACATAGTATACATATAGAGCCTGTACGGCTTGAACACTTCAAAGTATCCATAAAGCAGCGCATTAAATCAACCAAACAGATTTTATTATAACGACATCATGAAAAGAGGGAAAACAGATTTATGCAGTAAGACAAACATAAGGCAAATATTTAAAGTCCATGAAAACATAGAACAGATTCTTAAATTCTTTGTTTACTCTAGTATAGATTAAATGACTTATATAGACGATAATCTCTCAAGAGTTGCAGTTAAAATTGCTCGTACCGCTATGAAACCGTACCATATTTCATTATAGATTTATAGATTCATTATAGATTTCCACCTGCTGTTGCCTTTTCTTGCTGATTGACTCTCGTTAATGTGTCGCAACGAGTGAGCCAGGTTGATTTAAAGGTTGACACCTGCTCGAAAAACAGCTCGCTTACCGCCCACACACAAATCACTCAAAGTCTGGGCTCAGTTACCAATTATTCATAATATGCAAATGCAAATGCCAAGCAAGTGACGTCAGTGTAAATGTATATATAATTACTATATAAGTGCAATCCATCTACAGATATCTGTATCTGCATCTATATCTACATCTATAGCCTTATAGAGACATCTAACTAAGGTGTGACAAGTTCGCAAATAAACAAAACAAATTTTACAAAATAATCAAGAAAGAAAAGCAAATATGAATTGTGCAGTTGGGTGCGATCGACTGCATCATACGCGTTCATAGTTCAAAACTGTACAAGCTGATATATTCATATTTGCGAAATATGAAAATATATATACATATAGAGTGTTCCAGTTGAGTTGTCGAAAGGGAGAGGCAAAGAGACAGAGAAAGAATGAGAAGTGACAGAGCCCAACAAATTTTGTTCCGGGAGACAGTCTGAGTGCGATGAAGGCACCGATCTCTAAAGTTACATATCCACCAATATACCACACCCGTTACTTATCCCTAATTCAATAGCGCTTTCCAGCTTTAATAGATATACTAATTCCTAGTTTTCACACCTTCAATGGGCGTATCCCGCAGCTCAACACTTCACAAGTCAAAGCTCAAATGTCACACAAATGCCAATATACCCACAGAGCACTTAATAAACGGCTATATAAATTAAATCTATTAGCTTTACCGATCAGCATTGATCAGCATTTTAAAATTAGCCCAGTTGAATAATTATTTGAGTTTTCAAATATTTGCTAATACTATAATATTTGTTGCTATTGTTGTTGTTAGTATTCGTCACGCCTATTTTTATATGAGAATATTCCAATCGGATGACACGTACTACGTGCTAGATGGCAAAAAAAGAAAACAATTCATTATACGCTTAATGCTAAAACCTGATATTATAGTAGTTTACATTAAACTGCAAAGCTTAAAGAAAATAAAATAAATATTATTTTGTTACAAATTATTTCAGTCAAGTTCTTCTCATATTAGTCTAAAGTTCTCTTTTGCTTGTAAATCACAGTTGATGCAATTCTTTCTATATATAGCCATTACGTTTCTTCGAAAGAAACTATAGAATTTATCAGAATTATGGTAATTAATAAAACCTAAGCTTAAGTAAGTATTCAATTCGTTCATTTATAACAAGTTTTCTAATATTATGATTTATAATGCTTTACCCTATTCAAAAATATTTAAAATAATTCTATGACTAGCCAGACACCTTTGAGGGTAAAAAATACATTATCATAAAACTGACTCAGCCTAAATCAGAAAAAAGAACAATATATGACATAAATATTTGTATTCTGTTAGTTTCAAAAAAACAAAAGATCAATTCAAATACTTATTCGTGAAAGCGAAAAGAGTATATAGGTTTTTAACTGTTAACGCAAGTAAAATGCTTGATGTTCTTATAAGTGAACTGATCTTCTTAATTTATAATACTTTAAATATTTTCATGCTAATTATTGATTTATGAGCATGCATCATGCAGTCAGTACAATTTATTTATTTGCCTTTGATCTTGGTCCTAATTGATTTCTTTATTATGATACATCCCTCATATGTAAATTGAATTTGCTAAGCCAAAGCTAATTGTTTAAACAAGCCGAAAATTGTTCGGACAGCCTCAATGGCAAAGCATGCAAAAGCATTTTACAACAATGCTCTAAATGAAAAAAACATATGAAAATTTGCAAATAATTTTACATGGATACCATGTAAATTTGGAAAGTGTTTGAAGTGAGAAAATCAATGGATGTAGCAAGCTACATATAGAGGGAAAACTTTTGGAATTGGGTCAACCAGCTTGAGGTGCTCTGAATTGTATTTTGGAAGGCAGAAAATTGATATAAAATCAATATGTATTCTATGTACGCCTAATCAAAATTAAAATTATATTTTATAGCATACGTAGAGCTATGAGTGTTATCTATAAAATCGTATGTCAATTGCTCAATAAATCAAATATTTTAATCAGGTACACAAGCTTTCCAAGAAATTAATGAAATTTAAAGATTTGGTTGTTTATAGAAGATATATAAATATATAGAGTACATATATTCTATAAATACTACACAAATATGTATAATCTTTTTACTACGTATATCTTATCTATTTGTAACAGTAATTGATAGTCAATTGTGGTATATTTAATAATCAAACACACTCAAACTAAGTTCTTATCAAAGTGCCAGCAGTGCTCGACTAGATAATGTGAGTGTTACCTAAATTTAGTAAGCTATTAGCTGGCTGAGTAAACTTTATGGTGATCTATATGCCTATCTATATCATCTAAATAGAAGAGGTGATTAACGGCTTGTAATCCAACTGATCTATTTATAAAGCTACCAGCCTCCAGCTCTTAGCTGTGCCGAGATTAACATTCGGACGCCCTGAATGATGCTGCTGAAACGATATACCCAGATGCACATTTGCAATGTATTTAGGGTATAGAAAAACCACAGAAATGTGCGATTGTTTTTGACTTTTGTGGAGCAAATAACTCGCGGCACTACATAAACAGCTGAAGCTGACAAACATACAATATATGTATGTATATGTATATAATACATGTTTATATGTATATATAGGTTCATGCTCTATATATATTTATATGAAGCTGAGAACTGCAATCGCAGACGGCGTCCCACGCGCTGACGAGTGCCAAGTGGCTTGCGACATGGAAGACAACACACATACATATATACACACTATATACATATATATATATATCTATATGTTTATATATATATTTCTTTTACATTTTACACTGAAAAGCGTGGGCAGCTTTTCTCATTTGACGTTCCATTAGGAAAGCCCCCAGCGCAACTGTGAACAGAAATGTTGTTGTCGTCGTTGTTGTTGTTGTTGTTGCTGTTGTTGTTGTTGTTGCTGTTGCTTGGTCGACGCGATTTATCAAGTCGCCGATGATAAGAATCTGCAGCAGCCGATAAGAAACTAAATTTAGCAGGCCATAAAAGCGTCACAAAGGCAATAAAAGCGAAAAGGAAAAATGCTGAAAATTGCATAATTCCGCTGAATAAAAGTTATTTTCTCTTTAAGGGCTTGTCAACTGAGACACAGAGGCGTGGCAAAGGTGTTGCCACAAATCAGGTGATTGCGACAGTCAACACAAAATCAAATCAATGCGGGCTGGAATGTGAAGATGGAGAAGAAGACGACGAAGAGGCAAAAGAAGCACCAGTTGAAGAAGCAAAGCTAAGCAAATTGGGCGTTACGACTGAACGACAGTTGAATTTGAAAAGAAACAACATAATGACTATTACATACCCTAACCGATGCATATATAATTCATCATTTGTTTACCCTAACAGACAGCCAATGCAGTAATATGCCTTAAGACAGAGAAAGCTAGTAGCACAACATGAATATATCGGCTTTGCCCAACCGGGAAAACTTATCCATCTATTAGCTTCCCTAGCAAGTATTGCGAGTCGAGCTTAAATTTGCAATGTCTTTCTCTGTCTCTGTCTCCCAGGCCTCGTCACAAATTCATAATACTTTTCAAGAACGGCAAGCCAAATTCCAGCATATTTGATTACCGCTTTCCCGCTATACCCTGTAAGCAGCGTGAAGTAGAGCGTATACAAGATTCTAGATAAATTGAGGTTATGTTATTTAATAATATTTGAAAACTCATAAGTCATAAGAATAGTGATGCCAAAACAATATTAATTTCATTTTTATTTAATTAATTATTTATTAATATAACTCAATTTCCTATGCCAAAATTCAATTTAAAACAATCTCACTTAAGTAATCTTTTCTGTTTTGTGTTAGCCTAAAAATAGCTCAACAATTTGTATTCCAAATGCTTTAGTTATTTATGTAGAGCATCTGCCAGTCGCCTACAGCCGTTATCGCTTTTTCGCAAACCTCAACATTCTGTCGCGTTTGTTCTTTACTTTTTTTTTTTTTGCATAAATGCATAATGGGATTTAAAATGCGACTGTCAGACTTGACAAAGAGAAAGTAC
Organism: Drosophila mulleri; assembly: GCA_035047565.1. Lineage (NCBI taxonomy): Eukaryota > Metazoa > Arthropoda > Insecta > Diptera > Drosophilidae > Drosophila > Drosophila mulleri. Next base: position 1,816,134 of record JAWNPK010000060.1, read on the forward strand.
AATATGCATATATATTTCTATATACATACATATATCTCCCAGATATATATATCTGTCTATATCTGTCCATGTCAAGAGCAAAAGCCAATCAATACGCATTAAATGCAAGGTTGTTTCTGTTCTGTTATGCATAACTGTTAGCCCAATTACAGTTATTTAATTCAATTACCTGTCGAGAATTATTCGCGATTCGCATTTGGCAGGCAAGCAGACAGCATAAAGGAAATCGGTTTGCGATTTAAACCGGAAAAGCTCATTTTGTAAACATTATTAGATTATAAACAAACCAAAACAAACGGCAGGAGAATCAGAAGAAGAAACTTGTTTATGCCTTAAGCTTTATGCATTGTTTACAGAGCAGATCAATTTATCTTTAGCGTGTTTGCTGTAAAAACATCTGTGCAAACATCTATCGAATATTTGAAAATATTTCACCAGCTAATTAAGCCAAAGGTAATTCTATGTAATTCAAATTCTAATAAAAATTCAATTGGCAGGCGAATGTATAACTGAAGTTTCTAAGAGTATATATTATTTTAGATCTCCAATTAATGTAGAAGAAAGAAAAGAGATCAAATCATTTTGAAGAAACAGAAAGGCAGAGAAGGGAAGAGAATAGAAGTCAACAAAAAAGAGAAGATTAGAGAACAGAACAAAGTATAACCGATAAAAGGAAACGAAAATAAAAGAGAAGAATAAAATATAAACGTAATAAGAATATGACGAATTATTTAATAAAGTTTCGAGCTAAAACATTAACAATGAGTTCTTACTGTAAAAAATGTATTTATTCAAGAACTTTTCTTTTAAACAGATGGCAAAACATGAAAGTATAATCATTTCAGTCCAACTCAGTCAACATCTTGTCGCTGTCAGAGCACCCAACCAACTGTCAACATGTTGTCAACTAATTGAAGTTTGATACGGAATAGAACAAAGTCAGCCCGGCTGTGCACAGCTGACCGCAATACTGTCTTTTGATCTAGTTCACAGATATATGTACATATATATAAACAAACCAACGAAGAGGCAGAGCTAGAAGAAGCGTCGACAAAGCTCAACTGGAAAAACAAACTTGGGGAAATTGTGCAGTTCGAAATCTGGCCAAGAGGCAACTAAGTACCGAAAATAAAAAATAAATGTAAAGAACATGCTCCACATATTTCTTGTGCCTTGTGACACGTTGGGGGTGCGTCGCGTCGCGACGGTAGGGTTATGCTAAGGTGGGCGTGGCAGACAGAAAATGTTAGTGCAGTTCGGTTCAGTTGTTCGGTGGAAAGCTAAATGAGGCGTGACATAGAAAATGAAGCGCAGACCGCACGCACGCACCCACACACACACACACACACACACACACACTTGGTAATTGGGAGCGCACCCACAACAACAACAACAACAACAACTGAGGGCAACAACAATAATAATAAACAAACGGTGAAGCGCCAAGCCATTGTGCTTAAAAACAAAGTGTCCGTGAAAATTCAAGACAAAAGCATGAAATTTATTTATGCGGTGGAAAAATTGAAAAATCTCATGAAAAGCTTAAGCAGAAACAAGAAGGAGAAGAAGGAGACGAAGAAGAAGATTGGCCACCAGGCGAAGTCGCCAAAAACAAACGAAGGCCCAATGGCCATAGACAAAAAGAGGAAGACATGACACTAGACTGAGGGAGATAGACAGAGAGAGCGAGGGAGAGAGAGAGACAAAGTTAAGCATAAGCTGTTGAGCTGTAGTTAAATAAATGCCTGACAATAGAAATACCCCGTGGAGGCGCTAAATTTAACTCAATTCAAATGTATTTTAGATAGATCAAGGAAATTACCCTATGTTTATGTAGTCTTATCTAAAATTCTTAGCCATTCTTCACATTCTTCACATATCACACAGCAAATATTCTTGAATATTATCTTAAATTCATTTCAATTTAGATTATGTAAGTCATATTTTCTCTATCTATCAATTATTAAAATTCCAAGCCCTTGACACATACTTTTGTGCATTTCACATATACCCGATGCTTGACACATTCAATGTGTACAGGGTATAGTAGAATGGGGGCCAAAGGGTCAGACAATTAACCCTTTTTTCGTAGTAGACGAGGCTGAGCCAGGCAATAGGGCGATTCAACAAATGCTTTGAAGTTGCTTTTATGTTGTGCTTGGCTTGGTTGGGTCGCTCAGACTGTGTGCTGAGTTGTTGTTGTTGTCGCTTTTGGCTAGAGGTGTTGGCAGTTTCAATTGGAATATGGCTTTAATTAGTTTATAGACAAGAGCGAGCAATGCAATAAAATTAATCGCTTATGCCGTAATCGTATTTAAGCCACAACCCCCTCCCTCTCCCATTCTCTCCGCCTCTCTCTCTGTCTGTCTCTTTGTGAGTGGTCTCAATTCCCAGAGAATCAATCATGTATAGCGAAGCGTACCTGATGCCATTAAAGCCGACTTAACCAGATTGTCAGCTACTCAAGCGGAAAGCGAATGCTTTGCTATTTTAGCTACATATATTTATATGCTTATAATGCTGTTGTTTATTTTCAAGATATCAAGTACCGGGAAACAGAAATTGTGGAAAATATTTGATAATTTAACGAAACCTTTATATTTTATATAAACAAAGCTCAAATATCAGGTTTACGCCCATTATATTTTATATTATCACACTTGCTGCTCAGGATATGCAAATCATTCCATAACAATTTTGAGCTGAAAGTGAAATTTTTCATTATCAATTCACAGCACAAGGTGTTTGAGAGGCGCGAGAGAGAGTGAGACAGAGGCAAGGGTAGCGTATGGGCACCTCACGGACTACTAATATACATACATATATGTACATACAGCAAATGATCTGCATAGGTATTCACATAACAAGCTTACTCAACTCGGTGCGACTCGGCTCCGTTTGGGCTCAGCTTAAGCTCAGTTGCTGCTGCTGTTTATTATCAATAGAGTGTGATAGAAAGAGAAGAACGCATATGTAAATACCACTTGACTACCAATACATATGTATTCGAAGGCAGCAAACGAATTGCAGAGCTGTCGTTATATTAAGAACTGAGCTTGACCCGAAACGGCTCGGCTTTACCGCTGCCTTTGTTCTGCCATGCCCTGTGGACAGTGTACTCTCATACACGAATTGGGAGAGTAGCGAATGCACTAATATTAATACAAATACAACTACAGCAACTGGATCGCAAAGCTAAGCAGGAGCTCGGCTACAGCTTATTCGGCTCGTTTGACTCTGGCTCGGCTGTGACTTTGTCTCTGCTCTGATTGTGCCCTCTGCCTTTGCCCTCTACCAAGGCCTTTGCTCTCTGCTATTACTGAGCAGCAGCTCATATACAAACTAAGAGTGTGTGTGGAAGAGAGAGTATACGGTGCACCAATACACATACAAATACAATTACATCAACTGGATCGCAAAGCTGCTGATGTCGCCACAAGAACTCAGCTTTGACTAGGTTCGGCTAGGCTCGACTCAACTCGTGTAGACTCGATTCGTCTCGGCTATGACTCTGATTTGGCCTCTGCTTCTGCCTATTGCCTCTGCTGCCGCAGCTGCTGCTGCTATGCTAGACACCTGCTTGAACATTAACGAGATCTGACTCGACCCAACGGTCTGCCCATGTGGTCGATTAGCGGGCGTAGCACCCAGTGGAAGAAGAAGAAACAGCATAAAGAGCAGCAGACAGACACAGCCCCGCTTGACGTTTGCTCCCACCGGTTAGTGGGATGAGTCGCTGTCGCAGCCGCCGCAGCAGAAGCATCCGCAGTCGCCGTTTTTCAAATGCTAAAATTGGCGATTAGTCAAAATGATGTCACCGAGTTATTTTGATTGTTTTTTATATACATACGTATTTATTTATTTATTTTGCTTTGCTTTCGTTTATTTATTTATTTATTATTTTGCTATGCTTTTTGGCATTTTAGCATGACTGTTCGAATCGGAGTGTCATCAATTTGTTCATTGATTAAGTTCATGAAGTTCTCAGCTATCAAAAGGGAGTTGGGATATGAGATTATTATGTATAAAGATAAAGTTGTGATCAACTGATTAAGTTTTTATACCTAATATATGTATTATTTATGATAGCGTCATATTTATATGTTAATACATATTATAAAAAATATATAGGTTTTGTTTGTTGAAAATTCACCTAAAGCTAAAAATTCCCGACTAAACATAAATTAGTTTTTTGGCTGATGTAAGAATCGAAGATCATATCATCATCTACCTATATAGGGAATGCAATGATTTCATACCAATTAATAGAAAACAAAAGCAAATTGGAACCGTATTTAATGTACGTACGGTAAACGCTTAGTAAGAGCTATTGTCAGATCTGTTTTTAGCGCAAAGCTGAACACAATGTCTTTGTTATAATTAATTTAACTTTCAAATTCTGGAATTCAAGAATTGTCGAAGATTCTAAAACATTTGTCTATTGATTGGAACTACTCTAATATAAAATACAATTTTTCTTAAATATTAGGAATTTTACAATAAGAGAATTTTAATAAGCCTTCAGAATAGAATTCATAGTTGAATTCCAATTATTCACTTTAAAAACATATTAAATTTTTCTAAGATTGGACTTTTTAATTTAATGATTTGAATTATATTTCTGAGTAGATTTCAAGACTTCCTTTTAACGAGTGCTCACTGTATCATATTACTTGTGCCATTTCGCGAGCAAATACTGATCTAATGCACTGGAGGCAAGCAAAAATAATTTAAGAAAAAAATAGAGCAAATAACAAATGACAACAGCTAAAAAAAAAAGCCACAAAAAAACTCATTTAATTACGAAATACCTCAAAAATAGATTAAAAATAAAAAATTGAGGAAGCAAAATGGTGCGAGCGAAGGGGAATTAGTGATGCATGCAAATGAATTGAATGAATTGCAAGCGTTTGATTTACAGTAACAGAAAACAAATAAAGCACAATAAAAAACAAAAACAACCACAAAAATGTGTAAACGAGCTCTTAATAGGCGGAGAGAGGAAACGCCGAGAGGAGGTAGAGTGTCCCACACATTTTAGATCGAGCGTAAAAGAGAGGAGAGCAGAGGTGGAGTGTGATGGGACACTTTACCTTCTCCTTGCTCCCCTTCTTTCGTACAAAAAGCAAAGGCTTCCCCTCTCGCCCGCACTCCCCGCGACAAAAACGCCCAAAGGAGGACGGGGAAGGGTGCCAGCTGCTACGTTGGGATGCGTCGCATCGTGTTTTTATGAATGAAACAAATTTGCAAAGCGTTTGTTAAACAGAAAAACAATTTTTGTGTTTCGTTTGAAATGCAATTTGTTTACCTTTTTTGTTTTATTTTTGTAATTGGCTGCTTGGCTGTTGGTTGTTGGCTGGCGTTGACTATGCGTCACTTTTGACCTGTGACAGTTTGTTCGAGTTTTTGCACTTTTGCCCTTTGCTAGCAATAAAGTACCGTTGAATTTTGTGCTGCGACTGCTCTGCTTAACGGTTGTTTTCTTTTTAATTGAATTTTTTCACCTGCTTCGCCCTTTAGCACTTTTGAGATTGCTGACTTTGGCCTTGCAAAATATGTTGACAGACAGATATACAGCAACTTCTGTTTCTCTGTTATTCGGGCTATCTTCGACTTCGCTTTTACGCTGCCCGAGACGCACATACACAAACGCACGCACGCACACACATAAACAATAAAACGCACACACACTCGCGGTAGCCAACAAACACAGCTTCGTAAGCTGGATGAGGTTTTTTTAATAATTTGTATTTGCACTTGCGTTTCTGTATGAATAACAGTAGTTTAGCACATACACACGGTTCGTTATTTATAAATGAAACAAATATATTAGTTGGCTGCTGAAGGCTTTTTATGTTATTAACAATAATTTTGTTTACGCAGCGGCTAAATACACATCGCCCGCTGCTGCACTTGACTCTACTTTCAACCACCGACTGGCCAATGTGACCAGCGCGAGCAATACGTCAAAATCTAGCAACAGTTCACATCGAATACGTCCAGAGCGTCAGCGCCAAAAATACCAAATACCATTACTTCAAAACAAATACCAATTGTGCCGGCTACTGCTTTTTTATTTGACAATTTTAAGCGAATGAAAAAAAAAAAAACAATAATTTAATCTTCTTTTTTTTGTTTGCTATTTTGTTTTACATTCACATATATGTATTTTCGGACAAACACGTAAAAACTGGTATATGGCGCTATTCCTTAAATCTATTCTTCCTTCAAGTTTTTAGTAGAAGTAGTAGGCGCAGATGTTGCAGCAGAGTTTTCCCTTCGCGCTCTTTCTTTAAGCTGAGCAGTCTTTAGGGTGACCATGATTTGTGTTGAATTATATAGCCAAGTGCCCTACAAAAAAAGAAGAAACATTTATCAACAGCCATATACTATATAGTATATATATAAAAACATCATATTTACAATTAACAGCATGCAATTTAATAAAATTGGTATGGAGAAGACAGTGGATATAAAGAGGCCATTGTTATCAAAGTATTGTTGCTTAGAGAATGTTTTCCAATTCGCGGCAGCATATTCGTTAATGCTTTCAGAGAAATAAACAACAGACACTGAAAAGATAAATACATATCAATTAAAATAAATGTATGCACTATAAACTTTGAGCTCTAGAAGTTTAATACATACAAAGTACAAGAAATAGAAAAACTTGAAAGTTTGTGCAATTCCGAGTAAGCAAAGCTGTGCTAGTCGTTAACACGTGCAGCAGAATTAATCCAATAAGCCAAGGATCCTTCCAATCAATCTTAAAGAGAACCAATTCGATTTAAATCTTATTTCTTTGGCCATATTCACATATTATTCCTTGCACAACTTACACTCATTAGGAATGTCCAAATGCCGGTGATTTCGTTAACTTCGATTTCCCCGGGATGCATTTTGTAAACTTTCTAAATAAATTATCCACAAGATTTTTTTGAGTTTAAACAAAAAGGCAACGAAGTTGTTCGAGCAGTAGCCACGCACAAAAAAGGTAAACAAATTTAATCAAAAACATAGAATAATCGGTATATCGATACAGGCACAGCTGATGTGGCAGCGATGTACAAAATTAAAATACCGATAAAGTAATGAAATATCAATGTACAATTAATAACTTAAAAAAGCGGCAAAGTGTGATAAAGATAAGAACCAGAATACATTTATTATAATTGCGCGTATTATCATCACCCCAATAAACTGCTGATATCAAAACAGCTGATAAGGCATTACGATATATATCTCATAGCATATCGATTAACTGCAGCCAATACGAATACACAATAAACAATGCACGTCATTTTGGCACAGACTGACCACATATTTTTATATAAAACTTCCGAAAAAAGTATTTCAGCCCTGGAGGGATGGCTACATTGTGTGTGCGTGTGTGTGTGTGTGTGTGTGTATTTGTCATCATGCAGCTTGAACGTCTCAAACTTTGCTTTCACTGACTCAGTAGACTCCAACATTAACAAAAACTGAAAAATTCTCCACAAAGAATTTATTAAATACATATACAGTCAAAATTATAGTAAACATAAAACCAAAGCATTTAGTTTTGTTGTCGCTAAGCCTGGAAAAAGCAAAAAAATAACAAAAAGTGCGAGAGCAAAACACAGAAATTCAACGATTAAACGTGCGAGCAAATGGGAAAAAACCGTAACACGCATAGCGAAAAAAGAAACAAACGCTAACAAAGCAAACTCATCTTGTTGTTTATAACCAGCGGGTGCGGAGGCGATTCCGCATTGTTACATATGCAACTGTGAGCAGCGCGTTTCGCTCGTTGAATGGCTGACGCTCGCTGCCAATTTGTTTACTGTTATTTTTGCGTTAGTTGTTGAGAGATTTGGCTGTCGGGAGGGTTAAAAGGCGAAAGCTTTAACAACGACTCGCAACGGCAGCTGGTTAAAGGACAGGCGGCGACTGTCACACAATAACAGCCGCAGCGCCCGTGCCAAAAAGAAGCAGCGACGTCCGCGTAGGCAAAATACGCGCAGGCGACAACGCATAAATCACCTGCGCTCGAAATACTTTGCGATGGCCGTCAAGCAGAACCCACAGGATCAGCAGGAGCAAGAGATCACCGCAGCAGAAGTGGCTGCGGCAGCGGCTGCAGCAGCAGCAGCAGCAGCAGCGGCGGCGAATTCAGCCGTGGGCGGTGGCCCAGCGAATTCAACAGATGAAGGAGGAGGTGGCTGTGGTGCTGGCGGAGTAGACGTGGCCAATGCACTGAATGATGATGCGGACAGCAAGATAGAGTCCGCTGCTGGAGCGGGCAACAGCTCGTGCTCCACCGAACGGCAACTGCACGATATCAATGGCCTGATCAGCATAATGCAGGCGATCAATCCGGACGATCAGCAGGCCACGCTAATGATCTACCAGCACGTCATCTTCAATCTGGCGCGCATGCAGCTGAGCTCCCAGCCGGATGATCTGAAGCGCTTCAAGGAGGAGATCACCAAGGTGGGCCACTTCCTTGCGCTGCCCAAGAAGAAGCGCTACCTCATGTTCTACTTGCGCATCGTCTATCAGCTAATCACCCAAGCCGCCTACGAGACGCCCTCCTGCGCCGTGGCCATTGTCTTTCAGCTGTTCAGCCCGGACCTGATCATCGAGGCGGTGCAGCTGCTGCTCGATCTGAATGTCCAGGATGACAGCATACGCAAGACGGTCGGCTTGCTCTGCAAGTGGATCAGTTCCTGCAACTTTTGCCAGAATCTGAATCTGTGGATCATGGCCCTGCTGCAAGGGCTGCGCGAGCAGGAGAAGTACATGCTGCTGGACGAGATTGCCCTGGACAACATTGAGCCGCTGTTCATACTGATGATCTTTCCGGCACTGCGCCCCAAGGTGGCGCCCATCGTGTTTCACATGCTGTCCACAATTAATCAGGCGCCAGAGATCTTCTACAAGGTAAGAGACCTTGACCTTGAATTTATATACTTATATGTTACATCGTCTTTCTCCTCCTAGATTCTACCCAAGATTCCCCTTGTCATTGGCTGCATGAAGGGCCAGGACGGCGCGCCCAGTGACTCGCGCAGCTACATACAGAAGCTGGTCGATCTCACCAATGCGCTGATGATGCGCTTCTACGACAACGACGAGCTCTACGCGCCCATCAAGGCCGCCCTGCAGGCCTACGAGCCCTCGCCCAATTGCGTGGCCTTGGCCAGGGCGCTCTTCGAGAACGCCTTGCCCCGGAATGCGCGTGTTGGCCTCGTTAATCTAGGAAATACTTGCTATATGAACAGCGTGCTTCAAGCGCTGGCCATGACCAGCGAGTAAGTGCATCGAAATGAGCCCATCTATAGATTGTCTCTAATCTCCTCTCTCCCTGCAGCTTCGTGCGTCAAATCCTGCTTATCGAGAGCGGCTCCTTGTTGCTGCTGAAGGTGCAGCAGCAGTTGGCATTGATGCATCATTCGCTGCGCTACGAGCTGACGCCGAGTCGCGTCCTGAAGGCTACCCGACCGCCGGGCTTTACGCCCGGACTGCAGCAGGACAGCTCCGAGTTCCTAGGCTACTTGCTCGATCTCCTGCATGAGCATGAGATCAACAGTGGTGCGGCTCAGCACATGGACACGGAGCTGGCCAAAGAGACGCAGGAATCGGAGTCGACACTGACAGCGGAAATTGTCGCCGCCGGGGTCATACCCTACAATAGCAACGATCATGTGCACAATCAGCGATCGAGTGCAGCGGTTGTGCCACAGGCCACGCCCACGCCCACGCCCACCTCGGAGCCCAGCCAGCCGAAGAAGCCGTCGACCATTGACAAGACCTTCGCTGGCAAATTGTCGACCACCTACAAGTGCTTGAACTGCTCCTGGGAGAGCCGCAACGAGGACAGTTTCCGTGAGCTGCAGCTGTCGTTTCCGGACGACAAGGACGACTGCGGCGCCACCAATTACTCCGTACAGGATCTGATCGACTACTACTGCTCGCCGGAGAAGCTCGTCGGCGACAATCAATACTTTTGTCCACGCTGCAAGAAACTCTGCGATGCCGAGCGACGCATTGCCATTACGCAGGCCCCACGCAATCTCATCTTGACGCTCAAACAATTCAAATACGATCAGAAGTATCATTTTCGCACAAAGCTCATGCACAAGGTGTTCCACGACGAGAGCGTAAGTTGACAAAGAATGACAGAGAGAGAGAGAGAGAGGGAGACTGAGAGATTGGGTAAACAGAGAGAACAATTGTGTTAATTAGAAAAGATTTCACATGCAGATAGCTTTCTGCTCTACTTCTGTATTATTATATTGCCCATTCGTTAGTACAGCTATGAGAACTTTTTGGCAGAGTAATTCCAAGATTTCAAGTACATAAACAACGTATGCTAGATTAGATAGATCCCTCATAGTATCCGCATGACTTCTATAGCTCAATAACAATTCCTGGGGCTTTATAGTTCAGTTCAGTTATCAGAATTTGATAAGATGTTTGAAAAAACACAAACTCTATATATGTATATATATATATGCTTATCATATGTTTATATATTTTGAATTGCCACAGTAGAGATTCCTTATAGATTAATACTCTTAATGTAATTTAATTAATTTGAGGGATTTCCCAATAATTAAAATTTTCCTATGGATCCTTTACATTTCTTCCTATTCTAGAAAGATTCTCTAATCTATCCCTTATAGATGCCATTAAGTAGAGGTTCCGCTCTCTCTCTCTCTCATTTCGGATCTCACTCCCTCCCTTCCTTGATTCTATAGAATTCTCATCACTTCTCTTCTCTCTTCCAGGTGATTGTTAAGGTCTGCGCCACCGACTCTCTCCAGGAGACGTGCACCGTGCACTATGATCTCTATGCCGGAGTTGTGCACGCCGGCTACAGCATGGACTCCGGACACTACTTCACCTTTGCCGCCGATCAGTCCAAGAATTGGTTCAAGTTCAACGACAGCCTGGTGACCAACTCGAAGCCGCAGGAGATGCACAGCCTGACCTCACCGAACACGCCCTACATCCTGTTCTACCAGATGTGCGGCCGGTCCACCGAGTCCTCACCCGATGGACCCATTCATCCGATGGTGCCGGAACCAATCGTGCCACCCCTCACGCTGGACGAACTGCCGCGAACCCTGCGCGACTACGTGAAGCAGGACAATCGGGAGTACAGCGAGGAGCTGAAGCTGCAGCGCTTCAAGCGGAACGCCAAGCGGCAGAACGTGGCTGGCAACGGGACGATGCAGCGCAACGGCTATGAAGGAGACGACGAGGATGATCACATGCCGCCGCCCGCCGGTGGCTGTGGTGGCAATGATCTGGGCATGAATTTCAATCGATTCGTCTACTGATTGTGGAATACCGAGAACAACACAAATACACACAGAGCACACACATATATAATATATATGGAATCATTCATATATCAAAATATTTATATATGTATGGATACATTGGCATGTATGTGTGCTTTACAGTCTGCACACGCTAAGGCGAACATTACGTTTCGTTATCATTGTTCCTTAACACACACACACACACACACACACACAGCATATATATTACAATTGTATTTCCATATATTTACAAATTTGTTATAATTTTTTAAAATTACGCATTGTTTTTTGTTGAAACACAAATTTAGTTATAGCTAAGAAAAGCTAAAAAAAAGCATAGCGAGGATGTTATAATATTCCCTATATATACATATATATATATATATACCATATACCAAAACAAGCTTAAAAAAAGAAAGAAACTTCCAATTCTGGCCTCCAAAAAATAACTATATATATATATAATCCCCCATATATATAACAGAAACAGCTCTATTAAATTTAAGTTTGAAATGCACAAAACTAAATATTTTGTGCTTTGTAAAAAAAAAAAAAACAATATCACAAGCAGCCACAGAAATCTAATGCAAAAAAAAATATATATATATATATACATAAATCTATATATATATATACATATATAAATTTAACATTTACTTTTAATGATTTGTGAATTTCTAAAATTAACACGAAAACATTTTTTTTATTTGTTGGAAAGTCATGATAAGATTATTGAATATTATTGCAATTAAATTGGAATAATTTCAATTTATAAAAAAAAAAAAAAACCTTTGTATATGCTGTAACTTATGAATATTTATCAATTACATTTATAAGGGTCTGAAATAAAACTTAAAAGAAAACAAATAAAAGGAAAATGTTTAGATTTTCAGATGAAATTATATACAGGGTATTTAACAGTGCCGCACTTTGAATCTATGTACTTAATAGTGGCGGCTGCACGATAATCATATTTTGCGTATTTTCAGCTGTGCGAACTGCTGGTCACACTTGGCACATATTTAGCTCCAGCTGAAATACGTCACATACACACAGACGCTCGAGCACACACATAGACACTTCTGGAGCGCGCCTATAAAATGAGCACAATACGACGCGCTCTCGAACAGTCGCTCGACTTACGGAGATAAAACGCGGCGGCCGTCCCAATCAGTCGACGTACAGCGCTGCAACAACAAAGACCACGACTAGAAGACTAGGAACTGAGTGCAAAAGTAAATAAATAGCGAGTTTTAACTGTGTTTTGATACGCGTGGCGCACAAATCAAGCAAAAGCAGTGGAAAATCCAACTAGAAGGCACATAATTTGGCCCATCATAAACTAATTTTTTATGGCTCATCAGCATCAAAAGAACATAAGCAGCAGCAGCAGCTAGCAACACACACAACAACAAACAACATTGCTGATTTATACAAATGCAAATAATTAATTTTTGCAACAAATCCGTTTAAAGCACAATTGATATATTGTTGTAGTTGCTCTTGTTATTGTTGTTGTTGTTATTCGAATTGCACGCAAAAGACTTTTGCCAGCTGTTCGTTGGAGCGAAATTGCGGTAAAAGCACAATACACGAAAATCGGAAAATCCAATAAGAAAAGCGAGAGTATACTTGTCGCTGTATCTGTGTGTGTAAGCGAGGGCCCGGTCAACGTCCTGCGTTAAAGTAGGGTTATGTACGCTCGTATCCTCGCTGCTGCTGTCGTCGGCTGCTGAAGGTGAGCAAAGGACATTGCGCCTATCGGCTGCCATACCACGTAGTAAAGGCGACCCACTGAACCACAACTGATTCCAAAAAAAAATTATCAACACACACAAAAGACACTCAACATGCGCATTTTTCCTGTACGCCTCTCGGCCGCCTCGTCCTCGATGGCGAGCCTGGCCAAAATGTTGGATTTCTACTCGGGCTTCAATCCGTCGCCGCTGTCAATAAAACAGTTTATGGATTTTGGTGAGTTGGTCTATTTTTGGTAAATAATTCAATGTGCTTGAGTCCTTGCCGGCTTTCGTTAGGTTTCACTCAAGCTCACCTATAACAAATGCGCGCTCTTTCTCTCTCTCTCTCTCTCACTCACTCACTCAATCTTCTACTATGCGCGAAAACAATCTTGTATAATAATAAACGATAACATTACTGATGTGATTAGACTCACCGCTTTTGATCTACGTTTCTTGCATAACTTGTGGTTTAAGGTAGCGAAAAAAACGAAAATCACTCAAAATTAGCACTCAAATTAGCAGAAGCAGCTCAGTACGTGACATAGCTTGACTATGTTTTGATCTTGCGTAACGTAAACTCACTCAACTTGACGAAAGAAGAGAGCGAGAGCAATAGCTAATTAAGATGCACTCGAACTTTTGCGCTCAATACGGAAAATATGCTCAGCTTAGCTTTGTGGATTTTAGATTTTTGCTTATACATACATACATACATAGCTGGACTGCGCAAATTGCCGTTATCTAGTATTCAATTTAATTTCATTGAATTGTCAATTAAGCAGCTACTACTGTACAACAAACTGTTGACTGTGCACTGACAGAAATAGAGGGAGCGCGAGAGAGAGAGAGTAAGGGAGAGAGAACAAAAATTAATAGCCATCTCAATTGCACGCTCCAATGTGTAAAACTATAGAAAACGGAAGTTCCCACAAATGAGCTTAGTTTTCATTAGCCGTCAACAATAAATGACAATGAAATGTTATACTCTTGCTACAACTTGGTTAGCCTCCCGTCCCTCTTCCCGCTACCACCCAGGCCCACCCACCAGTTGCAATGACAACGGGCCCGCGCCACCCAAGGACGTTTCAATGTCAATTATATATATATGTGAATATATAGACGAATATATAGATCCACACGGATATATAGACAAACTTGCTATATACCTATATAGACATGTACATATATAAATGCATTTATAAGACTGTTCTAAGCTGCATGAAAAACCTGCCTCAATAAGCGAGACTTTGCTAGCTGCTGTATGACACTATGTGCTACCCTGTAAGCGCGCCTCAAGTGTTATATAAGAAGGTGAGAAAAAGGCAGTATATGTATATATAACTTAGTTTTAAGTCAGAATAGCCTCAAAAAATCTTGCACAAGACTTAACTTCTTAATAGGAATTGTATTTTGTATCTTTTAAAATTAGTAATTATCTAATTTACCTAAAACAAAATATGAATCAGCCAATAGCAAATGTACGCAAGTCATACAAAACAACCAATGGAAAACTTATGTTTAAAAATAAATAAATACCTAAAAAGCAATTATCCAACAAAAAAAAATAAAAATAATATAAATGAAAATGTCAAATATGGTATATACATATATAATTTAAATAGAATCAAATGTATTTTTGCATATGTTCAATTTTTGAGAGAAAGTACAGTCTTTGTTTTTTGCACAAAACACTTCTTAGGTATGAAATATTTCATCGGTGTGAAACTCTGATCAATATTCAATATCTTATTAAATTGAATAAAATAAAAATGAAAAAAGCTTTCTTGACTGTATAGAAGTCTAACTAGCTTATCATTTCTATAGTTCCATTTTCGCGGAGCATAAGTTCAAATGACGTTTTACGTGCAGTACCCTTTTCCTTCTGTTTTACTTGTGTTGTTGCTAGCCTCTAAATACCGTTCGTGTGTACTCGTAATGAGCATCAACTTCTTTCAATGTGTTTGTATGCCCATCCACTATATATTTACTCTTACATCTTGATTAGGTCTCAAGCACGTAGCTACTGTCATTCCCAATATCGCTCAGGACTCTCAGCCCATGCCCCCATACTGATGGGGAGGAATATAAATATATGCTCTCTGTGTCTATAGGGTATTACGCACGTTCTTTCCACCTAAGCTACTGTCACTCACAATATGCCCTTAAAGTATATTACTTAAGTACAGCGCGCACGACCTTCAACTCTTGCTATCGTCTCCATCTTTGCATACCCCTCCTCTAGCTATCTTTATAGGGTATCGCACACACGACTTTTTCCCTAGGCGACTATCGCTCATTCTTAGGCATTTCACAGAAACAAACAACAACAACGAAAGTTCTCAGCCAACGACTTGGAAACAATGCGTTCAAGCCAAGTGGCTGAAGGGCCTAGATATGACGATGTCCTAGTGGAACCGGTTAGGGGGCCCGGCCCTCAGAGGAGGCTGTTGTTCTATTAATAAAGTGGGCCAGGCCAGGCCAGGCCGAAGGTTTCATCTTGTTTTTGTCGTTTTGTTATTAATAGAAATTGTACGAAAAACAGGCTCGTGGACAACATTGGAATATATATAGCCCCCATATAACCCCTAAGTAAACCCCATTTTATCCATTATTTATTATCTTTTGTTTTCGCTTTACTGAAGTGCAAAACAAAATTACTACACAATCAAATATCAATATACTTGATATATACAGACACATATATATATGTAAGTAAATGTGGACATATATACGCGACTCTGCATGAACTTTCGATGTGAGCGATAAGATTTGCACAGCTTTTGTGACCAACTGTACCCGAATATGCCACGACATGGAATACATTTTATGAGCTCAGAGCAATTGCTCTATCGATAAATCATGAAATTCGGCTCAGCTGAACTCATTAACAGCTTGTCGAGAGTGTAATAGATACCGATTTCGCACATACATTTGTATATAGCAGAGATATCGTGGATTATCTTTTATGGCACACACTTGCGATGCGAACATTTTTTGGTATTATCAGCTGGCAATATGCAAATTCATATTAAATACTACGAAAGCACTTCACTATAGATTGTTGCTAATTGTTATTTATTATTAAGCTACTGACATCAGACAGTCGAGCTTCGCTAGAGTGGACGACAAAGGTTATACGAGGGCTTGAAGGTGTTGATCAGAAAGTACTATAAAATTTTTGTTTAAAAATGTTCTTCTGCACATTGCAAACTATGTGTTAATTAGTATAATTAGAGAGCCATAAAATTATAGGGTATTATCCCACAAAAAGTATAAAGTATATATAGTGCGGATACTGTCGGAGCGTTATACAGTATACGAGTTAACTAAATATATGGTCTACATAAACTATGTCCCACATTACAGATATCCATCACTGTTTTTTCGGTGTACACCTTTTAGAGTGAAGGCTTTTAGTTGAAAATTGTCTCACAAAGGGAAAATTAAATTTCTTAAAATATTGTTTTTTTATATATAATATATTCAGTTATGCCAAGCAAACTGATCGTCTGACTTACTTCAAAAAGCAGAAAAATCCAGTTTGGCAATGCTTTAAAGATAACTCATACATACTATATTCTAGAATGACTAAAAAATATTCCAATCTACAGTCGGCTGGTCAAAGTTCTAATGGTACAGTGAAGCTTTCAGATGTTTTAAGTTATATATTCTAGAGAACTATCCCATCTCTGAAATGCTTCAGATTTAGATCTTATATATCTGATATGATCTGTCTTTAAAAGGATAATTCACTGTAATCTCATCTGAAGTGTGCCCGAAACAATATACTTCATTGAAACAGTCATTAAATTTATTATTATATATATATCTATATATATATACCTATAAACGACCTTAATCACTTTCGCTATCAGTTGGCCAACGAGCAAAAAACAATATGTCAGAGCATATACATATAACAAATATTTGATATGGCGAATTCGGAGGCTCGTTTTGATTATGCGAACGAGCAAATCATGTGCCAAAAACATCTGTAGTATATTTCTTTCCTTCAAAGACATCAAATCGTGTGAAAATATATATAAAAATAAAAAAACAAATTGCAGCGACTAAAGTCGACTAAATATATTAACACGAGTTTTTTGTGTTTGTTTTTTTTTTTTTTTAATGGAAAATTTTTTGACGCATTCGTTAAGTATACGACATTATATTATATGGTATATTGAGTATACGTACCTGGTAGCTGACCATCTAAAGAAATGGCAATGGCAAAGAACTGTTAGCAGCATCAGACTGAACAGCGTTTTCTAGACTTTGGACATATCTTGAACTTTGGATCCTTCTGCCGACCGGTTTCGTGTAGCCCAAATAAAGAGAGCGAGAAAAACAAAATAAATATAAATAAATGCTAACGCAGACGTCAAGACTTAACCCAAATAGAAGAGGAAGCACAACAAAGAAATGAAAAAAATAACAGAAAAAACTTGCCAAAAAAGTCGAAGAAAAAGAGAGAGGCACCCCCGTGTTTTTTTTTTCTGTACTCGTGATTATAAAGACAGCCACGCGCGCCTCTTTATTTTCCACGCACTTGCTGGCTAGACTGCAGGGTATATTATTTGCTTTTCTTTTTAACAGTTAACTTTGCTGAAAGAAAAAATCATTAGTATGTATGTTTAGCGTCTGAAAATTAAGCGACATACTATGCTGAATTTGAGCTACATATTTCAGAAATCATTTGCCACTCAATTGCGGCTTTCGTCAAGTTTTTAGCATTTGCAACTGTAAATTAATGCTGTGTAAGGCAACGCAAAGTTCACCAATCCAGCAATGAGCTCTTAGCATACATACATATACAATGTATGTACATACATATGCATATATGTATGTATGTTCTTTATCGTTTCTTTCCTTTGTTTTGCCTTGCGAAAGGTTTGTGTGTGTGTGCTAATTCGCTCGCAGTTTGCTTGTAGCCAGGCAGAAGGGGCCCGTCAAAGGCGAATGTGAGTCGAATATACGCAAAAGATGATGATTGTCGTCAAAAGTGGATCTAATAAATACGCTGATGCCATAGCGAATGTTGCTCGCACACCCAAACACACATACTATACATACATACATACATATAATATGCTGTGGGCGTGCCTTGCTGCTGCTGTGACGTCACTGCGTCACAGCAAAGGCTGCTGAAGTGGCTATTTTTGCAAATGTATGTAAATGTAATTGAAATGGAAATAGAAATTGAATTCTAACTGTAATTGCAGTCTGTTCAGCTTATTTTACTCAACTTGAACTGTCCCTGACCTTGGTTCGACTTGACTCCGGTGGGGTATGCGTGTGTGTGTGTGTGTTGCCATTGCGTGACGTTATAAATTATTTATTGCATTTTCCAGCACTGCACTGCGATTGAGTAATTGTGTGTTAAATGGCTAAGCAGTTAACAAGACGCAGGAAAAGTGCTCAATTGAGTACTGATTGAATTCGTGACGATTAAATTTGTCACCTGCCAATATCTAATCTGGGCATTCATATACTATATACACACATGTATGTATGTATGTATGTACATACGATATATGATCGAGTGCGCTGCCCAGACGCAGGCATTAACAAACAATTACATATTTGCTAATAAGGTTTTGTCATCACGCGAGCTGCAATGAAAGTGAGGCCAGGCGCTTATCACTAGCAATGCATCAATGCGTTTGCCAAGTGCCAGACAGGTCCAATCAAATGACCAAAATCTTCTTTTTGTTTGCAAGCAGCAAGCACTCAGAACAATAACATCACACACACACGCTCACACACGATTTCATCGTCATATCAAAACAAGCGCTGAAAGCGGAAGGCTACAACAAAGCATTAATAAATATTCCTACATATGTATGTATGTACATACGTACATACATATGTACGTATGTATGTATGTATTTTGAGGTCAGCCTGTGGGTGCTTATGCGGGAGTGAGGGGGATAGGCGATAAATTGTTGCGCGTGTTTGTCTTACGATCGTGCCCATTCCCTTTCACTCGCACATTCTCTGTCTGCTCGCTCACTCTTGCTGTGCGTCTCTCTATTTCCAGCCGGTAGTTTCTCGCAAATTCTAACTGGGCTGACGTCGCTGCTTGTTTTGATTCTTGACTTTTTATTTTGGCTTGCTTTTGTTGTGTTTTATGCTTGTTTATTACAACCTGTTTTTATTGATTCTATTTTGTTTTGAGAATTCGTTACAATAGCAACTCACACATAATTTAAATGACCGACAAAACTATCGTAACATTCATGACTAACGGCAATAACACCGCACACACACACAACGATATGCGTGTATTAAGTTTGTTTTTGCTTACCAACATTCGTCGTAGATTTCTTTTGCTTTGGCCCACCGTAAATGTTGACACTCTTTCGATTGCCCCCAACTGGACTCCGCTTATCGGACGCTCTCACTTATGAAGATTAGAGCGTACCCGCGTGCAAAGTAATCAACGAAAAACAAAAAGAGAGGCGTGCCCGCCAAATTTTGTCAACAGATGGCGCTGTACAGTTCAAGGTCTATGTACATATATGTGTTTACACATAATTGTATTTGAATTCATGTTCGTTGTTTCGTTGAGTTCGCTGTGCTTATCTCTCGTCTGCCGCCCTCTCCCTATCGCATGTTGCTGCTTTCTCATTGCGGTTTTGTTTTTGTTACGAAATTGTTGACGAGACGAGAAATAAGCAAAGTACGAAAAACACAAAATAAATGAAAAGTACAAAGTTTTGGCTCGGCTTTGTTTTTTTTTTTTTTTTTTTTTTTAATATGTCCATATACATATGACTAAAGCACTTTTCGTTTCTGGCTCTTGACTTGAGCTCGTTAATCAATTAAGCTGAAATGGAATGAAGTGAGTACGAGTACATAGTATAGGATATACAATTAAATGCTTTGAGCTTGAGAGAAGAAATTTAATTCTATTGATCAATCAAGCTTATTTAGGTAGGAATTGCAAATGCATTTATGATAAAGACTTTTCGACTTTACATGTTTCTATATACCCAATGCCTAGTATACCATTTAAACATCGTATATTCATGACAGTGTTTTATTCCATTAAGCATATGTATGTATGTACATGCATATGTATGTATGTAAATCGTCTACTACTAAGCCATTGACTGAGTGCATGATCGATGCAAATGCGATTTGGTTCCGATTGAAAGGAACTACGATTGATAAGCCAAACTAGAGCAGGGTATAGTCATTATATAGAATTCGATTATATGAAAAGAGTAAAGGAAAAACCGCGAACACATTTTGAAACAAAGCAAATTTCCCATAACCAATTTAGAGGTTAGTTTCTTCAATTGTAAGATAATTCATAAAAAATCCAATCGATCTGGTTTTATTATTAGAGCCATTAGGATATTTCTTAGGCAAGCCGTCATAAGATCTCATAAGCTCCATACCAAGACTTTATTCATGGCCTATCTAACCATCTCTGTCCCTCTCTTGCTTTCTCTTTTGCAGGTCAAAATGCATGCGAAAAGAAATCCTTTATATTTCTGCGCAAGGAGCTGCCCGTGCGGCTGGCGAACATCATGAAGGAGATCGCGCTGCTGCCCGACAATCTGCTGCACACACGATCCGTGAGCGAGGTGAGCTCGTGGTATGTGAAGAGCTTCGAGGATGTGCTGGAGTACGAGAAGGTGGAGCCCACGCACGAAAATCTGCAAAAGTATGAACCTATATAAGAAAATCCACTATAAGTATAGAGTCTATAGCAAAAGTCTCTTTGGATTCCTCACAGATTTGTCCGCGATTTGGATCTCATTAGGAATCGTCACAATGATGTGGTGCAGACCATGGCGCAGGGCGTCATCGAGATGAAGGAGAACGAGGGCGGCAATGTGGAAGCGCCCACGGAGAGCTCCATACAATATTTCCTCGACCGGCTCTACATGTCGCGCATTAGCATACGAATGCTGATCAATCAGCACAGTGAGTGTGAAATGATCTCACTCTATGTTATACATATATATTAATGTTATCTCTCTCTCTCTCTCTCGCTCTTCCCCTGTAGCTCTGCTGTTTGGCTCCAGTCCGCATTCGCAGGGCCGTCACATCGGCTGCCTGGATCCCGCCTGCGATATCTCCGATGTGGTGCGCGACGCCTACGCGAATGCGCGCTTCCTCTGTGATCAATACTATTTGACCAGTCCGGCTCTAGAGATCCAGCAGCACAGCTCGACCGATGAGGGCATACCCATACGCACTGTTTACGTGCCTTCGCATTTGTACTATATGCTCTTCGAGCTGTTCAAGAACTCGATGCGCGCCGTTGTCGAGCATCACAACCAGGACAGCTGCGACTCGCTGCCGCCGCTCAAGGTGCACATCTGCCGCGGCAAGGAGGACATCTGCGTCAAGATCTCCGATCAGGGCGGCGGCATCCCACGCTCCCAGTCCGATCAGCTGTTCAAGTACATGTACAGCACGGCGCCGCAGCCGTCCAAGTCGGATTTGCACACGGTGCCGCTGGCTGGCTATGGCTACGGCCTGCCCATCTCCCGGCTCTACGCACGCTATTTCCATGGCGACATTGTGCTGCTCTCCTGCGAGGGCTTTGGCACCGATGCCATTATCTACCTGAAGGTTAGCTCCATCGATATGTCGCTTCAACTTCGCAACTAATCAACCGTTATTCTCGCTTTCAGGCACTTTCCGATGAGGCCAACGAGCTGTTGCCCATCTTCAATAAGACGAGCTCAAAGTTCTACAGGGCCACGGTGCCCACAGGTGACTGGTCCAATCAGGTAAAATACGCTAAGAAGAAGACGAGCGTCGTTCGCCAATAAAACAGGCTGTGTCAATGTGTGCGTGCGTGTGTGTGTTTGTATGTGTGTGTGTGCAGCCAAATAATCCCGAGTTAACTCCCCTCCCAGCATGTGGATGACGGAACCCTCGCTTAAGCCCAAAGTCGTAAATTTATTTAATTTTAAATTAATTATTTGTTAAAAGCCTAATTTAATATCTACGTATATGTCTTGTCTATATGTTTTCCCCGATCCCAACAACTAATTTTGCATTTTGTCATTGATTGAGTTGACATTCCAAAATTATGAAAGATTTCGCAAGGGTTTAAAACAGGGAGCATAGGCTTTCCGTTTGTTGTAGTTCTTAAGCACGATAAAGTCTTATATATTTTATATACAAAATATATATGTATACATATGTATGTAGAAATAAATCTATATTTATATTTATTGCAAAGTCTATTTACCTAATGCATAGACAGAGCATATAAAACAAAGTCTTGAAACGATTTACGGAATTAGTCTTCTCTTAATGTGAATTAGTTTGTAAGCTACGAGAATATAATTAAATTATATATACGTTTTATCGAGCACACACTTTATAACAATATACATATATACACGCCTGCACATATACCCCATATACAATACATTTAATGCTATTTATTTCTTAAGTTCCACTGAAGTTTTAATTAAATAAACTGGTTGAAATCTTTATACACCCAACACACAAAACCAATTTTTTGTTGTTCTTGTTTTTGTTTTTTGTTTATCCCAATTTATAGCTAACCAATTAACCAATTACTGATAATCTTATGGTTTCTGGGTTTATATTAAGGTAAAAACTCGAGTTAAGGGTATTACATATTTATATTTCTTCTACTAAGGATACTCACGAGTTATTTAATGAGTGCATTGACCTATTTCAAGATTGAATTGGAAATACTTTGATAGATATTGTAATTTTACTAAATTTTACAAATTATCATAATTTGAAAGTAATTTAAACATAGTTTATCGAAATATATGTATGTATGGATATTCCCGGGTTACGGTAAAAACTTCTCGCCTCCACGTAGCATACTTTAGGGCTAGCTCTAAAAGGTTTTGCTTGCTGTGCCTGTTTGGTCTATCCCGTACTACTTCCTTCATTCCTTCCTTATCCTCTTTCGTTGTCTTTATTTCTATTACTTTATTACTTTTGATATCTCTTTCAGTGTCTTTATTTCGTTTTCCTTTTTATTGCTCTTAAACTTCTTTTCATTAAATCTCTTTCAGAACTTTTCCAATCGTTGGCGATATTTATATGGTTTCTTGAAAAATTTATAAATACTCTCTAAAGACAGCACCAATTGTATAGGGTATTTCAACTACTGCACTGCTTAGGAAACTATTCACTTTACAATTTTTAATTAATTTTAATTATTTATTAATCAAAACACTAGAAATTATACAAATTATATTTAAAGAGCGCTAAGGACAGAGGCTAACGAATAATTCAGTCAGGCAACTGAAACTCGATTCACACTTTTCTTATAAAGCTATCAAATAAATTCAATTTTGCTTTGCTTTGATTTTTGTTTTAAATAAAAGTCTATAAACTATTCTTGCCCACTGTATACCCTGTAATGCTGCTATTGGTGTTGGTTCAAGCACAAAGCCCACACAAAGTATTTAAATTTTAGGAATTTCGATTATCTAACTGAATTGATTGATTGATTGCAGAGCTCGGACATGAATGCAAGGCAGCTAAATGCGACCATATCGAGACGCTACAGCGACTTGGAATAGAAAATCGTCACGCAAAAAAAAAAAAAAAAAAACCTTTAACACTCAGGACAAACTGCGAGCAACAATAGATTATATGCAAAGAACTACAAGCTATATACACATGCAAATATATTGAAAGAAAGAGAGAGAGAGGGTATATTATAAAAGTATATATATATTATAGTATATATACACTATATCACTAGACCTAGGCAAACTGCATTCCCAGACAACGGCAACAGCAATGAAAACGTTTTTGTATTTGAATTTGTATTCATGGCAGTCAAAGCGTTAAGTTTTTAAAATTGTTGAAATAAAAATGTTAAAAAAAAAAACAACAACCAAAACTGCATATTTTGTGAATGAAAATGGAGAATAAACTATTTTTTAAGCGCTACATTTTATTTTTACATCATAATAAATATTGTTCATGTTGCAGAGAGACAGAGATATATATAGATATAGATTGATAGATATATTTAGATGGAATATCTGTTAGATTATTATAATATTCATTTAGTTTCCTTTTTGTTTACAATTATTTTATACAAAATTCTCACATTTAGGTTGTTTAGCTTTTGCACATTATCACGAGATTTCGTTATTTATTTTGCTCGGCATTTGACATTGATTTAAACTATTTAACTAGAGCAACAATTGATTCGTTTAAACAAAGTGCATTGGATTCGATAATATAATATATATATATATATATATATATATATATATATATATATATATATATATATATATATATATATATATATATATATATATATATATATATATATATATATATATATATATATATATATATATATATATATATATATATATATATATAGATTCATATATATATTTAATAATCATACATAATATGCAATATAAAATTATATAAACAATAATACACATATATTTATAAATCAAGCGCGAAACTCAAAAATATTTCAACGAACAATTTCTCTTTACGCAGCAGGCAAACATGTATACATATATAAATATCGCTATATATATACATGTAAATTGCAAATAGGCTATAAATAGCTATAAACTGTATACGCTCATATATATAGTAACACAACTTTTCATTCGGATCGATCGATATTGCAGCAAATGGCGTAGTTAGCACCGCTTTCGATCTACTGCCGCCGCTCTTCCTTTTCCCCTTCCTCTTCCTCTTTCTCCATCACTTGCGCAACGGATCCAAACTCTCCAATGAGAAGTCATCAATGTTAAGTTGACTCTGAAAACACAATCAATATATATTGTAGATTATTCAATCAATCAATCACTCAATGTATAACTATAATGCACTTTAAGCCTAACAGCTCATCCGCTCCCATCCCCACGGTCATCTTTTTCAAATTGTGCTGCTCAAGTTGTATCTAATCTTCAGCTCAATCACTCAATCAAAGCTCACCTTGAACACGCTGGGCCCGTTGTTCATTTCAAATGGATCGGAGCCAAACAGATCCGTATTGCCATTCAAGCCATTGTTGCCGCTATTGGACACTGAGGTGCTGCGACGTGGTGCCGCAATCTTTGGCGGCGGTGCCACTGTTGATCGACCATGGAAAGAAATTAACAGTTATTGATTGATCAATCTGAGACATTCCAAATGAACGTACATAGAGGTGGCGTGATGTTCAGCTCGCTGGAGAAGCCGCTGCTGTTGATGCTGTTATTGTTGTTGTTGTTGTTATTTAGACTGCTGTTGTTGTTATTTAGGCTACTGTTGTTGTTGTTGTTGTTGAAGAAAAGCTGCTGGCCAAAGCTCTTGGATGGCTCAAAGCCAAATAGATCGTTGCTAATGGCATTACGTCCATTGCTCAGATTATCCTGTATCTCATTGGCCCGCGGATCGAAATCACTATCCGAATCCGAATTCAAGAGCAGCTCATCCATCTTCTGGCTATTGCTCTTACCGCCACCGCCGCTGCTGCTGCTGCTCATCTGGCTGGACAGATTGCTCCGTGGCGGCACAATTGGCAAGAACGAATTGGGGGACGACGAATGCGTCGAGGAGGCGGTCATCGAATTGGTATCGATCAGCAGCTTGTCCTCATCTAGCCAAAATGATTGAAAGGTTTGATTAGAGCCTTGAGTCTTGTTTGCTTGATCAATCAAAACTTACCCAGCTTGCCATTGCTAAGCTGTTCGGTGCCATTCAGCTCCTGGCTGGGCACCTCGACAATATCCTTGACGCCCAGCTTATAGAGCATTGCATCCAGCTCGGCCTTTGGCAATTTGTTTGACAGTTCGCGCAGTCGCTCTTTGTATATCGAAATTGTTTGCTGTAGATGCTCAATTTGCTGCTGCGCCTTGCTTAGATTTGTCTTCTCATTGCTGTCCATGAATTTTCTGTGAAGAGGAGAGAAGAGAAGAAGTGAGTGATTGATTAACTGATTGATGGCTAGTAAAACTAAGCTAGAGCTAAATTGTTTATAGATTGAAGTGCAAAATTGAATTCTGACTGCATTGAAATTGATGCCTGATTGATTGGTTGAATGAACGATTGATGATTGAAGCACAGCTTGAACTGTAAGAGCTGAAAGCCTGCATCTGATTTAAAAGATAAATACAGAAAATATGAATACCTAATTGAATTGACAACCAATACCTAATGATTGATAGACTGGATGATTGATGGACAACACACAGGCTAAACTATGAGTTGAATCGAAAGGCAAAAGATTTACTGTTACACGCAACTAAAGCAAAGCCAATTGAATGGCTCAAGGTAAGTCAAACCCACCTGTAGGCCAAATCGAAGGCCTGGCCAATGGTCAGCGTAATGTCCGAGGCCAATTTGTTTGATATGAAGACAAAGCACTCGTGCGTCTCCTCCGGCTTCGCGTTGCCATTCGAATTGTAGCCGTTTGTGTCTGTTGCGCCATTATCTTTCGTCTTGATTGTCTTGGCAATGAAGCTAAAGAACTTTTTCACGCCCTTCTCGTCCGCACAGTACGAGATGTTGTACAGCGGAAACTGATGAAGTATTTTGTGTGTGCGCGGCTCCTGTATGGCCACGCCCTTGATGCTAATCGTAATCTCGAGTTTCTTAAATTTCTCCTGTGTTCCCGTTTCCGCCTTCTTCATTTGCTGGGCGAATTGTAATTTACGTATTGCATCCTTGACCACTTCGATGCCTTTGGGTTGGTCCACGCTCAGGTTACCAAAGAACTGTAGAGGTAGATATAGAAGCAGGAATATTAGAAATGGATCTCTTTAACTGGCAAGTACCCTATGGCATGTCTAGGCACCGATTCTTCTTTCGTCTTGGATCGTTTTTCTACCTTCTTCTTAAATTTAGATTCCTTAGATCTCTCTCTCTCTCTCTCTCGCTCTCTCTCTCTCTCTCTCTTTCAATCGTTCTCAAACTGAAACCAATACCAATTATAGATGGTAGACTGATGCTTTTATAGATAAGCTCAAATTCTCTTTCTCGAACCTTCGATCCCACATATGTACCATGTTTCTATCAGCTTTGGACATTCTCTATGAGTAAACATATTAACTAAATATACTTTCTACATATGTATGTACATATAAACCTTATAGACTGACCGAAAGATTAGAAAGTCCTTTACACGTTTTTTACAGGGTGTACAACATAGATTGACTCTCTTCATAATACATATTTAATGAATAGAATTAGAATTCCTCTACTCTTGATCTTGTGATCTGTATACCCATTTTTCTTTCTCTATCTCTCTCTACTGCTGCTACCTATCACATTACAGAGTACAACCATTCCTCTCTCTCTCTCTCACTCCCTCTACCCTCGCTCCCTATCTCTCACTGGCTCTCTTTCTTTCCCCATCTCTCTCACCTTGACTAGATAGACCGCATGTCCATTGATGAGCTGCTCCGGCGTGTGCAGCCAATTGCGTTTGCCGCTCTTCGAGTCGCCCTTGGAGTTGCCGCCGCTGCCGCTGCCGTTGGTGGCGCTGTTGTTGCCGCCGCTGCCGTTGCCGTTCGCATCGCAGCCGTCGGATGAGTCTTGTAGCTGTTGCAGTTGCTTGTCCTGCTGCTTGCTGCTGTTCTGCTTGTTCCAGAACTTGAGCTGCGACATTTTTGCAGCAGCTTTGCTGCTGGCGCTGCTGACGCCGCCGCCGCTGCCGTTATTGCCCGCTGGCTGATAAGGCATCTCTCCCGCTCTCACTTTGCTGTGCTTGGCCGTTTTTCCGTTTTATCGTTTTCTTCGTTTTGCTCTGCTCAGCTCAGTTCGACTCTGTAAAATGAGGAATACAAATTTCGTTTAGTTTGGCGATTGGCGATTGGCGTTTTTCAATTGGATTTGTTTGTCGTGCGGGATTTTCCCTTATATATATATATATATAAATAAATTCCAAACGTCTTGGCCCCAGACATTTGCCAATTACTAATTAATTCGCTCGTTATACAACTTGCAATGAATCTGAATGCATTCCTTGCCAGCTGGTAAGCCAATCCCCCAGTGCATCTGCATCCACAAAAACATATACATATGTATATTTGATTATGCATACATATACATATATGTATATACATACATTCGTCAAGCGTCAGCTAAACCAGTTGCTCATGCAGCCGTCAGCAGTAAGCACTAAAATAGCATTAGCAAGTTCTGGGTGCTAGAAGGCAGTGATGCGCACTTGGCTAGAATTTTCACAAGATCTAGCTATCCTCCCTGTTTTATCGATTTTCTATATCCAACGGTGTTTTAGCTAAAAATATATTTTTTTCGATCACTTTTTTAATTGCAATATTTTGTTTTTTTTTTTTTTTAAATTTCCATTTTTATATTACAATACGTTTATAAAACCATAGCTAAGACGTTTTCATCACATTTTCCTCAGCTTCACATTTAACTTTTTATGGCCTTTTCTTCAGCTAACTTGCGCAACACTAGCTTACATCAACAATCAGCTGGTTTTGACGTCACAGTGCGGCATTTAAAGACAAAGCCAAGACAACAATCAGCCAGAGTTTCTCAGAAGCACTGCACACAATAACACACACACACATGAAGTTGACCAAAGCTGGTATTAATAAAAAGCTAAAAATCTTTTATGAGATTCTCGTGCAATTCTCACATTTCGTGTTGAGTTTTTTCAGCTACTGTGTCACATAATTAAGAAAAATCTTGCTAAATATAATAAATAAAGCATTGTTCATATATGTACATACAGTAGACATACGCTGCAACGGAATCATAGCTCATTTATTATTTTACTCATTGTTCTTTAAGCTTAAGAAAATGTATTTATTTTCGCAATTCTGTTTTTGTTTTGGGGACTCCCAGCAAACAGGTTTTTATCGACTATGCACTATAACGCACATATGTATGTATGTATGTATGTATGCGCACTGTATGCATGGACATAAGTTTGATTTATTTTGAAGCTGATTTGGGAACTGGCAGCGAGGTATTAGGCAACAGCAGTAACAACAACAGCAACGGCAATAATGGCACAAAAGCGAAAGCAAAATTATCCAAAAGCGGCGGCGACAACAACAACAATCAACAAAAGCAGCAACAACGGCACAAAAATAGCACAGCGTAGCTTGACGAAATGAAATGAAAAGTGTAACACCCTGTATTTGGTATGGCAATTGTGTGCGAAATTATGGAGCCGCTGCCGTCGTTGTCGTCTACTGCTGCGCAATCAACTTAAAATTAAAATAAAAAATAAAATTGATCAAAATACATAAGCAGACGCAGCGCTCAGCTGACACAAGCGTCAACTGCGACGAACAACAAAAGAGATAAAGTCGACAATTCGTAGCCAAACCGCAATGACGACGTCTATGTGGACGCTGACGTTGACGCAGACGCAGACGCAGACGCTGACAGCTTCACGGAAGTCAACGTCGGAGCCAACCCCCTTTGTTGAGTTTAGCATGCAGAATGCGTATGCTGTTTATGCGCACAGATTAGAAAAGCCAAACACAACTCAACGACAGCGCAGCATTGTAATAATTGTAAATGCAGCACATAGAGGTAGGCGAAGAGGAAGAGAGAACGGGGTAGATCACTACGTAGGAGTGTAAAGTACAGACAATGGGATTATTGCGGTACTTCTATGTGTACTGACTGTGAAATTTTAGTTGTATACCATTTTGTTCAGCTCAGCCATCTTTATCTTCCACTCCCTCTCTCTCTCTCTCTCTCCTTGCATTTACATTAATAACATGCTATAATTTATTTACGTGTTGGTAAACGTTGATTTATGATTTCTTCGCTGGCCTGAAGCAGCACAAGAGCAGTAGCATACTTTCTTTTAGGATTTTTATTAGGTGTGCCACAGGTGTGTTTACGCAAAACCAACACCGAAAACAACGACAAACTAATGTTTGCTTACGAACGTGCGTCTCCTAAGGCTTAAGCCATTGCACAAGCAAGCGATTAACAAACAACAATATCAACAACAACAATAACAGCACTGGCGGCGCTTTTGGGCCAAGTCAATCAAGAAAACAATAAAAACTTTCATAATTAGCGGGCGCTGCGTACTGCGCTTGCGTGTGTGCGTGCGTGCATTGCAAAAAGTGTGTAATTTAAACATAATCAAACACACTGACACTCTTATTTATAATTACAATTATATTTATAATTTTGCATTAGCACTTTTGCTTTTCTTTGCGTTTCTTTAACTGAAAAAACCACGCATACCGTTTGCTTAGCAAGGCGTTAAATTGATGTTAAAATATTTTTTTTTTTTTTTTGCAACAGTTTCGCAGTATTTTACAGAGAGTTACAGATTTTCACCGCTACAGCGCCACGGCGCCAACACGTAACGTACACGTCGGGAGACAGCTGCGTACTAAACAACAAAAAAGCAAAGCTTCAACTTTTTCAAGTCGTTTCGTTTAATTCACTTGCATTTGAGCTCAACACACACGCATACACACGAGCGCACACATATGCTCACAAAGAGAGAAAGAGAGGGGAAGAGAAAGACAATTAACAATTGTTAAGATTGCCGCTCGCTGCTGAGATAAATCGAGATTAGAGCACACAACGGCAACATACATACATATGTATGTGCATAGATGACGCCGCTTCTGGCAAGTGCGAGAGCACTCCGTTCAATATAACACAAATAAAAAAAAAATGTAGTAATACAGCTTGACCGCAAAAATATTTATAAACTTTACTTTAATATTAAATTTAATACACACGAATGCCCTCTCACCACTTAAAACGTTTAATCTCACTCACTCTCTCTCACACACACTCTCTTCTCATATTTTTCTTTCTCTCGCCCACACAAACTGAAACTCTCTCGCAGATGACAGTGCAAAATGAACAACAACAAACCCAGCTGTAGCAAGGAGCAACTCATTAAATGATTTATTTCCAGTGTATTCCGGATTTAGATTCTAAATTTGGACAATGGGCCAAATTTACATACATATATGTACATACTTTTCACTTGTTAAACAATTTTCGCTAGTTTTACTCGTTAAAAATGTGAATCTTGCCTTGTGCGCTGATTGAAGAAATTAGTGCAATTGATGCGATGCGGGCGAGAGTACGCAGCTAGAGCTGGAGACTATACGGTTGCGGCTGTGGCACAGTTTTTACAGTTACACGCGATGCACAGTGGACAGATAATAATAATAATAACAACAACAACTATCGCAAAATCGGCAACAATGGCGGGACGCTGCGGCTGGTACAAACACTAATATAGCAGCAGCAACAACAACAGCCGTTTAGATTTTGCGCGCTCTCAGTCTCCTCCTGAATATCTGCCTGTTTTTCTCACTCTCCCTCTCGCTCTCTCTCGGTTTTGGGTGATGCGGACTCGTCGCGAATTTATTTATTTATTTTTTTTCGTATTTCGTTTTATTTTCTTAATTTACTGCGCAAATTTACAACAAACAAGATAACAGCAGCCGCAGCAGCAACAACAACAACAATCACATCGACACTGACGATGGAATATCCTCACCACCTTCACGGTCCGTCGAATTGTTTTTACCGATCACGCGCAAGAGACTGAGGCTCGAGCTGCCGTTGCGTTGACCAAAAAGTTATGAGGCCGTTTCATTTTGCACCTGCCAGGGCTGCGCACTCACTCGCACACAGCGCTCAGCTCAAGTGGCAGCCAATTGCAGTTGGCTGCCAAAGCAATGCGCATGTCCATCCCACTGAATGGCCGATTTCCAGTGAGCAACTCTATTTGAAGCAGGCGGAAAGCTAATGAGCGAAAAAATACTTGACATGCAGCCCTGGTTTCTGTGATACAGACGTAAAACTAGTTATTGCTCGCTTACGATTTCAACATACGGCTTGATGAACTCAAACCGTGCGCTACATACTCAAAGTAAAGTTATAAAATGGTAAGGGAATTTTCACTTATACACAAAATTAAAATTATTCTATTACTTAAATATGAACATCAAACTGTAATTTAATTTAAAATGTTCTGTCGTATAATTAGTGTATTTAAGCAGGTAATATTCACATTAACCCAATCTACTCATATGCCTGACCACTTCAACTGTAGGGCATTAAGCGTAGTTTTCTCTTTTGTGGTCCAAGCACAGACACATACATACGCGGTATGAGTAAGCGCTCATTTGTGCGGCAGTGTGTGCGTGTGTGTGCATTTAAAAGTTTTACCTGTTGCTTTTCAATTGTTTTACACTTTGATAGAAATTATTTTGTGCACAATTTTGTTGGACCAACGTTTGTTTGCATAGAGAATCCGTTAAAACATCAAGATTCGTACAAATAATTACAACAACAGGTGGTTAAACACACACAAGAAACAAATCGTTTACATTTTATAAAAATGTGTGCGAGTATGTGTGTATGTGTATGTGTAAGTGTTTGTTTGTAAGCTTTGCTTGTGTAAAACAAAGACCTGACTTGAAGACAATATTGTTGTTGCCGCTGCTGTTATGGAGAGGGCAGAAGACCAAAGCTGTAGCGGCAGCATACATACATATGTATAAATACATTTGTAAGCATATACACACATACGTATGAATGTATGTTTGTATATATGTAGGTATGTACATATGTATATGTTTGCATACACATTTGTGATACGTAATTTCTTGGGGTTTTGCCTTTGGTTTGTTGAATTGCAATAAAACTGGTTTCCTAAGTCAGGCGTATAATGTACGATGTACCATACAAATGCATGTCGCTATGAATGTACGTATGTTTGTATTTAAATGTGCACATGTGTACGAGGATTTTAATTATGGTTGTCGTTGTTGCTGGTAAATGCATGCCGTGCATTTTTTTATTTTGTTCATCAGTATTTTCCATCAATTTTGCCACATTTTGACTGCTGCGTTGCACTGTAAATTGCATCGACAGGCCAAACTGTGTTGATGTTCCTGAAACCGGCTTAACATGTACACGAGTCCATGTGTCCGTGTGTGCGAGTGTATGCGAGAGTATTCCAGGCTTGCGAATGGCATCCCGGTACCTGCGACTTTAGCGCTCTCATAAAACTCAATTATACTGTCGCTCAGCACTGCAATAACGAGTACAAGACTAAAGAGAGGGAGAGAGCGTTTAGTTTACAGTTAGGCCATGGCTGCATTTTGCCATTTTCTTTGCCTTTATTGTAAATTCGTTTTTGTTGTTTTTTGTTTTCATTGAGAGGTTTTGGATTTTCTTTCAGTACGTTCCGTTCATAGGGCGACTCATGCAAATTGTTGGGGCGTTATTTTTGTTTTGCTTGTGTGCTCATGCTGATGTCACACCCAACGCTGCCCCCGCCCACCCTGTGCTTGAAACAGCGAGACCTTTGTTTTTTTCCTCCACAGATCATGCAAATTATAAACAATATTGGCATTTAATTTTTGTTATTGCGTATCATTGTTATCGATGTCGTCGCCGCCTTCTTAGGGGGCGTTGACTGCCGCCGAGCACAGGGTACGGCTTGTTTTTGTTTTAAATCGAGTTCTGTTACTTGTCGCCGAGGCTGACTTTATCAGTAAGGTTTCGTTGAGTTCAAAGGCCCAATTAACCAAATCCAATAAGAATAACAGCAGCAACAACAACAATTGGTAATGGGCGTCTGCTTAAAATTAAATGTCATAAAAATTTTATTGTAAATATGCATTTATCAAATGTCAGCCAGTTTTCCCATTTAGAGACGTGCTGGTATTTCTAAAGCGCAATCTTCAAAAAAGAGGAGAAATAAATAAATAAATTAAATAAATAACTACTTTTTTATAAGCCTAGAGTTAGTGCCGGCAGCGACGTCAGCTGCGCTGTTAGGCAGCATAATTTACATACGTGACAATGTTAAATCGCAGCTCAAGTCACGTTTTTGCTTCACGCTTTTTTTTTATTTTTATTTATTTTGTTTTCGTTTGAATACAACGGGCGGACGGCGACTGCGCTCTTATCGCGCCTGTGTAATCACTGGCACTGTCTGAACCGTGATCACCCTGTGGCGGCTGCACTTGCTGCTGCGCTTATGTGTATTTCGCTCAAAAAAACAATTTGTGATCTGGCTTTGGCCTGACTTGCGCTTATCAGTCAGTGCACAGTTTCGAGCACTGAACGCCCCCAACACATACACACACATACATACATACACATGCGTATGTGTGTGTTTGCAGAGTAATTCAATTATTTTGTATATTATTTTCAATGCGACAATAAAATAACAAGCGACAATAACAACAGCAACACAGATAAGTTTTGTCATTGTTGCGATTGTTGTTGTAGTTGGTGTTGTTGTTGCTGATGTAGTTGTAGTTGTAGTTGTAGTTGTTGGCGCTATGGCACCGACTGGCACTGGCAGAGAGCAATTATTCTGTATTCCGCTTGGTCGCTTGGTTGAGATAGTGTGAGACTTCCGTTGAATGGGGGCCAGCGGCTGTGGAGACTCGGAGGGGCAAACGGAAAAGAGCGAAAGTTTTGTTTTAGAAAAACAAAAAAAAAAAAAAAACAAAAA
Organism: Drosophila mulleri; assembly: GCA_035047565.1. Classification (NCBI taxonomy): domain Eukaryota; kingdom Metazoa; phylum Arthropoda; class Insecta; order Diptera; family Drosophilidae; genus Drosophila; species Drosophila mulleri. The sequence goes on from JAWNPK010000060.1 coordinate 1,850,633, forward strand.
AGGAAAACAATTATAGAAGGTTTTTGTTACTGTCGTTTTTCTGTTTATGCAACGCAGATCGGGTTTCTTAATGGCATCATAAATTGCAGTCGTTGCACAAAAAATAAAACAATAAAAAAAACGTGGCACAAGGTCATTAAATGCATTTTATATAGGAAAGTGTTGACATTTAAATTAAATGTTGGCGCGCTCCGTTGCTACAGCACATTAAATTTTTCCCTGTAGTGTGGCAGCTCTATATGGTTCTGAGCTTGGATCAACAGCTGTTTAGCACAACACTGTCACCACTTTCAGCACTGTGGCAGCTCTGCATGGTTGTAAACTTCTCTCAACAGCTGTTAAGCATTAACAGCTCGTTGCACACGCACAATCGATATGTGCGACCAGCGCTAACATTTCGATAGTCAGTTGCGCGCATATCGCCCGACCACCGCGATTTGCTGAACGTCTTAAAAATATTTATAATTGAAAGATTTACATTTGTTCGCTAATTTTCCAATTGCATTTAGCGTGGTCGCGTTATTCATACAATACTAGTGCCAGCAATACTTGCGCTGCACACACACACACACGTGCGGGCGAGCACAGTTTTGTTTACGTTTTTCCCGTGTTGGATATCGAGAAGTTTTTGCTGCTGCAACATATGTACACGCACATATGTAAATAGATAGGTTTATGTGTGTACCAGTGTGTGTGTGCGTGCATATTGTATATATGTAATGTATATAAATATATATAGTGTGTGTAGAAAATGGCATTTAACAGTGAACAGTTAAATTAATGCGCAACGATGCAGATGCCGTCGCCTGCAGTTGCTGCGCTGCCCACCAGGTGTTTATTTTAAGAGTGTGGCCCCAAAAAGGAAAACAACAACAACAGAAAGCAGCGAAACGAAACGCAAAGAAAATCGTTCGCGAGCTGTTCCACATGGAAAACGAGTCCCAAACAATTGGATTTTCCCGCTCCCGCAGTCGTAGCTGTTGCTGGATATGAATCTGAACTTGAATCTGAATCTAAATCTGCAGCAAAGTAAGTAAAACAACGTCTCCCATATACTAGCCCCTCCTTCTCTCCCCCATTTACTCCCGCTCCTATTCTTGCCACCACACACAAGCACACACAGAGTCATACACACGTACACATGTTTACGCACTGTGTACATAACATAATTATCGATGAGCTGCGCTGTTATCTCTCTCTGATAAGTGCGCTGCTTCGATTAGCGTTGCCGTATTGGTTTTCCAATTAGATTTTGTTGTTAGGCTTTTTCTTGTTGTTGTTTTGTTTTGTTTTCACTCAAGGGCATTTTGCTTTGCGGTTTCTTTGGCACAATTTCTAGTTTTTTTTTTCAGTTTGTTTGTTTGTTTGTTTTTTTTTTTTTTTTTTGTGGCTCGTCTGTTTGTTATCCTGTAAAAAATCGTGTATTTGTATATTTATTAAGTGTCATGTCTTATTTATCATACTCATTCTCTCTGGCTTTTGATTTATGTTTCTAATAAAATTTCAATAGACTTGCAATTTGTCGTTTTTGCATAGCAGCGCTGCCAGTCCGCCTCCTTGTCCTCTTGTAGTGCGTTGAGCTTACACCCCTCGCTCCTCCCTCTGGCACTTGCCATGCTTGATGCCACGTGCGTTGGCCTGCACAGTGGTTGCATGTAGTTCAACATGATGTAAATAAGTAATAAAAGTACAACATGTGCTTTCCATTTAATGAGATATATTTATGACTCATTAAAATATTTTTGGTTGTAAGTGAACTAATATTCGTTTTAATTCGTTTTCAAAAGTACATATTAGGATTTTCAAATGAATAATTAATTTTTATTGCTATTATTATATTATTTTTGATTACAAGTTTAATTTATTTGTTGAATATTTAACAATTTATTTGTTGAATATTTATTTATAAAATTATTATTATTTTTTATTAAATATTAATTTATAAACAGTATTTTTCATTATAATTTTAAGATTGAAAAAAGTAATTTTTTTTATCCGCCAAATATTATATATTTTTTTTATTTTAATTTTGCTTTCATATATCTTGTTCCACTGTGCGCCGCCTCTCACACATCAAAAGCCGCGAACGAACGCAAAAATATGCGAAACTTCAGCAAAGCCTTACGCTGAGCCAACCTCTCTCATCCTCTCTCGCCGCTCGCAGCAGTGTTTTATGTGCCAGGACTTTTGTTGTTACTTAGCTCTCGCTATTGCTATTGTTATTGTAGTTGTTGTTATGGCTGTTAGGCCTAGGTCCTGCATTTGGGGCGGTCCTGTGTCCTGCCATACATTACAATGAAGTATGTGCGCCCGAATGAATGGTCGCTGCTCAGCTCTGACTCCTTCTGTTGGCCTGGCTGCCAGGCTGACTGGCTGCCCGCCTGATTGTTTTGCTTGGCGACCTTTTCACACACACAATTGCTTGACTACATACATATGTATGTGTTAGTACAGTGAAGACTTTGTTAAAGAACAGCTGCCTTGCTTGATTCTTGTTTATTATCTTAGAGGCGAACTTTTGGTATTCATTGGGATGCTATACAAAAGTACAGTAAAGTTTAGTTTACTATTCGCTTCCCTGAGCTGTTTCTCAGCCAATTCGCTATTTATGGTTCACTCTAGGCAGCCTTCACTGTACATATATGCATGTAGGTATCTTTGCACATGGTCACAGACGGCCAGCAGTGGCAGTGGCTAATTATGACCCGCACGTTTTCAAAACAAACAGCTGAAAGAGGTGGGCAGGGGAAAGGGGAGCTGGGGGCTAAGAGCAGCTGCCTTGCTCTGGCAGACCTGACAAGGGTAGAGGGGTGGCCAGCAAGGGGGGGGGGCTCTGGGGGCTGTCATCCTCCCCTTTCCTTGGCATACAAGTGTTTAGCTACGTTTAAATGTTTCCGGCGCTCACTTTTGTTTCGTGTCGCCTTCAGCCTTGGAGTCTATATTTGGCAACGCATGCAGCCTGACACTTTACCAACCAGCACCCCCCTTCAAAGCCACCCCGTCCGCCGCCCCGCCTCTGCTCAGCTGTCGTCGCTCTGTTTGTTTGTTGCACTTTTATTGCGTTTTACCAGCTAAGTAGTCCTGTGTGTGAGCCATAAACATGTCGTCTTTCGCTTGATTTAGCGACCAGCCTGCCCTCTCCCTCTCTCTTTCTCTCTCTGTGTGTGTGTGTGTGTGTCCTTTATAGCCTCGCTCCACAGTCAGCCTTCAGCCATTGTTGCGGCCGTCTAAGCTCTATGTCGCGCATACGTAACGCTCAACTGATCTGCTCGCAATAGACGCACACACACAATGGGCCAGCCCAGCTTGTCAAAATTTGTTGCGCCCCAAACGCTGTCAGATTTCTAGTTAGGAGCTGACAATAACAGTCAATGCGAGGGTTGCCCATAACGTTGTCTGTTGGAATGAAGTGCGGGAAATAATAAAAGCGGCGATCTCTGAATTCTTTGATCTTTAAGGTGAATCTCATCTCAGAAATTTTATTTTGCGCTTTTCTTTTCTCTCTTTCTCTTTCTGTAATACCTTCACATATTGTAGCTACTTGACAGCTTGTGAAATCAACCCTCGCAGTCATAAATCTGCCAGCTGTTTAGCTTGGCAATCTTTCAGATCTGCATACAAAGCCGCCTGTCGCTGTCGCTGGCTGGTTTGGGGCGTTTTGAGTTATGCGCAAAGTTAGCCCAACTTGACTCTCGATAATAATGTGCTTTATTTACTTTTTATTCTCAGACCAAACAAAGAATGGCCTGAGCCGTGTTAGCCTGGTCAAATCGCAGAGCAGCGCCAAGCTGAGCCACAGCAATGAGGTCGCAACAGCAGCAGCAACGGCAACAACGACAACAACTAGCTTACGCGCTGCCAAACTTAAGATCGAGGCCATGCAACAGCAGCGCGGCAGCAGCAGCAACAACAACAACAACAGCGGCAGCAGCAACATCATCTTGCTGCGCGGCACTCGCAACGAAAATGGACAGATCATCATACAGAACAAGCAGGATATACTCAGCCTGCTCAGCGAGCAGCAGCAGGAGAAGGCGACAGCCCTAACGCTCAATCAACTGCCCACCACGACAACTGTGGCACGCAAAACGATTGTCCAGAGCAACAGCAACAGCAGTTGCAGCAGCAGCAGCAGCAGCAGCAGCAACGGCAGCAACATCATCAACAGCTGCAGCAACGGCAGCAACAGCAGCAACAGCAGCTCGGGCAGCATCTCAATTGTAGCCAGCAGCGGCAAGGACACGAATACGATCCTGCTGCAGACACCCATCAATGCCAGCCAGCTGGAGAGCGTGCTCAAGGCGCAGGTGAACAGCAGCAACAGCAACAACAATGCTGCAAAGCTGATCGAGCGCCCCTTTATGCTGAAGCATGTAAGTATTGTATCATACTCACTAGCATTATTATTGTTCATTATTCCCAATTTATTGTTCATTTTTCATTGTTCATTGTTCATTGTTCATGGTTCATTGTTCATTGTTCTTTGTTCATTGTTTATTATTCCTTATTCATTGCTCATTGTTGATTGTTCATTGTTCATTGTTGATTGTTCATTGTTTATTGTTCATTGTTCATCGTTCATTGTTCATTGTTCATTGTTCATTGTTCATTGTTCATTGTTCATTGTTCATTGTTCATTGTTCATTGTTCATTGTTCATTGTTCATTGTTCATTGTTCATTGTTCATTGTTCATTGTTCATTGTTCATTGTTCATTGTTCATTGTTCATTGTTCATTGTTCATTGTTCATTGTTCATTGTTCATGGTTGATTTTTCATTGTTCATTGTTCATTGTTCATTGTTCATTGTTCATTGTTCATCGTTCATTGTTCATTGTTTATTGTTCAGCATATATCACTATCATCATGATTATGCTACTCATCATCATTGGCATTATCATTATCATTACTCAACTTCTCCGCTTTCTAACTCCTTTTCACTTCTTCTTTCAGGCCTCTCGCAGTCTCAGTTCTGAGAGCAATTGCGATAGCAAGTCGCCGTTTGTGCTGCAAACGCTGAAGCGCCTGGAGAAATCGCAGTCTATACTAGTCATACGCAACTCGACGTCTGCCGCCAACAATGCGCCGCCGCTGCAGCTGAGCAGCAGCAGCAGCAGCAGCAACAAGAGCAACAACGCCAACAGCAACAATGTGACGCAGCAGACGCATCTGCTGAGCGTTTCGCGCAGCTCGAAGGCGCCCAAAGCGGTGGCTGCTACGTTGCAGAAGCTGAAGGCGCCAGCGGCGGCGGCAGCGGCAGCGGCGGGTGGCACGACTATATTGAGACTGAGCAAGAGCGTCAATAAGCAGGTGGCAACAGCGACAGCAACACAAGCAACAGCAACAGCAGCGGCAACAGCAACAGCAGCAACAACAACAACAACAACAGTTGCAGCAGCAACTGTTGCCACAACAAATAAACTGTCCATGGAGCAGCAGCAGCCGCAAACGAATGTGCCACTGGGGAACGGTAAGTCTGACCAGTACAATAGCTTACAGAGAAGAGAAAGAGATTAGGGAGAGTGAGAGAGAGTGAGCGGTGAACATTGCTATCTCTGCCTGCATTTGAGATGCGCCACATAAATCGACAGACGCCTGTACAGGTGCACGCTTTGTCTGTCACTGAGCGCTGCTTTTGTTTTCAGCCTTAAAAATTGACAACTGTCGAAACTGTATTTTGCTTGGCTGTTGCCTATTTTGAGGCGCCGCGCTTTAAAGCCGCAAATATCCTTGGCTACATATCCTTTCGGACTGAGCGTACGTGGCTAGCCTAACAATTATTCAATTAAATGCGAATAAACTTGGCCTCCGGCGGCCGCTCACTGGCTCGCTCGCTTGTCTGAGTCCCAACTCAGCTCTCTGTGCTGCCCTCTCTCTCCCCTCTTCTCTTTCTTACACTCTGTTTTTTTTTTCTTGTCTCTAGTTGTAGTCCAGCTGTGCACGCGGTTGGTGGCTCATTGATTTTCACACTAGCCAAGCATTTGTTAGATACCCTTTGAGCATGTAAGCGTACATGGGGTCTATTGTTGTGTATATATCTTATGTTTATATATGAGTATAGGTATTTAAAGAGGTAAGGGATAGTATTAAGTAGAGGGTAATATTTGTCAGCGATCTAGTTATATCGAATAAGTTCTGATTCATGGATCATAAGAGAACTTTCATATCCAAGTTGAGCTCTTCATTGCTGCTTCGATTTTAATATGAATCTACCAATACCTAGAAAATATATTATATATAAAGCTCTCTCTGTCTCTCCACTACTCTACAGGGTATCTCTCCTTTCATACCACATTTTCTCTCTCTCTCATACACTTGGACTCTTTAGCTTTTCTTGATGGCCTCTCTGGAGGGCAAACTGAAAACGTGGCTCAATTGCCTGTTTCTGGTCCTTTGGGGCGCCTTCGCGTTGCTTGTTGCAAGCAAACCAAATGTATTCCTCTTCTTCCTCTTCTTCTTCTTCTTCTCAGCTCACAGTGTTCATTAGCGAGTGAGTTGCTCGTTGTGTAACCTGTAACGATTGCCAAATTAGTTCATTTGAGCATTAAGTGCTTAAGACCGACTCTCAAACATAATATTTGATTCGATTGATCCAATTGAATCTTCTTAAACTAAAACTTTACTAAGTGCTCTTCAGTTCATTTGAGAAAGTTCGAAGCAAAGCCCAAAATGTGGAGCGACAATGGCGATGCTGTTGAAGCTGAAACAAAAACCTATTTGAGATTTGAATTGAGGTTGTATTTGTGCTGAATTAAAGAATTATTATTATATTTTATATTTCATATATTGTTTTAAAATTTATAATTCTCTTGAGAACTCATTTGTGTTCAGTTTTTAGAACACCTTTCCACTAACTCTTTAGGCTCTCAGCTGAGTACAAATATTGCCTAGGTTATGCAGATATGGATGCGAAATTAGAGAACCTTGGTTCACCTAAGCTCACCTTCTACTCAAGTTATAGCTAAAATCCTCTTATTGAGCATAGATTATTTAACTTAAATACAGAGAACTTGTTAACTACTTTAAGCACTTATAACAGTTTATCAGCATTCTGAAGAACGTTTTCTACGTTTCCATCTTGGGGACTTCCAGGGAGATTGCAGATTGAAGATTGTCGCCGTCGATTAGCCAAGTGGCAGCTGGCGTTCAAAATAAGTTGCACGTTTATGTGGAATGCCTCAGGGCAGCAGCAGCAGAGGCAGCAGCAGCTGAATTATTGCTGAGCTAAACAGAAAATGGTTTCTCTATGCGTGGTTGTTGTTGTTGCATAGAATTTGCGACAATTGTAGGAAGAGTTATTTGGTCTATCAGACCGTTTGTCAGTCTCGTCTCTCTCTCTGTGTATGTGTGTGTGGAGGTGTTGATTATGGCGCTCGATACAGAGAGGAAGAGAGAGAGAGAGTGAGAGCACTACGAAGCGCCCTTTGTTTTTTGGCCATCTTTTTTTATGTGCTGACAAGCCGAAACACTTGCAAAGAGCTGTTAAGTGATTTTTAAGCCAGATTTAAGTTATGGCCAAGACGATTGGGCTGCCTCTCACACTCTCTTTCTATCTCTCTGGGTGTGTGGGCGTCAAGTGGCTAAAAGCGTCGAGCTGTCGCGGCATATTGCAAACTCGAGTATTGCTGATGTTTCAATTGGTCTTTTGCCGAGAGACAGGCAGGCAGGCAGTCAGACAGTCGGACACAACTTACTCATTGCTCATGCACTGCGAGAAAAATTATAGTGTACATATATATTATAGATAAAAAAGATAAGGTCCTACGACTTGTATATAGGAAAGTACATTTCATATAATAACTTTCTTCTACCTTTTACGTATCAAACACATTTTTACAAAACTATAATGCCTCAAGAATTTTCTATAGTTCAGAAAAATATTCATCGTAATCAATTTTCTTTAATGAAAATAAATTCGAAATGCTTTCATTGGATAGCTTTCCATTGCCATTACCTTAAATTTTGGACAGTGTGCATTACTTTCTATGCCCAACACACATGTTTGGGTGTCCGTGTGTGTGTGTGTGTGTGTGTGTATTGTGTGCTAAATGCAGACATCCGTGAGATAGTTATCTGATTTGCAGCTAACAAAGTGCAACACAGGCCGCCTCAGACCTTTTGCATTGCATTTTATTGATAAAACTTTGGCTAAAATTTTAAATAATTTTAATTTAGTTTTAGTTTAGTTTGAGGCCATATTGTATTTGTTATGCTCATTGTTGTTGTTGTTGCTTTTGGACTTTATCATATAGAGTAAAGCCATTAGCTAAAAGGCGCCCAACCTTCAAAAAAAAAAAAGCGCCGAAAATTTATTTGATTCTTGCATTTCTATTTCCTTTGATAGTGCTGGGGTCTTGAAATGTGGGGTATATTGACTTAAGGAAAGATTTTGCTGTACAATGTTATACGTAATACCATATAAAGTAAAAGTTGACTGAAATCTATGCCAAACAAAATTGAATTAAAAATTGATTTATTATCCTAGCAAAAAATTGAGTTTCTGCAAATATTCCGTTTATAAAGTTTGATACTAGTAGCTTAGGTTACCAATCTTATCACCTTAATTATATTTTCATATGAAATTACATTCTATAGGGTATTTTTTAGTCAGTTACATTTTTTGCAATATTTTTTTCAACTTCTTTTGCCACACAATTTTTTTTTCTATTTTGAAGGTAAGCAAATTAAACAAATTACCAACAAACAGGCGGCTCAGGTGTGAGCCCCTCCCGCTCACTGTAGGTCGCTCGCCCAAAAGTATCTATGAGATACTTTATTTTTTATTTTTGCATTTCACATGCATGCGCGCGTCATGTGAGCAAAGTTTTATACTTATTTTTTGTGCAGTTTGTTTTTTTATTTTGGCCATTCGTTTTGATTCTTTCACTTTCTGGTTTTTTTTTTCTTGAAAAATCCTTTTGGCTCGCTTCATTATCATTTTTGTTGCTCTAGCTTCGAGCACATAATTGCCAAGAGAAATAAAGGCAAACTTTTGCAGAGAAAAAAAAAAAAGAAGAAAAGTGGAAAACAAAAGCTAGAAAACTTTTGCATTTCCGTTGTTATGAAACTTGAGCCAGTGTTGAAAACAGCTAAAAGAACTGAGCGTACAGGAAAAAAAGAATCACAAACAGAAAAACTTTTTTCCCATATATTTTTTTTGGCTAAAAAATTATGATGGGTCGGCGCCTGGCACCACTTCACACACACACACACACACAAACAGAGTGTGTGAGCGAGAGGGAGAGGGAAAGAGTGAATGCGATTTGCTGTGTGGGCGTCTAATTAGTTAATCCCTTTGGCTAATTGCCTCACTGCCACGCCCACCCATACACATCTCGCCTTCTCATTTCTATTTCACTTGTTTGTTCTTCATTTTTGTTTTCTTTCTTTTTGATAATTGTGTTGCAAGTGTGAAAATTGTCGTTGTCAGTGTGACCATATTTGCAGTGCCCTGATTTGCTTTTTCACACCTGCCACGCCCTCTCAAATGGGTCTCACAAAGCAATTGGACGCAAATAGACATTCGCACACAAAGTGTTGCATTAAGCAAACAAATTAATGAATTCTCTGATTTGTATTTGCTTGACAGTTAGATATAGTCGTATGTTTAAAGAGAAAGAGAATGAAAAGAAGCACTCGAGTGCTCGGTAGGATATGCCAGGGAAAGCCAGAGTTATTGCAGTATTCTCTGCATAGACTTATCAAATCCTTAGATAAAACTGTTTTTTTACTAAATCTAACGCACCACATCCTGTACAAATCGGTAAGGATACGGCTGAGTTAGAGGCAATTTTCACATAGCCAGAACTCTGTCATATCCTTAAGAATATCGAAAGGACACATATTTTTGAGCTCGTAAAGAACAAAGCTATCGATTGGCATTTAAGGATTTTCAGAAATCCACAAAAAATATACCAATACAAAGAGAAGAAGAAGAAGAGGAGAAGAGGAGCAGAAGTCCAGGATCCTTAGATAAGGCCGTAGTTTTTAGATCGATATCTATGTGGCTATTACGCATGATGCCAAAAAGCTATATCCTTTCATCCCGCGCAAGGCTATCTGTAAAATTCTGCCCCGTTTGGGTATGCAACAAATTTTTATACTTTTCGCCATTTCTTTTCGCCAAACTTTTAGCCAAACTTTGTTACAAAAGGTTTACCCTATTACCCATTACCAATGCAAGTGAATTTGCATCTCTCTAATTTCTGTTTACTTTTTGTCTTGTTCTGTTCACCTGATAAAGTCGGGCGAATATTTTAAATATTTATTTTCTATTATACATTTATGCAGACAAACATACACAATATAATTGTATTTTCAAAATTTTGTTCTGGGTTGTGTCACGTCTGATCCGGTCAGCTGCACGTTGTTGGAGTCGGAGCTTTCTGAAGTATAGTTTCACTCTGCAAAGATGTAAAAAATATGTATATATGTAGATATTATTAAAGCAAATAACATAGTCAGAGAAAAATGTATAATGGATTTTTGTCACAGATTTCAACCTTGTAGTCCTTTAGATAGCAAAGCTAACCCTTTTTCACAAGTTTCCCTTCAAAAGTAATGAAAATGTAGGATTTCCGAAATCCTTGAATGCCAATTGACATATTCTTCCGATAATTCGCCCAAATCCTTACCAATTGGTAAGGACATTAGGTGCATTAGGCCAACACAAAATAACTGTATTAGTCACATTTAAAATATTTTGGGATCACATCATTTTGTTTAAATAATTACCGTGCACGCTACTGCCCTTTTATCTATCTATGCTTAACCCCATGACATATTTTGCTTAATAAATCAATCAAAATATTTATACTATATATTATAATAATGATTATTATAATATTAATTAAAATGTGTGTTAAGTGCTTTTCGGTGCTCGTAGCTGGCACCTGGCGTATGTGTAATATGTGCGTGCTACATATTTGCGCGTTGGCGTCTCTCTCGGCTCAACATTTGATTAAAAATTCCACTTGGCCAAACAAAAGTTTTGAATGGAGGCCTTTTGGCTGTCGCTGCCGGATGACGCCTAAAAACAGGATCCTCCCTCTGCGGCCCCAACTGCCACTCTGGCTGGCTGCATGCCGGCCACGTGCAGCATATAGCATATAGCATATAGAATTGCATTTGTTTTTATATATCCTTGTTGTTTTCTTTGTTCGCTTTGCTTTCTTGTTTGGGGTAGGCGCCACTCGTTTAGGCAGTGCGCAGGATCCTGGCTAGGTGCTGGGTTCCTCTAACGCAGCCGGAAACAACCCCTAACTGCTGTCACAGTTATTGTTGTGCAATAGAAATGTAACAGCTCAACTGAGTGTGGGTGTGTATGCATGTGTGTGTGGGTGTGTGTATGTGTAGGTGCTATTCGACCAACCCACACAGCGTCAAGTTGGAATTAGGCTAATTGCTGGCACTGCCAGCCAAACCTAAACGTATACGAAGCGTTGCCTGCCTAATGCTCAGCTTGAGCACCACTGTGCTTGCACACACACACACACAGCTATAAGCAAACTCACACTCTCACTCACTCACACGCCCTCACACTCTCTCTCACACACAACTACATTCAGCTACGTGCATCTCGCTCGCTCGCCTTGACTGCTGTTGGCAGCCAAACCGACGAATCCTAGCTGAATGCACAACAGCTGCCGAATGCTGTCAGCTTCGTGTCGAGCCGAAGCTGTTCTCGTGCCGAGGCTGAGGCTTCACGGACGCTGCCAACTGTCGCAGCTGGCATTCAGTTTGCAGACCTTGGGCAAACGTATCGGACGTGGCTCGTGTCTTGTCGCGCAACGATTGTCGTGAAACGATAAACGCAACGTAGTTGTCGCTGTCGTTACGTTACGTCTTACGTATTATAGCGTGCCGCGTGCCGTGTGCCGTGTGCCGTATGCTCGCACCAGCAGCACCACAATATGCCAATATTTATTATTGTCAATATCAATAGCCAGCAAACCAACAGCTGCTGATGCTGATCCTTGGCTCCATTCAGCCGTTCAGGTTCCCACGTTTGTTTATGTAATTTGTTTAACTCTCTGTATATGTGTCAATGTGTGTGCGTATGTGTGTGTGTTAACCTGTAATTTCCACCTCTCGTTTATTTATTTACGTTGTTGTTTCAATGTTGCCCACTGTAATTGGTGTTTTCTGCTTATTTTTTGACTACCACAATTTACTTTCCCCCACCTTTCTTCCAATTTGAATGTAATTAAATGTAATTCAATTGATGTTGTTATTAAACTACATATATTAATGTTATACATATATTGATGTTGTTATCGATGTTTTCTAATATACATATATCTATAGAAATAAGTTTTCCTGTGTCCATTATGCCAATCTATGTGTGTTTCTAAGTGTTTATGTGTCTAACTCTATATATTTGTTTTTAACTGGTTATCTAGTTTACTCAAGTGTTTAAAGATATTTTTACTCAAAATTGAGATATCTACGATTTTTATATATACATTTAATTTCGTTGTTAAAAGTAAAAAAGCTGTAGAATATTTAACAACAAATAAAATGTTTGCATTTTGTCTAAGAAGGTGTATTATGAGAGCTGATAAAACTCGAATTGAATTTTTGTATATTTTGAGAAAGAGAACACTTTGAGCATAATTTTAAAATCTTAAAGAGCAATTTCTTGATAAGTTCAGGTGAAAACTTTATACAAATATTAAACAATAATTCGTGATCTGTTTATTGCCAATTGTCGGTGTTAAGTGTTCAATGTATGTGCAAAACAAACAATTTGTCTTATCTCTATATGAAATATGTATTTAAGATTTACAAAAGTATTCGTTTAGAATTATTTATTGTTTGTCAAAATAGGAAAAATAGCTGAAAATTTTAAAATGAAGTATCCTATTGACATTTATGAAACATGTTTTATGTTTAGTTGTAGGAACTAAAGTAAAGTGTTATGTGAAAAGATAACACAAGATTGTTATTGATAGGAGTTTTTAAACTATAGATAAACGTGATTAAAGAACGACAGATAAATAATTATTGTACAAAGCCAATATACTCGAATTTCGCTTGGTAAACGAGTATTACGAGCTAAGAATTGTGAAGATAGAATTATCAATTTGTAAGCTTAATAAGTCTAGCTAGCAGTCAAGGATACATATACAGATATATATTTATATCCATAGATATAAATATATATTTCACCTTATCTCGAATTGCTTTAATCACATGCACTCAAGTTGACAGCTTTACATGATAGAGCAAATAGATGTGAAATGTCTAGAATTTCGTTGTTGTTGTTGCTGAAAAATTGAGCAACAAAATGAGAATTGAACTGTAGTTCAAGGCCATTTAAGAACTTTTATCTATCTAGCTGTCATGTAAGGTAAATAAGTATTTAGAGTGAGATAAGCGAAGAAAACTCCCAGATCATAAATGTGGATAATATGTGAAGTATTCTCCATATACATATATACCTCCATATAGGTATAGTTATATACATATTTATTATATCTTGCTACATGCCGGCAACAGTTGCTGTTGTGCAAAGAAAATTAAATTTCAAAATGAAATGATTTTGTTTTGTACTGTGCTGAGTCGCGTGTGTCAAGATAAGGCGATACGGGGATATGTTGCTTATCAGTGACATTATCTCGACTCAAGAACTAAGCCCAAAATCTCAACAAAAAATATATTGCTGAGAAAATATATATAAATATACATGTGTGTGTACATATATTCAAATTCGTTGAGATTTGAATTTGCAGGAAATAACTCAAAGCGGCGAGGCGCAGGCATTAGTTAACAATTAGATTGCAAGGCGCACAGATGCCAAGCCCAGTGAAGTGAAAAGAGAAAAACTTTAAAAACCTAAATCAAGTGAATATCTATATATGTAGATATATATTTAGATATATATATATATATAGAGTCAGATATTCGTTATTTATGGCCGGTTATCGCGCTCTGCCACTGGCGCCAGTCACGCCCACAGCGGCTGCTGCTGCCGTGCAGCCGAGCTCCACCATGGCCTACGCCCACGCGCACCATCAATCGCTGACGGCGATGTCGAATAACGGTATTATCTATCAATCGGCGGTGCACGCCTCCATACATAGCTTGAATACAGTACAAAGCCAGCATCTACAACGCTCATCAACAACGCATCATCACATTTTAGCCACGGCAACGGCCACGGCAACCGCAGCAGCCGCAGCGGCAGCGGCAAATGCAGCAACAGCAACAGTGGCCGCAGCAACAACAGCAGCGGCAGCAGCAACAGCTGCTGTTGCAGTGGCGCTGCCCGCACCAGCACAGCCGACGGCCGCAGCAACTGTGAATTATGGCCAACAGCAACATATGCAGCAGCAGCAGCAGCAGCAACAACAGCAACAGTTGCAGCAGCATCAACATCAACAGCAGCAACAACACCAGCAACATCTGATGTTGCAGCATCAGCAGCAGCAGCAGCAGCAACATCAGCAACATCAACAGCAATTGCTGCCACATCAGCAACATCTACAGCAGCAGCAGCAGCAACAACAGCAGCAGCAGCAGCAGCAACACATGAGCTTGACGCCCGCTATGCACCACCACCACCATCATCACCATCACCACCAGCAGCTGTCGCTGCACCAGAACCACCTGTACTTCAATGGCCTGGGCCATCATCATCATCATCATCGGCAGATCTTTAGCCATTTGCAGAGCGCTCTATTGCCGCTCAGTGTCAGTAAGTATGCATGCCAGTGGGGGCGGTGTTGGGCGTGGCACGATCAAGCCAAGTTTGTATGACAATTCTCAAGCATGTTTCAATGTCTAATTTAGCCATTTTCTAGCTGTTTAATGTTGTGTCTCGATGTGTGTCTCTGTGTTTATTTTTGTTGAATCCTTAAAGTTTTCACTTGGCCACATTGAATGTCTCCATTCGTGTTCTTCTTCTTCTTCTTCTTTCTCATCGACCCCTTTTTATTGTCGTCTCTTGCAACTCATTTTCATTTTAGAAACATTTCATTAAATTTTATTTCATATCTTCCTGGTGCAATAATTCGCACGCCATTCCACAAAACGCGTACGACGGTTCGCGTTTATTGTTGACACAAAAGGACATGCACTAATACTAATACAACACTCAGACACACACATGCACGCACATATGTATGCACACACTGCCTGGGCATAGACTTTAACGAGTTGCGAGCGCCTCAATCTAAACTACAAAACAATTGAAAACAAAAGACACCAGCGGCTCAGGTGTTTTCTGCTGTTTCAGGTGGGCTGGTGTGTGTGTGTGTGTGTTGGTGCGTGAGTGTGTGCGATTTTATGCCGCTAACAATGCAAAATATGCCCAACATTTGCGTTTTTATGTCCCTAAGCCCGTTGAAAATTTCTTATCAGAGAAGGGTATTTTAGGTTTCTGCAGAGGTTTGTAACAGGCGAGGGAAATTTTGTGAAACTTTAGGTTTTTGAGTTGGCGAAAGTAGAGAAATTAATAAAATATAATAATAATAAAAGTTGATTTATATATTTAAAAAAAAAAAAAAAATAATAATAATAAATAATAAAAATAATCGTAAAATAAATGATAATTATCAATAATATAAATAATAAAAAATAATATAAAAATTTAAAATAAAAATAAATAAAAAATATATATATAAATATAAATTTAAATTATTTGTATAGTTATGTAAAAGAGGAATCTGTCCTCATTTGATCCAGGGTATCTGTTGGTCTTAACAGTTTCACGTATCTATGTTTTTGTTGTTGTCCACATTACGTTTGCCGTTTGTTTTACGTTTCGGGTTCGGTTTAGTTTTTGTGGCTCTAGCTGGCTCTTCCTTGTCTTTTGTTGTTGCACATTGAAATATGTCAGCAATTGTGCAACGGGGTTTTCTCTGCGTGCCACATACACCCACCCACTCACCTGCCCACGCGCTCCTCCGCTCACCTGCTTAGCTGCCCCCTTGCAGCCATTGTCACATTAGATTTTGTTGCGCCCGACGGCAGCCTAACTTTATTATTTTAACTTAACGGCATTTTAAGTGTTTTTTATATGCAACAAACAATGACAATAGAGCTTTATGTGTGGGTGTGTGTGTGTGTAGGTGCGAGTTAACATTTCATGCAACAGTAGCAGCAGCAACAACAACAACAACAACAACAGCATGAACAACAGCAGCAGCAATCGGCCCATAACAAAGTCGTTTCTCGTTTATGAGCAGCTTCATTATGCGCGTTTTGTAGCATACTTTTCAGCGCCCCTCATCTGGTCTCTCTCTCTCTCTCTCTCTGCTGTCTCTGCCTGTGCTCTACACCCACTCAACTCCACTTAAACACTCCATAACTGTGCCCCGCCCCGCCTCTTGCAATCGCAGTCGCCGTTTTGTCACTTGGGCACGCTAAAAAAAAAAAAAACAACTTTTGCAACCAAAGTGCGTCAATGAAAAACCAACAAGTGTGTTTTATATATATGTGTGTGTGTGTGTGTGCGTGTTTAGTTGTTGCTACATACATATATTTGTTGTGGCAGTCAATTTTATTGTCTTTGGCATGCTATTGTTCGGAGTAGCAGCTACAGTCTTCAACTCTACACCAACTCTGTCTATGCCCGCACTCTGCCCCTTCCTCTCTCTCTCTCTATCTATCTGTTCTGCCTTATTCTGTTGCTGCTTGACCTCATTGACAGAGGCTACCTTACTCCACCTTGACAGTACACATTTAATGCTATAACCGAGAGCTGATAATACCACTTAAGCTTTTTTAGAATTCTCTATGAAAATAGACACCCCATAAGCAGAGCTGACAGATATAGGCATATTACTACTACTAGTAGTTTAGTAGTCTAATGAATCTATTAATGATATCGCTAACAAATAATTTGAAGTTTTGAAACCACATTAAGTCTGAAACATGGCTGCAAAATGATTATTTTATAGAGTCGATGCGTTCTTTAATTCTTAATTATTTGCAGTTGAATAATGTTATTTAGATACACATTTGAAGTGAATAAATCTCTAGAAGTATTTGCGATAAACTGTTATAAATCTTGAAACGTAACTGTTCAACTGTTATAAATCTCTTCACACATTACAATTGTTTCTCGTTACTTTTATTGCTAAAGCAACGCTTAGCTAACAATTTATCTACCTGTATCTCAGCTTAAAGCAGAAAATGCATTTCAACACACATTTGACACATTTTACAAAAGTACTCGATGCTAATGCAACTGTTATATAAAATTGCATGTGCGAGTATATAACAGTTGGCCGCTGCTACTCTAGCTGCTGCTGCTGCTGCTGGATAAACTTGAAGCAATTGTGACATTTTATAAATGTATAAGCCACAATGTCAGGGGACGCCAAAGTGTGAAAAAGTAATAAAAGCAGAAAACCAAAGAAAATCTAAAAAGAAGTTCAAGTCGAAGAAGAAGAAGACGCTGTAGCTGAAACAGTAGCAGAAGTCGCAAGTTGACAAAATTTTAATAAGGCACTTTTGCTGGCCGCCTTTTGCATGCCAAACGAGACACGGGCCACGGGCCACGAGCAGTTGGCCAAAGTGGGCGTGACCCGGCTGACCAACGTAGCAGCAATAAAAAATTCAAAATGTTTCACATGAGGCACGACAAAAAAAAGAGAGAAAAAGTCAAGAAATGAAAAGGGATTTGTCAAAGATCACGTACTCAATAAATATTGCCCCATGAGCCGCACAGTTGGCTACACTTTAGAGACCGACTCTGGACTGTCTCTGCAAGTGTGTGTGTGTGTGTGTGTGTGTGTGTTGGGTATTTTAGCTGAGCCTTTAATTTCGCATCAGTTATGGGCTGTGCTACAGCTGTGGGTGTTCTCTTTTTTTTCTTACTTTTTCTCCTGCTCTGTTTTTGGTGTGCGCCTATTAATTTCCATTCGCTGTCGAAGGCAATTCAATTAGTTTTGAGAGTTATCCCGACTGTGCCTCTCTCTCTGTGTGTGTGTGTGTGTGTGTGTGTGTGTCACGACAGCAGTTTACGTGGCACGTAATGTATATGCTCATATTACTAAAAGCTACATAAATCGTGCCTAGAAATTGCTGGGGCTTTAAGCGTTTGCCAAAATTTATGGCCAAAGTGTTTTAAAGTTAACTTTAAAGCAGCCAAGGACCTCTAGCTCTAGCTCCCTCTCTCTTTCTGTGTGTGTGTGTGTGTGTGTGTGTGTGTGTGTGTGTGTGTGTCTGTCTTGTTGTTTAGCCTGATCGATGGGCAAATGGTGACAAAATGCAAGGCCTACGCTTGGCATGTTTACAAGCCAACTACGTTGCCTACCAGCTGCTGGCCATGCATGTCCTGGCCGAGCTGCTATGTCCTTGCTGTTGCTGCCGCCGCTGCTGCTGGCGTTGGGTGAAAAGTCGAAAAGTGTTTGCCAATGCCAAAATTCCAAGCAATTAAATCACTTTGATGCTAATTTGGATTAATATGTTGTTGTCTATGGCAATTTGTTTGGACCAGGCCAGAAAGCTGCTGCCTGCTCCTGTCCTGCCTGCTCCTGCCTGCCTGTTGTTCTGCCTTCAGTTCAGGTGTTTTCGATTAGCTCGCACGCAAATAGATTTATTGTACAATGCGCTGCTAAACGTTGGTCGCACACACACACACTAACACACACACGCACACAGTTGCATTTTTGTTGCATTGGCAGCCAGAGGCATTTGGCTGCGTTATTTATTTGGCTTATCGTCCGTCCCTTCGATTTGTGCGTAACAAAAATTTTGTGCTACATTTGTCGGTTAGACAAACAATTTGTTGGGGGCCCAAAAACCCAAAAGCTCCCCACAAACGCTCGGCTCCCGAATTTCAATTCCAATTCCAATATATTGTATGCTCTCCTCTCTATCTCTTTCCCGTTCTCCTTTTTCTCTCCTGCTCTCTCTCTCTCTCTCTCTCTCTATCTGTGTGTGTCGCTGTCTTTATTAGCTTACACAACCATATTAATTTTGTTAGATAAATATTAGTTTTAATACCTATACTTAATATAACAACTTCAATAGGGTATGTTACGCTGTAAAGCGAATAGGCCAAGCTGTTAGCTGTTAGCTGAAAGCCCTATTTTCGTAATATAGTTAATGCAGTTTGCCAGAGCTGTTTCAGAAGCAGAGTTAGATGAGTGTATATGAACTATAATAGTTAACGATGCATCATAGACTTTTGAATAGGTATTTAGAAAAGGAGGGAGAGATATAGGGAGGAACCGCTTGAAAGTTACAAATTTATATACATTGACACTTTCATTTAATTTTTCCACATCCAAGAACTACAAAAACCCGTTAAAAACCCATTCACTTGAGTGGGGGCACCACTCATATTACAATATATACAAAGTCTGCTCTTTCTTACTTACAGTTTTATGTTTTTCGCTCTCAGTGATCTTCAGTCAATTCAATGCAAATGTTAGTTAGCACAGTATCCTTTACATTCATTACAACTGAAATTGAAAGTAATTAAATTTCATTAAGCATAGTTTTGAACACCTTTCGAGTTTTCTAATCTATATATTTATAATATTATATAAATCATATTTATACATACTATCAGTGATGAATCCAACTATATTCTACTAAATATTGGAAAAATCTAACACTAACATTTCTGGTTTCTTACATAGTCTAAGCATTAACATAATCACTCGTCAATCAATTTCTGTAAAACTAGAATGGGTATTTCTTTAGTCTATTATACTCCATTTCATTGGCTGCCCTTATAGTTATTAGTTTTTTTTTCGGGGCATTTAGATTAATTTGCTTTTCGTGCAACGCAATTTGGGTTTTTATGTATTTTTAATGGAGCAGCGCTTGACTAACTGCTTCCATGTGTTTTTCGCAGCGCTAATTTCATGGCACTTTAAATGTTTAATTTGCAATTTATGTAAAAACCAAATACACACATCTATATATATGTGTAGAGAGTATATTTAGTATGAGAACATATATATGTATATATATTTGTGCTTGCCTGCCAGGCAAATACTTGGCCACGTATTTATGACTTCTTGATAAATACTGGCATTAAAATAAATTACAGCTTTCGCTGCTAAACAGACGAAAAAAAAAAGAGAAGGAAAAAGTGTTGCGATAGGGTATTACTGACTACATAATACTCGTTCGGAAACTGAAAAGGCAGACTTTCACTAAACACTCAATGGGTGGAGTATTCTGATTTACATATTTTTATTATTATATATATGGTTCAGTCCAATTTAACAAGAATCCCATTTCGAAACTTCCCGAGCTGTAATACTATGAAGATTAGTTAAAAAAAAATCCAATCCTAAAACTTGCCAAATTCAAATATCAGTAATAAATGGAATATATAATTGTCAAGCTTCCAAGAAAAATACATATCTATAGAGCACCTCAAAATTATATCTACTAAAGAAATTTTGAAGAAGATCTAAAACTATGGTTATCCCGATTCACCAGGTACTGAATCTATAATTCTTCAAGACTTCAATCTATATACAAAAATACATATTCTCAAAAGCCAATATACTCTCATTCTCACTTCTCGGACGAGTATAACAAGTAGTCGTAGATATATGTAAATAAACTATGGAAAAAAAATATATTTATTTTAAATAAACACAGAGGTAACCGCAGGCCGAAAAAAATGGGAAACAAATATATGGAAAGCAAGAAAAAAATTCCATATTTGTGTTGAGGTGAAATGGTAAAAGGCGAGAGCAGGAGAGATGGAGAGACTTCGGCTGAAATTCAGCGTCTGCATATTAATATAATTTGCAGCCGCGACTGACCGTATTCGAAAAAGTTCCCACCACAACAGCCGTAGAGCACCCTGAAGGGGAAACACACACGTGTACGTGCACTGACAAGACGGACTGTACGAGACAGAGACAGTTAAGCAAAAGTTTGCAAAGTGCATTACAATTTTTATGTGTAGCATATGCCAAGGGGGCTTTAGCTAGAGATGAATTTTTATTTGTATTCATTATGGGCTGTAAAGGATAAATCGAAATCGGGTATATAAGGCTGTAAAGGAAGTATGTGCAGTGAATGAAGGGAAGTTTTTATGCTGTAGATACGGAGATGGAGATATAAATGAAGAGTTATAGAGAGATGGTAATATAGCGACAAATTGATGAGAACGTACATTTGGAAAGCTAGACAGATTGAGATATTGGGAGTTCCAGTAAAGTCATAGATGAAATCGAACTACAGAGTAACATCAAGTCACAGTTTCTAGCATTTTGAGTCGTTCATATGAAAATCATTTAGGAAATGTGAAATTTTTGCACTGATTTATACAAGGCAAAGGAACGTCAAAAAGAAAAGCGGAAAACAAATGAAATGCGCACGTAATTGCATTGGGTCATGTAGACAAGAGAGAGCGAGAGAGTGAGCTGGAGAAAGAGGAGACAGGCAAGGTTTGTGAGAGTGAGAGAGAAAGTGAAAGAGAAGCTAGTAGGATATAGCTTAGCTGGAGCTAAGCACTGTGCCTTGGCAGCGTTGACAATGCCGTCTCTGTCACACCGGCTCAGTCATCGCCTCTACCTCGCTGTCGCACTCTACCTCCATTGCTGCTTGGTTCTCATAAATGTGAATAATTTATTGCATTTGAGCAGAGCTTTTGTTTGGGTGGTTGTCGCTCTCCTTACCCTAACCCTCCCCACCTCATTTGCTTTGTTCTATGGCATTTTGGTTAGAAATTCATTAATAGCACTTTTATGACTTTTCGAGAAGCAGACGGAACTCTCACAGCACGGAGTGAGTACGGAGGTTTCCATTTTGGCTTTGCTGTGCATTTTTATGTTAATCCATGACCTGCCTTCCTGCTTTGGCTTGCCCTGAAGCCAGCTGAAATCCTTCGCCTCGGCATTTAAAAGAAAACAACAATTGCATAGCCTTTGTGGTTATTACTAATTATTGTTTCGCTCAGTTGGCTGACACGCTTATTTGCTGTTATGTGTCTTTTAATTGCTGTTGCTGCCACATAATATGCAACATTTTGTTGCTGTTGCTGAGAAATGGTTCCTTGCAACGCAATCAACAACAATTTACACGAACTGAACGGGAGTGACATGCAGGCAACATGATTTTTATCAGCCGCAACGTATCTCTCTCTTTTTCTCTTTCTCTTGCTATCTCTCTCTCTCCCTCTCGATGTGTATCTTGATATAAATCATGTCTCGCACATCTGTCATAAGTCATAGTTGTTGTAAATTTATAGAGAAGTTTGCTTTGTGCTACTCAAGATAAACGAAAAACGCGTTGCGTCTCTCTTAAGTGTTTCACGATGCTTTCTTCTATGTGGTTTTTTATGCGCAATATACCCTGTAGAGTCAGACTGTAAAAGATATACTCAAAAAAAGTATACTGTATGATGGAATAGAGGAGGGCTAACGTCATCTTAAGACTTCTTTAGTAGTTTGAGTTTATTCTTCGATCTTCGAGCTAGTTTTGATCTGCCTTCAATATCTCTTTAATCTTCGCTCTTTGATTATCTTATCTATTATCTTCTTTAATCTATTTTTTCTAAAGTTTCTCTTCAAATGTACTTGGATAACCTCAAACAGTTTTAGTTAGTCATAGCAGACAGGCAGACTTTTCCGAACCAGTCACGACTGAAATTAAACATTTGAAAATAAGCTCTCCTATTATATGAGTAATTATCATTATAATGAATATTAGCTAATATGTTAAGAATACACTTTATGAGTTTTGGTTTAGTCTCGTGTATTAATTCCTTTTTAATATTTACTTATATTGCTCATCTTTATCAACGTTGCAATACCAAAATCCCCAAACATATATTGTAATCATAGCGCCTCATTTGTCTGTATTATTATTATTATCTATAAAGTTCCTATAAAGTTTCCTCAACTATGACGTCTGTTGCTTTATCACTTTTCTCTTTGTCTGCTTGTTTATTGGGGCTTTGTTGCGACGTCATGTTCGTGCTTGAGTGTGTCTGTGTGTGTGGCATTATCTTATAAGATTCGTACTACAACATTTCTTGGCTTTTGGTATGTTGTTCTATAAGACATTTTATAATTTTCGTGGGGTTAGTTAGAAACATGTGGCCAAGACGTCATCATGTGAACAGCCCACGAGCTGGCCAAAGAGGTTCGTGCTGTGATTGCCTTTTTTCCATTCTGTCGTCTCTGTTTGTTGACCAAGTTTTGTGAGAAGTGAAGTGTACATTGAAGATAGATGTTGGTAGGTGTATATAACATATATGTATATGGGTTTATAAGTAGATAGAGGTACATGTGTGTATATAAGTGTAGCTGAAGATTTATATATATAAGATATACACTTGTATAGGCATGACTCTATATTATGTAGCCATATATACATAGATAGAGCATACATGTGGTTATATAAATATATAGTAAGACAAGCATAGATTATAGTATATACATAGCTCAAAGTATGTGTTATTCCTATTCCAGATCATCTGTGCTCTTTAAAATGTCTTTGATTGCTGGAAGTTCTCTCGCCTAGTTACAGTTGCCACCCGCCACACACACACATACACACATGCACTCCCTCTGTTGCAACATGGCGCTAGACTATTGTTAGCTTCTACTTTTGGTTTATACGCAGACAATTTCTAGCTTTTAATGGCTTTTAATTGTGCAAGTGGCGAAGGGCTACTGTGACAGAGCCTAAACAAAAGTAATTTCACACTCGTTGGTTTTCGCGCAAACAATTTTTCTTTGCACAGACAGAGGCACAGCTAAAGCACGGAACTTCCCTCGCTGACGCTCGCCCTCTCTCTTAATATATATATATACAGATAGAGATATACATATATATATATATTTTTTTTTTGGTTGTTGTTGCTGTCAGATATTTATTAGCCACAATTTGGCAGACCTCAAATTGGCAGCTCTCTCAACCGGCGTGTGTGTGTGTGTGTGTGTGTAACGCGTAACGCGAAATCGTAAAACGAAAATTTATTATTTATGTCAACTCTTTTGTGCTATTTGCGCTGTCAGGCCAGCCAACCTGGCTACCTGGCTACCTGGCTACCTGGCCCCCACCTGGAGGTCAGCTGTGAGCTCTGCTCTGCCAACTCGCTGCAAGCTAAAGCCAAATTATGCGAGTTACAAATTCTTGTTCGCTTTTCTTTTTGGATGCCAAAGCGCATTTGTCACAATTAAGCGAAGGGACTTGCAAATTATGAGAACTGCGCGTAAAATAATAAAATATCCTTTTGCCACAGCCATTGCCAGAGCCACAGTTCAGTTGCAGGAGCCGCTGTAGCTGAGCAGAGGCTGAGACTGAGGTCCTTGCACGTTGACGTCGACGTCGACATGGCGCGCCTGGGACATCAGCCGGTCCCCGATGGCACCTGAGCTGTAGCGCTCAATGGGGGCTCTCGATTTTTTGTTGGCATTGTTTTTTGACTGACTTGCAATCAGTGCAGATGGGCATATAGGTTTTGCGACAATCTATAGAGCATAGAGATGGTAATATATGCAAGGTAAATATATCGATATATCTGAACTAAGATAGTTGATCTAGGTTATGGGAGTTTGTGAGGGTAAAAACCCTTAAAAAAGTGAAGAACTATATAAGCTACAGCCTTCTAATGGAATAAAGGTATTTTTTCTTATCATATATAGAGCATTTATATAGTTTTTAGCTCATATCTGCTTGCTTTGACATACTGATGAAATGCTTATAAGCTTGACTTAGGCTAGAGATCTTTATTTTCACCGTGATAAAATCATTAAACGGTTCTGTTTAAGCATAGGGGGAGGGATATCACAGTTAAAGCTTTAAATTATTGTGCGTAACTTCTATGATAGTCTACACATATATTGTCGGATATATCACCTGCATTGTTTGCGAAAGGTAACAGGCTAGAGCCCTTGCTTCATTTGCACTAAAAGTTTACCTTTCGATTTTCTACAGAGCATCTAGGAGTCGCGCATGCCCATCTAGTACAATTACTTGGTTATTTTTTGGCAGCCGCAGCTATAGCTGTAGCCACGCCACGCCCCAGACCCAGCGCCCCTGGGCAGTCAGTCTATTATATAGGGGGGCTGTAGCCGTCAGTGTATTTTTTGAGCGTTTGCCATGAAATATGCAAAGCGCAGTTAAAAACTTTTTATTTGTATTAATCAAACAGACTTTTTACGCGGCTTCACTCGGCTTTCACAGTTTTTGACATTTTGTGGCACAACAATGGCAGCGACTGCATAATAAAATATATATACAACCGATTCATTATACACTATATACCTGAATATATACATAATATGTATATATGTATTACATATATCTTATCTATATATATAAGAGAGTTCTGTGAAAGTGTTACGACACTTATAACATGATATGTGCTGGACCAATTTTTATGACTTTTGATTGGTTGGATTTGTCTCCGCCACGAGTAGGATAGTAGATCTTAAAAATACGGAAAAAATTTGACGAATACTTGAAAAACGCGGTTTTCAAATTTTCATTGATTGATAACAGTGACAGTTTTCGGTCCTGCTATCATGTTATACAATAGTATAGAAGTAAATAAACAAATATATATATACATATATACATATATATAAATATATAAATATATAAATATATATATATATATATATATATATATATATATTTATATATTTATATATTTATATATATGTATATATGTATATATATATTTGTTTATTTACTTCTATACTATTGTATAACATGATAGCAGGACCGAAAACTGTCACTATATATATATATATATATATATATATATATATTTCACTGTCTGTCTCTCTGTCCGTCTGCTTAAGAAGAGTAAGGGATGCAGAGGAACTCCAGGAGATCATCTAGAAAATGCCAGCAGCAGCAGCAGAGAATGTTCCTATTGCTCTATCTGGCGCTCAAAATTTGAGTGGAAGTCGCCCTATATAAGGGGCAGCAGCTGAGGAATTTATTCAGTCGTCCAGACCCGGTGGGGTCAGACAGACGTACGTGCAATTTTTTTTTTTTTTTTCAAATATTTATTTTTTTGTTTTATTTATTTTTTTTGTTTTTTTTTTTTTTAATTTTTTTTGTTTTATTTTTTTTTTGTTTTATTTATTTTTTTTTTGGTTTTATTTATTTTTTTTGTTTTATTTATTTTTCTGTTTTATTTATTTTTTTTGTTTTGTTTATTTATTTTTGTTTAATTTTTTTTGTTTTATTTATTTATTTTTTATTTTTTTTATTTAAAATTTTTTTAATCAATTTTTTTTTTTAATTTTTTTAAAACTTTTTTTTTTTATTTAAAAGCAAATTTAAAAATTTTTTTTTTTTTATTTAAAAAGTTTTTTTTATTAAAAATGTTTTAATCTTAATTTTCTTTGTTTTTTTTTTTTAACAAAAAACTGCATTGCTCTGCACGTACGACTGACCCCTCCGAGTCTGGACGACTGAATAAATTCCACAGCTACTACTCTTTATATAGGGCGACTTTCACTCAAAGCCTGAG
Source organism: Drosophila mulleri (assembly GCA_035047565.1). Taxonomy (NCBI): domain Eukaryota; kingdom Metazoa; phylum Arthropoda; class Insecta; order Diptera; family Drosophilidae; genus Drosophila; species Drosophila mulleri. The sequence goes on from JAWNPK010000060.1 coordinate 1,877,057, forward strand.
GGGCACTCAAATTTTGAGCTGGGCGCCAGGTAGAGATCGTTGCAGTCGATCCAAATGGGAATATTCTCTGCTGCTGCAGGCATTTTCTAAATGATCTCCTGGAGTTCTTCTGCATTCAGTTAAGTGCATAAAAATTGCAAGAGGCACGAGATGAGCGAAACCAGCAAAGAACGAAGAGAAACGCGCAGATTCGTAGTCAACAGACGTAGAGGAATTAATGGATAGGGCAAAGCAACGTTTGCCAGGGCAGCTAGAACATATTTATGACAATTATCGCTTTGGGGCATTTTAAAGCCCAACTCAAGGCAACTTTCACATGACAAATTAGTTGAGCAATAAAACTTGAGTGTGCTATCAAACCAAACTAAAAATATCGCCATCAATTACAAGTTCTCTCTTTCTCTCTCTCTCTCACACTTTTTCGCTCTCTCTCTTTCGCTCTGCATGTGCTTGGCTGCTGCCAACGTGCGGCATATAAAAAGGTCATAAACAACGCGAACGACAACAACTTGAACTACGTCTAGGACTACATTGACAACACATTTGCCAAAAAGGGGGCTGAACTACATCATCGTGAGGCCCCACGCACTGTCCTGTCTGTGCCATCCGTATCACACCCCAACCTCTCCCAGCCTTCACCCTTGCAGCCCCTTTGCCATTTGCAATTTGGCAACACTTTGTCGGTTACGCGGCTGTGGGCAAACGTTGAGCACTTTATATAAATTCTACAATACTTTTCTTTCTTTTCTCTACGTTTCTGTTTTTTTTATGACCCTTAAGAGTGCATTCTACATGTACTCTAAATAAATATATACATGGAGAGCGTATATATATATATATATATATATGTATATATATCGGCTTTTGATATATTCGTTTAGTTCTTCGAGTGCGCGACGCTTTATTACACATTTTTGCTAAATTACAGTTTGGCCGCTAGTTTATTGCGAATAGCCCATTTGTAGGAGCAGCAACAAAGCTGTTGTTGATGCTATTGAGATACCCTGTATATGCGTGGCTGTGGGCGGGTGTGATGGAATTGCGTAAACAGGGTGTAACTTCGAAACTGTTAGAAAAAGAGCAACGAAAAAGGGTTTATATATCGGAAGAGAGAAAACAATATCACAGGAAAACAGTATTACGGGAAAGATTGGAGCTCTATTTACCAAAAGAGAAAAGCAGAAGTATAAAGAGAGTACTGCGATCAAAATACAGCGAAAAGAAAAGAGAGAGAGAGAGGAGGTAGAAAGAAATATATAAATAAAGTATAAAATAGATAGGTAAAGTAATAGAAGAAGAAAGGAACAAAAAGAAGAAACAAAAAACGGGAGAAACAGAGTCAGTTAGTCAGAGAGAGATAGAAACATATAGATCCATATATTGAGATAAGAAATAGAACTCTCGATTCCAGAGTATCTGCTAGTTGAGCAGCCGCCAGGTTGACTGGCAAACATATTGACTTGTTATTATTATAGTTGCGTGGCATTTTAATAAGCCAAAAGTTGAGTTGGAAGTAAACCTCAAATCGATTCCAAGTTTTACAACTTGCAAGCGTCATTAAGTGCGCGTAATTATTCAATGACTGTCAAAGAGAGCGAGAGCAGTTTAAAAGGAGAATGCATTTTCCATAAAAAAAAAGCAGAAGGAAACGTCAGCAGCAGCAGCAGGCGGCAGACATATGCCAAAAGTTATTCCAGTGATAAATGATTATGTAGAGTTGCTAAGACTTCACGTCTGAACTGCTGAAGACTTGAAGCATTATCAAGTTGACATTTAAAATTCTATAAATCATCTAGATTTACATTTTTGTCGCATTTAGCTGCACCTGTTGGCCAGCTGAAGAGGTAGGAGCGCCAGCTTGACTATATACAAAATTATGTATATATGTATATTTACATTATGCAACAGGATTGTGACTTTTGATAGACGTACTTACACTTTCGATGCATTTGCTACGATTTCATTCGTTAATTTTTTTTTTGTGTGTGTTTTCTTTTCTATTTTCCAGATGGCGAACCTATCAAACTGCCCGACAATTTGGAGAGCCTGCCAAGAGCCGACAGTTTCCCATCGCAGCGACATCGTTGGAATACAAATGAGGTCAGTTTAACATACATGAATATAGGATATATCTATAGACACTATACTACACTATAGTCTCTGTGTGTATTTGTGCCTCGATTTGCATTTGATTGCACATAAAAAATGTCTAAACTGAAAGCAGAAAAAACAACAACAACAACAACAACAACAGCAACAACTTGACTCGCACTTGACAGGCAGGATGAGCCTGCCAGTCCTGCTGGCTGGACACTTTGACAGCGCTAAGGGACACGCTTCCTTTGACTATTTTTTCGTGTTAGAGATTAATAAGACACGCCTCGACCCGATGTGGACAGCTCTGCTTGCTTGGTTTAGGTTTATTAGGAATAGTCGCGAACTTCGGCTACTTTTTTTGTGGTTTTTCTATTCACTTTTTCTGTTTATGCGCCACAAAACTATAATACAAATAGAAATTGTTTGGCGCGGCAGAATTCGCGAGGCGGTTCCATGGCATTTGTGACCTGGCCAGCGCACGTACGCGCCAAAGTTTCGTTTCAGCTCTTTGTGTTTACAATAAAACTTTTGCGCTTAAAAAAGCTGAACAGTCGTCCTGGCTATGGCTGTTGCTCTGTTTTACTTGTGAATTAAACGCAACCGCAAATATTCATTTGGACAGTTGTAAAGTTTTTGCAACAGAGTGAGAGAGGGAGAGACACAGAGAAGGAGTGGGAGACAATGGAATTGGGCAGCAGCATTCGGTAAGCGACAATTTACATACTCGTGCGACAAGCTGACTAAATTAAAAATCAAGTAAAGCAATGAGAGGCTAAATTTGAGCACAGGGTAAACAAGACTTGAATGCGCTAGCAAAGAAGAAGAAGAGAGGAGATCAATGAGCATAGGAGATCGAAAAAGAAGAAGAGAAGATCAGTGAATAGAGAAGATGAATAATCAAGAAACAGAAGTAAGATTTTGATCAAGTAAGAGAAGAGAAAATAAAAGAAAGAAACCATATGCTTTGAGAGAGAGAGAGAGAGAGAGAGAATAAGATTAGAAACCCAATGAAGAAAAGAGCGCACAAGAAAGAAAGAGAATTGATCAAAATGTAGTAAACGAATAAACTAGAGAACAAAAAAGAGCAAAACTTTAGAAGAGAGCAGGAAAAGCATCGAGAAGTCAATGCAATGCCTCAGTTCTACAGCAGTAAAATATATACCTTATAAGAGTTATACTCTTCACATCCAGGGTATATACATAGGTAGCATATCTTATCCACACTCTCATTATAAAGTACAGGCAGATTTTTATCTACTGAAGCATAATCAGAGTATAAAGCAGACCGTGCCACAGTTTATTAATATAAAGTTTCGCAAGGGGACGGGAGGGCTGTGTGGCCTATGGTTGTCGCACTCGTAGTTGCCGCCCCACTCTCCACTCTATAAACCCTGTCCAGCAGCCACTTCCGCCGTCTCCTCCTGCTCCTCCTTCGCCTTCGCTTGCTGTACTGCATCAGCATGCAAAAATTACAAAATGTAACCGTGTACGAGGCATAAATAAAATTACGCACGCTTATTTTAGTCTGCTTACTGGGCGAGCAGGGTCAGGGGCGTAGCAGGAGGCTGACCAGGGGGCGGAGTGTTGAGAGGGGGGCTTTTAAGGTGGTTTTCAGCATTGGGTCTGACCATTAAATGGCCTCGCTCGGGCTTTTGGCTTTAACCACACGGTTTTAATTTGGCGCCGAGACTCGCAGCTCGGCCATAAAGCAGCCGAGCAATATAATACCAACTTCTGGTCAAATATATGGCACAGGCCACGCCCCACTGAAAAGCGCCTCTGAGGAGAATCAAGAAACCCACATGGCTAATGAGACGCAAAGTTCATTTTGGCTAATAATAAGCAAAGTCTAATTGTTTTGTTGGGTGTTGCAAGTGCCACGAGCTGTGACAAGGGGCGTGCGTGGCAAGGGGCGGGGCATGTGTGCGTGTGTGCGTGTGTGCGTGTGTGCGTGTGTGTAGCAAATGCGCTGAGGTGCGCATAAATATTTAATGCGCATTTCGCGCAGCTACTCGAACTCGAACGTATGTGCCTAGAATTCATCATAAAACCAACAGAAATGAGAAAGTGTTGCCTGTGGCAAGCAGCTTGTGGCTGTGGCAGAGCCTTGGGGCATGCATAAATAAGCAAAAGAGCCAATGCCAAAGTCAAAGGCAATTTGGACCAAAATGCAAACGTTTGCCACTTGACAAACACGCGCCTGTGATTTCTCAGCTCTCATCCAACCAGAGCTAGCAGCGCCCGATTCGTATGGTACACTGAGAGAAAAAGGCCATGAGTTATGGAAATTGTATTGGGAGCTCTAGGTGATTATTCAAGAGTTTTCTGTATTTATTCCTACATACATTCCCTTAGCTTTATCTATTTCTAGTTTCATAAGCTTTTCATATATTTATTCTTAGTCATCTTTTCGCTCCACTTCCCCTGCTTTTCTCCCAGTGTAGCTGCTGTGCATACAATTTTTATGACACTCGCAAATGCTGCGATTTCTGACATATGAAATTGTTGCTGCACATCGTCAATGGGCTATGTATGAGGACTATAAGGACTATGGACTACGGGCATACGAAATACGGCATGTGGAAGCATACGAAACCATGGACTACGGGCGTCGCCAGCTGTGCGCGCGCGAGTTGAGAGCTGAGAGTTTTTCTTTTTGGCCAGTTGTTGACGGCGCAGATGAATGGGTTCTTCGTCTTTGAATGGGCATGAATGTGAGTGTATGGGAGTGTAGTGTTTGTGTGTGAGTGTATGGCTACTTTACATTATTCATGCAACGTCAAGGCTGGCAAAACAAATTGATAACTTTATCGGCAAAACATGCAATGAAATGCCAAATGGGCAAAAGCTCAGCAAACACACAGAGCTGCCACACAGAGTTGCCACCCAGCGTTGCCCAACCCCAACTCGTTTGCAGTTGGCTCTTTGTGTGATTTGCATTTGAATGTTTTACTGTACTTGAGACCAGCTAACTCCACATTCTTCTTCATTTCTTAAATAGACTTCGTATGCTGTCACATTTCTTACGCATATTTCATAGTCTTTATAGTCTTCCTCTTCACGTTTTATTCTATTGACAATTGACAATTTGCAACTCGCCAGAGTTGTCACCTCATATGCCTAGATGTCTCTGTTTGCTTCCTATACGCTTAGCTTACTTCATTCTTGTTCTTTGGATTACTGTCTATTTCTATCTATCTCTCTCTACATATTGTTTCAGCCTTTCGATTAAACACTTTCTGTCTTTCTCTCACACTTGCCTTTCTATCTCATTCTCTCTCTACTTTGGCTATTTCAAATTTCTCATGCGTTTATAGATCTCTCACTCCTTCGTTTATTTGCATCACTCTTGACTGGCATAGCTCTCTCTCTTTCTTTCTTTCTCTCTTTCTCAGCCACTTTTCACTATTTCTGTTGAGTGTTTATCAACGTTTTTTACCTCTCTCTCCCGCTTTCTCTTTAACTCTTCACTCACATATCTCACACTCTCTTTCACACAACCATTCCACTCATTCTGCTGTGCATGCCCAGGTGTCAAGTGGCGACACCTGTAAATTGTGGTCACACTTGGGCATCCTGTGGCTTCCTGCCTTTAGCTTTGGCTGTTACTGTTGCTGCTGCTGCGGTCAAATGAAATTTCTAAAATGTTTTCCTTTGTTTTATGCGCAACAAACCGAAAGCAACAAAAAGGGAAAAGAGAAACGGAAACTTTTGCCGGACAATGGGGCAGGAAATGCCGCGAGTGCTTTGGCTAGCTAAAAATTTTCCAGTAACTCGGAAATTGTTAGCACGTTCACTTAACTTGGTTAACATTCATTTGCACTGTTTATAGAAGTTCTCATTGTTGTTGCTGCTGTTGTTGCTGTTGTTGTTGTTGTTGTGCTTTAAAAATCGGTAAACACACGTGACTTGCTGATTAGGCAAACTGAAGGACGCTCCCGGTGAGGGGAGGAGTAGAACAACAAATGAGACGAAGACGGAATACTCTATAAGATAATGGGTCAGTGGACAGCTGAAGTGGCTTTGTGGGAGTCGAAGGGAAACTTAACATTATCTTATATTTGGTTAAGCTGGCCGTCAAGTCTTAGACTTGGTTTACCTAAATATAAATATAATTTTTGATATATTTTCATAAAACCTTTTATTAGTGTATTTATAATCGCACTTCCCTAAGCATATTTAATCGCGTTTTTAACAAATATTTGCTTGTTTGTTGTTACTAAATTATTTCAGGAAATCGCAGCGATTCTTATCAGCTTTGATAAGCACAGCGAATGGCAATCAAAAGAAGTCAAAACAAGGTGAGTCATGCGGAATGTTGGCCCACATATGTGCGCAACGCAATATCTTAAAATCTCTGAAATTCTCTCCCTCTCTCTCTCTCTCTCTTTCTCTTTTTTCCTTTTCTCCCGGACAGACCCAAGAGCGGCTCTCTGCTGCTCTATTCGAGAAAGAAAGTGCGCTACAGACGCGACGGCTACTGCTGGAAGAAGCGCAAGGATGGGAAGACAACCCGCGAGGATCACATGAAACTTAAAGTACAAGGCACTGAGGTAGGCTATTATACAATAGGTTAACAACTCTTGTCTAATAGTGGGAATCACTGAGATCTATGAGCTGTAAATAGAAATACTGATTAAAAGGGATTGATACGTATAATATTAACATTAAAATCAGTTCAGATCATAGATCAAAACTTCGCTTAGATTTAAGTTTATAGTTTAGCATTAGATTAGTAGCATCGCTTCGATTTAAGTGGTTGTTCCTAGTGACATTTTCTTTATCAAAAACTCTCATTGAAGCCTGCTAAGCAATTAGTCAATTAGCCGAAAAGTCTTAAAAACTGGACAAGACTTTGTCCAGAGACCCATAAATGTGACTAGATAAAAAAAAAACAAATAAACGGAAGACAAAGCTTAAGTTTAACTGCCTTAACTGCTTGAGGGTTGTTAGAAACACTTATTTTTTTTCGCTCGCAGTGAATTATGATTTTCCGGCGGAAATATAAGTATAACAGTTTCTTTTACTTTTTGTCCTTACCCTTGTACTGGGCGTTTGTTTGTCTGCTAATGAAATAAGCTTTGGCTAGGGTTAAGCGTATTTTTGTCTGACTGAAGCTAAAGCGCCGGGAAGTCAGAACTCTTCATATGTTTAGCTATATATATATAAATAAATGTATATAGAAGAAGAGGAAAAAACTGTTGGCAATTTCACGCCAATTTTTTCATGTTTGTTTTAATTTTTATTTTAATACCGCTTGCAGTTGGCGAAGGTTTTTTTGCCGAAGACAAGTAGCTGCCGCGAGATTTATGCACTTGGCAAGCACACAGCAGGGGTTTTCCTTTTCGGTCTGTCCGTCCGGCTGTCCGTCTGTCCGTCTGTCTGCTTACACGATAACTAATATTTATAAACGTGAAACACTTCTGAAAATAAAGCAAAAAGACAGAAAAGAAGTCAGCGGCATATCGTTCAAAGACGACGGCCAACAAAATTTATCAGCGCCAAATAGCAAAAGAAATTGCGCAGAAAACAAAAACAAGAACAAGCGTAGAGGAAGTAGAAGATGAGGAGGAAGCAGCCGAAGCAGCAGCAGCAGTAGATAATGTTGTAGAAGTCACAGAAAAAAGGGTTTGATTTTTGGCACTTGACTTTTGGCTTTCGCCTTCAGCTAGAGTCTACGCTGGCGCCCCCTAGCGTGGGCGTTTGGTAATTTAATTTGAGTTGCGTCTTTTTTATGTCTTCCAATTAAATCAAGGCGCTGCGTGTAGCTCCAGCTATATAAATCAATATATATAAATCTATATCTCTGTCTCTATCTCTATCTGTACATTTTTATGCTCTTGTTTGTCTTTCTTTTTGTTTCTGGCTAAATTGTTTTCCCCAATTGCTCCACAGTGCATCTATGGTTGTTACGTACACTCGGCCATATTGCCCACATTTCATCGCAGATGTTACTGGCTTTTGCAGGTAGGTATGACAGCTTGGCTGTGGGGCACACTTACTTAGCTGAACTACTTTATCTTTGTGACAACAAAAAACAGAATCCGGACATTGTTTTGGTGCATTATCTGAATGTGCCCTATCCGGATGATAATAAAATGGCTGTCATTGCGCCGAGCATAACGCTCTGGGGCGATAAGAAGGAGTGGACCAAGGAGGAGCTGGTTAGTCAACTAAAGCCTATGCGTGAGTATAACAGTTATAGCAGTTGAGGTCTATACTAACAAGAGATTCCGTTGTATGCAGTGTCCACAGTTAATTCGGATGAAGATTCTGATTCCGGCAATGATATTGAGATATCGGTAAGTATAAAATAATTATATATAACAGTTTGTATAAGAGTCCATATAACAGTTTGTTAAAAAGTTGTATAAAACAAACAGCTCAATCGATCAAATAACTTGTATAACAGTTATTTAGCCTTTTATGCGAGATATACTAGCAACTGCTTTTATTGATTTCGTTACACTGTATAACAGTTCTTCAACTACTCAAGTGTAATTCTCTTCCACAGACTGCCGAAACAGTGGAGTCCATTGTATGCCAGCTGATGGAGAAGCAACGTCTCTCGCGGCAAGCAGCGTTGGTTAAGCAACTCGATTGCGGCTGCGGCGATGCCAACTGTGCGGATGGCAAGACCTGCACGCATCCCGTTATGCGCCGCACGGGCGGCATATTGAAGAGCGTCTCAGAGAAGCGACCCAATGATGCCTACAGCACAGCCAACGGCACGCCCAATGTTGTGGTGGCCAGCAAGGTGAGTGGAGAGCAGCAGCAGGAAATGGGGATTTGGGGCTTAAGCATCTGTTTGCTTTGCTTTGCAGCTGTATTCACGTTGGTCGGAGCGACACAGGCAGCGTGATGCGACCTTGCATCTGGAAAATTCGCACGCGCAGTTCCACAATGCCACGCAGCAGCTGCCACAAGAGTCGGCGATCAAATTTCAAATCATTCCCCAACAGCAGCAACAACAGCAACAGCAGCAGCAGCAGGCCAATCACAACGAAGGCAGCTATCAGCAGCAATATCGTGGCGCCAATCAGATGCTGGCCACAAGAAACAATCTGATAATACAACAACAGCAGCAGCAGCAACAGCAGCAGCAGCAGCAGCAACAACAATATCAACAGCAGCAGCAGCAGCAGCATCTGAACTTGCAGCGCTTCGTAGCTAGTCACAATCAAAGCAATCAAAGTCATAATCAACTTAACAACAGCAATAACAGCAACAGCTCAGCACATTTAAATCATCGCCTGCAAATTGCCAATACAACAATAACGGCAACAACAAGGGAGGCGGCAGCAGCAGCAGCAGCTGTAGCTGCAACAACAACAGCAGCAAATGTCATGGATACGGAACTAATTGAAAACCAAAGCCAGCAGCAGCAGCAGCAGCAGCAGCAGTTGACCGCAAATAGCAACAAACTGAGCCACAATACAAATAACAGCAGCAATAAGCAATTAACAGTAGCAACAGCAACAGCAACAACAACAAACCAAGCAACAACAACAGCAGCAACAGCTCACACAAACAACGAATTAAATGTCATAAACAACAACAGCAATAACTTTATATACAATCAACAGCAGCAAGCCAACACTCAACAGCAGCAACATTATTATAAATTGCAACAGACACCAACCCCCAGCAGCAGTTGCAGCAGCAGCGGCAGCAGCAATCAACCCCCAGTTGAGGCTATGTGTATGTCACCTGAGCATCACAGCAGCAACAGCAACAGTAGCAATAACAACAACAACAACAACAACAATAGCAACCATCAACTTGGAGCAACAGCAGCAACGTCTTCCGCTGGCAATACTCCTTCCACATCAGCAACATCATCCACCTCCAGTTCCTTACAGTCGATTATCGATGGCAATCAGCAGCAACAAATTACAACGACAACAGCAGGAGGAGCAGGCGGAGCAGCAACAGCAACAACAACTTGTGATAATTTAATGAGCGCCAATGCGCACGCTGAGGTAAGTTTTGACCGCAAATCAACTGCATTTATGTCTATTTATGCTGATTAAATTTAACTGACAGCTGGAGTTGGGCGGCAGCAGCAGCAACAGCAGCGAGCAGCAGCAGCAACAGCAGCAGGCGTCTAACAACTATAGCGTCAACAATCAGGCAACTGATGCCCAAATACTTAATGGTTGTGCCAACTACAGTGCTTCCAGTGACAACAGCAGCCAAATTAGTGACAGCAACAGCAACAACAACAGCAGCAGTCGCAGTCGCAGCAGCAGCAACAGCAACAACAGCAACGACGATGAGCCCCAGGCTGAGTCAATGAGTTTCTTCAATGAGACATTGGATCTATCGCACGAGGATATACAACGCACGCTCATTGCTAATATGCCCTACAGCAACAACAGCAACAGTCAAACAGCAGCAGTCGTCGCTGCGGCGGACCCAACGACAGCAGCAACAGCTAGCAGCAACAGCAACGAAACAGCTCAGCAGCAACAGCAGCAATCAAATGAACGCGAAGACGACGATACGGCTGATGTGTTTGCCAATTTGGATGCGTTTGATATGCTGGTTGAGTTTCCCGAACTGGATCTGGATGATAAGCAGGCGTTGAACAATACAGCCGTCGAGCAGGTGCATCATCAGGCCGGTGGCTCCTACCTAGCCACGCCCCAGCCCACAAGCACGCAGCGAAAGCTGCTCAACATTTGTGACTTCAGTCCGGAATGGTCCTACACGGAGGGCGGGGTCAAGGTGCTCGTGGCAGGTCCTTGGACTAGTGATGGAGGCTGCTACACGGTGCTCTTCGATGGACAGCCTGTGCCCACAGTGCTCGTCCAGGAGGGCGTCTTGCGCTGCTACTGTCCGGCACATGAGGCCGGATTGGTTACCTTGCAGGTGGCATGTGATGGGTTCCTGGTCTCCAATGCGGCGATGTTTGAGTACAAGTTGTCGCTGCTGGCGGATGCGCCATTCGATGCCAGCAGCTCCAATGACTGCCTCTACAAGTTTACTTTGCTGAACCGTTTGTCTACCATCGATGAGAAACTGCAGCTGAAGCTGGAGAATGAGCTCACAGTAAGTGCACCGACTCCCTGCCTATTAAATAGAAGGTCCTCTCTCTCAACTATGACCCTTCCCTTTGCAGTTCGATCAAACTTCCCTTTTTCTTGAGCCCAACTTCGAGGAGAAGCTGGTGCTCTATTGCCATCGGCTCACGAAGCACGCTTGGAGCACGCCCAGCACGGGCGCCAATTGGAGCGTTGGCTTGCGTGGCATGACCCTGCTTCATCTGGCCGCCGCCTTGGGCTACGCCAAGCTGGTGGGCGCCATGCTCAATTGGCGCGCAGAGAATCCACATATCATACTGGAAACGGAGCTGGACGCACTTAGCCAGGATGTGCATGGCTTCACGCCCTTGGCTTGGGCCTGTGTTCGTGGCCATTTGGAGTGCACTCTGCTGCTCTACAAGTGGAATCATAATGCTTTGAAGATCAAGACGCAGGCACAGCAAACGCCACTCGATTTGGCCAGCATGAAGGGCCACAAGCAGCTGCTGCAGCAGCTGTGCCGGCTTGAAAAGGAACGCTGCCGCAAGCCCCAGCCACGCGGCGGACTGGCCAATCTCTCCATGAACCTGGCCGTCGAGGCGGCCACTGAGGAGTCCAGTTATAGTGTGTACGAGATGGAGTTGCAGCGCAGACATGACGGAGTCTTCCTACGACCTGTGGCGCTTCATAGGTAAATTTAAAAAGCGGAGTAGAATTGATGCAGTTGAGTTGGTTGTATATATGGACAGATGACAAACGATTCTCTTAATATAGAGAGTTTTGACTATTGTGTACGTACATCTAGATCTATAATCCATTTTGATGGAACCTGTTAATCTTCTATGTTAAATAATTTATCAAAGTGGTATAGTTAGTGGTATAGTATAGTATAGTTACTGAACTCTCACTTCTGCCGTCAGTGTTATACAATAAACCCATTGAAGAATCAGGGCAGTAGGAGTTCTGTAAGACCCCATAAAATATATATCTATATTCCTGAGTCAATATTCGTCCGTCTGTCCGTAGTTCATAAGATCAAATATTTAGCTTCTCCTTTTCTTTTAAGTGAAATTCTCTACATCTCAAAAGATATTCTGAGTAATAAGCTTATATTCTCTTCCAGCAATCAAAGTCCACCAAATAACAGCAGTCGCTACTCGAAGCGCTCTTCCATTGACAGTGGCATCAACATGGATATGCGCAGCAAATCTGGAAAGCCATTAGCTAGAATGCACGGGTAAGCTATATACCAACTACATATGTCAAACTAGATCAAAACTATAAATATTTGTGTTTTTTAGTAACTATGAGACACATGACAGCTATGCTCTGGGCGTGGATTCCCCTTTGGATTCGCTGAGCGGCAACAATTGTTCCGGTCTGCTATCGCCGATGCGTAAAATGGATTTCGCTCTATGTAAGTTGAGGGCTGGCCATCAAGAGCTAATGCTCTCTGTTAGATAAACTCTTTACTGTGTGTACGATTGTATATGAATGCTATAAAAACCGAAATTCTAAACACCAGGCGAGGTATCCACGGGCGAATCGAGTCCCATACACGACAAAGACATCGATTGCGATGACAATTCGACGAGCGTGACTGACACAACTTTAAATAATGAGCTCAACGATGCGGTCGTAGGTTAGTCTGAGGAAGCTGTCTATCAATCTCTCTCTCTCTCTCTATGCTAACCACTTAACGTAATGTCGTAATAATGTAACGTAACAATCCAAAGGGGGAGAAGCGCTGGCCATCATCAAATCTAATATGCATTTTGTGTATAGCTCGCTCGCTCGCTCGCTCTATCTCTATATCTGTCTCTCTTATATATATATATATTTCTCGCTGTCTGTCTCTCAATGTTGTTGTTGTTGGTTGCTGTTGCTAATTGTTGTTGTTGCATACATATATAGAAAAATACACAGACACACACACACACCTACACACATAGCGAGCCCTGAGCTCTGAGCCTCTTAATATCCAAAATTAATTTATATAAATGTATCGGATGCTGTTCTTGATGTTTGTTTTAGCTATGAATATGCATATGAGTGTATTCATAAAACGATTTATGGTATCGATGTAAATACTCTATGGGTGTCTCACAAACACAGAGATAATTAACTATATATACATATATATATATATACGTTCGGCATATGTATTTGTATTTCAGTAGAACTAATCTTAAATGTGTGTTTTTATCGATGCATAACACTAACACTAATACTAAAACTAATATTGAGACTAATACTAACACTGACACTAATACACACACACTCACATATATACATACTCACACACATGCATACATACACGCTGTATATTTACACCCAAAATGTGTTCATTCTGTAAATATTAAGTGCGTGTGCGTCTGACTATTGGAGAACTAACACATGCAAACATATAAACGTGCTCATCAACGAGGGTGGCTTGAAGAATTACAAATTTCTTAGAATGTGAAAACAAAACTGAATCAAATGAAACCATGAACATCAATTCAAGTAATCTAACCAACTTTATACAGTTGCAACTGTTAACTTCTCAAGCTGCTCTCGTGAAACTAACTCTGGTGCTTGTCGATGTATATTTAAACACAGAGAAACAGCATTATATGTAGACTCTTTAATTGGTCTGTGTAAAGCGTAGTATAGCACAATTCATTTTATGTGGCCTACTTGCAGGGGACTCGGATGCAAAAGTTTTAACGCTAGCGGAACATATTATAGCAGCCATGCCAGATAGGATCAAGGTGAGTGAGATATGATATATACATGTATATTCTATAAGCTAATGTATGTCTTCTCTTTGCAGAACGAAGCACATGAAATGATGGTCTTGGGCAGCCCCTTGACGGAGCCGCTAACCTCGGAGTCGTCGGCACTGACAGATAGCTTTATGGATCCGCTGCTCGACTCGTTGCCCAATACGCATTTCGATAGCGATTTTAGTTTCGATTTTCATGACCACAGCTATCGATATCATGATGTGAGCACACCTTGCTCTAGTCTGAGTCCCGCCAGTTCGGGACCTTTGCAATCGCCGGCTAGCTATTCCATACTCGGCACAGATCCTTCGGTCAGCTCACCTAGTCCGCCGCCTTCAACAAAGCAATTGACGGAGTTTCTGCACGCTTCCAGCATATCGCAATATCCTTTCGAGGCCGACTTCTCGAAGCTAACGCTCACAGACACCGAACAGCGCGAGCTCTACGAGGCAGCCAAGTGCATACAGAAGGCATATCGTTCGTACAAGGGCCGCCAGAAGATGGAGGAGCAGAATAAGGAGCGTACCGCTGCAATCGTTATACAAAACTATTATCGTCGCTATAAGCAATACGCTTACTACAGACAGATGACCAATGCAGCTCTAGTCATACAGCACGGCTATCGGTCGTATCGACGCAACAAGCGCTTCAAGAAGTCCCAACTGGGCACTGGCAGCGAACAGGGCAGCGTTAGCAGCAATTCCCAATGCCTGTCCAGCTTCTACGATCACTACAAACAGGATCAGCAGCAACAGCAGGAGCTCAGCTCACAGCCCAGCACGCCCAAGGAGACGAGTCCGTCGGGTCCCTTGAAGTGAGTGAAAGTTTCATACATTTAAACCTGTATCTAGATATATATCGAATAAAAATTATTTTCTATAACCATATCTAATCTGTATCTCTACACAGGCGTACATATTCGCAGTCGACACAAAATCAGGCTGCCAGAAAAATACAACAGTTCATGAGACAATCACGCATCAAGTAAGTCATTATATCCTATATCCATATCCCTATTTATACCTAAGCTATATACATATACAAATAAGCTAAGTTTGGGTACTCAAAATTTACTTATATAAACATCTTGCACGCTAGCATTTGGGATAGCAACTTGACGACTTTGGTAAGATGTTAATGGAGTAGTATCGATTAAGTAGTAGTGCTATCGATAGTTTACTGTATTTATAATTTTCTATTTGTCGATAGCAAAAAACAAAATTTCTAAAAGAAAATAAATAGTCGATACTTTTAGTTTATCTATTATTAGTTAGCTCAGTATTATTTATCCAATTAAATCATCATTATATAAATACTAATATATTTTATTTGCTTATCTATATAGACTACAGAGAGAGCGAGCCGAAAAAGAGAAGCTGGTGCACCAACGCAGGGCGGAATACCTTCAAAACTTGCAGTATCAAGGGCAACAGGAAATGGCAGTATGCCATAGTGAGAATAGGTAACCTCTAATTCTATAGCAATTGCAATTGTATATAAAATGTGTATTCTTTTATCTTACAGCAACAATAACATCAACAATCTACAGCATATGCAATCCAATCAATGAGAGCGAAGCGAAAAGAGAAGCAAAAAATATATATGGAATAAAAACTATGTTCAATAAGAATTTATTAATAGCTTTAACAACTGAGTGAAACTTTCTACTTTCATAATTGTTTATTAAGACACGCAGCACCTCTTGTAGTGGAACTTTTCGTTTTTGACTTGATAATACTAATATATATATATCTATATGTATAAATTATATATGTAATAGCAAGATCTGCACTTTTATTCATTTGCATAACGAATTTTAATATACATATATATATATATATATATATATGAAACGATTGATTTTCTGAAACTTTGTAAAACGTAGTTTTAGTATTTTATAAAACAACAACAAAAGCAACAAAAAATCTTCGCAAAAGAGATATGTAGAGAGCTCTACTTTTCCATTTGTCAACTCAAAAGAACTTATTAACGAAGCCTTCGAAAAACTTTTTAACTCCAAGTATAGCAAAAGAAATTAAGTCTTAAATACTTTAAAACCAAATAATAGAAATCAATATAAAACATAGATATAATTCTAAATATATACATGATATATGCTATATGCCTAGTAGTTACATTTGTATATATATCAAATTAGCTCTAATTCGAAACCTTAAACAAAAACTTTGAACTAATTTATTGTAATTGTATTTAAATTTTGTGCTCTGCTTGTTTCTAAAACAGCGTGTAATAATATCTAAAAGCATTAATTCTCGATTTTAATCATATATACATATATGAAAATATCTAGCTATATATAGTATTATATATTATACTTAAAGCTCAGCTCGAAAGTCCAAATGTTGTTGTTGATTTCTAAAATCGATAGAGCAAAAACAAAGTATCACATTAAACACTTTTTTTTTCATTTCCTTTTTCTAATTTTTAGCTGTACTTTAAGATTAGGTATGCGCTATATATATATTTGTTTAACGCAAGTACTTAAATCCAAGTCTGTCAACTTTATGTGACTTTTGTAGTCTAGCAATAAAAAATAGTTATAAAATAATACAAAAAAATATATCCTATGCATGCAATCGATAAACCGTACTATATACATATATATAAATAACTGTTCAATCTTTAACCAAATACATTAGGGAAAAGTCGATTTTCGCTATTCAGAACTAAATGTAACAATACAAGAATTTTTGTAAATTATTTTTGTCCGTCCACATTGTTAGCTTTCATAAACAAAAAGATATATAAATAAATATATAGTAATATATATATATATATGTATATGTACTGTATATATTAAAACGTTTTCTGAGCAAAACTCGTGAAACTTGACATACATACAATTTATATAGACATACCTCCAGCACGCCTCAGAAAAATGAAAAAGTAAACATTGAAAGAAATCTTGTCATATATATAATATTAAGAATTGATAGAAACACACAGCCACACATACATACACATACACTTCAATTTCTACGACATGTGCAGAAAGAACTCATTGCATTTGGGCTGTGAGTTAATCTTTATAGATATATCTATCTACTCTATCTATCCCTAGACATATTTGTTGCGGGCTTGCAGCTAGAGCCAATTCTATAGATCGATTTTCAATTGTTAACTATATTCAAACTTACCAAAAAAAAAAACAAGTTCATTTTCCGCACCTACTCTTAAAACTTTTCAATTGCATTTCTTTCAATATATATACTATATATATATATAACTGAACTACTTTATGTACTTAAACGAAACTAATCTGAAATGAAGACTAATTAAAGATTTTCTCTACTTAATGACTTATAAAAATATATATAATCATAAAAATGAATTGCAATCAATTTTTAGAGCTAGAAATAAAATACTATCTAAAGCTCTTTTGTTATGTTATTGAAATGTAAAAAAAAATAAAAAATAAAAAATAAGCAAAAAAACATAAATAAGAACCTTTGCAATATTTGCACATACTTCTATATCTAAAACTAATACAACAACTACTACTACTACATACACATAAAACAAACACACACACATACACACTCTATACTAAACTCTAGTAAAAAAAAAAAGTAAAAACTTAAAGTACCTTAAGCCAATTGGCACTAAAAACTTAAAACTAATAAAAATCAATTTAATTTTAATTATGAAAAAAATTGAAACGAAAAAATAAATAAAAATCTATCCCCTAGCAATTTTAATAGGTCTATGCTACAAAAAAAAATTATATATATATATTAAAATCATAACAAAATGTCCTAAATGCTAGTTTCATAGTATCCACATTACCAAAAAAAAAAAAAAAAACAAAACTGTTATATTATAAAACGAAAACTATTAACTCTTAAAAGAAAAATCTAAACTAAACTAAACAACACCAATTGTTGATATTCGATTAAACATTTTTATACTTGCAACTTTAATCTAGCTAAAATTGTTTTTGGTATTCACATATCTGTTGAGAATGAATTGGAGGATTGAATTCTTATAGCTAGACTATATCCCTAAGAACTTTCAAAAAGTCTTTAAGAAAAATGATAATATAACTTTAATTAAAACACCAACTACATTTATGTTTGCTTTACTCTATATATATTCTAAATTTCGCACCGGAATTTGTAGAATTCTAAAAAATAAACAAAAGTCAAGAAGATGCAGCAATTGTTAACAGAAGCAAGAACAACTGAAAACAAAACACTTTTATGTCACATATTAAAATATATATATATATATACATCTACGTTATGAAATATTCAACATCAACTATATATATACATCTATATATGTATATATGTATATGTAACATTTTATACTTGTAAGAGCAAGTATAATTAAACGTGAATTCAAAAAGAAAAATAATTGTATAATTGCTATATGCTAAAATATATATATATATATATATAACAACTATATATATAAAACCGACTTTCCAGTTTATGTAAAATTGTAATTAAATTCAATAAAGTTTAATTCAACACTTTAGTTGAACTGAATTATATAGAATTTACTTTCTGCCCAGGGAATACGGTTATAAACAGAGTAAGTTAAGGGAACTGTATCCTCTGTATAGTATACATTCATTCTTATACTCCTAAGAGTACATGTATGCTCTTATACACTTACACTCACATATCCATTCTCTTATAATCCCAAACTGGTCTTATACTCACATACTTATAAATACCCACACATACTTTATACTAATATATTTTCATATTATAATCCCATCTACTCTATACTCTTACAATAGTCTTCTAATCAGATATTCTTATATTCACATACATATCTTTACAAGTATGCCCTTATACTGCGTTAAGGGAAGTCAGCGACACCGCCAACAACATCATGCCCGGTTTACACATTTTTAATGGGCTCAAGGCATAAAAAGTGAACTTATCAACGTCATGTGTTTCCTGTCACACCTCCCATTAAGAGCCCAAGCCCTAAGATACCCTTTTCCTAATTCTTGATAACTTAATAAAACCAATTAGTGAACAATTTGTCTGGCGCCGTTAACCCTTGGCCTATCGCCAGGGTGAAAGTCAGCAGACGAGTCAAAAGAAAAACCTTGCAACATGTTGTCGATAAGAGCTAGATTTTTACCTGCCCGCGGCTGCAGCTGTTGCTAGAGTGTTTTTTCCACTACTCCACCTTTCCTTAGCTCAATTAACACCTGAGCATGTTTGAGCCTCTATTTTCGTATCTGTTGGCTGCATTGTTGCCTAATTACGTAGACAATGCCAAATGCCAAATCCATTCGCAGCGTCTTGTTAATACAAATCTGCTTGCCCGTAATTGGATGCTGCTTGTGCATATTATATTGGACTGACGCCCAAAGCCTTCCTGCCTTGGCTCAATTTACACCTGTTTTATTGCCAATCGCTGTTTAGCCCAATTTACTTCAAACACAAACAACATATCAAATGTTCTCTCGCTTCAGTTCTATCTATGACAAATGCGATTTGTTGCACTTATTTGTTATTAGAGATGGGAGCGTGAGTAAGAGAGGTGAATACGAACAGAAATTTATAACAAATAAAGTCGATTAAAAGAAGGCTTCAAGTTACTCTAGAATGATTACGACTTTAATTTCTCAAGTTCTATGACTTAAGAATTATCAAAGTATAAGCACAAGAGTATCTGAAATCATATAGTGGTAAATATTTATAGACTATGAAAAGAGGGAGCCTAAAAACTTGACTAATAAAAGTTAGAATATGTATATTTTATTCCCAACTTCTTTTAAAGCGCTAATCTGCTCTTTTGTCTTGCTTTCTAAAGACATAATTAGTGGCTCTTTGTCAACATAAACTTTGTTCGCGTTATATAACGCCTAGTTCGTGTCATGTCACGCGATCCTCTCTAGCAGCAATAGATGATGTGATTTGTTATCGTTACGTGTCCATTCCGGCCAATGCGTCTGCATTGTGCCTTTCAGATGGGATCGTTCCACTGGCTGTTGCCTGACACAGCGGAAGCGGGAAATGTGAAACCAAGCGTTGCTCTATTGAAATTCCCGTTGTTACAAACAACAACAACAACAACAACAACATTCATAACAATACCAGCTATATATGAAATAAAAAATATATGTATATAAAGATTTTATTACGCCCACAATTTGCTTTTTGTTTGTTTGTTATTTGAACTCCAAATTTGTTTATTAGCTGGAAATTCGGAGTTATTATTTTATTGTTTCACGCTTCTGATTTTTATTATTTTTTTTTTTTGTAGATGCCCTGAACTCGTTGGAAATAGGTGAAAGGGGTATAATGTTTTTCTTAGAGTGAATGTTACAAGCAAAGAGAGGTAGGATTGACTCTGGTAGTATATGAGCTTAAGTGTATATGGGTATACAATTTTTAATCAGGTTTAAACTGCTGTAAAACTCTCCACTTTGATAAATCGCATTTTTGTATTATAGAATTTTTCTTCTAGGGTATTTCCTAGTCGGTAGCTCCAGCTCTTACTCACTTTTTATGTGTCTGGTGGTCAAGTTGCAGTTGCTTTTATTGCAGTGAGAGTACAATTTGAATACCCATCAATTAAATAGTTCCACAAGCTGATTCTTCATAACTCTAGAAATGGAGCACATATCAAAAGACTTAAGTTAAAAACTTGATTGATATGAAAAAAGTGATTTTCAATTTACATGAAAATGACTTGATCCTACTTGATGAATATATTCAACAGCAATTCGCATAAATAAGCTAAAATCTCATTCTCATCAACTAGCTCTTAAAATGACTAACTAATCAAGAATCGATTGGCTGTCGTAAAAAACATCTATGCAGCTATTTTGCCATAAAATAATTATATTGTATCTGTCTTTTTTTTCTTTAACAATCTTAGCACATAATAAAAGTCATCGTAAATACTATTAGCAATAGACTCTACAGTATGTGGGTCAGGTGATGATCAATATATCAACATTAATTGAAAGCTTTACACGTGTGGAATGTAATCTAAAGACTTTTGCTCAAATATGCTATCATATATACCCTGTAATTAGAAGACTTACTGACTCAGAGCCTTGCTATACATAAATCTAAATGTCCTACTTATGTCTGACTCATATCTTCAGATATTTCCCTTTACGATTCTTATATACATTCCCATCACTTTGGCACGTCTTCGTTTGGCATGCAGTATTTATTGAAATGCCACAGCTGTCACGACAATGAGCTGTTAATCTAACCACTCCAAGATTACCAACACAATTGGCAATTTAATTTAGATGGGCAGAGTGAGAGAGAGAGAGAGGGAGACAGAGAGAGACAGAGGGAGAGTAAGAGCCCCGCAGGGCTTTTGATAGCGAAGAGCGAACTGTTGACTTGGTTCATCTTTCTAGGAACCAAATTACAGTTAATGTTAGCTGATGACGAGACACGTTTGCCAAACTGCCAAACGTCTAACACTGCCTGACTAAGATATACCCTGAACATAGCATTAGCTTGGCCAAACCTATTCTTATGTATATAAAAGAAAACTATCATAGCCAGCAAACACATTTTCAATGGGTATAAAAAAGCGTTACTAACAATCGAAACTAAGTATAGCACTCGATGCCAGACAATGGGCCATGACGAACACACTACATATATCGTTGTTGTTATTACCCACGGCTGTTCTTGTTGTTGTTGTTGTTGTCGATTTGTTGAGTTATGAACTGTGTTATTGCCTGTCAACGCTGCTGAACAAAATTGTGTATTTAAAGTTAATTGCATTTAATGAGACAAACTCTGCTTAAAATGTCATCAATTACATGCGCATAGGCTAAGATCGAATTTATGTGTATCTATATAAATATAAACGCATATACATATGTATAGATAGAAATAATATATGTATATATAGCAGGAGATTTATGCAACACGAAAGCCAAGTTCAGAATTTGCATAAATGGTAAATCAATTAAAAGGCGACAACTCGTATCCAAGAAATGCATTAGAGTTTGACACAGAAAGAGAAAGAGAGGGATAGAAGAGTAGAGAGAGAGAGAGAGAGAGAAGTTGTTACTGCAGTAGCTGCTGCAGTTGCATTTGGTTGTCTTGGACACGGCAGGTAGCATTAATTGAAGCTCCCCCAACCACTTTGCCCTCACCTTGTTGTTGCCGTTGGCAAATGTCAAGCTGTTTTGTGACTACCGTGGCAGAAGCGCGTAGCGTAGCGTTTCACAACTGGCCAGTAAATAACCGACAATAAATCACTTTGAACAAATACAAAATACAAAGCAAAAACTAGAAAAAAAAAACACTTTTGTAAAATAGTAAACTGCTAACTGCTGTAATCGCTGTAGTTGTTGCAAATTTAAACAAGTTGTAAATTTGTAAAAACAAAAAACAGAAAGAGAAACAAATGACGAAAAACACTTGTAAATACACATTGATGAACATGATGGGTGTGCGCAAGTGTGTGCGTGTCTGTGTGTATGAAGTGCGCTGACAAATCACCTGTTGGCCATTTGATAAATGCTTGAAAGAGTGCCAGCCCCCTTCAGCCGCAAGCCACAAATTCTTGACATTAACCCACTGTAATGTCTTCTCGGTCCGTTAACACGACTTTTACCCGCATCGATAAATAATTGATTTGATTGCCGTGTCACAATTTAAGTAAGAGATAGCCAGAGAGGCGGATGGGTGGGGGAGGGAGAGCATGAGTGAAGCTTTCCCAGGCCATTATCAGCCAACAATAATGGGCTTTAATGGTACCCCGTACTGACGTCTCAGAATGCCAGAGTTGGGCTTAATTCACGTGCAAAGGATCCTGTAACACAGCGCTAAGCAGCGATCGCTTGCAACATGTTGCAGCTGCCAGCAAACGTCGCAGAGGGCAGCTCAACATGTTGGGCTTGAGCAACTGTTTGCTGCTTGGGTTCGCTACAATTTGTATAGACAAAAAGAGAACTAGGAGATGCGTGAGACTTAGTTGGTTGACTTGATTGTAAAATTCTCTTCTCTTTTGACTCACATTTAAATCGATCAATTTATTATTATTATCACTTACCCAGGAGTTCCTTGATTCTCGCATGTTGAGCTGTAATATAGGAGAATATATGTAGATATGAAAATTCAAGAATAATACATATATAAATTTAATATATATATGAGTAAATGTATGTATTTGTATATAAATTTCTATATATATATTATTAAAATATATATTAATGAACTTATTTATTGCAGAGCTGATTTGCGTTAAAGCTGTTTAATTTACCTATTCCAACTTGTTTACGCATCCCTCCTATGCGATTCTCACAAATTCAAATAAGACTTGTGTCAACTAAAACTTTATTTTCTGGCTATACATAACTTTTAACTATTTTACGATACTCTCTCTGTCTCCAACTTTCTCTCTATCATTTTTTCTCTCTCTCTTTCTCTCTCTATCAACGCTCATTATTAAATTATCTATAAATAATTATCATATTGCATCCAACTCCACTTCAACGTTTCACAAACTTCCATAGCCAACCTCGCTCACTCGCAGCTTCCTCGAACTCAGCTCAAACATGTTCGCTGTGCCAGCTGATTGAATAGTTTTTACAAATTTCATTTCAACTGGCCGTCTGCCAGTTCTTATACGACAAGCGCGTTCAACGGTTGACCCGGGTTCCCAAAAACAAAATCGAAAGAAAAACCCCTAAAACTAAAACTGAAATCGAAACCGTGTGGCGTCGCGTGTTGGGGATCGTTTTGCATTTTGTCGGCTCAGCTCTTTAATTGTGTCACTAATGAGCCGCATTTATGTTAATCTCGGCACCTGGGCCGAGCCCATCTAAGCCTTTCAAGCGGTCAGGCCGACAACGATGCCAATGCCGACGACAACGGCGACGACGACGACGATGATGTCGACTCCTGCGGCATCTTTATCGCGCGCTGTGTGAATTAACATACAACATACGAAATACACTCACACGATACAAAGATTTCAAAGTGTCTCTTCTCCTCCCTCTCTCTCAGTCACTCTCTCTCTCCCTCTCTTTCTACCTGTTGAATTCTTCGTTTTTGGTAGTTTTCACCTGCTGCGCCGTTTATGGTTATTGCCGCAATTTGGTTGTGACAGTCGGCAGGCGCTTTATCATAAATTAAAAAGTCGTGTAGTCGCAGAGTCGCACAACTCTCTGCTGTCTGATCAGTGCGAGTGGTGCAAGTGGCGCGAGTGGTGCGTGTGGTGCTGATGCTGATGCTGCCATTGCCGTTGCCGTTGCCGTTGCCGCTGATGAATGATGCGCTGTTAAAGCCAAGTTATTTTGCATGAATGAAATCGCAACGAGACGAGACGTGATAAACGAGCTGCTTCATCAACTCAGCGCTCTCCGAACGATGACTTAATTTAAAATGCCGCTACATAGAAGGTGTTAATTAGCATATGGACAAATACATCAACAACATCAACAACAACAACTATTTCGGCAATCTCAAACTCAAACTCAAATTCAAACTCAGTCTACGATCTGCAGCTTCAGTTTGTTTATTTTTGCCGTCGTCTGCTCTTTGAGCTCGATAATAATAAAAAAAAGCTATCCAATGTCTGCAATTCATCAGTAAAAAGTCTATATATATATGTATATATAGATATATATGTATATACAAACGATAATAAAAAATATGGTGCAAAGCTCAACAAATTTTCTATGGCGAGTTCTTAAGTTTCCGAGCCGCGCATTTAGCATGAAAAGAATATGAGGAATTATTGTATTTCTATTTGCTTTCCCGTTCGTGCTCGTGATTGTGTTTGTGCTTGTGCTAGCTCATTTTCTTTAACGGCGTAGCCATGTGGAAAATACACAACAAACTTTTAATATACTTACTCTGGATTATGGAAATAAGGTATAGTATAAAAACCATACAACAACAAATCTTTTTGTTTTTTTTTTCGATCACTTGGCTTCATTCTTTCAATGAAAGCCGCCGTCTCAATATAGAAACGATCGTCGAACGTTTTGTTCTTATGCTAAATAGTTTTCATTCTTATTTATCGACACTATCGAAATTGTGTTCTAAATAGCTTAAGAACTCTTTTATGGGTTTAGACAAAAGAGAGGTATTAGTGGGCACAGAACAGTGGCTGGATTTGTTGACTAAGCGTGTGATTCTTTACATTACATTCGATTTTTAGACAAAGCTAAAATAGTCCGCCTACTTTAAGTGAAGAGAATAAATTAAACACAAGTTCGATTTAAGAATTCATATATTGTTATATGGTCAGAGCGTAACTCTATCCTAATTCATCTCAATTATTCTTCTTTTATCTCTCCATCAGTATACATCTATTTTTCTAGCCCTCAGTCTGCATAGATATGGAGATTCTCTCTATCTCTCTGTCTATCCCCCACATCCATCTATCTCCATCTATTTATCTGTATCTATCTGCAGTAATAACTGAAATCTTAAGATCAACCGCTAGATAATAATTACAACTTATTGCCCAATCTATCAACCTATATTACTGGGAAACAAATCTTTCGACTAAGATGAGTCAAAGTACACTAATTCTTCCATTGCAAATTGGATTCCCTTCCTAAAAGATAGATAGCTACTAATCAAATAAAATGATTTAATGACTATCCATTTTTGAAAGAAGATAAATAATTTGAGCTTAGATAAATAAGATAAATAAAAGCTCTGTAAATTTGTTGCTGTTTGTCTTAACTGAAATCAAATTTACTGTACATCCATGTCACTTTTATAGCAACTCAGAAAGTCCAGGGTATTCGTTGTGAATTTACATACTGTCTCAGCTAGTTATTTCAATTCAAATCAATTTTTTTTTTTTTTTTTTTTGCTTTCTTGTTTTCTTTTTGCTTATCAATATCAAATCTTGCGCCGTTGTTGACAACTGTTTCCTTTCGATCTCAACAAAGCAACAGTTAAGATCGCAGCGAATCGCTAATTTTTATCGGTGTAACGAGACAAGAAAAATCAGAGAGGAGGAGATAGAGAGAGAGAGAGGGGGGCAAATTACAAGGAGTTGTATGTAAATTGTTATCTAGACGCCCAAACACAATACGCCCAATCACAGCTCAGCTGCTGATCTCGTCGATCGTCGATTCTAGTGGAAAACAGGCAATATAACAACAACAACAACAACAACAACAACTGCAGAAAACAGCGGGAAAACGCTGAAAAATCTCATTAAAATGGGCAATTAAATGATGGCAACAGCAACTAAAACCAACTGACAGACGGACAGCATGACAGACGGATAGACCGCCAGACGGGCGGACAGACAGACAGACGGGCGTGTGTGAGGCAGTTGCGACGAATGCCATTTGCCGAAGACAAACACAGTTTGCCAATCAAAAAACTTGGCTAAAGCAGGAGCAACGGGAGCAGCAACCACAACAACAACAACAACGACAACTGGAAATCAATTTTTGCCATAAACTCATCAACGTGCCCGACTCTCTGTGTGTGTTGTGTGTTTCGGCTGCTATCTAATTGCCTTGGCGCAGTCAGTTGCGAGTATCTAAGAGATACGGCGGCGTCGGCAGCCTCTCGACTTGGGATTGTTCCAGTGGGCTGGTCTTGTGGGCAGCTACGCCGCCGCCGTGGCGGCCAGCTGAACAACAATGCGCATCGGCAGCAGCAGCAGCAACAGCAACAGCAACAACAGCTATGGACAAGTAAGAATGCTCTAGCAAAGTTAATGCCAGACTAGTAAATATCCTGCAGAAAAATAGGATATCAAATCAGCAGAAGAAAGGCAGAGAAAATAATTGGATATGATATTATCTATAACATTTAAAATGATTACCAATATTAATCGATTTGATATAATAAGGGTTTAAAAAAAGGTTGTGAGAAAGTTTAAACTATCTTAGGCTGTCAAAAATCGATTGAATCACATAATTCGATTCAATATCATTAGCTCTTGCATACCCACCTTTCTTCATATTTGTAATGAGTAGAGGGTATGCAAAGGTTTGCTGACCAGTTAACAGGTTGCCCACAAAAGGGTCTTAACCCAGAAAAAACTGCAGCATCGCTTGTAATTGGGGTTACTGCACAATCTTAAAGCGCTCCAAATGGCATGTTGTACAAACAGGAAACACAGACCAACACAGAGTGAGACAGAGAGAAGAAGAGTGAGTGAGAGTGAGAGAGAGAGAGAGAGAGAGAGAGAGAGAGAGAGAGAGGGGCTTGTTACATGCCTTGAACAATTGAAGCTCATGAGCTTGCAACGTGCAGACAAACGCTCAAATTGTGATCAAGATCGTCGTAAGTCGTTGCCAGTTACAAGTCCAAAAATGGCCTTTCAAGTGGTTCCTGTGCTTGCGCCTGCCCCTGTGCCTGTGCCCGTGCCGGAGCTGGCAAGCAGGCGCGGGAGCTGTTGGTGGTGCTCATTGCTTGCCAGGCGGATCGTTTTGTACTTTTAGATGAGTGATCGACTCGAGCACAAACAAAACTATCTGCGCTTGATCTGTCTGTTTGTCTGGCTAGCAGCTGGCTAGCTGGCCGGCTCTTGGTTTGCGACTCTCATTTGGTCAGCTTGTTGTGGCTGCATTTGCCAATTGCCCATGACGAACGATACGTTTGGCCTTACCTGTTGCCATTCGACTAGGGAGACCCTGGTCATACGTCTTTCGCGGCTCAATTACGTCGTTCGTCGTTTTCAGCTTTAGCTGTTCGCCAGGATTGAGTACAATTGTTGCCATTTGCCGTGGCAACGACATATATTTTTCTCTCTCTTTTTCTTGGCCAAGGCTCGCTTTATGCATTGTTGTTTTTTTTTTTTTCCTTTTGGTTTTTATTGATGGCATGTTGAACAGCTTTTATGGGTTTTCTTTTAGTTTGGGCTTGACTCTGTGTGCTATGCTGCCAGTGCCCCGGCACCGCCCACTTTACATTGCAGCTGGACACGAGGCCACAAACTTTCAAATGCCGTGGCAAAACAAAACACAGAAAACTGAAAACAGAAACAGCGCACAAAACTAAGACCAACGCTGCATTTTGAACTGAACTCGGCCTCGTAGTCAGTCGCATTGTTTGAATTAATGTGGCTTTGTGGCTTCCGCCTCCAATTGGCGCTTTATTTTGGCTACACACTCGTAAATTTTCGGCCAGCGGGCAGAGCGCCACGAACATGTCAGCGTTCCATGTAATTACCCACGGCCAACGCAAGCGCCAGGTTCAGGTCCACAACAACAAGAAGAATGCAGTTAAAGATGCAGATGCAGATGGAGATGTAGATGTGCAGACATATATGTAGATACAGATACAGATACAGATACAGATACAGATACAGATACAGATACAGATACAGATACAGATACAGATACAGATACAGATACAGATACAGATACAGATACAGATACAGATACAGATACAGATACAGATACAGATACAGATACAGATACAGATACAGATACAGATACAGATACAGATACAGATACAGATACAGATACAGATACAGATACAGATACAGATACAGATACAGATACAGATACAGATACAGATACAGATACAGATACAGATACAGATACAGATACAGATACAGATACAGATACAGATACAGATACAGATACAGATACAGATACAGATACAGATACAGATACAGATACAGATACAGATACAGATACAGATACAGATACAGATACAGATACAGATACAGATACAGATACAGATACAGATACAGATACAGATACAGATACAGATACAGATACAGATACAGATACAGATACAGATACAGATACAGATACAGATACAGATACAGATACAGATACAGATACAGATACAGATACAGATACAGATACAGATACAGATACAGATACAGATACAGATACAGATACAGATACAGATACAGATACAGATACAGATACAGATACAGATACAGATACAGATACAGATACAGATACAGATACAGATACAGATACAGATACAGATACAGATACAGATACAGATACAGATACAGATACAGATACAGATACAGATACAGATACAGATACAGATACAGATACAGATACAGATACAGATACAGATACAGATACAGATACAGATACAGATACAGATACAGATACAGATACAGATACAGATACAGATACAGATACAGATACAGATACAGATACAGATACAGATACAGATACAGATACAGATACAGATACAGATACAGATACAGATACAGATACAGATACAGATACAGATACAGATACAGATACAGATACAGATACAGATACAGATACAGATACAGATACAGATACAGATACAGATACAGATACAGATACAGATACAGATACAGATACAGATACAGATACAGATACAGATACAGATACAGATACAGATACAGATACAGATACAGATACAGATACAGATACAGATACAGATACAGATACAGATACAGATACAGATACAGATACAGATACAGATACAGATACAGATACAGATACAGATACAGATACAGATACAGATACAGATACAGATACAGATACAGATACAGATACAGATACAGATACAGATACAGATACAGATACAGATACAGATACAGATACAGATACAGATACAGATACAGATACAGATACAGATACAGATACAGATACAGATACAGATACAGATACAGATACAGATACAGATACAGATACAGATACAGATACAGATACAGATACAGATACAGATACAGATACAGATACAGATACAGATACAGATACAGATACAGATACAGATACAGATACAGATACAGATACAGATACAGATACAGATACAGATACAGATACAGATACAGATACAGATACAGATACAGATACAGATACAGATACAGATACAGATACAGATACAGATACAGATACAGATACAGATACAGATACAGATACAGATACAGATACAGATACAGATACAGATACAGATACAGATACAGATACAGATACAGATACAGATACAGATACAGATACAGATTTAGTTTTAGATCTATATGCATCCAGATGATATATGTTGGCATTGCACACATAATCTGAGCCCTGCTTTAATGTTGAGCAGCAGCGGCAGCTACCAGAGACAAAAATAAAGCCCACCGCAGCTTTCAAGACAAGGCGATTGGCACAGCGGTGGGTCGCTTAGACCTAGACGCTAAATATGCACATGAAAAAAGTTGTTGAGGCATCAAAGTAGGTTCAAGGAGAAAATATCTTGGGAATTAGTTTCTCATCTTATGCTATCTATATGGAATGCTTGCCCTAAGCATAGTTTAAAAGGATATAACAAATCTAAATTACGTTGAAATTTTTGTGTTTATAAATTTTAGCAATCAACCTGTATATCTGAGCAACTTCACTTCCTTACATATTTCAATTTCTCGGATATTCTCTCAGTGTATGGCTGGCTGCCCTTTTTGGTATCATGCGTTGCGCTGCTCCTGCGCCTGCCCATAGTTCTGCCAGTTTGCAAGCCCAGTTACGCGCATTTGTCTGCGCTCTGCGCTCTGCGTTGTGGTCTGCTCTGCAACGCCTGCGCGTGAAAATATTAAAGTCATATTTTTATGAGCCTCCGAAGTGCGCATTAAGAGTTGTTTTTGTTGTTGTTGTCGTTGCTGCTGTTTTTTGGTTTCTTATTGACTCGCTGTGCGCGCTTAGGCATTTATGTTTATATGCTCGGGAGACGAGATATAAGTGGTTAGGCTTTTAAGAGTCAGCTTCCAGCATCAACTTCAGCTCCAGCTTCAGCTCCAGTTGGAGTTGTTGTTGTTGTTGGAGCCGTTTGCTAATTGGCGCTGTGGCTAAATTATGCGACTGGCCTAATCCATTTTTAATGATAGCTGCCCCACGAATGCAGCAAATCACATATTCGACTCATTTCAATGATTGGCCAATGGTTTATCGATGGCCCAAAAATATATATATACATATGTATATAAACGAGTTTCGATCTTTTTCGCAAATACCATCAATGCGAAAAGTAATGAAGACAATAAAAAAGAAATACCAATAATAAATATTAACTGCATGGTTAACGCAGAGGCGGAAGCTAGCTACTGGAAAAGCGAGACGTAAAACTGGAACTACGCTTTTTATTTTCGATATATATGGTGATTTGCATTGCTTCATTGTTTTCCTGACATTTGTATTTATTTATTTGTTTAACTAATATATTAAACAAGTTATTTGGCAACCAGCATTGACATCATTCATAGTCTCTGCTTTCATGATTTATGGTATTGAACAAATATGGAAAAAGTATCAAATGTGATATATTAAACAAGATTTTCTCTTATAAAATTATACGCTCAATATATCACAGTCGATGATGATCTCTAGACGTATACCATAAAAGTTTGGCACTCAGCACAGTATTTTTAGGCATTATCAAGATTCAATTAATGTATGCAAATTATTAAGATCTCTAAATATTGTTAAGCAACCAGAAAATAGCAAATTAATACCATGAGAATGATGACAATAGATAATAATGTTGATAATACATTAGAGTATCAATGACAATAATTGTAAGGATAATGTATTATTTAACGTTTCAATAAATTGGCTTACATTGAGCGATTATTACAAAGCATCGCTCCAACTTCCTTCAATTAATTGAGTTGTTTATAATTGAGCCTCCGTCTATGCTTAAGTTAGACCGCCCGCACAACCCTGGCAACCCTGGTGCAATATCATTGATATCAAGTTCATGACAGGTCCTTGCTCTCTCACGCACCACACGTTGAGCTGGGAACAAGAATCTAAATCGTCGCAAAAAAGCAAAAACACAACCAGAGAAAAAAAAGGGTCACGAAATGAAGGCGTAGACCCAAACGCAAAGCCTGTGCCTCGATCTAGAGTCAAAGATAAAAGAGACCAACAGCAGCAGGAAGAGCCGCATAGCTAAGGTTAGGGCAAGGTAAGGTAAGGCCATCTTAAACAAAAACATGAAGCAAAAAACAACAAACAAAAAAGCAAAAGCGGTGCAAAACACAAAGCACAAATCAAGTACACGTGACTCGGACGTCGGTTGACGCTGCGTAAGTGATGCAGAGGCCCGGAGGATGGGTTCGGTTGAAGTTGATGATGAAATTGTCGACGTTGACATGCAACAGGCAGCAGGCAGCTGGCAACACGGAATAGAGCCACATGGAATGGGGCAGCAACGCGCTTCAAGTGGCAACGACAAATTAAATAAGGCACGGCGGAAAAAACAGCGTTTGTGGAACAAAACTGAACAAGCTGCACAAAAAAAAGTCGAGTAAGAGTGCCGTCTAGGCAGCACTGCTCGACTAGAAGATACCCTGAGTATACAAATATACTCTGATATCCTTCTACTCCTAAAATCTCGGTAAAATCAAAGATTTTAGACTTGCTTCTCTTATGCTCATATATTCCCGTATATGCTCATGTTTATCGAAAATATATATGATTCATAGAGCACCAAATGCTTCTTCTTCTATCCCTTACAACAACAAAAACCATATACCCTTTTTACTCATTTCCAATAGGTTCAGGGTATGTGAAAATAAGAACAAAAGGCTACGATGAAAAGAGAGCGATAGCTGTTGCCCATTTGTTTTTGTTGTTGTTGTTGCCTGAGCGTACGTTGTTGTTGTTGTTGTTATTGAGGTGGGCATGACGGTCACGCTGTGCGAACGCACGAAAAGCTATTGACTGACTGACAAACGGATGCGCTGACAGATCGATCAACGTAGTTTAACAAAGTTAAAGTTGAAGGTTGGCAACGGTGGTTTTGGTGGTTCACTGGTTCGGTGGTGCCGACGATGCGATGGTTTGCGACGGCCACTGAAGCATTGCAGCCACACAACAGCCAGTGGCTCATTGTTGTTGCTGTTGCTTCAGCTCTTGCTGTTGCTGCTGGATCTGGTGATCGCATCCTGGCAAGCTCGCCGCGTGGTCGTGCCTGTTAAACGAGCCTAATTATTAGTTTACTGCCAATTTTGGTCTTCGGGGCCTCGGCTGCATGTTAACAACATGTACAACAACTCATGAGCAACAACAACAACAGCAAAAGCAATGAGCAGGAGTGTTACAATAATGGCTGCTAACCAAGGGGATACCCTGTAGATATATTGTACGTGCCCTGCATCAGTATAAAGAAGGAAGAAAATGTTGAACTTTTCTGTGGCAGCAATCGAGCCAGATGCTTATTTAGCTATAGCTCTATTGTTATCTATCATATAATAGTTGGGGAATACATATACTAAATAAGATCGTTGTAGTCCTACACACTTATATAACCTCATTATACCCTTTACAGGGTATATTACTGCAGATTGAACTGAAAACGATCGCCGATTGCTGTTGTTGGCCGTTTCCAGTTTTCAGTTGCCAGTTGAAGGGTTAATTTGGCCGAGGACGTGGATCCACTTTGCTCACTCTGTCTACACTTTCTACCCCCTCAACCCCCTCTACCTTTTCTGTAAACTTTGTAATATCTGTAAATTGATTTAATTGGCCCAATTAAAAATGCGTTGTAAACATGGGCGAAAGCAATGGCCAAAACTGTTGTAGCCCATTGACAAGACAGAAATCGAATCGGACTGACAACAGCAATTCCCTGCCCTGAGGATATTACACAGCTGTGCACCTCTATATATATTTAAATATATACATATGTATGTATACATATGTGTGTAATGAATATGCATAGCTGCTCATGTTTTGGGCGCCTGCGCAGCTGTTTGATTGGCCTTTGGTTGTTGGCCAATCGACATGTAGACAATTGCTCGTTATGCATCCAATGAATGAGGCTATGGAATGCTACTATATTCTATCTGAAAGTGTGATAATGTATCTGTGTGTGTGTGTGTGGGAAGTGGCTATACAAGCTATACATGCCATTCACAAAAGCTCTTCCTACGACTTCAAGAGCGTTTATTGCCTATGACTTGCTTAATCTTTAGAAAACAAGCTTAAAGAAATAGCTGTAAAGTTTTTGTTAAAGACAGGTATTAGATAGTCAATTCTACTTTAATAAAATTATATATAATTATAATCAAAAATTTTAAATATAAGTTAGATATATATCTACTGGTTGAGTAGAGCAAGTAAGCTTAGCTCATTTGATTTTTCTTGGTTTTTCCTTTTAATTTGGAGATCTTTGATAAGTATTTATGTTTTATCATACCTCCTAGGACTCATTCATTTATGTTTCTCGCTCAGCAACAAAATGTATTGCAGTGCATAATTTAAGATTTCATAAACAGTGTTCAATTGTACTCAGCTATTTGCTGAATGCTGCACCAGCAGCACATATTGCAACTGCAACTGCACCAACAACAGCAGAAACGCCATCGTATTAAGTAAACAATAAATTAAATATGAATGTGGATCGATCGATGGCTAAAGAAATATGAAACGAGTAAGAGTGGTGGCAGTGCATGACTAGGAAATACCCTAAGTTTGAAGAGAACTACAAATATACAAAAATTGATGACTCTTGAAAGACTTCATTTAGGTTTAAGAGACTTTGTAAAGCGGCGAAACGAGCAGATGATTAGAGTAACAGAGGGATACAAGAACTGAGGGACATAGGGAGTAACGGACAGACTCGGAGGGACAGATATATACATAGATGCACTCAAGAAGATCGACCTGGTCTCCTCCCATCTGTTGTATACATTGTCATTAAATCATCATACCCTACTACTTCTACATTTTTGCAATTGTATGAATGAAAAAACAAAAGTCGTGCTTACTGCTCAATAAATGCCGCCAGCGATCAATTCATTTCCATTTCAGTTTGCCATTGCCAGGAAAATATCAACAACAATAACAACAGCAACAACAATTGAAAACTGGCCACGAGTCAACGTTTAAAATAAAAAAAAAAAGTCGCAATTGGCCAATGGAAAAAGCAAATGTGCCGCATTCAAAGGCAAGATTAATGCGTTCAAATTGAAGCTGTTGTTGTTGTTGCTATTGTTTTTGTTGTTGTTTTTTTTTTTTTTTGCAGTCAGGTGAGTGAGTGGCATGCTTTTAGGGGGCGTAGACAGTTTTACTGTCAGTTTTAGTCAAAATACAGCCGCCAGCTATATTATTAGCCATAATTACATATGCATCTCAAGCGTCTAATCATGAGGAGAGAAGCTTAAGCCAGACCAAATCAAAAACCTCGCATGTCGAATCGAAGGCTTTAAATGCCAGACAGCTCAGAGCTGCTGACATAATCCACGATAATAAGCAACTAGCTTTCTATACTTAATGCTCAATTGGATTAATGGAGTGCCCAATAAATGACTTGCAAATTGCCAGCTATGCGAGCTCAGGAATTTCTCTTGCAGTTGTTAGGAAAATATACTTATTTATAGGAAGTATTCGACATTGATGAGGTTTGCAAAGGGGACAAGACAAGAGAAACTTCAAGGGGTATAATAGGGAAAATCGAAACTAGAAGAAATATACATTTATCTACAATTTACAGGATATTCAGCATATAAAGGCTATCATTAATATATGAATTTTCATTCCGCTTTCTCGTCAGATTAGTATCCAGCTTTACGTCTGTCATGCTCTGCGGCCGCATACCCGGTCTGACGATGGGCCAACGTCAGCTATGCAGCGAGATGCCCGATGCACTGATCGCACTAGGTGAGGGCCAGCAGCTCGGCGCCCACGAGTGTCAGCATCAGTTTCGTGGCCATCGTTGGAATTGCTCGGAGGTGTGGCAACGCAATGTTTTCTCACATGTTGTGCCAATAGGTGAGTAGACAGACATAGAGACAGAGAGAGAGATAGAGAGAAGTTAAAAGAGATGCTCGCTGATTTACAATCTGTGAAACATCCCTAATATACTCGGTCAAGTATACGCTCTATCTTCTCTGACATACCTATCTAATATATTACTCTCTAAGTAGCTTCTATGATATGCCTATATAACGATTCCTGTATGCACTCTAAGTAAAGTATTTCTAAAATACGTCCTATGATGACGTACTCTTTATTATTAATATACACCTAACTCATCTCTCACTCTCTCTCTTTCTCTCTCCTTCATCGCTCTCTTCTAGCTTCCAGGGAGGCTGCTTACACCTATGCAATAGCCAGCGCTGGTGCTGCCTATGCAGTGACTGCAGCCTGCGCGCGAGGCAACATTTCGCTCTGCGGTTGCGATGTGCGGCACAAGACGTCGCCGCCGCCGGAGCCCTGGAAATGGGGCGGCTGTTCTGCAGATGTGGAATTCGGTATGCGTTATACGCGTAAATTTATGGACGCACGTGAATTGGAGCGAGATTCGCGTACGCTCATGAATTTGCATAATAATCGCGTGGGGCGCACGGTGCGTATGCATAATATTTCGAATATAAATTTTTAATAATCATTTTTTATACACCCCCGCCTGCTCTATCAGCTGGTTAAGAAGCTGCTGCGTACTGATTGCAAGTGCCATGGCGTCAGCGGCTCGTGTGTCATGAAAACCTGCTGGAAAAGCCTGCCGCCCTTTCGCCTGATTGGTGAGAAGCTAATGCAAAAATATCAAAAAGCCAAAACTGTGCAGGCCCTGAGAGGCAAACGTGGACTGAGATTAGTATTAAGCAGGTGAGTAGAGAAGAAAAACTCCTGTCAATAGCGTCTCTCATCTCCATCAACTCTCACACAGAAAGAAACAGCAGATGGCGCAGAAGGTCTCACTGATGGCACCCAAACGCATGGAGCTGATCTATTTGGAGGCATCGCCCAATTATTGTGAGCGCAGCATTCAAACGGGCACGTTGGGCACAATGGGTCGCATTTGCAATCGCACTGGTCATGGCCCACAGAGCTGTGATCTCTTGTGCTGTGGGCGGGGCCACAATACACAGCGCATACAGCGAAGTCAGCAATGCAGATGCCAATTCCATTGGTGTTGTCAAGTGGAGTGCGAGGTGTGCGACGAGAGCTACGAAGAGTTCACATGTAAATAGAAATTAGTTTGTCCGCATTGAACAGACAGACAGACAGACAGACAGCTAAGCCAGTAAAAGATGCAAATGTTGCTAGTATTACTTAGTTACGAATAGTTCTTAATGATTCTAATGTTTCTAGTATTATGCGAAATTTCTTGTATTACAGACCCACACATACACACACACAAACACACTCTAACTGTAAGTCTCACTCAAACACAGACATTTACAAATAAATAGTTTGAATAATGTTTAAAACCTGCGTGCTTAAATAATTTTATTTTAATGTGAATCAAAGCAAATAGTAAGTATTCAATATATGAAGAGTTTACTTCATTTCATGAAAAGGAGTTTTGCAATTGCAAATGACGACATTTATTAAAACTCCCCATGTAAAAAGGTCTGATAAAAATTAATTTAAATATATTTATTTTTACTTTATTATTTCTATAAATACAAATATTTCAAAATTCTTATATATATTTCTATATATTTATGGTGTTTCTCATGATAAAATTTCAAGTAAATTACTTTTACAATAAATCGTAGCATACTTTTAGGTCGTTAGTTTTAATTCAAGGCATTGCCAGCATTAAAGAAAACGCATGCAAACGAAACGTAACAATTCAAATGCCGTTACGTATTAGTGTTACTGCACACACACTCAACATACGTAGCGTCAGCAGGCGAAAACGTAACGGACGCCGTTGCAAAGGAATTTCATATTTTACTATTGGAATTTTCATTTAGCCGCACAATACAAAACGCAAAGACAATCAACCAAGAGAGAATGTGAGAGCGATAGAGAAAGAGAGAGGAGAGATGGACTGTAAGAGAGTAAGAGTGAGTGCTGAGAGAGTAAGGGAAAACTGCGCGAGCGCGATAAAAATTCATTGATTGCAATCAGGAAATGCCGAGCAAACACAAACGCCAAATGCCGAATCTGCTCTTCACTATAGTTGCCAGCAGCAGCAACAACAACAACAACAACAACAACAACAACAACAACAACGGCAGCAGTACTACGAAACTCACCTCGGAGCGAATCGGACGACCACGACTACGTCTACGTTTTTGGCTATGGCTTATATGTGTCGACTATAACAGCGACTGACACGAGCGAACAGCGCTCAGTACATTGAGGGTAGTTGTTAGTTGGACAACGGCATTGCCGAAAAAAAAAAAAAAACAAAATACCAAAAAATAAATTACATATACATACATATATATATATATATATACATACATATATACATATGTGAAAAACGGGCCCTACAAGCTGCCGCACAACACAATTTTTTGGGTTAGATTATACACACACACACACAGACACATACATGCACATCTATGTGTGTGTGTGTATCTGTAAAAGTATCTTTTAGCAGCAATACAAAAAAATAACGAAAAAAGCTAACAAAAAAGGCTAGACCAAAAAAAAGCTTCGTGTAATTTTGTGCAAAATAAAAAATGTGAAAAAATTATTAGAGAAATTTGCAAAAAATCACAAAAAATTAAATGTGTATATGTGTAGGCTGATATGTGTGCGTGAGTGTAAGTGTATGTGCGTGTGTGTGTTAGCGCGTGTGTGCGTGTATAGTAGCAATTGTGCTTTAGGCCGCAACTGCACCTTGGATACACAAAAACTGATTTCCTGCAAAATTGTGCGAAAAGAAATGATAAAACCGAGCAAAAACTGATGTTTTAAACTTACATCAAGCAGACATCAAGCTGGACTCAAACATCAAATCAAACACCAAGAAACATAGTCGATTTTATAGGCGCAGCTATAACCAATATATTATATTGGCCATGTTAAACGCATATCGATTGATGGAAGAAGAGAAGGAAAAATTTATTATAAATTGCTTCAACCTACATATAAAGCATACACACATACACACATACGCACAGCTATACGCTGTATAACAGTAGACACACACTGTGAAGTTGGGGATAGGCGCGCGGGGGCGTGTAACATAATGTAGCTAGCGTAGAGCGCGTGGGGATGGGAGCCAGCAATGACAGGACGGGGGAAGCGAGGGCCTAGGGTTCTGGTGGCCCTTATGTCGTTAGCTTCGTTTAGTGGTTCGTTCGGTTCGTTACGCTAACGTTACGTAGTCGCTTACGTTGCAACGTAGCGCGCGCACACACTCCGGCAACTCCGTGAAGCGCACAACTCCCACTCTCAGGCGCTCACCGCTTTGGCCTCTGTGTGTATGGGTGTGCGTGTCTCTGTGTGTGGGCGCAAATGTGTGTCAGTAGCTGAGAGAGAGAGCGAGAGAGAAGCAGAGAGCAGTGACTGATTGTGTGAATGACAGAGAGAGAAAGAGAAAGAGAGCCCACATAGCAGTGCTCCAACCAACTTCAAAAAAACTTCGCACAGCCCTTACAAATCACTCGTTGAGCACGCAGCACTCAAGCAACAATGCAAGCATAAAAATTAAATAAAAAAAATATACACATACATGTATATAAGAATGGATATATACATATATGCATATTAAAGTGCTTTAATTAACTGTGCATACAGAAAAAAAAATGTATATATATTATTACATGAAATTAAAAAGTTCAACAGCTTAACTCAAGTGCGGTTTGCGTGTGTTTTTTTACTTCAACCCAACAGCCATGTACATACATAAAAAATAATAATATTAATAATAAATATGCATTAACCAACAAGCGGCTATCAACAAAATGCAATTAGTCAAGAAAAAATTACAGCAACAAATTTAGCAAAAATTTTTCAAATTTAAAGTGACAAAAAAAAGTGTGAAAAGCAAAATTTTAAAATTGCAATTTAGCGTAAACGGAAATGCAACAACAGCAACCACAACAACAACCACACCAGCAGCAGCAGCAACCGCAAAAAGCCTACATACACACGCACACACACACACACACATAGGCAATGTATGTGTGTGTTAAACATAAATTTGCTAGTAGAAACAAATTGTTGAGCTAAAGGCAGCAGCTAAGGGCTCAAGTTGAAACTGGAGCTGGAACTGGAATCGGAGCTAGAACTAGAGCGAAAACTGGAGCTGCAGCATATATATAGCTAAAATATATATCAAATAAATTTCATACGCCACGTGGAACCTTCAAAGCATTCAAAATTCATCGTCTAAGCAAAGCGGGTGAGCAGCTCTAACACATCCACAATATACATCTATAACTATCTCTATAAGAAATTTATGATCAAGACCAAACACACACACATACACATGCACACACACACACACGTATGCATTGTAAGCTCTATTGATTTTCTGCGATTGTCTTGAGTAAGTTCCCTAAGATCAACTAACTAATTTCTGCTTGTGTAATTCTCGTATATCTCGTATAACTCGTATAACTCGTATGCCTCGTATGTCTGTGTCTTACATATATATATTAACAACTTAATTTAAATATAAGTTTAACAAATTTTCATAGTTTTTTAGTGTTTGCTGTGTCTAGATGTAAGCTAATCGCTCTTAGACTTAAGTAGTTCTTAGTTAAATTACGCATACGCCCGGTATCTGTATTTATTTGATAGACAGACACGTATAAATATATATATATATATATATATATATATATATATATATTATATTGTATGTATATGTCTATATATGACTGTATCCCTAGGCTCATATTTAGATTAGCTGTCAAAGTTCCCTCCTTCGATTCAATTTATTTTGATTTTAATTTGAGTTTCGTATTTATTTTCATTTCACACGAAAGCAATTTTCAAGTATTCTGCCCCCATAAACTCGTACTGCCCTAGGTTATCAAAGTGCCTGCAGCGGCATATGAATTGTCATGCGAGTATACACACACACACATACACACACATACACACACACACGCACACATTGACACGCAGACAGCGCATTGATAGCGCATATATACAATAATAAAGAATTTCGCCTTTTTTTTATATACATTCAGAGATTGCCTACAGCCACGCCTACTCACAAGGCTGCGTGTTTGTTTTAATGCTTAAGCGAGGGTTTATGACTTATGTATAGCCATGTGTATGCGGGTGTGTGTATGTGTGTAGGGCTGCTTGGCATTGCTTTGGTTTTAGTTACAAGTCGTCATATCGTCATTTGCTGCTTGGCTTTTGTCTTAGGCTTTCTGTTCTAATTTTAGACGGGTGGAATAATTTTTATTGATTTCAAATTTTAACCTTATTTTATGTGCGTGTGTTTGTGTGTGTGTGTGCGTGCGTGTATGTGTGTCTGGCAGCATAGGCCACAAAAAAAGAAAAGAAACGAAACGAAACGTAAGAAAGCTAAAGAAACGCCGCCAAATGCGGCAAATGCTTTACGATGACGCTATTGTTGAATCGTCACATGTGTGTGTGTGTGTGTGTGTGTGTGTGTTCGTTCACGTCTCTTGCTGAGCGCCGCAGCTGCGCAAGCGAGTGTGGTGAATAAGCCAAGACGAAGCTGCAAGCTGCGAGCCCACACTCAGTTTCAGCATGTTTGGGCGAAGGGGCGAGAGGGGCTGTGGGGATGCATGCCACACGCAGCGATAACTCACAAGCTCAGAGTGCTGATAACACCTAGCTAGTGTCGACTGTAATAGCCGCGACCAGAGACACCAACAATTGCAGCAAATACAAGCCGGAAGTGAATGAGAAGGAAAAACTTCGAGCGCCAGAAAGTAGGCAACAAAAAATAGAGCTAAAGAGCTGCATAGCTAAACAGATGCAAATGCAACTGCAGATAGATATTGATATAGATACGTCTATAGGTAAACAGAGATAGATATCGATAGCCGTAGCTGTGCGCTTTGTTTGCTTAGCAAAGTGCTGAGCCAAGCTGAGCAGATGTGTAATCGAAGACGAGGTCCAGCTACAGCTATGACCTCATCTTGATAGCTGCCGTGGGGCATGCGGCACGTTGTTGTTATTGCTGTTGCTGTTGCTGTTGATGCTGTCACGTAAATGGGCACTCAGGCGACACACACACGCACACATTCACTCACACTCGCTCAAACACACACACACACACACTTTTGCTGCATTTGCTCAGGCATGCAAGTAAACATTTGAATGGTCTTCCGGTCTGCTGATTCGTTTAGCTTTTATTTAGCCGCTGTCGCCATTCCAGGCGAACCGAACCTCTCAGCTCGCCCTTCTGCCTATTTCCACTGGTTTCTTTTTAAGCCATTGCTTTAGCCCATTCATAAAGCGACGCTGCCTGTGCGCGTCTGCACTTCATTTTTGAGCCCTTCCGTATTTGAGCCTGGCGAAAACGTGCAACTTGTCTTCTGCCTTCAATGCAATGTAGGCTATCATGTGGCTAGCGAGGGCTCTTTAAATTATTGTAAATAATTAAGTTGTAAAAGTAATTAAAGTTGACTGTGATACAAAATTAGGTTTAGAATTTTCGTTTATCCACTACTTCAACTGTCTTACCCAACTTCTTATATTTTATAAACTAGGAATATTTCATTTTCTTGATTTTGACTTTACCCTCTATAGAACCTTTCCTACTTAGTCAAGGCTGCTTCTTATAAGCAATGAATATGGGAATTATAGAAACTTAAATATTTACAATATGATTCAACCTCTCACAACTATCTTTTTTTCCTTAGAAAAGAAAAACAAAATCATTTACTTGAGCCACCCTCGTTGTCATTCATATGTAGCTCTATCCCTGTACAGGTGAGTGTGCACATGTAGATGTGTGTGTGTGTGCACATACAGCTGAGTGCGACTCCTCTTGGCAGCGACTTGGTCGAGTGGCAATTTGCATGCAATTTGTTTTTGTCTAAATAGAAAAGACAAGAAAAAACAAAAATTTGCATAGAAAGCAAACAGGAGCTGCCATAATGCAAAAGCCACTCGACATTTCTCCCCTCCTCACTGTCTCTCTCTCCCTCCCTTCCTCTCGCTTAGAGAGGCTGAGATTTAGGTAAAAAGGTTAAGGATATGCTAGTTGATGTAGTCTAATTTAAATGCAAAAAGAAACACGCTTAATGCTAAAAGCTTAAAGTTGAGTAAAGGCACAACCCGGGGCGTATGCGTAATAAATGTATGGCCAGAGGAGGCGTATGCTTAATATGTGTATGATATGTATGAGCTATGTAAGTGTGAATGTGTGTGTGTGTGTGTATTTGTTCTCTCTCTGTTCTATCTTTATTTTGTACCATGTTTGTTCTCTTTCACTTCTTACACTTGCAGATGCAGCCAATTGAAAGAATTTAACATAGAACCAAAAAACAAAAAAGATAAACAAATTAATATAAAACGAACAAAAAGCCAATCAAAACGTGCATATCAAACGATAAAAACAAATAAAACCAATCAAACGAAGCATTTAACAGGACAACAGGACAACAACAACCACAACAACAGCAACAACAACAATAGCAACAACCACAACAACAACTGCGTGGGTGCATGCCGCGGATCAGCCGCGGATTATGTCACGCGACGATTATAATCCAGTGAATAGCTCTGGTGTTCGCAGTCCGGGTCGCGTGCGTCGACTGCAGGAATTGCCAACGGTCGATCGATCACCATCAAGGGATTACGGCGCACGCGGAAGTCCACTAGGTGAACAAACAAAAAAAAAAACTATGAATATCTATTATAGTTATGCTTAAAATTAGTGGCAAAGACTAAGCACAAACGTAGCGAAGCACCCCAAAGCTAAAAATCAATTTCTCTATCTGAAAGATGCAAAATGAAACAAAGTGCAACAACAAATACTAAACATAGCTGCTCACGTTTGTGCCACAAAGAAAAGAGAAAGAGAGAGCTAGCGAAACTCGCAAATTAGTTTTATATTTTCATAAAACTTCCATTGGCTTTCAAAACATCAAAAATTATTTTCTTGCCTGCATAAGAACGAAACAAATATAATATATTAAAATGAAACTAACTATTACAAATTCAATAGAATAATTTATACATTTAATAAATAATAATTTCAAAATTTCATAATAAATATGAGACTCCAAAGATAATAATAATTGAAATTGAATACCACATCAATAGTAATAAATGTATAATTTCATTTAATATATTACATTTATAAAAAAATAAAAGTTTCGTTTTTATGCAGCTCGAGAGAAAATATTTATTGGCTTCAGCATATTTTCTCGAATATCGTATTTTTAGTCCAAATTGTCATTTGTAAAGAATCTCATGAAATGCTTTTTAGTTTGTGCTCTTCTTCTTCTTCTTCTTCTACTTGTAGTTCTTAATTACAACAAATACTAATAAAAAAAGAAAATTGTATACTAAAATCTATAATTTCTGTCGTTAACATCACACGCATGCGCATGTTACATTTTGATTTTACGTTTTCGCTTAACGCATCTGCAAAACAACAAATTGAAATTCTGTAAAACATGTTTACTTATTTCTTTTACCTTAACAACCAACAAATACATAAACACACGTCTGATACACACACACATACATGCACACTCAATGAATTGAAATGGAATTGCATTAAATGTAAACGCATTTGCATACTGAACTGTGCAAAAACTCAATTTTTTTAAAATTAAATAATCTCGAGCAGCTGCTTCAGTCGTCTTGTAAATTGCATTGACCTGGCAACTCTAGAGAGAAAGAAAAAACAAAAATAAAACATGGCCAACAGTTGGCATTAACTGCCCCAACACGCACCGAGCACCGAGTTGCCCGCATCAGCATCAGCATCAGCCACAAATCAAATTTTTAATTCCTGCTGAAGTGTTACACTAAATCAAAGCCTCAAACTGGATTACAATTATGGTTAGCGAGCAAATTCACTTTGTGTGCGACAACA
The DNA here is from genome assembly GCA_035047565.1 of Drosophila mulleri. Classification (NCBI taxonomy): domain Eukaryota; kingdom Metazoa; phylum Arthropoda; class Insecta; order Diptera; family Drosophilidae; genus Drosophila; species Drosophila mulleri. Next base: position 1,921,562 of record JAWNPK010000060.1, read on the forward strand.
CGCTCACATTTCCAACATGAAAACTCATATAGTCTCATAAACTGGGTCTGAGCTATGTATGTTTAGCTAGCATTTGCTTACTCTCGTGTCATGTGGATTTACATAAATGCAATAAAAAGGAAAGGAAAGAAGCTTTGCTGCTTTGTGGGCAACCGCGTGCATAATGCTCGTTCATGATTCACGAAATATTAATATTTATTTAAATATCGAGAGATCACCCTACAATATATAGCCCTGTCAAAGATATAGAGCTAGAAAGTCGGATAAGGACCAGCAACAGAACTTAGTTCCAACTAGTAAAATATAAATACAACCACGTATTTCATATATATTTTGAAATCTCTAGCTTCACTGAGGACTTGGAATTTTTTATATTCTGTAAAAGATATACCCCGTAAAATATTTACATAAGTATATATTGCAAATTGTAAGTCTTCAGCTTCAGGCAGACTCCCTTTTCATCTCGTTGAACGAGCATAAGACAAATTGTTGACAGCATAGTAAAAGTTATCCAACTAGTTTCAATTTATGGTCAGCTCAACAATCACTTTGTAAACATCCGCCTCATCGCTCTCGAAGTATTCAGCAAGCAAAGTTTTTTCTATAGTTTTTAAACACTTTATTTAATAGAAAGCTGCTTAATTGACCATCATTTTTCACACATGCTTAATTAATTTAAAAGTTGCTAATTAGCGTTTCAACTTGGCTTAAACTGATGGCCTTTATTGCCCTTTGCTACTGGAGCTATAGAGGCAACTCACAATAAATAGTTTTTATTTTTTTTAGAATTTATGACTTACTAATGTCAATCTACAGAGCTGGCAAATATTTTACAGCTCTCAATTATAGCTATAGAGAGCAGGGAATTAAAAATGCTTTAATATTTTTAGCTATAAAAAGGCTAACTGCTCGAAAGTCAAAGAAATCTTCAAAGCAGAATGCTGAAAATTCAACAAAGAGTGTTTAGTTTCAGCCTAAAACTATGCCAGTTGAAAGCTTCAGTTTCTATGAATATTTGCTAAATAGTTAGCTATTAAATAGCTAAAAAGCATAAACGCCAACACTCAAGCGCAAGGACACATCACAGCAGCAACAAAAGAGCCACAAATTAAGTTTTCGTGTGGTTTAGCTTGGCTTGGTTACGTGCAGACTGTGCAGCCCGTGTGGTTGGCGAAAAAGTTTAGTTTATGCGCTGCACAAATCACACAACGTGGCTAAAGGTAGAGAGAGTGAGAAGGTAAAAGTTGGCAAGAGAACCGGAGGAGAATAGTCCACAAAGTAGCTACTTTATGAGCCATTTTATATGGCAAGTGGGGGAGGAGCTTAGCCACGCGCCGTGCGCAACACGACAAAAACAAATTTTTGGTTGCAGTTTTGTCCATTTCATTTTTCTTGCGTTCCTTTACTACTAACCCGTAATTTTTCTACATCTTTAGTAACTGCATAATTCAGTATGAGCGACACAAATGTTAGATTTAGTGCAATAAAAAGAGCAAAAAACAAATAAAAAAAAAAGCAGGAATCTTCCACTGCACTAGTTTTCACCCAAAAAAAAAAAAGAATAAAACAAAAACTAGTTCAAGCTCTTTGGTTTAACATGTGAACCAGTTCATTTATGATTTCGATTATCGTTTCTATTCACATTCAAACAACCAATGAAAAGAGAAACAAAACGAAAACGATCCCAAAACCTCATCCTCATTTGATCATCGTCATGAATTCTATGTGAATTTCAGCAATGGGCAGTCCATACTACCGCGACATGGATGAGCCAACAAGTCCCGCCGGAGCGGGACATCATCGCAGCCGTAGCGCCAGCAGACCACCGATGTCACATGCCATGGACTATCCAAGTAATAACCAAAGCCGTGCAGCGAACCAAATGCTCTCTGACTATCGCCCATATTAATTATTTGTCTATAAATTAACTTTAGGAACCCGCTATCAGTCGCTCGATCGTGGCGGACTTGTGGATCCGCATGATCGTGAATTCATACCCATACGAGAGCCACGTGATCGCTCCAGGGACAGATCCCTGGAAAGGGGCCTGTACCTGGAGGATGAACTCTATGGCCGTTCGGCGCGACAAAGTCCCAGTGCGCTAGGAGGTAAGTCTATCTAATCATATGAGATATATATTTAAGGTTTGGGGGATGTGCTAATGAATATGAAATGAAGGAATATTTACCTAAAATCATTGTAAATGGAATAATACTAAAATTCAATAGAAACCGAAAAAGTACTTACCCATGAATAGAGTCCTGTGAATTTCTGTAAAATATAAAGAAAATCAGTTGTGAATTCCAAAACTCATTAATTCTAATCAACTAAATATTTAAGGAACACCTAACCAATAATAAATATCTAATAAATGAAAACGTAGCCCTGAATTACAAAAGATTACTTCGATTAATAAACCTCACGTTCTTCCCTTAATCTACATATAGGCTATAATACGGGCATGCCAACATCGGATCGTGCCTATTTAGGTGATTTGCAGCATCAGAATACGGATCTGCAGCGTGAGCTGGGGAATTTGAAGCGTGAGCTGGAGTTGACGAATCAAAAGTTGGGCAGCTCGATGCACAGCATCAAAACATTTTGGTCGCCAGAGTTGAAGAAAGAGCGAGCGTTGCGCAAAGAGGAGAGCGCCAAGTACAGTATGATCAATGATCAGCTAAAGCTGCTAAGCACAGAGAATCAGGTGAGACAAAGCACAACTGGCAGCCAATCAGTAAACACCAACTATAACGAACGCCAATTACATGTAGAAACAAGCGATGCTCGTGCGTCAGCTGGAGGAGGAGTTGCGCCTGCGCATGCGCCAGCCCAATCTGGAGATGCAGCAGCAAATGGAGTCTATCTATGCAGAGAATGATCATCTACAGCGGGAGATTAGCATCTTGAGGGAGACCATCAAGGATCTCGAATGCCGAGTGGAGACACAGAAGCAAACCCTAATCGCACGCGATGAGAGCATCAAAAAGTTATTGGAAATGCTGCAAGCCAAAGGCATGGGTAAGTCTAAGCCTCTCACCCACACTCTCTCTCTAATTGAGGGTATATGCATTCGTATGCAGGCAAAGAGGAGGAACGACAAATGTTTCAGCAAATGCAGGCGATGGCACAAAAGCAGGTAAGTCCTCTGGTGAAACCCCTCTCTATTCCCCAACCACAAAAACCCCACACACACTTATCTTGAGTCAGCCTAAAAGAAAAAAAAACATACCAGGCCTTACTCAAAACACAAAAAAAGAAAGGAAAAAGAAATAACTCTAACTTTCGTTTTGCGGCAAACAAAATGCTCTAGTGACAATGATTTCGAAAAAAAAAAACAAGGAAAAATACCAAGTTAAATACCACAACAACAAAAGAATATACAAAAAATACCATTTTCTTTATAGAACCTTTCCTTTACTTTTAATTTTTTCCTAACTTTTGCGACTGCAATTGCTTTAACTTTCGTTTAACTGTTACATAAACTAAATACAAAAAATACCAAAAATAATACTAAACACACACACAATCACACACGCATATATGCTCTATATATTGTAGTGCCTAGAATTGATCTAAAAAAATAAAACCAAAAAACAAAAACAAATTTTTGCTTCGTTTCTTTGCTTTTGAACTTAACTGCCAGTTAAAACAAGTTTAACATGAACTTAAATCTTAAATATTAAAACTCTTAGCATTGCAATTTGTTTGTAGTGTTTTGTTTACGAGTTTTTTATGAACATGCCACAGACTCACATACACACACACACACACCAACACACATACATATACTCTCTCTCTCTCTCTATCTCTACTCTCTTTCTCTCTTTATCTATCGTTTGGACATGTTTTTGCTAGCTAGTTTCTTGTTGTTGTTTAATTAATTTGAAACGTTTTTCATTTTGTTCCCATGCCAAAGAGATACGTATTGCAAATGAGTCAGCTATAAACGTTCTTTAATACACTCACAAACACACACACACATTTACACTCACTTATTGTTAGTCATTTCATCAGTTGCAATGTCTTTTGTATCTGATTATTCCCTTTTCTCCTCTCCCTTTTCCACTCTCTCTCTCTCTCTCTCTCACTGTATCTTTTGCAACTTAATGTGGGGCATGCAATAAAATTCAATTTGTTGCATACAATTTTCGTACATCTCACAGACAGTTGCCATTGTTTTTGACAATACCCCCGGCATTATGTCGCCCATAAGTTTCTCTATTTCTGCCATTTGCCCCCCACCCATGTTGACCCTGTTTTTATGGCACTTTATTGCTAACACAGTTATGCAACAAGCAAAGTGCATTCGATTTGCATCATATTTCATACTTATTGACACCCTAAAAATAAGCAGACAAAAAGTGTTCGACTATTTGATGCTCTGTATATTTGAGAAAATCGTAAATATTTTCACTAGATGCGATAATCAGATCTTAAAGTATACATCTATTCAGAAAAGTTTACAGGCATACGACCATATGACTTCTCTCACTTGCAAATACTCTGTAGCTCCACGAGATTGTATTAATTCAATTCTAATTAATTAATTCTTCCTTTTATTACCCCGACATTTGTATAATTAGTCATTTAGTAAATTTTCTATCCTATACAGGGTATAAAAGCGGGGTATATCTAACATGGAAATATACTTTATGTAAGCATATATACTCACATTCTAATTAAAGTAGAGAGTATAAAAATAACTCAAACTGTTGGAATACGCCTCTAAATCACTTAAGTGCATCGTTTTACTGCACGCAAGCTATGCAATAGTCCAAACTGCGTGATTTATATAGACTCCATAAAATGTGGTACATAGGGTATGCATAAAAAAAAGGAGCTCACACTGTGCAAGCTGGGGGAGCTAGTTGTCTGGGCCCCACTTTGGGATAGATGTGTCGTGCCTCTCATGGGAAATCTAACTGAAAATTTGCCCTAACCAGTTTGACAACAATTTCTGACTCATCTGTCCCCAAGGACGTACCAAGCGGGCCAGCTGCTTATTATACACACACACACACACATATGCACACACACTCTATAATTACTCGCATGCCAGACCACAGATAACATGCGTATACATAATGCCATGTATTAAAAGACAGACACTCTCCCACTCTCTTCCCCCTCCACTTCGGCTTGTTCGTCCTAGTTCATGTATAAAGGCTAGCCGTAGTCCAGGGCATGTCAACAAAAGCGTCGGACCGTATAAAAAGCCTGCACAGCGGGCGTACACATCAAAATGTATACATATATATATATATATATATATATATATATATATATATATACATGTGTATATAACCTTGATGCTATATGATATGCTACTTATTTAAGTCAGCTCCACATTCGAACCATTTCCATCGCTCTTGGCTAGCTGCCCACTTGGCAATTTATTCGCATTTTATTCACGCATCAACTGGAAGCTTGAATGCTCGCATTCAAACTGTTTCAATTGTATATATACTCTATATATACATCTATCTATCCATCTCTATATATATTTTCTTTTTGCGAAAATAAAATACAATAACGCGATGCTATTGAAAGTCTGCCACGCCTTGGGGCGGCATTTGACGTTGCTCGAAATGAATTTGTCTCCGGTTTCGGTATTTTTCATTTTTTTTTTTTTTTTGTATTTAGCCAACACCAAAGGCGAGCGAAATAGGCAGAGACAGTTGTAATTAAAAATCCTTCAGTTCAGTACAACAATGACAACAAATGGCGGGCAGCAGGAAAAATACTGAAACTCTAAATGAGAGTGCTTGACTAGAAGTTATCCAGTAATTGGCATATATAGCTCATAAAAAGAAAAATCTGCACTTTGACTGTTGTCGATTAATTGTTAAGATACACACAGGCAAAAGCTTAAAATCGATATTTATCGGTTTTTAGTACAAGGAGAAAGGCAGCAATAAAGGTACTCGAAATGGCTCTTTAACAATATATATTTGAATGTGGAAAGTAGAAACATGAAAACTACTCAAATACTTCAAGGGAAAAGTTCTAAAGAAGCAATAATCATGTGATTATTATTATTAGTAGGCATTTGATAAAGTCAACAGAAATGTTTTGATTCACTTATTTGCAATCTATATACCCCATAATCTTGCACGATTCTATACGATTTGTTAAATCTAGCTAAAAACGGTGCCAAAGATAAACAGATTATTTCGATTGCACATGCCCAACAGTCAAACATACAAAAAAAAAAAAAAAATTGCAAAATCCCGAAAAATTGCACTAGTTTTTGTGGGCATTTCCTTTTTTTCATTTTTTTTTATTTTGATGTCGAGCGAGTGGGCGAGCAATTAAAAAAGTTGACGTTGCGTATACGACGCGTGCAACAGCGGCAAAAGCGAGCAATCAGCGCCGTTAGCTGGGTCGAGGTCGGTTTTTGCTTTTGATGTTGCTCTTGTTGCTGTTGCTGTTGCTGTTGCTGTTGCTGTTACTGTTGCTGTTCTCTCGATTCCAATTGCATTTGCTATATGCACATGTTCAGTCTTTTCAGCCTAGCACAAAAAACGTAAAGCCTATGTCAACTTTAATTAATAGTTCTTATCTCGTACAGAAACTTTGATGCCCAACTCTTAGCCAAGGCTGTCACAACTTTAATACGCTCTTTGAATATGCGTCAAGTGCTGCGAATACTAAGTAATCAAAAAGTGAGCCAAGTAAACGGGGATAAACAAACGACAAACTTTGCATATCCAAAGTGCAAGTAAATTGATTTTAATGGGGCGGCTTAAAGTAGACTAAATAAGAACTATGGGACGAATACATATTTTATATATAACAATGGATAAATAAGAATAGGAGTTTGAGTATGAGTATATAATTGTAATTATGAATATAAATATGCCGTAACACAGTTTCTAGCAATTGCTAAATCGAATAACATTTACAACTTTCCCTTCATAATATAGCTAAAGCTTTTACATCCCCTACGGCCAAAACTTTCCTGATCTGCGTAATATCTTAAAGTATTGTATTATCTTAGGCCCTTAAGCCCATGCTCAACTCAGCTGTAAAATCATCTCATACATAGTTACGAGCATTTGCACAGCTAGTTCCAAGCCTTGCGCTCAAGTTATTCCATTTGCCAGGAACCTTACATAACTTAAGCGCACGCATATTTTAGCTATTCTCTCTCTGTCTGTGTGGCTGTGTGCGTGTGTGTGAATTTAATATTAACAACATTTATGGACATTCAACTGGCGCCACTTTGTCTGTGGCATACATTCGCCCTCTGGAGCGAACCGACATCTGAACTACAAAACACAAATATTTCTCAATTTCTCAATTTTCTCTGGGCCCACAACAACAAAAACAGCTTGATTTGGAGCGTGAAATCAAGAAATACGCTCAGGAGGAGCAGGGGGTGAGGGTGAGTTGTTGTTGTTTTAATACCCTGTTCTATACAATGCTCGTTCATGATAGTGCTAGTGCCATAGGGTACATTGGTTTTATACGAACTTTATAGTAGTCAATCTCTTTTATATAATATATTATAATTCATATATGATCTTTAGTCAGTCAGCTACACCCGATTGTAAACATACCTATTTTTTTTGTTCTTCGCTATTTCTCTACCTTCTCTCTCTTTCTCTCTGTTGCCAGCGCCTTAGCCAACATTATCCAAACATAGCTCAAAAGACATTAGTCCACGAAGCAAAAACCAAGCTAACCACTGCACCAACCCAAAACCCAACAGCAACCCAGCAACCCATCGACCCAGCAACACCCAGCCACCTGGCATAGTTGCACGTCGTTGGCCTAAACTGTCGATGAATGGCAGTCACATTCAAATATTCATGCTGTTTGGCCCTGGCCAAAGCAAATTACGTAGCTATGCAAAGCGATGCCAATGCCTGAATTTTAATTAGCAAGCACAAGAGGGGGCGGAAGTTGGAGAAGTGGGTGTGGGCATAAGCTCATACATACGCATAAATAATAATGGGGGTGTGTAGGGGCATATAAGTGTATATGTGCGTGGGTGTAGCTCGTTTATAGACGTGAAACGTTGTGCCTCAACTCTCTGTGTATTGTGGCAGGACAAGGCGCCCGAGCTGTGGCAGCTCCTCTGGCCATTCCTCTGGCGTAGCCAGTGCGCTTTGTTCGGCCACAGGGCATAAAATAATTACGCGGCTTGACGCAACAAAAAAAAATTGAAATTCATTTTGCTGTCAAAAACTGAAAACGAGAGAGCGAGAGAGAGAAACTGACAGAGAGGTCCTTGTCGTTGTGCCGCAATTACTAGCTGCGAAATACATTTACTTCGAGCTGCTGCTTGCAAATGAAATGAATAAAGCCGGAAACGGAAATGCGCAGTAAACAACGACGCCAGCAGCACCCACTACCCACCAGCCAACAGCAGCAGTAGCACACTAACTGGCACAGTGACAAACAAAAGTAAATGCACACACACAGAGACATACAAAGAGAGACAGCCGGGCATCCTTTTATGCACAGCCTCATCATTGGTCAGGCCACTCTCCACTCTCGACTCGCCACTCGAAATGTCAGACTCTAAATTGATTTATCGATTTACATGCAATTGCATTTCAATTTTATATGCACAAACACACAGGCAGTAGCAGACCTCTGCTCGCCCACTCACACACCTGCCTCTGTCTCTCTCTGCCTCTCTCTCTCTCGCTAATGGAGTGAATTGCCTTTGCTGCAGTTGTTCGGATGTTGTCCTAGTGATTGTGGTCTGTGCTTTGTGTGTCAGTGCATAACCTAATACACACATACACACTCAAGCATATCAATATTGATATATGTGCACACTAAACTAATAAGCTAAACTAGGACGCTAAGAATAGAGTCAGTAGAAATTCAATTTAAACTTTAATATGAGAGAAAGTTAGAATAAACGACTTAAAGTTAACTAAAGGCTCAAATTGGAATATGGATAAGCTAATATACTTATACACTCTAATATAAGCCAAGAAAAATACAAAATAGTACATTAGAAATATTTAAAATTATTAAACTTACAATGGAAACGTTCATGTCTAAATAAACCTTGATATCATTCATAAGATTTTGAAATATTGGACTAAAGATGCTTCAAGCTCATTTGTACGTGGAATTATACGTAAAGCGCATACATCTAGTCAGAACTAAAAGAAACTAAAAGATATCAGGACAATTTTAAATTTCACTTCATTAGAGAATATCTTATAGTCGAGCATTGAGCATACCATATATATTTATATATATACATATATATGTATATGTAGATATGCCCAAATTAGTATTACTATAGCCTACTTTAGAGCGCATTGATGCTTTGAGAGATAACAAACCTACAAAAAATCGACATAGAATATTCGGTACGTGCTGCAAGGACTAATCGAAAGGACGTCTCACTTGCGCTTTCATTTGCAACGGCACAAAAACAGCTGCTGAACGGTAAAGGCAACAGCGACCGCGACGTCGACAGCAAAGCTGCATTCATGTCAGACGCAGGCGCTGCTGCGTTCATCAAATGCAGCAGCAGTGGCAACGATAGACGCTGCAGCACCAGCTGCAGCTGCCACTGCAGGCCTAACGGTAAATCACGAAAACTTTTATTTGGCTGCTTAGTGAAATGCTAAGCACGACGTCAGCTCACGACGCCGACGCCAATCAATAAAATGCCAAAGCAGCGCCAACGCGTGTGCCACAGCTTTTGAGCGTAAAACGTAAAAGCTTTTCGCCTGTGCCCTAGCAGCGGAGCCAAAAGTTGTAAAGCTTCAGCCGAGTGACAAAATGCCGAAAGCCGAATAGCGAATGCCGAATGCCGAATGCCGACTGACCCAAGTGACGAGAGTCCGCGCACGATACGACGCGACGTCACACACAGAGAAAGCACACGAATGCAGCCAACCACATGACGCCTCAACTTTATTGTTGTTCTTTTTTCCCTGCGTTTGAGCTAAACCGAAGCTGAGCCGAATTTGATAGCTCAAACGAAGCTTTGCCACTGCTGCTGCTGCGACTGCGGCTGCTGCTGCCAAATTGTCTCAATGGTCGCTGGCCTCGTGGTCGCGAAAGCTTTGCAAGCGCCTTTAGTTGTATACGCAACGTTTCAGCTAACAAAACACGAGACACGGAACGAAGTGTAGAAAGAAAAGAAAAAGAAAAGCAAATAGAAAAAAGAATACAAAAAGCGCGACGCGTACGGAAATTGTGACAAACAAAAAAATATCAAATAATAAAAAAGAAGTTCATCTATATATGTCTATAAAATATATATACATATATATACACATATATATATTATTATTAATGAAAAGTGCAAACGCTTAAAGAGCGCGAATCATTGAGAAAAAAGAAAGAAAGAAAGAGAAAGCAAGAGCAGCAGCAAGAAAAATCCTTCAAAAGGATGTAAAGCATTTCAAATTGTGCCTTTAGCCTGTATATATTAAAACTAAAACTGTGTGTGTAAGAAATAAATAAAAAATAAATAAAAATATATATAAATAAATATAAATAATAATAAATAGCAGAGCAAAAGTGCATTTGCCAAAGTAAAAAGCCAGCCTCTGCAAAAAATCAATAAAATTTTGCCAAAAAAAGAAGAAAATCTGCGACAGCAGCAGCAGCAACATTAACTAGCAACAACAACAACGAACAACTAACCAAACAGCAGCAGCAGCAGTAGCAACTTTTTTTCTTACAGCCTACGCTGACATCGCAGTCAACGTCAACGTCGTCGTCGCCCAACGTCTTGTACTGTATTTTTATAATATATACACACACACACATGCGAAAGTGCCTGTTTATGCGTGTGTGCCTGTGTGTGTGTGTGTGAGAGCAGCAAATTTACATTAAGCAGACAGCTAAGAAGCAGGAAACAGCGTCTGGCAGACAACAACAACAACAACAGCAGCAGCAGCAGCAGCAGGAGGGGCAAAGACAGCCGACAGCAGTAACTAGGAAGTCACAGCTAGCGGTTTATTATTGTATTACTAAAACATACACACACATACGCACGCGCGCGCACACACATATATATATACATATATATAACTTGGAAGCCAACTCAAATTACATAAATAGCAATAAGGCCTCAAGCCGCGGCCGACTCAGTACAACGAACTGCAGCTGCAGCACAATTTTGCATAGCAGCAGCAGCAGCAGCAGCAGCACCAGCAGCAACAGCCACAACAACAACGAAACTAACAGCAACAACAATTGCAACATTTTAAAGCTCAGGCATTTAGCAACAGCAACACAGCGCAAAGCCACAAACCTATGGACAATGCCTATGTCTACTATAAGGTATTGTAGTTGACTGCAACAACAGCAACAATCGTAACAGCAACAACAATACCAACAACAATCAAAATGCGCTCAATCAGTCAATCAATCAATCAATTCATCAATCCATCAATCGACAACAAATCAAAGCGACAACAAATCAAAACAAAGCTAAATGTCAGCCACATCAATCCAACAGACAAGCACACATGCATACATGCATATACACATGTCAATATGTGTACACACACACACACCTATACCTGCACTTACTATTACAGTTCATTCAGTTCATCAAACCGGTTTTCTCATTACATCATTACAAATCAAATCAAGCAAAGAGAACTTCATATCAAAGTCCATCAACTACTGGCAACTGCAAAATGTACCCCAACAACAAATACACAAATACACTCACCAACTCTATCTCTATCTCTGTCCCCCACTAATCATAATACTCTCTAAACTACGCATAGTTGCCCCTGCCCTATCTATTAATTGCCCTTCAATCAAATAACAACAAAAAAAGCAAGCGCTACGACGCCTGCATAATATATGCGACGCGTTAGAAGAGAGCGAAAGAATGGTAGAGTGCAAGGGAGAGAGAGAGAGTGGACGATGCACGTAACGGTTGGGCAGGCAACTGCAACCCTTTGAGAAGCGCGGCAGCCTTGATAGACTAAGAGATACCCTGTTTAACAGCAAAATCTATCACAAATTATTATTTTCTTTTATTTTTAGATCTTATCAGATTTTTAGGTTTATATCCATTCATAATCTATGCCTACAAAAACCCGAGAAAAGCACTCTTATCTATATACGTATATGTATATCTATATAGCTAATTGGCCTTCTAGCAGACGATACCTGCTTATCAGGCAGCGTTTCAATAGCACTTCAAGTATAGGGTATGCAGTTTCCAATTGAGTATATACTGTATATATTTATATATTTATATGTTTTCAACTTTGACCTTTCAACTGCCCAATAGGCACCTTCAATAGCACTTTTAGTGCAGGGCGTAAGCTGAATCGGAATTTTGAGGATATACGGCTTCCTATCAAGCACATACATACATATGTATGTATATACACGTGATGCTTAAGAACCATTTTTAATCTTTTAAATATACCCCTTTAAGTAAACTATCACCATAGGGTATCAACAGCAGCGGATTGCTTTGGACTTGCCTTAAAGCTTTTTATTTATGAGCATAGTATTTTTTGCAATGCACGCAATTACACCACAGCAGAAGAAGAAAGAGAAAGAGAGTGCAAGCATTAAAGTTAGTTTTTTCATGTTGGCCATAAATTGTGTTTCAATTTGTGGCCAGAAGAAAAAAGCTTTAAAAACCATAGCATACTTTTATGCTAATCGAGTCGTAAAACGATAAAGCAGCCAAGTGCCTGCCAGTGTGTGTGGGCGAGCGTGTGTAGCCCACACACATACTAGCTGTGTGCTGTGTGTGGGTTTTGCCTTTTAAAGGTCAGCATGCGTAATTAGTGAAATTTGGCATCGAGGCTTAACAAATGAAGGAAAGAACGTATAAACGAATGAGCTCAAGTGCATGCTCACCAGGCACACACACATCAATAGGGAACGTATGTGTGCTTGTGTCTGTGTGTGTTTTTGTGTCTATTCAAAACGAGAAACGTGCAGACATGCACAACGCTCAACACAATGCAAGTCGTCCGTGACGTACGACCATCCGCTCATTAGCAAAAAGCCAAACCCCCTCCTCAATTGTTCTAAATGAGACAGACACAACTGAATGGATGAAAGTATGTGTGTGTGTGTGTGTGGGGGTGTGTATATGCCTTGGTGTGTTTCTGAAAATAAGCTTGCAATGTAAGATGACACCTTGATTCCCAGTATAACCAGTTAACTGCAGTCGAGATAAAGTGTTTAAAATCAAAGTAAACTTGGGTTACCTATAGAGAGAAGGCGAGAGAGAGAGAGAGAAAGAGAAAGGGGCAGATCTGTTCTAGTGGTAAAAGAATAGTAGATATAACTAGAATTTGAATTGATAAATAGAAATTAACTCCTTAAATGGAATGCTAGCATTAAAATGTTACAAGAATCAAGTAAGAAATTATATTTGCAGGGTATATTTGCAGCATCATTAAGCTGCGACTTTTGCATGCCAGCCCACCAAATGTGCTCTGCACTTCATAAAGAACACTTGAAATACTTTCATGACGGGCCAGAACACTCACACACACAGACAAAGCCAACTGCAATCGCACGTGCGTGAGATGCGACAATTGAGAGAATGTGACATTAGGGTATAGGGTATATAGTATATAGCATATTTTAAGAGAGAGTGAGCGTGGAGAGTGAGGATACCAAAGCTCAAATGAGATTTCGTCTGGCCTTGTCAACGCGCTCGAAACGTGATTATTTTGTGTTAATTGCAAAGAAAAAAATAAAGGGAGTTCGAGTATATATGTATGTACATATATCATTGTATGTATGTATATATTTGGAGCTTGCCGAATGATATGGGCGTGGCCATTAGGGCGGCAGTCATAAAAAGCGTCTGCTTGAGCCTTGTTTTACAATCTTATTTTATGTGTTTATTTTTAATTTTCATGATTTGAGCCAAACACGCACCAAATGAAAATAGCAAAAGTCAGAGGCACACACACAAACACCAACGCTCACACACACAGACACCCATATATATATATACATATATACACAACTACATGTGTACATTTGCACTTAACACACTTATTGTTTGGCATTTTTGTTCTTTCTCCCTCTCTCACTTTCTTGCCTTTAGCTACTTCGCTTATTTTCGTTTTGTTTTTTTTTTTTTGTGTTTTCATCTTCTTCTTTTTCATTTGCTTTGCCATTTTTTTGCTTTGTCTTTGTGTTTCATTTCATTTGTATTCAAGCAGCGCCCCCTTGTCTGGCCGCAGAGTATATACCGACTCTCTCTCTCTCTCTCTCAGTATTTCTCTCTTTCTCTTTGCTCCTCTCGCGCTCTAGCTTACATCCCCTTGAGCCTTAACAGTGAGACTTCGTTATTGTGTTCTCTGTATACACACACACATAGCGAGAGAGACGCCCACAAACAACACTTACTGTTAAGCACACATACACACACACACACCCACACACATAGCGACACACATGACGTATACATAATAACCTTGTAACCAAAAATGTTGTTATTTCGGGCTGCATGTGTATGTGTGTGTGTGTGTGCGACGGCTTTTTATTTTCCTCTGTGTGTATGTGTTGGTTCTTGGGATTATTTGAAGTGTGCAAGTCACTTTACTTGCTCACCTGCTCTATCTGCCTACCCGCTTACCTTTCTCTCTCTCCCACTTATTCTGTGTGTGGGCTGGCATAATTTCTAAATTTATACTTTAAACTCGCAATTCCAAAACGTGCCTTTAGTAATACCTAAAGTACTCACACAGACACCTACACACAAATACAGATATATATTCCTACAGCAAATTATTTTCTAAGTGTTGGTGTTTATTGTCGTGTGTTTCAAATTAAATGTTCTTTATATATATATTTATATATACATATATACTTATGTATATGTATATATTATTCGTTCTTTTTATATTGCATATGTACCAATTTTATGATCTCCCAGTCAAACTTCTTTTAATTTCATGTTTCAAGTTTAGTTTAAAGTGAGAAACCTGAATTTGTATACAAATTTTATGTGTAGCTTTTATTGAATCACTAGATCTGAATAACTAAGAAATCGCTTTAAAGTGTTTCATATAAAATTTTTATTACTTATTAAAGTGTATTTTTATATAGTTATTTGAATGAAATATATAATGTCAAACATCAAAATATCATACTGTAGTTACAGCTTAATAATATTCTACAGATTTCTTTTATATCACATAAGTGAGAATGGTATTCAAATCAAAGCTTTTTCAAATGCTCCTATTAATGAGATTTAATACTTCTAATGCAGAAGCTTTCAAGTTATGGAAACGGTTTTAGCACTTTAACGCAATTCACAACTAACTTGACTTAAGATTTTAAAGTACCGCCAGACGATTTTTAAGCCAAATTATGTTAATAGAAGAAAATTAAAAGTAATGACCATTTTAAAAACATCTATTAAGATTGTTTTATTTCAATAAGCTTCAACAGTTAAGCAAGAGCTACAAAAAAAATTTTAATACATTAGTAAGAAATCTGCACATACAAATTATGTTATACAATTTGACAAGTACCACAAATCTATTGCCTTAAAATTGCTTTTGGGAAAATACTTAATTGCATCATGCTTTTTTATTTACTTCAAACTTTTCTTCAGTTTCTTTAGCTAATTGTAGAGCTATAGCAACAAATTTCTATACAGTTTGCAACCTTTTTTCAATTATTAAGTAGCATTTTATGGAACGTTCTTTGAATTTATTTTCTTGCTGTTTATTCCTTAACCAATAGTAACATTATATACATATTTATATATATTAATATACAAATCATATATAATATATATACATATATATATCTTAACTTAACTTACACAAATACACATAAAAAGCAATCTAAACAATAACCAAACAAAAAACCAAACAAAACAAAAACAAACAAAAATATATAAAAAATATATATTTATAATAAATATCAAAATTTTTAAAAATTATTTAAATTAAAGAAAAAAAAACAAGAAACAAATTAGTGAACTGTAATTTATTTATATAGCATACAAGTATAATTCTTTTGTCATTTTATTGCCAAAAGATACAGATTTTTCCACGAAACTTATCGATTGTAATGGCTCCAATAATTGGCTTTTTTATATACAAAAAAAAATACTAAAACAAAGAAATGAACAAAAAATCAAGAAAATAATAAATATTGAACGCATTTGTTTCCAGAATTGAACAAATTTTCAATTTTTAATATCAACTATAAAAACCGAAAATGAAAAAAAAATACACATATTTTGTTGTTGTTCTAAAAGCAAACACAAAACGAAGCAAAAACAAAAAAAAAATGAAATCAAAAATTTGAAAACAAATTACAAAACAAAACCGTATGCAACTATTTACAATATGCTTTTGTAATATTTTCGCACCTAAAAAAAATAAAAACAAAAATAAGAAAAAAAGTCAAAAGCTAGACGAAAGGAAATGAACGATTTATATCAATATATATAGGCAAGATATTCACTGACAAATCTCTTTGACGATAAAATGATAAAACAATTATGACGTGTATATATACTATACTCCAAATAGGTACCTATTCTAACTTTATCTTTATATATATACATATATATAAATATTTTTATATACATATATATATATATATATATATATGATTATATAAACACTTTCTCTGTCTATCTCTCTCTCTCTCTCTCTGTCTCGCTCTATATATATATATGTTATATATCTAAATATATATGAATTATATATAACATTTACTCAAGTTTGTTGTTTTTATTGCGTTACTTTGCTTATCAAACAACAAGAACAACAAACACGACTAACCGCTGTCTAAACAAAACTTCTAACCCCCCTTCAAAATACCCCTAAGAAAAAATATATATTTTATCATATTTTGTTTTTATTTTGATTTTTTGTAAATATGCAATACAAATTGTAACACAAATTGTTATTTTAAACAGACCACAAAACACACACATACACACAGAAACACTTACCCTCACTCGTTGGGTTTTCGCACACTCACACAAGCTACGGAAGTTTCTGCATTTCATTTTGAAACTCAGCCGCAAAGTCTCTTAAGAACAAATAAATCTCTTACTCTCACACTCTTTCTGTCTCTCTCTCTCTCTCTCTCTAACTATTTCTCCGTCTCTCTCTCTCTCTCTGTATTTGTCACACTCACTCTGTCTGTCAAACAAACAACTCAACTTACTCAAATATATACGATATATATACCTCTATATATATCTATATAAATTTACATATATATCTTGTTTTTTTCATACAACAATATACATATATACATACATATACATATATATATTTATATAAATATATATATACTACATACATACAGAAACAATTGTTTACAATATACTTTTGCACGTTATTTCTATAATGCATCTGAACTATATATTGTTATAAGTAATTTATGTTTCTTTCCTACGTACAAGAATAAACCAACATAAAAAAATAAACATATATATATATATATATATATATAAATATCTATATATATATACAACAAAAAATAAAATAAATACCAAAAAAAAAGAAAGAAAAACGAAATCAGAATCCAAGCGCATTTGTCTGCCACGTCAAACATGTCGTATACGCAATATTCATACAAAAATAAACCCCAACAACAAATTGAATCAACAGCAGCCACACACAGAGACACTCGCACACGCCCAAAAAAAGGGGCGTAATGCACGTGGCAAATGTGTGACACACACATACAGATACAATGCACACACATACACCTACAGCAATACCAGCCTCCAGGCTGTCTCGCTCTCTATCTCTCTCTCTCTCTCTGCCTTGCTCTTTCTCTCTCTCCATTTCTCGCACACACAAAATGTGACACACATTTCATATTGCCCTGCCACACCCCCCCCCCCCCCTTCAATACTTCGCCCTCACACATACACATACATACACTCCATCTATACAAACAAACAAAAACCTTGTTGAATTTTTAGGTGCAGTTCGCCAAAAAATACCAAATTTAACCACTTCAAAATACCAGCAGAAAGTCTTTTAAAAACTTAAGTAAAGCTCAATTAAACTTAAAGCGAGTTAATTTAGAAAATATACTGACAAAATACTTTTTTAAAATACTGAAAATTAATGCTATTACAAAATCTTATTGTAAATTAAGCGCAAAAGTGTTGAATTATGTAAACTTGTAGAAAAACAACAAATATTCAGAGAAATATACTAGTTATATATATGTATGTATATATCACTTTCAATATATATACATACATATACAAGTATCAATATCTATATATACATGGGGCCAAAATAGTCCGTAAGTGTTCGGGCAAAAATCGCTTTGGTTGCAAAGATGTTTGACAACAAAAATGTACAAAATGAATTATTACTATCTATATATAATACATATTTGAAATATTATTCTAGATATATATGACTATATAAAAAGATTAAAAGAAGTGCCTAATTTGTAGAGAACTTATGAGAAAACACGCCTTAACAATAATTAATATACCAACAAATTTTTAAAACTATAACAAGTAATAACCAATTAAACAACTACAACAAAAATATACTAAGCAGTTATATACAAGACGAATACTATAGCTTAACTATAAGTATTAAGAAAAATATTTTATAAAAATACCTAAAACTGACTACATCACAAATAACTATATACATATTGAAACAATAGTAAAGAAATATATAAAATTACATACAATAATAAAAGTACTTCTGATAAAATACCAAATATATAAGATAACTTAATTAAAAAGGTTTTAAAAAATATATAATTATAAATTGTAAAAGTCATGAATAATTAATATAGTATATAATAATAAAAAAAAATAAATAAAAAATAAATAAAAATAAAATATAATAAATATATTTTAAGATTTATTTAATCAAAATACAAATTATAATATTAAAAATTAAATAAATAATATACAAAAATACCAAACTATAAACACTAAAAATAAAACAACGATCAACAACAAAAAACAAACACAAAACGTTACAGTTACAGTTAGAAAAAAAAAACAAGCACAACAAACAAACAAACAACCAACAATAATAAACAACAAACCAAAAACATCAACAACAACAAAAAATCTCGCAATCGCCCATTTCAGATGTACAATAACTACTCGGGCATCAGCGGAAGCAGCCCCCCATTACCAGATATCATTGGACAATATTACGGAAATTTAGGTCCCGGCTCTGGTTATTTACCCACAGCATCGACATTGAACGGTCATTTGGGCTACAGCAATGCTGGCTATGATCTCTATGGTCCATCGAGCTCAACCGGCTACCTATATGATCCAGCAGGAGCAGCAGCCGCTGCAGCCGCTGCCGCCGCAGCAGCACAGTTCTATGGGCAACAAACGTCGCCAATACGCCGACGACGCTACAGCATTGCCGGTCTGCCATCGGCGACAATGTATAACGATATTTACGGCTATCCGGCCCCGCCGTTGCAACAGACCAGCTCATCGAACATTGTCAATTTGCTGAACGAGGCACATAAATCGATATCGCGCTCATCACAAATCTTAAATCTGAGCCATCAGGCCAGGCAGCTGGGCCAACCGACGTTGGTAACCACACCGCTGTCCGGTCGTGTGGTCTCTAGCTATCCAACGCTGCATCCGGGCGACACAACGTCGCCGACGTCATATTTAAACGATAACCTGCTGCAAATGTCGACGAGCTTCTCATCCCAACCGAACATGTACTTCCAGCCGCAAACGCAGCCGACGCAGCTGACGGCAGCGCAAAGCGCCGCTGCGGCAGCTGCGCGCTTACGTCCCGCCTATTCCGTATCGAATCTTATGGCTGGCTACCCAACAGCAGCCAGCTGCAAGTACGGCACAACAGGCTATGCGAATCCCTATCAGAGTGATTTGGGCGGCTATGGCATGGGCTTGGGCCTGGGCCTGGGCTCCAATTTGGGCCTAGGCATGGGCCTCGGCCTGCCGCCATCGTCGTCGTCGTCGGCGGCTCTTGCGCAGCAGCGTCTCATGTCACACTCACTGCATGCCTCAAATCCCGCCATATCGCAGTATTATCAGCAACAGCAGCATTCGATGCCACCGCCGGCCAGCTCGTCGCTATCTTACAATTTGCAACAGCAATTCGCGGGCACGCAGCAACAACAACAAGCACAACAACAATCGCAACAACCACAATCACACATACAGGCCTCGGTGCAACAGCAGATGAATCCGCAGTATCAATATCATGTGCACTCGCACCAAAATCATCTGCAAACCCATCCGCTGGCAGCGTTGGCAAATACGAGCGGCCCATTTGGCGGTACGCTAGCGAGCAGTGCTCGAGATGTCCTTGGCGCTGGCTACGATACGCTGCAGCATCCGCATCCACATTCGCATTCGCATCTACATTCACTACAACAACAGCATCATCTACCGATCGGACTGCATGCAACGTCATATCCGCACACGCACCACCACCACAACCATCATAACCACCATCACCACCAAAGCCATCAACAGCAGCTGCAACAGCAACAACAGCAACAACATCATCATCATCTACATCATTTGCCATATTCGAAACTAGACTTAGATTATCCGAAACTGCCGCAAGAGCATAAGCGACAAGTAAGTTTTAAATTTGACGTAGACACGCTATCCCTAGATTCCTAGATACTTAACGATAACTATCGATACTAATTGATACTATCAACTCGTTAATACTCGTTACAACAGCCACATTTAAAACTATCGTATACATGCCCATCAAATAAGAATTCAAGTAAAAACGTAATCTGAAGAAAAAATTGATCTGAACTATTATATATATATATATATATATATATATATATATATATATATATATATATATATATATATATATATATATATATATATATATATATGTATATGTATATATATATATATAAAATTATATACTAAATGATGCATTTTACGCTTTTCCTCTAACGCTCCCCCCTATTATCAAAAAAGCCCCGACATTTGCAGTCTACGGTTCTCGAAGCGTTTAGAACTAAAACACAAAACCAAAAATTAAAAACACCAAGTATTACACATACAATATACATATATATAATATATATACCACATAGATATATATAAAAATATATATATGACCTAAGCATTAGTTATAGCCTAAACAAAAGTTCATCAGAGTAAGAAGAAGCAGCGACAGCAGCAGAACTTTTGTTTCATGTGCCATTTTAAAGTAGCGAAAAAATTTAGAATAATACAAAAAATACCTAAACAAAAAATAAAGAGCTGTACAATTTTTAATTTAACATCTTTAAATTTAGCTTCACAGCAGGTTTTTTATTTTTTTATTTTTTTTTTTAAATATGTATTATTTTTAATAATTAAATATTTAAAAAAAACTGTTTAAACACGTAAAACTTTAATCTTTATTTTTTCTATATATTATTTACATAACAAACATTTATTAAAAAAAAATAAATTATATTGTAAAGAAATGTAACAAAAACAAATAAAAACCCTCTTCAATTTAGCTTCTTGGTATATATTTTAGTATTTTTGTTAGACTTTTATTAAGTTATGCATAGAGCACTCAGGGCAAGTTTTCAGTAAAGAAAATTGTTAAAGAAAACGAAATAAGCAAGTGAGGTTTATATTTTAAAAAATAAAATAAATAAATAAAAAATTTGTTTGAAATTTGAACCACTTTGCTCTTGACACTCAAAAGTAAAAGACTGTAAATAAACAAGAACAACAAAAAGAAAGTGAAACTAATGATATTTACTCATGAAAAAACAGATAAAAACAAAAAAAAACAAATGTAAAACCATTTATACAATATATATATATATGAAATATAAAGAAA
Source organism: Drosophila mulleri (assembly GCA_035047565.1). Classification (NCBI taxonomy): domain Eukaryota; kingdom Metazoa; phylum Arthropoda; class Insecta; order Diptera; family Drosophilidae; genus Drosophila; species Drosophila mulleri. Next base: position 1,943,338 of record JAWNPK010000060.1, read on the forward strand.
ATATATATAGATATAAATGAATATTAAAAGAGAAGATTTACTTTACTTTATTTGGTATACTCCCTGATAAGAAAAATAAAGCCTAGAAATAATGAAGCTTAAAAAGTAATCATGAAAAGAAATAAAAGAAAAATACCTATAAAGTACTCAAACCTAGTCTTAGAAAAAACAATTGTTAGTGCAACTCGCTCTCGCTCTTTGGGGCATAGTTTGAAAAAGAAAAATACCTAAATACATGTATAACTAAAGTATGTATATGTACAAGCATAAGTGGACTTTGCATAGTAAAAAGAGCAAGAGCTACCTTCTCTTCCAGCCCAGACCCCTTCCAGTTTTAGCCAACCCAAGCAAGCCCTATATGCAAGGACCTCTATAATCAACCTACTAACTACCTAACAACTAGCAAATTACCTAAACTAAATCAACCTATTTGCATAATAGATTGTGTCTCTCAACTACTTTAAAATCCCAATCTTGTTTTGGTAACGATTTAGTTCATGAACTATATACCTATATACATATACCTATATACCTATATATATATACCAGTACTCGTATTACCCATTAAGGTACTAGCGTGTGTGATTAGAAATGAAGGTCAATTATATGTAAAGATGAAACTTATATGCAAATCCAAGAAAACGGATTGTACATGAATCGAATGTTGAATGAATTATGATATATGTATGTGTATATAGCATATATATATAGAACAAATGGAAATGTCTTGGTAAACTGGGTATATATTATTAACATCTGGCAATGTGTTTAACACAGTATTTGGTTGCAATTGAAAACAAAAACGATTTGAATCGAAATGAAACGAAACGAATAAGCATTCAAAATGTGTCTATGCAAATATTATATACAAAACAAAAAAAAAAGTTCTTATATACACCTATAAACTACACTTGAAACTAAAAACCTTCTTATATACATCTATATACTATATATATGTATATATAAATATATATACATGTATCTAGGTGCTTTTTTATTATATAAAAAACATACTGATTCGTCTTCAAAAATTTTATTATGGTAGTTCGGGAAAGAGAATATGGCAAATTTAAAATTGAAAATGGAAAAATACCAAAAAATGGTTCAGCTTTCAAAATTGAAACTTTTTCGACTTTTTTCGAATAGAATTTTTTCTTAAAGAAAGTAAAACCCAAACTGTTTGTTACAGCCTATATAGTAGTCTAATCAAAACTAAAATTAACTGGAGTTACTCTAATTTTTGTCTTATATATGGTATATATACATCTAGTAGTTGTGCACGTTCATCCCCAAATCGGAACTAGTTCATTGGTGAGCGTGTATGTGTATTTGCGTATGAAATACGTTATGAGCAATAAAAACTTGCGTTGTGTTCAGTAGATAAACTTTAAAAATTAATCATATTAAAATCGAAACCAAATTTTATTTACAACGTATGAAACTCTAAAATTCTTTGATTTCGTCTTTAGTCCTTGCCCTACGAAAAGTATGTAATCGCGCTATCTCTATCTCTTTAACTCTAGATATAAGAAATGATAATAAGTATATATTAAGTATAATAAGCTTAACACTAGCCAATTGAAAGCATTTATGACAGCAGTTGCTGTCTCTATGTAAAGGACATACATAACATAAGACAAACATTAATATACATACGTAGTTAACTATGCTACAGATAATAAACTATATAACTAACAATAGATAGTCTTTCCTATTTTTCTGTTATCTCTTTATTCATTTTGGAATAATTCTTGATTTTTGGTCAGTTTCTTTTGGGAGTACATCAATAAGCAGGCATTTACTTATAATATAATTCTTATATTATATTATATTCAAAGTTCTTGAAATATTTATACGTATATATATATATACAATAACAACAACAAATATACTTATTATTAATTAAATTACTACTCCGATATACTATATATTATATATATATATTTATACACTGATTTGTAACTTAATTAAGATTACTTCAGATGAAAATCTAATTCTTGAGCTCGAACTCTGAAACTCGATTTATGTTAATTTAAAAAAAAAATTAAAACCAAAAACGAAATAAAATTAACTCTTAAGCATTATAAATGAAACATTTTCGAAAGCAAACAATAAAAATTTAACATGCGACAAAAACCAAAATGGATAAGCTATGCCTATCGTCTATAGCTATAGCACAGGTTAACAGTATTCAATTCCAACGCCCAACAAGCCACGCCCTCACTCCGTCCCATTTCTCTCTTTTTCGCTCTCTCTACCCACTTTTATAACAATCTACACACACACTCTAACACAGTTTTGACCCTCAGCGCTACAGTGGGTCAACGACTTTTGCAGCCTTCATCATTCTATTCATCCTCCCACATTTGTGACACACCCTCCTCTACACCTACAATCCGCCCACCTCTATCGCTCATATCTCTCTATATATAAACTACAATTCACACATTGCGCCGCAATTTGCACTTAACGTAAACATTTTGACACAAAAAAGTACTACTAAAAAAAATACGCAGAAATACTACATATAAAAAAAAAAAAGAAGTAAAAACACAGAAAAAAATCCCTCAAATTTGTAGTCAAGGCAGCTGCATTTGCTTGCAGTTGTGTTTAATTCATTTGTTTTTTAAAAATCTGCTATGTCTTGTATCTTATCCTCCTTCCACCCATATTCCATTCACGAATCCACACCGAATAACAGTTGGACGAATTCCGTCTTGAAATACAAAGAAGGGATCAAGAGATACTGGCGATGGCGGCCAAAATGAAAACGCTCGAGGAGCAGCATCAGGTAATTTGATTAGATCACAACTTTCTGCTATATCTAAATTCACAATGAACAAACCTGAAATTAGGACTATCAGCGGCACATAGCGGTACTTAAGGAATCGCTATGTGCCAAAGAGGAGCACTACAACATGCTGCAGACGGACGTAGAGGAGATGCGGGCCCGACTGGAGGAGAAGAATCGTTTGATCGAGAAGAAGACCCAGGGTACATTGCAAACGGTTCAGGAGCGAAATCGTTTAACCAGCGAGCTCACCGAGCTGAAGGATCACATGGACATCAAGGATCGCAAGATCAGTGTGCTGCAGCGCAAGGTCAGAGAAGATAAGGCAGCAGCAATCAATAACATTACCTAAAACAAACACTTCCACACAGATCGAGAACCTGGAGGACCTGCTGAAGGAGAAGGACAACCAGGTGGATATGGCGCGAGCACGTCTCTCGGCCATGCAAGCACATCACAGCAGCTCGGAGGGCGCCTTAACCAGCCTGGAGGAGGCCATCGGCGACAAGGAGAAGCAGATGGCGCAGCTACGCGAGCAACGCGATCGGGCCGAGCACGAAAAGCAAGAGGAACGCGATCTGCACGAACGCGAAGTCGCCGAATACAAAATGAAGCTGCGCGCGGCCGAAAGCGATCTGGAGAAGCTGCAGACGCGTCTCGAGCGGGCCGTCAATGAGCGTGAGCGTCTGGAGATCAAGCTGGAAGCATCACAGAGTGAGCTGGGCAAATCGAAAGCAGAGCTGGAGAAGGCCACGTGCGAGATGGGCCGCAGCAGTGCCGATTGGGAGTCGACGAAGCAGCGCATAGCCCGCCTCGAGCTGGAGAATGAGCGACTCAAACACGATCTGGAACGTTCGCAGGTACTCGTGCATTATCACCAGTTTATCGGAAAGTTATCGAACTTGCATTATATCATTTATCACAAAATATATACAAATAGAGATATATCATATACCTATGTGCCCATTATGTTCCTATGTGTGCAGTGTACATATATATTTTGAAACAAAACCAAAAGAGACAAACTTAACCGTTATTCAAATATTTAAATATCAACTACAATAACGATAACTTACTCAATATTCCTATTATTATTACATGTTACTATAAAAAATATGCCTCTATGTGTGCCTATATATTTACATGTACACTTAACAACAACAACAACTATGTACTACAACAACAACAACATCTCGCATCCCTACAACAACAACTTTATATATGTACTACAACAACAACAACATCTCGCATCCCTACAACAACAACTTTATATATATATCTATAAATCGTTAATCGATAATACATTAACCAACAAATAGCTGCAGCTAGAAGAACAGACCACACTACACAAAGTAAGCCCAATGCTAAAACCTACCTATACCAACCCATCAAATACTTTGTAGTTCTACTAGTAGTAATTTTTAAGTTTCGTAGTGCCCTCACGTGTTACTAAGCATAAACGCCCTGTAGTAAACACCTGTACACCCTGTATGCGCGGTATTTTTATTTTGCATCTAGATCCAGCAGTTTGTGATTTTCGTTTTTTACTCAAAAATTTTAGCTTTAAGATTAAAGACAATCAAAACGGCAAACCTAAAGAAAGTCTATATATGAAATATATATTAGATAAAATTCATACCAAAAGTTATATTTGGACCCATTGACTATTGATCCAGTAGAGTTATATGGATATACTATTTATTTATACCCACATATACTGAATTTCCTTATAGATCAAATGCATATGATCATAAGATCATGAGATCATTACCGATTGATGAGTCATCCATACATCCATATATCGTATACATATATAGATCCAGTGTGGCATATAGAAAATATACTAGAAGAATCTAACAACAATATCTATGTATCGCAAAGAAACATAATTATAACAACATCCATCACTTAGTCAATCTTCATAGTCGTATTCCAAATACATAGTTAATTTCAATATTATAATAACAATCTAAGATATGTATATCTTAAAGTTTCTATCCCACTTGACTGTGCTCAGTAGGCACTCAAATATGTGTGCAGCTCATTGAGCTGCGCAGCGAAATTGTCGAACCATTCATTAAAATTGAAAATTTCATAATAGTTTGTTTATTGTTTACGTTCACTTTGGCTAACTGAAAACTTATTCAGGATCTGCCTATTTGCATATGAAATGAGTTGAGCTGCCACGATATATTCAAAACACGCGCACTTACAGCCAGAAGGCCGCACCTCTCTTTAGTCTGGTATAGCACGAAGCACAATGAAATTCTCACACAGACACTCGCATACACAGACACACACACACAACCTTAGTTAGTTACAAGGATTACAAATTGTTTGTACATAATTCAAGCGGCTACAATTACAATTATCATCGCCTTTCAATTAAGTATGCCTCATGCAATGTCTAATAATTGTCGCTGAACATGCATATATATATCGTATATTGTACTTTACAGAATGTACAAAAGTTAATGTTCGAATCGGGCAAAATATCGGTAAGTTGGCCCACAAAGCCAGCCACTAAATAGAGATAGCTCACAGTGTTATCAAAGCTAATTGCTCGACATGAATTATACGCCTCGTAGTCACGTCTTAACTCTTAAAGCGCTTCGTTAGGCAAGACAATTCAGGCTCATTTATGTTACTTTAGAACACTGAAATATGCACAACTTTTGAGTGCAGTGTTGCGTAGTGAAATGTAAAAATAAACATACGTTTTAGTAAATACAAAATGTAGCTAAGTCCTTGAATTATAAGAACTCAATTTGTGGGAGCTTAGAGCAAGGCTGCAAACTGAATTGTGTATCGAAATTTCAATATACTATATTATAGAGTGGATTACTATTTGGAGACAAGACTTTAGGAGTTTGCAGCCCTGATCTATACACACAACATACACACGTTATGTACATATATATATATGAATTATAAAGCAAATACTCTGGTGTACACAAAACAAGTGTTGAAAGCGTTAAATGCACCCCAAAAAAATACTACCCAACCAAGCTTGATGCAAAATCCCCAAAATCAAAACTCATGTTCATTTCAACACAATTATATTGAAGTTGTCGGGTATTGACAATAATTTATCCATCTATTACATACAATAATTTATATATTGTATATTGTATCTATTATCTATTATTCACTACAACAACCGTACAACTTCAATATAAACTAACTTAACACACATTAAATAAACGCATCGTATGCCTTATAAATTGCTTTGCTGCTGGACAATGTTTTGCTAATGCTTTAAATTTTCGTTTATACTAACTTTTACTGTAGTTGATTGCACTGTTTTTTTCTACAGTAAATGTATTCATGTATAAACACATATATAGATAGCTCTCTCATAACTATATACTAATTATCTTGTCTCGCTTCTCGCCACTGAAGACCACATTTGGCCGCACCACAATGACCACATCTCAGGAGCTGGACCGGGCGCAGGAGCGTGCTGACAAAGCAGCCGCCGAACTGCGACGCACGCAGGCCGAGCTGCGTGTGACACAGGTAAAGTTAAATGTTCATATAATTCACAAGCGCTGCATACATACTACTACTACTACTACTACTATATACTACTATATATATATAAACATATTCGTATCTATTACTATGCATACGAGCTCTGTTAGCTAGTTGTCTGTTCGTCATGAATTTTCTCGCAACAAAAGTCTAAGCTAAAATACTATATTTCATGTCTATGTGTGCGTGTTCTACAACAACAACAACAACAATAACAATTCTTGTTAACTCTATGATTCATGAATGAATACTTTCTGCTATATAATCGTACACACTCTCTATATACTTCCAACACGTGCTGAACTATTCACACATTCAGCTGTCATTCAACTGCAAGAGCAACAATTATACTATATATATATATATACACACATACATATGTATACACACGCACAACCACACACATATACACATATCTATATATAAACACAGATGAACACAAATTTTGCACCTACAAGCCAAGAAAGATTGGATCGTGTGTCAACAATATACAGCGGATATATTTTTTAAAAGTCTTGAAAGGAATTAAAAAATATTAAAAACTAATATACGAATTATTTAATTGACAAATATTTAGAAACAATGAATATAATTAAAATCTAAATTTAAGAAATTAATAAAAATATTTGTTTCCAGTTCTGTATATACGCAGATTCATATAAAAGTTTGCTAAATTTTTGAACTGCTAAATATTGCTTAAAAGTCTGAACAATTCCCAAAAACTTAGCTTTAACGTAAAACTATAACGAAAAATAATAATAGATGAATTTAGCATATCTATAAATATTTGTTTTTTGAGTTAATCTAAATGCTATTGTCTAATGTAATACTAAAACCCAAACTCTATCTAAACCGTTGTGCTTACATTCATTTTCTATATAGGGCGAAACTGAAAAACGTTTTGTGAGTAAAATGCTTATAAACCAACAAACAAACAAAAATACCACCAAAAGATAGTCGTACAAGTTTTATTTAGTAATGGTAACTAAAACATTTGAAAAGCGCGAAATATTTCAAGGATAAGAAAACAAAGTAGTGCAACAACGTTGCATATATCAAATGTTTTACTTAGTATTACTATTTTAAAAAATACTAAACAAATACTAAACATAACTTGCATTGCCTCACATACTAACTAACTAACCAACCTACATACTATTAAATACTACATGCTTAACACATTTATCTATGTATATATACTATATGAACCTTCGACCTATGTATATTCGCCTTGATCAATCCATCTCTCATCGATTGGATTCTTGTGTGTCTTGAGTGCGTCTCCTGCATGAGTTGTGCATAATTGTTGTGTAGACTCCAACTGAACATCATATGTGATCATTCGTCTACCATGCATAACCTCATCAATTTATAGTGAGCATCAGCTTAGTCGAGCAGAGACTAAATAGGTCTAGGTTATGGTATATATAAATGAATATTGATTGATAAACGAAGTATTTTACACGCTGAAACCCCGTTTTTGATTAGTATATAATCCTAGTTTATATTCTCTTCTTATTGGACAACCGAAAACCGTTAAGGAAACTTTTAAGAAGCTGATATCGTTTACGTTTTATATACAAGAACCAACATCGATTATATTATTTATATATGAAACTCTTTCTAGTTAGACAACCGAATATCGTAAAAGTTTGTCACTTTGTCTCAAACTAACTTACACGTCCACGAATAGGATTTGTATAAAAAAAAAAGCATATCGTAGATATATATTCTATATGCAAAATCTTATACTTCTGATAACTGAATACACACTGTAATTTGTTTCGTGATAAAGATATATTAAAGAGTTTAGATATTGAAGTTTCCATCTACTTAAATAGATTTACGTCTTATATATACCAGATAAAGATTGTGCCTTCAATTCGAATCAGTTTCGTGCACTGAAATTTAAAGCAGATTAAAGTATTTGCAAGCTACCCTTTTACAGCCCAGCCATTAGTTGATTCAACTAATATAATTGCACCCCATACACATATGTAACATTAAAAGGATTAAGCTACAGTGGCAGACCTTTTCTTAGCACTTTGCACTCAAATCTCTCGTGCACAAAAGACAATCTTAAGTACAAAAGTAGCAGCAAGTACATCACGCATAACCCAAGAGTATTAAGCTAGGTAGCTATTACATAAACAAAGCCATATACACAATAAATACACACACACTTACTCACTCACTCACTCACGTTAACAAAAGCTCAAGCAAGATGTGTGTGAAGACATTTTGCAACGTGACTTTGGCAGTTGTTTTCTGAAGTGAAGAGCTGCTGGGGAAGTTGTAAAAAGTTGCGCTTGATTTAGCTAAGCTGTTAATTACGCACACACATTCACTCATACAGACACACACATGCACCCACACACAGTCACTCACTCGCACACACTTGGCTGTACACTTAAAAGTCTTAAACTTACTTTTGCCTTAATGCTCATAGCTTTAAACTCTTCAAGCACACACGTTCTCACATCTTTTTTGCACTCGAGCGCCATCTACTGCTGTTCTTTTGCAGCCTCATTGCCTGCTCTATCTCTACTTCGCTGTCTCTTTCTGTCTTTCTCTCTTTGTCATTTGTCATTCACTGTTGTCGAAATTCGCTTTTGTGCTCGGCCTCGCAGCATAAAAATCGCTCGCTCTAGACTTTGTTATCGTATTCGTAATCGTATTCGTTATCGTAATGTTAAGTACTACTTGTTGTTTAACCTATGTTTCGTGTCTGACAAAACAGACAACCAATCAATCAACCAGTCAATCAATACAGTCAGACAGTCAATCAGTCAGTCAGTCAGACAGTCATTCATTTAAGAACCATCCTTTCACATGGTGCCTGTAAATAATATCCGTATCCACATCCAATTTACCCCCCCGCCTTTGCCCACCGTTTACAATTAACCACCGATAACCGATAACAACAATGCCAACGATAACGTGCAGTCGGATGCGGAACGGGCACGCGAAGAAGCCGCCGCCCTGCAAGAGAAACTGGAAAAGAGCCAAGGTGAAGTTTATCGACTGAAAGCGAAGCTGGAGAATGCCCAAGGCGAACAGGAAAGTCTGCGCCAGGAACTGGAGAAGGCTCAGAGCGGTGTCTCCCGCATACACGCAGATCGCGATAGGGTAGGCAAAAGAAAAACCAAACAAATACCAAAGTTTTAGCTAGCTAAATACCCATCACACACTCACACCCACACACATGAAACGCTCCTCCTCCTCCTCCTTAGGCATTCGCTGAGGTGGAGAAGATCAAGGAGGAAATGGAACGCACTCAGGCAACGTTAGGCAAGGCGCAGCTGCAGCATGAGAAGCTGCAAAATTCGCTGGACAAGGCACAGAATGAGGTCGATCACCTGCAGGATAAACTGGACAAAGCTGGCGCCGAGAACCGTCGTTTGGTCCTCGAGAAGGAGAAGCTGACCTACGACTATGATAATCTCCAATCCCAGCTGGACAAGGCGCTCGGACAGGCGGCGCGCATGCAAAAGGAGCGAGAGACTTTAACGCTGGATACGGATCGCATACGCGAAAAGTTGGAGAAGACGCAGGTATGCGATCGACACTATCAAGGGTGCCACAATACATACGCAAACACCCCCACAAACACGCACATGCACTCAGCCACATACACACACACACAGACAGAACACACACACGACAGCCAAAAGTCATGCAAGAAACGTAGAAATTGTTTAAGCTGTGCCTAAACGTTGTAACTGTAAATGTGTTGTGTGAGATACTTGAAACTCGAAATCGAATCTCCTAACATACTAAACATAGTCCCGAACCACTTCCTCATCAACTAACTGTACATACCTAACACTTTATATCCTAAATATGTAAGTTATATGGGCATTAGATCTTTCGAGATATCTTTAAGTAATCTTTGACTTAGAATTGAGAACTCTATATTGCTGAACAACTTGATCGTACAACTGATGATTTAATATTTTAATTCAGTGTAGGGTTATTAGTACGTTTTAATGGAACAAGATCTGTAGAAACTTAAAAATTATTCATTTTTTTAATATTTTGAAATATTTTCCTTATTTTATTTTTTTTTTTTTTTGTTTTTCTTTGTTCAATAACAAATCCATAGCAAGCTTCTTTTACAAAGATAAGATTAGAACTCTTGCCAAATGTTTATTTTCCTGCCTGCTAATGCCCATATACACATATCATCGAAAGCATCACATCAATCATCATTCATGTCCTGTATCATAAAAATAAATATATATAAATATCCTTATATGTACTGTCTACGCATATATACGTATATATCTATCTTTCAACTATCTATATGCTATGTGTATGTAACAAACACACAAACACTTCAAATACACTGAAAAAAAAACAAACAAAACAACAATAGCAACAACTAGCGCGCATACAAAAGGAACGGGATCAGTTCTCGGATGAACTGGAAACGCTCAAGGAGCGCTCGGAGTCCTCACAGACGCTGCTGATGAAGGCCGCCAGGGATCGTGAGGCGATGCAAACAGATCTTGAAGTGCTTAAAGAACGCTATGAGAAATCGCATGCTATACAGCAGAAATTGCAGGTAATTTCCATTTCACACAAAGAAACTGTGAAACTGACAGAGAAGTATCCAAAATTCATACAAATTGGCTCTATAAAAATATATATACTTACCATATATATATAAATATACATACACTAATCGTAACTAATCCAAAAACGCATGAGAACTGAGAAATACGAGTGAATTGGCTGTTTGTAAATTTGTAGCTTCCTAAAAACACTGCTTGGCCCAGCTGAAAAGAAAAACCTAAAATCAAACAAATCCAAACCAAACTAGAATCCCCTATACAATCTGATTAATAATGCCTAACATAAATGCCTCTCCTCTTGCAGATGGAGCGCGACGATGCCGTCACTGAGGTGGAAATACTTAAGGAGAAGCTGGACAAGGCCTTGTACGCCAGTCAGAAGCTCATCGATGAGAAGGACACGTCGAACAAGGAGTTCGAGAAGATGCTGGAGAAATATGATCGTGCTCAAAATGAAATTTATCGATTGCAATCGCGTTGCGACACGGCTGAAGCGGATCGCGCTAGGCTCGAAGTGGAGGCGGAACGCTCAGGTCTGGCCGCTTCGAAAGCACGCGAGGATCTGCGTAAGCTACAGGACGAGAGCACACGCCTGCAGGAGGCATGCGATCGCGCCGCCCTACAGCTCAGCCGCGCCAAGGAGAGCGAGGATAATGCACGCAGCGAACTGGAGCACCATCGAGATCGCTTCGACAAGATGCAAACGGACATCCGACGAGCTCAGGGCGAGAAGGAGCACCTCCAGTCAGAGCTGGAGCGCGTCACCTACGAGCTGGAGCGTGCCCATGCGGCACAGACCAAGGCGGCGGCCAGCGTGGAGGCGGCCAAGGAGGAGGCCGCCCACTATGCCGTAGAACTGGAGAAGCTGCGTGAACGCTACGAGAAGAATCAAGTGGAGCTCAGGAAGCTGCAGGATACAGACACCTTTGGCCGTGAGACGCGTCGCTTGAAGGAGGAGAACGAGCGGCTGCGCGAGAAGTTGGACAAGACGCTGATGGAATTGGAGACGATACGCGGCAAGTCGCAGTACGAATCCGAGTCCTTTGAAAAGTACAAGGACAAATACGAGAAGATCGAGAATGAAATACAGAACATGGAGTCGAAGCTGCACGAGACGAGTCTGCAGCTGGAGCTATCGAAGGGAGAGGTGGCCAAGCTGTTGGCCAATCAGGAAAAACAGCGCAGCGAACTGGAGCGTGCGCACATCGAGCGTGAGAAGGCGCGCGATAAGCACGAGAAACTGCTGAAGGAGGTCGATCGTTTGCGCCTGCAACAGTCCTCGGTGAGCCCCGGCGACCCGGTTCGTGCATCCGCCTCGTCGCTGTCCATGACGGCGGGCGAGCGACAGGAGATCGATCGGCTGCGTGATCGCCTCGAGAAGGCGCTGCAGTCGCGTGATGCCACCGAACTGGAGGCCGGTCGCTTGGCCAAGGAACTGGAGAAGGCACAAATGCATTTGGCCAAACAGCAGGAGAACACCGAATCGACGCGCATCGAATTCGAGCGCATGGGCGCCGAGCTGGCTCGTCTGCACGACCGTCTCGAGAAAGCGGAGGCCGAGAAGGAAGCCTTAAGGCAGAGCAGTCGAGGTGGCGCCCAGGCTGCGGCTGCTGTCAATCCACAGCTGGAGAAGCATGTGCAGAAGTTGGAGAGCGATGTCAAGCAGCTGGCAATGGAGCGAGAGCAACTGGTGTTGCAGCTGGAGAAGAGTCAGGAGATTTTAATGAACTTCCAGAAGGAGCTGCAGAACGCCGAACAGGAATTGCAAAAGACGCGCGAAGAGAATCGCAAGCTGCGCAACGGCCATCCCGTGGCTCCGGCCGCACCCGCCGAAATCCAGGCCATGCAGAAAGAGATCCAAACGCTGCAACAGAAGCTCCAAGAGTCGGAACGAGCGCTGGCCGCAGCAGGACCGCAACAGCAGGCGGCAGCGGCTGCTGCCGGTGCGAGCCGCGAGGAGATCGAGCAATGGCGCAAGGTTATCGAGCAGGAAAAGAATCGCGCCGACATGGCCGACAAGGCTGCCCAGGAGATGCACAAGCGCATACAGGTGAGTGGAGAGGAGAGCAACGAAGTGAAGCAACTCAAGCGAAGCCCGCCAAGCCTCTTAGTTTTCTACCTAAGCTCCAATCCCAATCCGTCCCCCGAAGCTACATCTTATTGAATTGATGCTATTGTAATTAAATTATATTCTTCTACCTCTCTCTCTATTTCTTCTTCAGTTAATGGACCAACACATCAAAGATCAGCATGCACAGATGCAAAAGATGCAGCAGCAGATGACGCAGCAGCAGCAGCAAGCTGCTGCGGCGGCGGCGGCAGCGGCAGCGGCAGCGCAGCAAACAGCTGCAGCTGCGGGCAGCGGCGTCGATGCCAAGGAGCTGGAAAAGGTCAAGAGCGAGCTGCAGGCGGCCTGCACAGAACGAGATCGTTTCCAGCAGCAGCTGGAGCTGCTGGTGCAAGAGCTGGAGAAGAGTCAGGTGAGTAAAGAGCTGAAACTATAGGGTATCTATAAATCAGTCTTTTTGTGTATTAACTCGCTCGCCCTCTCTCGTCTCTCTCTCTATCTCTGCCACACAGATGTCCAATCAGGAACAGGCAAAGCAGCTGCAAGCGGCGCAGCAGCAAGTGCAACAACTGCAACAACAAATTCAAACGCTACAACAACAAATGCAACAGCTGCAACAAGCGGGCACTGCCGGCGCCGCTGCCACCGATGTGCAGCGCCAGCAGCTAGAGCAGCAGCGACTGCAGCTGGAGGAGGTGCGCAAGCAGATCGACAACCAAGCCAAGGCAACCGAAAGCGAGCGAAAAATCATCGACGAGCAGCGCAAACAGATCGATGCGAAGCGCAAAGATATCGAGGAGAAGGAGAAGAAAATGGCCGAATTCGATGTGCAGCTGCGCAAGCGAAAGGAGCAAATGGATCAGCTAGAAAAATCGTTGCAGACGCAAGGCGGCGGCGCTGCAGCAGCGGGCGAGCTCAACAAGAAGCTTATGGATACGCAGCGACAGCTCGAAGCGTAAGTAAACATACATATGTACATACATATTTTTAAGACTTACCTAGAATGGTTTAAACTGTATTTCGACACAAAAATGAAAACAAACAATCAATTTTAAACTTTTTCACAAATATGGCGCATACTGCGCCATCTTTTATAACAGTGTGACCAAATTAAACTACTGTTAAAAAACAGCAGTGACTTGCTGAGCTTAACAGCTTACAATGAGTGGCTTAACATTAACAGCACACCAGGACTAACAGCTCACAATGAGCTCACCATAACAGCAGCTTGTTTGCTCCTTGTCGATCTCCTAGCATTGCTTGGTGGGCTTAACAGCGCTGTATAAGTTTCACAACTCCTGCTGAAGATTTCTATATCAGCATTAACAAACTAAAGCTACATACAAGTCGATTCTCTTAACATAACTTCATTTTCATAATCATCCTATATTTCTCATTGCAGCTGCGTCAAGGAACTGCAAAACACAAAAGAGGAGCACAAGAAGGCGGCAACCGAAACGGAGCGACTGCTGCAATTGGTACAAATGTCACAAGAGGAGCAAAACGCCAAAGAGAAGACAATTATGGATTTGCAACAGTAAGTATAAATTGAAAAGAGCATAATGCAAGAAAAACTCTTCTAATCACTCTTTTCTACATCGCAGAGCCTTAAAGATCGCTCAAGCCAAAGTCAAACAAGCACAAACACAACAACAGCAGCAGCAGGATGTAAGTACACTAGGTTAACAGACATAGCCCAACACTATTAACATCTACCCCATCTCCTTTGCCTCTCTCTCTCTGTCTTACAGGCTGGGCCCGCTGGCTTTTTGAAGAGCTTTTTCTAAGCCACAGTATATTCGTATAAGTACTTGTATAAGTACAAGCCTAACATAACAAATAACAGCACTGTCTACTATTTTGTATACTACCGATTACCGTTACCGACTATGCAGTATTTCTTCTACTAATACACACACACATTTGTAAATGACATACATATGTAAATGCAAGAAAATTATTTGATATTTTATTATATTGTAATTAGGTTGCCGCTATACTCAAATTATGAATGCATTTATGTAAATGTCTCTCTCTGTATCTATCTTGAAACTTGAACTCACAACGTTCAACCTAAACTTAAAACTCACTTCACTTCGCCCTCTCCCTTTCGCTCTCTCACACAGGCGTTCTCTCGCTACCTAGTTAACTGTTGAAGTTTGAATCTTTCGTCTTATACGCTGTAAAGTAGGCAACACTTACCCAAAATTGTACTCGAACTGAGCTTACACGACGCCTGAGATCCCTGTAAATGAAGGAAAATGATTTTATTAGATTTGTGCGTCAACTCAAAATTGAGTTAATTTCTCTCTCTCTCTCTCTATCTTTGTCTCTCTCTTTAACTACGCACGATTCTTTATATTTCTTTTGCATACGGCGCGAATGTGATTCACAACAAAAATATGAGAAAAAATACTAAAAGCAAAACAAATTAACAAATAATAATTATTAAATATACAAATTAATATACATATATATATATATACTACGTATAAATTGTTAGGCGACGTATCGGAATAAATATATAAAAATATTTAGATATATACATATATATATACATATATTTCAGACACTGTATATACAGCATCTATCAATAAAAACTAAAGAGTAGAGCAATAAATTTCTATAATCTAATATCGTATATATGCGTAGCCTTTAGCCGTGTACCAAAGAAATATACCAAAAGAAACATATATGCCTAAAAAACAAATTCAAACTCAATAAAACACACGAAAGATTAATACAAAATTTCGATAAATCGGAGCTCTATATATATTTTAAATTAGTTCAAATATACATACATCTATGGCATCTAACTCATACAAGAATATCCCGAATGCAAAACCAGCAGCTAGTTCAATTTCCAGCGGAGTAGCCCTAATGTTTACTTTTGTTTTAAGAAGACATTAGATAAATGCAAAATGCTGTTATTGTTATCGATATATATATATATAGATATATAACAAATATATCGTTAATAAATATGTAATGACTTGCTTTATTTATCCTAAAGTTTATTTAAAGCCAAGATAAAGAATTTTTAACACTGCCAATTTTTCGATTAATCTTAATTTAAATGTGCGATAAATCGATAAATAAAATTCCTTTTGAATTTGAAATGAAAAATATTAAATAAACCCCATATTAGCAGTATTTTTGTAATTTGAGTTTTTATTGCTACCACACAAAAGAAAGAAAAACAAAGAAATTATTTGCAGTTTATCGATAGACGGGAATATCCTTGTTGTCCATTTAACAGTGCCCATGACATTCAGTATATATACAAACAATCATATCATACAAGTAAATATCATAAAATATAAAAATAAAAAAATTAATACACAGCCCACACACTCTATAATTATCGATAACTAATTAGTGGAATAATGCACTGACAGAGGATCATTTTGATTTGACTTTACCGCTTATACATGTCACATTCCAAGATAAGCGAGACGAAAATCACATTCGATCAAGATTTATAAAATCGATAAATCGATATCAGAGTCAAATGAGAATTTAGGCATTTTCTATATAATTAAGATCAGGGATTTAAGACACCATAGTATTTCCAATTACATTACATCGATAAATTAGCACATTGCCATTATACTAATTATCGATAAATCGATAGCCTGCTTCAAAGTTACTTTCACAATGCTTTTGATCAAACATTAATCGAACATAGAATTGATAGGTCGATAAATCAACAAACGATCATGATTTCCATATACGATCAAGCGATAACTTGTTCAAAAGAGCGATTGCATTTACATTTCATATTATTTCGAGCATAATTCCAGTAAAAATAGCAAAGCGATATATTTTCTGTCAGTATATTAGCAAAATATCACGATTTACATAATTGATAAATCGATAACATGCAATTTTGCATTATTTTGATACAACAATGTCATATTTCTTCATTGTTATCGATACATACTCAAACATTACGTTAATCTTTATTGCTGTTTATCGTTAAAAGGCGATACCTATCGAATATATGTATAGCTGTATTCGATAGGCAATCGCTTCGTGTACATAAGCAAATCCCAAAAAGTTCCTAAACTGGGAACGACGGGTAAAATAACAAAATGAATAAAATCGAGTCACAAGTCAAGTAAATTTTTTGGTAAACATTGTCAAATGTGTATATAAATAGAAGTCAATGCGGTCAAAAAGTTCAGGATGTCAAGAGGTTAAGAGGTTAAGCATAACACAAGCTGTAATATACTAATATACAAATATATACATATACTATATAAATATACTATATAATTAACTAAACTAAATACTTACTTAGTATCGATATTAAAATAATTATAAAACCAAAAATATGTACACTGAGAGAAACAAAACAAAAGTAAATAACCTTTGAACAAGCAATTAAGGACAAATCAACAGAGAAACAGAACAAAACAAATATGAATTGTTGGAACACTTTGCGTATACACAACATTTGACAATGTATATATACATATATATACGACTCACACACATACACTGCAAGAATATTTGAATTTGAAACTTTGTGTTGGAGTACAACATATCCCCGATTATATAGCACCAAGCGAGAAGATATAGAACTTGTACATGAAACAGACACAAAAGCAACTAAAACCAATATATATATACATATATATATCATATACATATATGTCTATCTCTTTCTGTAAACAATATTCAACACAAAAGTAAGAAGAAGAAGAAGAAGAAGAAAGCAAAAGCTCTTTGCCTTTAAAAGTATCAACCAAACCACAATTTCTTATTAATAATATTATTATTAATAAATAACTTAGTTTAGATAGTTGAAACAAAAGGTAAAATAAACTAAATATATATAAATAAAAAATAATACAAATATAAAAAAAATGATAAGAACTAACAGTACATTGTCTATATACATATACATATATATATACATATATATATATAATCTTAACTTTAGCAAAATAAAAATAAAAGTAATTTAACAAATAATATAAAAAAAAAAACTTTAATCATATTATCCCCGCCGTCGTGTACCCAAAATTACAAAAATCGTACAATTAATACCAACAAAATAAAATAATAAATTATAAATAATAATAATAAACTAAAAATAAACAAACAGCTTCAGATTTTTCTATAAAAAAAAATTAATTAATGCTAAATAAGATATGAAAAAAAAACTAGAAATTCTAAAATCTGTAATTAGGCAAATTTGTAAAACTCAAACATATTATATAGACAACACACTCGGACACAGTTAAGGAAAATAAAAAAATCTTTATTTTAATTTACATATGTTTGTGTTTTTTTTTTTTTTTTTTTTAATAATAGATTGTTTTTTACAACTGATCACCCCATAGAACTACAAAGCAATAAAAATCAAATTAAACAAAATTACAAACAGTTGAGCTTTACATTCTACTAATTTTCGCTTTTAATTTTTTATGATTTTTTTTACAAATGGTCACCTAAAGATCAGTCACAAAACGCAATAGCGAAGCGTATAACAAAAGTATAGAACAAATAATAATAAAAGCAAAAACCTAGCGCAAATTATATAAATATTTATACAAATATATATATATATATACATATATATATATATATATATACATATATATATGAAGATGAGAAGAAAACCCAATAGCAGAGTACAGTGGGTCAAGAATGTCAAGTATGCGGTAAAAAAATAAAGCAAATACAACAAGAAACAACCACAACAATGGGCAACAGTTAACTTGCTTTAAGTCGACAAAACAAAACGAGAGAAACATACAAAGTTTTTAATAAACATTCCTAGAAAAAACAACACACTGAAAGCAAGCATTAAACAAATACCATAAAATACCACAAAATACCACAGAAAAATACCAAGCGAGCGAAGATTCGTGCAAACATTTTTTAAAAAAGCAAAAAAAAAAAACAAGTTTTGGTGATCTACGATATTGATTATTGAATAAAAGATAAATATATATAGATATATGTATATACATATATATATACGTATAGATATATGAACTAAATAAGTTTACAAGGTATATGCATTAAATAAAATAAAACAAAAAACAAAACAACTGCAGCAACTAATTATAAAAACAAAACCAAAACGTAAATAAAAAGCGATATGAGTAACGACAAAATAAAAATAAATAAATTTATTATATACATACATAGAGAAATATTAAAAAAAAAAATAAAAAATTAAAAAAAAAAACAATATGAAAATGAGATTGAAAATGGTATGAAAAATGAAATGATTATTTGAAACATGTTCATTATATATAAATGTCATTACAAATGTTCTTCAAAACTGCCTACCAATAAAATATATTTCAAATAATATGCAATTTGGAGTTTTATTTGTCAAAGAAAAATTTTCTCCTCAGTTGTTTTTCTATAATTCAAAATTTGTTTCAATTTAGCGGCTTTGCAGAGCAACAAGCGCAACCAACTTTACTTGAGCAACTGTATACTCAGATTTGCGTTAACATAGCGCCAGCTGCTCATTGTTGCGTGGTGCGAGTGGTTTTAAATTATTGCTCAATTTCACGTTAACAGAATAGCTAGTGGACAAGCTTAAATTAGCAAAATATCAGCTAAAATATATAGTTTGCATAATTCACTATTCGCTGCTTTAATGTTGTGTTAATTTAATATGTTTTACAAATCGCTGGCTCTTAACATTGTACTTTTGCTTATAATTTTAATTTAACATATGCTGCTCATTTTTGCGTTAGTCTGCTATCAATTTAAACTGCTTGCACCGCATGCACTGCAGGCGTACATGTTACACTGCTTTCAGCGGCAAGCAGTTATTATATTGTGGAATTCCAATTAGTGCCCTTTACCGATTGCCTACTTGATTATAAATGTTAGTTTATTGCTAATATTTAATTGCATGTGTAATTCAATTTGAAGAGTCAACTCTTTCGTCTCTTATCAAATGTCTTATATGACATTCTATGCAATGTATATTTGTTATATTAACAGAATAGCCTCTCTCCCTTGGCATCTTACACTTAGCATCCAATTAGATTTTCTTTTATGTTCCCTTCAAATTGGAAAGCAACAGCAGCAGCAGCAGCCAACACAATTGGAATCTCAGTGCCAGCTGCCCTATAAAATATTAAAAGTCACACATACACACACGCATACACATACGCAGATACATATATACATGATGTAATCATATACATATAAGAGCTGGGTCATATCTGGTATACATATATAGCCTTATATAAAATTGCTTGCATATGTACTCGTATATACAGTTAGTTATTACTGTCCAATTGGATTACTGCTTGAGTTCCTCAAAGAGAGCCTTGAGCGCAAGCTTTGCCACCCCCTATTTGGAATGCTCGCTCCCTCTTCGCTGCGCGCATGTGCTGCGCAGTCGACGTCGACGTCGCCGCTGCGGCTGCGGCTGCTGCTTCTACTTCTGCTGCCTCTTTATCGATTGACCCAATTCTTGGATACATATTTCTACATAGTTGAATTTTCTTATCGCTTTGGTTCCTTTTTTGCTGCAGAAAATTCGTTCCGGTTCTTTCGCTCCTCCATTTTTTTTTTGTCACATTCCAATGGTTTCGTCCTTTCAACGTCCTTTCCACAGCTCGAAAGCTTTTTGCAAAAGCCTTGGGATATATAAATATATATGCGTATATATGTATATATGTATTTTATTCACATTGGAGGTGTGGCTCTCCTTGTTTTTTTGGGGCTTGGTTATGCCAGCATGTTCTTATTAGAATGCCCACGCTTGCTATTAATATGCTCATTATGTCATCAACAAATATCTGCGAAATGGGCTATTAATGTAACTAACGACCCAATAAGAAGAATAAACAAACAGTTATCCAATTGGCAGCTTATAAGAAACGGTCAGCAAATATTTACTTAGTTAATAAATAGCTGAATAATGAATTTAGATGAAAACTAAAATAGATTTCACGTATGTACATGCATACATACATACATATATATGTATGTATATATGTATATCTAATATTTAACCTTGGCTTCAATTAGAGTAATTTGACGAAGTCTGATAGAAAAATGTTTTAAGCTAATAAGAATTATTCAAAGCTCAGTAAGCATTCTAAAATTCAAATAGTTTTATGCTAATTCCACATAAATTTCAGTTAGATTATAAATCCCAACAATCTGATTAGATGATTGTCACGTGTAATTGAGTATTTGCGAATTGCCAACTAGTATTGATTCTAATAAGAATGCTTGCAACATAAAAGAAGCGCAAAGATGCCAATTTATTTAGACTTAGGTTGAGCTGCCTGAAATTTCCCGAAGGACACATTTAAATCTAGGTGGAGTCCCATTTAGTCTTATAAAATCTTTCCCCTAATTTTACCTAAGTAGAGGAGAATCGGCAAAATTGAAAAAGAGCCTAAAGCTAGTTCAGCTTTATTTTAATCTAGGGGAATTTAATGCAAATGGAATATTGAATATGGAAGCCAAAAGCCCTACTCAAAATGTTGCAAAGAAATTATAACAAAATATTCCTCATGAACTTAATGTTAGGGCTAATTAAATATAATATGAATTAGACGAAAAAAGTAATTTCTGTGTATGTATTTGTATTATTGTATTGCGAAACTTATAAAATTTCTATTGTAACCAAAACCTTACGCTTTTTTTTCATATTAAAAATCCAACTAGATTTTATATTTTATGTACATACCTATTTCAATTGTATGTGCGTAATTTTTCCCAAATCAAAACATTTTATTTTTCTCTCTTTTTTTACCAAAGGCAAATAGTGGCCCATTTATCAAACACTTCAGACAATGCAAGTGTTTGTGCGTGCATGTGAGTATTGCGTGTGTGTGTGTGTTTATTTGTTTATTTTCTATGTTTGTTTTATTTGAGAGCGCATAAACAAACGATTATCCGGTCGACCCAGAAACATATTTGTGCATAAAAGAGTTTCCAAAAAAGAAAAATGAGCAGCAGAGTAAAGTTTTTGGTTTTTTACCTCTCTACACACACAAAAAAATAATGAAGCAAGTATAAAGTGAGGTTATGTGCGCATAGATAAATGTAAAAACACACACACACATCCATACATAGAGTGGTATACAAGTACTCGTATATGACACGTGTAATTGACCTACTTTCCCTATTCGACAAAAGCAGCGCACAGTAAATGTACAAACAAAACACACACACATGCATGCAGGCATAAATATGTATGTATGTATATATGCACATCTAGCATAGCTACGCATAGAGCAAAACTGAGAGAGTGAGAGCGAGAGAGTTATAGATATGGCAGCTAGCCAGCCAGTCACCCTGCCTGCTTGGCTACTCGCCCACCCGCCCCTTCCCGCATACCTATATATGTATATACATATATAACAGCTGTGCAAGATTGTGATTGCATAGCAGTGTATGTGTATGTATGTGCCTACGTGAGTGCATTGATCAATGTTCTGTGCTATTGACATGTTAATGGCTCGCAATTTGTTTTCATTTAACGATCAAAATTATGCTATCACACAGTCACATAAACAGAGAGAGAGAAAGAGAGGAAATATATATGTACCTATGTACATATGTGCATATGTATGTATGTTTGTATGCATGCACATGGCTAAGTAAGAGAAAAGCTTGTCTACAGCTGCAAAGCTCGCTCTCGCCATATCGCGCGCTTGCTTGCGCACGTTGGCTGACTGTGTATATAGGCGCAGCTTTGTCGCTTTGTCGCCGCGACAAATAGTTTTTTTTTTTGTTTTTCTGTAGCCGACGACCTATTTATTGCTGGCGTTGCCACACATTCAGCTGTTATACATGCATACAAAGCAAAACGCGAAGATGGCTTGGAAAAAAAAAGAGTATACATTGCTTATATGTACATATGTTTTCAGTATGTGTATACATACATACATAAATGGATACCCATACATACATACGCCCCTTTTGTGCAGTAAAATGCATATGCAAGAGCCCGCCCTATTTCGATGTACTTTTATCAGTCATACAGGGCAGACATATGTATGTACATACATACATACATACATATGTACATATGTATGTATGTGCATGTGTCTGTACATACACACAGTCTCACGCAAACACACTCATTTACAATGCGTATCTGGCTGATAGTTTTGTTTGCTCAGCGATAAAGTCAATTAGCAAAAAACAACTCGAGTGCAAAAGAGTTCGAAAAAAAAGCGAAAAATAAAATTGAAGCGAGTAATTAATTAGCTAAAAAGCTACCACACGACACCCCGAACTCGAGCCCAAATACCACCCAACCCCCTCACAAATTTTCAAATATTTTGTTTCTTTTCTTCGCAATTAACCTTTTTTCTGTACTTAGCTACGTTTACAGCTATTGGCGCTTTGTAATCTAATCGATTGATGTATTAGAACTTGGCCAATTGCCTACTTTATCGGCGATGATGCAATCGAAAAGGGCGGACTAAAAGTACAAAGAGTATCTGCAAGATACACATTGAAAAAAGTCAAAAGGACAAATGTACCCATTAGATACTATACTATCTGTAAGATACAATATTACAAGAATGATGGATAGAAAATTATCTAGAGGATCCAGAACATCCAGAAGTGCTCCCAAAACAATCTGCAAGACACAATATGCAACAATAGATACAAAAGTTTGTATAAGATATAAGAGTCTGTAAGGGAAAGTAAAGTATCTGCAAGATACAGAGCCCATAGCTGTATCCAAAGCTATCTACATATGTATATTGTGCAAAACACAAGATCCTATAGAGAATCGGTAGCTAATAGAGCTCATAGATACAAAAGTATCTGCATGTTAAAAAGGCCATAAGTATGCATGCGACATATGTATGTACACAACTCCAAGAGCGCCTTATAGATAAGATACTTTGGTGACTTAAGCCCTCCCCACCTTGAAATGTTTGGCAAGCCAAAACACTCGTGCAATTGTTCGTTAAGGCGATTTAGCTATCCGTCTCACATCTCACTCGCTCTCTCTTTATCTCTCTTTCTCGCTCTCCTACACAGTACGTGACGCCCAACTCACCGCAAGATTGTGTCCAGCTGTCAGTCGTATCTCTGATTTATTTCTGAACGTGTTGTGAATCCGTGCTGACAACCCCGAATAACAAATACACTACAAAGTATCTGTAGGGGAGCATGACTTAGCGTTACTTGGAATGCTGCAAGAAGATACCCTACAAAATGGAAGGTGATTTATGTATAAGAGTTGATATTAGAACGGTAAATAGTGCAAGTGTTACAAATGAATATGGCATAAGAATTGAGCATGGTGTACTACAAAATGTAGTATAAGAGTTGAGTGAGGCATATTAGTAACGTAGTATAAGAGTTTAAATTGACAGCAATATAGCGTGGTATAAGAATTGAGCTTAGTGTAGTATAAAAATCGCGTATAGTGTAGCAAAATATAAGAGTTGAATATAGTGCCGTATAATAGAATAGGCACACTTTTCATTCAATCATAGACAAAAATTCCCAGAGAAACAGCAATGTATATTTTTTGGTCAGAATGTACGATGAATGTATATCTTTATTAGATATATATCGTATTCGATATATAGAGTTTTAAATATAAATAAGCTACAGACACTTACAACCTAGAGTAAACATGCATTAAAACGAAGAAAGAGTTCCCAAAAAGAAACTAAATGAGCTTAAATAATAATTGGAATATACGTGTAGTGCGATCGATATAATCATAAAAATAATCGACAAATATAAATATAGATGTAGATAGCACAACACAGTTGTAAAACCCCTAAATTAGAAAAGTATTTATACAATTAAAGTTAGTTGATTTAAAAAACTTATTGCGCGATAGGAAACTTTAGGCTAAGTTAAAATAGTTAAGGGCTAATTGACTTATGAGTAAGCTTAGCTTACAGCCATTAATCAATCGGATCTCTCGGGACTGGACATGGGATCACCGCCGAAGGTCACCTCCTTGGGTGCATACGAAACGGGGGGTGCCATCGACTCCTCACGCCGACGCTTCTGCTCCCGCAGACTGCCGAAACGTTTGTTTCGCTTCATATTCGTAAACCTCACGTAGATCTTTCCCCTGCGCTCAGTGCGATAGAAGCACAACTGCTCCTTGGGATAGAGTTGGAGGATCTCACGTTCAAGCAGATGACTTCGCTGCAAGGTCAAATGCAGTCGATTATCCTCGTAGTAGCTGCAAATAAGCTGGATCAAGAGCAAACGCTGCACCGCATCCAGTTGTTCATTTTGCCCGATTCGCTCGAGCAGCGATTGAGCCTTTACGGGTGACGCTTGCAAGATGGAGAGCACCGTAACACCGCTCTCCTCGCTGCCATCCGCATCGGTCATTATTTCCGGCTTGATCAGATCCGCTGTCACCAGTTCCGTCTGAACTAGTTCACTGTGATCACCCAGGGGCAACGGCACATTAAATGTCCCCCCATCCGTCATCTCATTGAGCGAAACGAACGGCTCGGAGGGCAATTGCTTCGCTCTCTCATCGCTCAAATTGCTCTTGGAATTACTCTTCGTCGAGTTAGTCGAGCAGTTGCAGCCGCTGCAATGAACGCTGCCGCTTCCAGCGGCACTGTTGTTGTGAGCACCGCAATGCTGCTCGTCCTGCAACGGTACATTGAGCCAGCGACGCCAACGCTCCAAATGATGTTCAAAACGAATTCGCGTGCCATAACGAAAGTTGCGCAGCAGCTCGTTCATATGATGACGCTTCAGCATCTGCAGCTCCTGCGTATTGATTGCCTCTTCTAAATTTGTTTATTCATATAAGAGAGTGCGAGTATAAGAGTCGAACATTCGCAAAGTTCTTTTCATTTGTCTTTTGTGTTTGTTTACCTTGCAAATATGGCAACAGCTCGCTGACGTTCCAAGACTTTAACAGTTGCGACAGCTCCTCGTACTCATTGCTCTTTGGCGTATTATCCGCATACATGTGTGTGTGCATGTCGAAGCTGTGCATGCCTATACGTATATGTATATTTATGTATATGCGTGCGTTGGTATGTATGTACAGCCTACAACCGGGCGTACATCCTTTCGTCACGAACGAAACAGCGGCACTGAATTTTGCAACAGGCGCGAAGCGCGTACATACCCTCCGCTATACCTGCATGCCATACACACTAATGCAACATTCACTCTATGCCTGTGTATGTGTGTGCCAGTCTGTTGTCGCTGTTCGGTATACACGTTGCTATGTATGTAGTTACATACATACATACATAGTACAGTCATGCCATCGTTTGTTTCATCGTTTCGTCGTTTCGTTGCTTGTTCGCGTTTCGTAGTCGTCGTCGTCATCGCCGTTGCTGTCGTCGTCGTCGACATCGCTTCAACGTATGTACTTATGTATGTATGCATACCAGTGGCGTAGCAGAAAAAAGGGATTATTTTTCAAGTAACTATTAAAAGTGAGACCAAAATATTTAAGTCAACCTTACTGTTTATATTAAATCAATGAGTCCAATTATTATATTGATGGTAATTTATTATTATTATTATATTTTGATATACATATGTATATTGTTTTAGTTTGAAATAAAATTACAATTTTGTTTCTTTTTTATTTCTATCTCATAAATTATTCTTAAATAAACAAAAGATTTTGCATACTTAATTTATAAGCATGAAATTCAATCGTAACCCTTCGTAACTCTTTGTTGAGCTACGCCACTGCTACTACACGAATGTAAGTATGTTTACATAATATTCAAACATGTGCTATGTACATAATACACACGTGCATTGCATATATACATATGTATGTATATGCATACATACTCATGCCACTTTGCAATAGTGTTGTTATTATGTAAATAACTACATATGTATATATATATGTACATACATTCATACGTGCATAAATGGAAGCAAACACAAGCACAGTCGCGCGCACATAAATGCATACATATGTATGTATGTATATACCTTTGATAAAAAGCTGTTTAAATATTCGCACTAAACATTTGAAAAAGAAACCGAAGTCTGGCGGCAGAAAAAAAAACTCTGGTAACGCTGGCAGTTAAACAATTGTGTTGCTGTTGCTGCTGTTCCTCTTCGGCGATCGCTTATGCGTGGCGGCGAATTGAACTAGTGAACTGTTCGCTCGCATGTCTTGGCATTTGCTCTCTTTTTTCTCTCACTTTTCTTTCTTTTATTATTTTTTTTTTTTTTGGCTACCACCTTTCAGCACTGACTACTGTGCGCCCCGCCCCCTGCACAGCAGCACGCCCTTTAGTTCTATTGCAATGCCGTTGCCTTTGCCTTTAGCCTGTTGCAGCTGTGCAGCTGTGAGCGGCCTCTCGTCGCTCACCGCTCTTTTCTGTTCGCTCTTCGCCGCAACTCAAACAAAATCAACTTGAAGACGTTCGAAACTGGAGTTGGGCAAAGGGAATGGCCATTGGAGTGGGAGAGGGAAGCATGTGTAAGCGGGCGGGGTGGAGGCATCATAGCTGGTTGCTGCTTGTAAAGTAGCCAAGCGCTACGCAGGTTCATCGAACTTCTTTCGTAAATGTTTTTTCTTGCTTTTCGTTTTCTTTTTTTTTTAAGTTTTTTTTTGTTTACTTGGCCCGCTTTTTTTGGTCGCTGCTGTTGTTATTGTTGATTGGGCTACAAAAGTCTTTGCAGTTGCTTCACCCAACTTTGTTGTTTTTTTTGTTGCCGTCTTCTTCTTCGTGTGTTCGCTTGTGGGCTTGGTTCTTATGATGCGACGCTAAGGCAAAGCGCGTTCAAATGATTTCATTATCTTACATACATACATACATACATATGTATGTACGTGTGTATGCGTTTAAATTTATGCGTACATATGTATGTGCCTGCATGTATGTATGTAAATATTTACGGCATACATACAAATATATGCATGTGTGCATTAGCAAAACGGAACTTCAACTGGGGAATTTCCTAGCGACTCACTTTCCAACTACGAATTTCCCTGCAAGCAAGAAGAATTCCCTGCAAATAAACAACGAAATTCCCTGCAAATTCACTTTTGTTTGTTCTTTGGGTTTTTCTTTTATTATTCTTTTCCCTGTTTCAATTGGGCTGGGAACACGCTTTACACTCTACCCAACGCGCTCATTAAAGTACATACCATATCTCTTTACCTTTCTTCCTGTATAAAAACGCTAATGAGCTCATTTTTTCTATTTTGAAAATCGTTGAATTGAAATTCAAGCGGTGCTCATTAATTATTGCAGCAATGCGTTGGCAACTTCTTAGCAAGCACTGTATTCGGTTACCAATTAAGAGGAAATTGTGGAAGATTGTTGAACATTGTGAAAAATTGTGCAAGTGAATGGAAAATCAACTTTAGGCCGAGTCAGACAGCTGCTAAATATACTAATTAAGTGTTTAAACAGATGCTTCAAATGTGTATCAATTTCGTTGATTAATAATATTAAAAAAAATAATAATAAAAATAAAAACACTGCCAAAGGGAAGCCCACATTAATGGAAAAGTTCATTAAGATATGATTGAATAAGCTGTTTAAATTCAAAATAAAGAAATTGAGGCTCAAATCTGAAGAGATGTGTGTGTGTGGGGATGCCTGAAGGCCCTGGCTGGAAGCTTCTTATAGCTACATGTATGTATGTATGTATGTATGTACATACATATATAGTACATATGTATGTATGTATAATTTATAACATAATTAAAATTGATCCTATCTATGGTTTCAAAATTAATGAATTCGTAATCCCGCTGATTCATTAAGTACCAACTATTATATACATATGTATGTATGTATGTACATATGTACATTATAGCTCTATAAAGCTAGTATAAAACTGAATTTGGTGTACTGTACTTGGAATATCTTTTAAATTTTATGAATGTCTGGATCGAGCACCTATGTGTATGTATGTATGTATGTATGTAGTTCATGTTTAGGTAATCTAACTATACGAGGATAAGTGACAATTGCCATCTGCTATAAATCAAACCAAATCAAATTCAAACAATGCAATGACTTAATAAACCTGAATAGCTCAACTGATTTGGAATGGAAATGGTCATGAAAATACATCAACAAAACAAAAGACAGAATCTAAGAAAGAAGGAAGGAAAGAAACCCACGTTTATGTACATACATACATACATACATGTATGTATGTATGTAACTTCCTTTGAAAACTGGTTTTGCGTGTGCTTAAGATACGCATAGATACTTTTGCCTGCCCTCCCCCCGGATACATTGCGTGTGACGCATAAACCAAATGCGATTGCGTTTCTGCTTCGCATTCCGCTGCAGGCAGCGCGCGATAAGACGCAATATTTATATAGAAAAAGTAACTTCAGGTATCATCGGAAAATGAGACAAAGGCATAACGCACACACACATGCATGAAAATGTTGCTGTTTAAAACATGCGCAGTAGCACCAGATACGAGGGGTTTGCAACAGGGTAGCAAAGTAACATAAAAAAAAAATAAAGTACATACATACATACATACATATGTACATATATGGAAAAGAAGAAGAAATGAGTCAAGAACTTGCAATTAGGATGCATGGGAAATTTATTAAAAATCAGCACACTGGGTCGCTCACTTAGCAACAGCGAGAGTTAGTGAGAGAGAGGCAGAGGCAGAGCAGGAGAGCCTATGCAGCAGAATTCGCCGCATGAAATTTGTGCATAGCTGATAACAAAGCGAAGGTAAAGGCAAAGGAAAGGGACAGAGAGAGCGCGAGTAAGCTTCAAATTCGCTCAGTTAAATTTTGCATAACCGATAATGACTCGAGTCGAGTTTCCTAATCAAATTCATTACGGAAATAAGCAGCGCAGTATAATAAGCCACCCACAAAGGCATACATACACACATAATATATACATACATATGTATGTATATATGTATGTACATACATATGTACATATATACATACATACATATGTATATATTATGTGTGTATGGCACTTGGCTGCCCCTTGAGTTCTTGTTACATTATAAAAACGCTAACTGCGCAGCTTTTTTGCTTTTCCGCAGCAATAGCAACACAAGCAGCAGCGTCGCAATTTTGTTGTTTTCTTGTTCATTTCCAAGCAAATTTCCTTCCAGCGCGCTGATAACGGCACATGTCCAACACCAAACGCTTGCGCTGCGGCTTAGTCCAATAAGCGAAAACATGCTGCGACTGCAGACAATTTTCGGGGCAGCTTAGTGAGCTTAAAAGCTGCGTGACGACGAAGGCGACGTCGACGACGACAGTGACGGCAGCAATAACGACGGCGACGACGAAAGCATTGTGTGTAGCTGCTGTTTGTCTCTCTGGGTGACCTACACTGGCTTCCCCTGCGGCATACACAAGCGCACACATGCATACATATGTATACATAAATACATATATTGAGCATGTACATATACATATGCATGTATGTATGTACGATAACTGCATATAAAAAGCACATATGTATGTATGTGTGTATGTATATATGTAACGCATTTTTCGGTTGAAAACTGGATGGTCGCTGAGCGAAAGGCAAAGGCTGTGCGCACCATTCGCCAATGATTATTCGCTGGCATTAGACGACGCGCATATTCCAACAGCTAGAACGGAACGAAACGAACAGATAGCCAGGCAGCCAGCCCAACTGGCAATTGTTTTGTGGGGTCAGTCAATAAAATCATTCCCAACAAGGCAAAACGGTAAAAGTTCAGCGGAAAGGTTTTCAAAAAAAATTAAAAAAATAAATAAATAAAACAAAGAAAAGTGCCATAAGAAAAATATTTAAAAAATGAGCTAAATACGTTTATGCGAAAATCCCTAATCGTGATGAATTGTTAAATTATGAATTATGAGAAAATTAAATAATATGTACATAATTTACGGGACTGTTACGAAAATGAAACATGAAAGCTGGAATACTGTTTAATTACCAAAAATAATTTTTATCACGATTACGGAATTTCACATAAAAGTAAGAATTGAATAAAAAGTAACAAAAAAGTTTAATACGTGTAAGTATAATTGTGTTATACCCGAAGCATAACAGTGTATTATCAAGAATTATGAATGAAATTTCGACTAAGCTGCATGTTATACTGTAGAATAACAGAGGGAAAGCATTTGAAGGTTTAGCATTTAGGTATAACATTTTAGAATTTTTTAAAACAAATTTTCAGCTAACCTCAAGTCGAGCGTGAAATAAGCTGAAGGTTAAACATATATACATACATACATATGTATATTGTTATGCATTTACTACAGCAGTAGTAGCACTGATTATCACAATTTCCTATGCTAATCAATTTGGCATTTCCCTTTTTGTATAGCAAAAATTTCCCATTATAAAATGAACGGAATATTGAAACTTGTAATTGGAATTTGAACCTGAACTGAGCTTCGCAACAGCCCGTCTAATTAGTCACTCGTGCACATTTCAAGGTTTTCCAGTTGTTAACTATAAAGAGGTTTATACATACATACAGATATATGCATACATACGAATATTATATATACTTACCTATACTATAGCCAAGCTATAAATTAGAATTTTAAAGTTCAACAGCGCAAAGCTGCGGCTTCAATGTAAACCCAGTTCCAAACTTCCCCAAGTACGAATTACAAGCACACATATTGCTATATATACATATACATACATACATATGTATGTACATATATATTAACACACATTCGAGCAGAACTAGAGAAGCTCAATTAACACGAACGGACGTGCACGAAAACATGTTTTCAGTTGCTGTTTTTTATCATAGTGCCCTCTCTTATTATACCCTATCATATATATGTAAAGGGGGTATGAGTCTTATGTGAAAAGCTAGTTAAATGGTCAAACAAGTACCGGCGGATAACTAAGGATTACGTAGCTAATAAGCTATTAATTGGAGTCCATTAAAAATTAGCTAAAAAATGGTTGAATCACAAATAAATATTATTACAGGGTAGAGCCTAGTCGGCTACACAAGCCAACCACTTCTGCTGGCTGTTGCCTGATGACAGTTATCATTGGGGAAAATTCAACTGGGCAGCTGTATACGTGTGCTCGATATATGTATGTGTGTACGTGCATATGCATACATATGTATGTCCATATCACATCGGATGAATAGCATTAGCTTTTGTACAATGACAGCTGATCTGACCACTCGAATTGACAAGCGAAAAAGGTATTACAAACTTTCTAAAAACCCAGCTGTTTATACATACGATTTTATAGTTAGAAACAGGAAATATTAGAATTACATATGTACATACATACATATGTATGTAGGTCAAGTAGAGTCACAGATAAACAAAAGCCTGACATCATTTTTGTTCACTGATAAGGAGGAAAGAAAGAGAGGGTGGGAGGGACATATGTATGTACATGCATACATATACATATGCATAGCTATTTATAGCGTGCACATAATTCGAATAAGTGCTAAATCTATAAACTTTTATAGTGAAACTTACCATAATAAATCAATTGCTTTTTTGTCCTCAAAAATTCCCATTCAAATGAATGCCTTAATTCCTAACTGCAATTCATACGCTCTGGTTGCGTAGAGAGCTTTCAAACGGTGCATTAACAAAATTACCACGCATATCATAAACGGTTGTTAGATAAGGGCGCAACAGCAGAGAAGAGGACGCGAGGGCAACGCGGCACTAAGTGTAGAGTTGTAAGTGAAAAAAAATATGCATACATACATACATACGATACGAACAAATTCGAGATCGTACTTGCAACGCATTAACTTTTAACCCAAAAAACAAAACTCACACACATCTACATATGTATGTATGTACATATGTACATATATTCACAGATTTCTTTGTCTTTGCATTTGGTCAGCTTGTGGTTAAATGTAAACTAAATGAAATCACATGCAATACACGTTTCGCTCGTAAAGGCGGCGGCAAAAGACTAAAAGAGTGAACGAATGCTGAAAAAAGGGAGGGGGAGAGAGAAGCAGCAAAGCGCATGCAGAGCCATAAAGCATGCACATAGTCGTCGTAGAATGGACAGGGGTGGAGCAAAGGGGAGTTAAGTAGGGGTCAGCTTTCTTATTTTAACGAGCGTGCGTGGCTTTTAATTTTTGAGCATAAAACATAAAACGCAATAAAATCAACAGAAAAAACACACCAACAAGAGCAACATGAATAATAATAATAATGGCAGCTGTGGCGTCATCGCCAAAAATTTTATGTTGCGTCTCTTGGAACTGGTTTGATTTTATTTCGCTTTAGCTTTGATGTCGTCATCATTAAGCAAAGCGCAGGGAAGAAGAAGAACAATGAAATTAGTCATTTGATGCAATTTCCGCCCACTTGATGTTAGCACCAGCAGCAGCTGCTATTGCAGCTGCTGACAAGTGCAACCAAAAACAACAGCAATGTAGTCGAAGTTAATAAGCGGAAGAGAGGGGTGGCCACGCAGTGAGAGAGAGAGAACGAGGAGACCAAAGCAGGTTGTAGAAGAAATAAGAACAAACGCGCGCGCATTTGCACCAATAACCCAGTTTCTGTTTCTAGTTTGCACTTAGCGGGCATACAAAAGCTTTGTCTCTGTGTGCGGGTATGTGTATGTGAATAACATGTGCAATGTGGTAGGCGCAAGAACTGAACACGAAACTAAGAAGAAGCAGAGAGAATTGCAATGCAGCGAAAAAGCAAAGCTGTTATTGCTGCCTTTCGTTGAGTTTGCTGTTGTAAATAACAAGTTTTCTAGTAGTTGTGCAAAGTGATGACACACTTTTTACAAACACACACACAAACGCTGGCAACTTTACATACACATGTATGGACATGTTCAAAATATATATGTACATACATACATACATATGTATGTATGTACATATGTATGTAAGTTCGCTGAGTGCTTCCTGCGGTCAGCCATTAAACTAATCAGAGCCACTCGCTGGCACACTTTCTACCACACACAGCTGCACGTTTTCTAATTAGATTTTGTTTTCAAGTTGTTTTTTTATTTTTTGCATACGCCCACTCTGCGGTTTATCTTTGCAATTTATCTAAGCATAAAAGTCTGCATATGTATTTGTTTCTTTTTCATTTCATGACTCTCGACTTTGATACAAATCTTTTCATTGCGTTTCAATGGAAAACGTCAAAGACGGAAAATTTTTGTTAACCAAGTGGCGCGTCAAAGCTACAAAGCCGTAGCAGCAGCAACAACAAGAAAAAACATAAAAAGAGCAGCAGCAACAACCACAATTTGAATGTGTGTCAACGACAAAACTATACCAATACAAACACACATACAGCATACATACACATTCTCTCTTATGTACGATTGTAAAGAGCTTTCACGAAGCTTGAAGCGCTGCTCTCCCATATCCACATATATATGTATACGTGTATATGTATAACCATACTCAGACACAGTATAATACATACATAGCTTATATTTACTGTACTTACGCGCGGGCTTATATAAAACTGGTTTGTCGCCGTGTTGCTGTCGCTGGCGTCGCTGTCGATTCATTCGTGCGTTGAACGTTGGACCGTGCGGTTCGTTGTGCGCTTGCAGCGCCTTAACCAAAAATATTAAACCAAGTGTAAAAGAATAAAAACCAAAAAGGAGAGCACTAACACAACAGAACAAGAGAAAAAAACTACTCAAAAGAATCTGTTGTTGCTAACGTCGAATATAGTCAAATAGTTGCGCGGCGGTGGTGGCTTTGTTGGTGGTGGTTTTTTTTCTAAAGAACTTTGCCTCAACAGACTTTCATGTACATGTGTATGCATATGTGTGTGTGTATGTACGATTTACACCATGTGTATCATGTGAGCAATAAGAACTGAAATGAAAGAAGAAACGAAGAAATATAACGTGTCCAAAAAAAAAGAAAAACTAAATTCGACCAAAAAAAAAAGCCCGCGCATTACGTAAACTCGCGCGCATATTCTAGAATAAGATCATAAAATAAATAACCGAGGTAGAAGAAAAGACAAAAGAGAGGTGCCTAAAAAGCTGCTGCGAAAAGAACCAGGAACTTGAATGACACATTTTTGAATCGACCGATGACAATTACGCAACTTGCAAATGGCGCAGAGTAAAGGGGAGAAAAACAGCAAAGCAAGGACTGCTATCTCGCTCTAGTGCCAGCAGGGTTTGCTCGTTGATTAAACACATTTCGACATGGTTTGAATGGCCTTAGCATGTGCTTTTTTATTATCGGATGACGGCAAGTCTAAAAAAATATGTGCATGTGTGAGTGTTTCTCTGCGTGCGTGTGTGTGTGTATATATTTGTGTATGTATGTACTTGATTACATATTTCTTCACCTAAATTCGAAAGAGAAAAAGCTCCGGGCAACGTCATAATTTATAAAACCACACATACACACACTTAACCGCACAAACATAACACACCACACACATATATACGCGAATTCTAACGAAGCGCTTTCGGTTCGTTAAGTTGGCTTTTCGTCGAGTTTCGCTCGTGTGCGCGCTGCTGCTTTCGGCAGTTGCTTTGTGTTCGCTCGCGCCATTTGCAGCTGCACAGCGAACAAAGTTGGCCGCGTTTTTGGTATCGGCTTGAAACAGCACCTAGCTACACTAGGCAAGAGGGCGAACGTTACAAAAATCTAATGGAATTTTTTTTTTTTTTGTATTCCACTCGCCTCACGTTGCTCTCGCTCGATTCGTGTATATTTGCTTTACAAGTTCTCCATACAATCGCCTCTGTCTGCCTCTTCTATAGTTGGCAAGCTGCGAGCGGTTTATTATTTGTATTTATATACGTATTTTTTTTTATATCAACAACGTACTGCAACCTATGTGGGAGCGAGACGGGGACTCACTGTGATTTTTATATAGTCAGTCTTTTTCTCTCTCCTATACAAATTGCGGGCGTATCAACATGTTAAATCTCGAAACTTGGAATTGTGTTAAAAAGTTAATTAAGAAAGAGTGTGATACTAGTAATTAGAAAAAAAACTATCTTAACTTAAGCTGGAATATGTTTGTAAACTTTGTCGCTCATTTCAAATTAATATAGTAATAAAAAATAAATGCTGTTGAAATATTTTCTTTTATTGCACATACGCATTCTATCATTCCACCAAAAAGCACACATACTACACACACAGTCACTGATCCAAACGCATGTACATACATATATTTCTAGCTCTGTCGCACGCATACGCTTTTATCAAATGTGTGTACGCTTTTTCCACGAACAAGAAGGCGAGAGAGGCAAGCGTTGAAACCGTTACGACGCGACGGCATGAACAGAACAAACGGTCGTAGTCTGTTGCTGCTGCCTGGTGTTGTATTTTCTTGTTGCTAAGTCTGCCAATGGAACAGACACATACGCGCACGCATGTGTTTCTATATGTGTATATGTGTGTGTGACGCATAAAAACTGTACAGTGGGCAGAAATAGGAAATAATTTTTTTTTTTTCTAGTTTCAAAGAGAGAGTAACAAATATGCCGTAGACTATGTGTGTGAGTGGGAGAGATAGAGAGAGAGAGTGTGGCGAGCTTGTGTGTAGCTATGTCTGTATGAGTATTTTATCGTTGACGAAAGTTGATTAAGAAATCAATTGGAGAAAGCTTTTTATGTCTTTGAGGGAAGTTGATTTTAACACCTGGCACATTGTCCAATTAGCAAAATGCTGCTAAAACCAATTCGAACTAGAAATGGAAACACAATCTTGCCGATCTTTCAATTTAAAATAAACAAGTTTTACAACATGCCCCACACTCATGTACACACGCGAACAGCCAAGGGCTCGAGGACAGGTGCGATGTGTGAACAGAGGAAATTTCGTGTTTCTTTTCTCATTGATCATGTGGTAGCTACATATAATAAGGAATATAATAGGTATATTTATATACATATCTATATATTTATCGTCTATTCCCAGCAATTGTTCAAATGACTAAGAAACTGCATTTGAATAGCTTTTTATTGTTGTTGGTGGTGATGCAATTTTCCTGTTTTCGAATTATTTATAAATTATATAAAAGTGCTTTGTTTAGATTTTGCTTTGTGCTTTTACCTGTCAGTAAGTCAAAGGGGGACAAATTTGTTGGACACGGCCTGATCATTAAATAAAGTATTCAAATGGAACCGATTTGCACGATATGCAGCAGTGGGAGAGATAAAGGGAGAGTATGTGAGAGAGACATGGATGTAGACTATGTGAAAAAGTTGTGGGCTTTTCAGAATAGCTGATGCCTTGTCTAGCGGTTCAGAAAAAGTTTAATAAAGCCAAGTAGAAGATATGTGTATGACAAACGTCCCGAACCACTGTTGTAAAATAAGAGAATTCGATTCAAAAGGTGCAAAGAATCAGGCGACATACATATGTATGTATGTATAAAACTAGATAGGAATGATTCCCCATTTCAATGGGTTCGGGGTATAACAAATCTACAACAGTTTTGTATAATATAAAAAATTCAAACAAAGTTGCACAAATGCAATTTATATTAGTGTTGCGAACGAGATGTTAAATGCTATAGAAATAGGAATGTCTGGATAGAGAAACCTATTTCTCTAGAATCGATTTGACTTCTGAGAAGCGCATAAGCTATTGTAAAGCGTAAATTGTATCGAATGTAAGTATTGCAAGTGTTGGTTAACCGTAAAAAAGGTAATTGAAAGCCATTATGTTTATACATCTGAAAGTTAACTGAATTCATGGAATATAACATAATCCACTGGAAAGATCAAGTTCTATGCATTTTAAACAATTAATTCATGGTAAAAAAAAAAAAAAAATAGTAATTGAAAAAATGTTACAAACAATTAATTCATGGGAATTGCTATGAAATGCAGTCAGATAAACTTAATTGACTCATAGTTGTATATAGAGAGTATGTGTGAGTGTGCGTGTGTTAGTGTTTGAGCTATACGATATGTTAGATATAGACTTGCATTTGATTTGAATTATTATACAAGTTTTGCAGTTGAGAGAAGAGCGAACAAGCACGTACATCGCTTGTATGTATGTACATATGTATAAATTTTGCATTGAATGTTGAAGTTTACTGAATTGTTCAGAGATATAGAAATATGTATATGCATATATATATATATATATATATATATATATATATATATGTGTGTGTGTGTATAAAAAACCCACACATATACAGGGGGCCCTGACTAACAGCGACAACCAAGTCAAACAGTTTCTCAGACCCAGGCAGCTGACCTTGGCGGCAGCAACTTTAGTTAGACGACGGCAACGACTCTGAATACAAACAGACAGACAGATCTGTCTATATGCATAGCCACACACACACGCACACAGTCATGCATAGCATATATGTATGTACATATAGAGAGACATTCAGTTACTCATTAGCAAAACGCGTTCGACTCCAAAGTACGTTCTGCAAGTAAATATTTCACCTATTGGCTAACAGATGACGCCATTTTGTAGCTGTAGCTGCAAAAATAAAAAAAATGTATCTGTGCCAGGTAAATATGTCTCAGCGAAGGTATCTGCGACAAGTAAATATGTTTCAGCGAATATATGTATATGTATGTCTCAGAGAATGGATCTATGTGGCTCTATAGGAAATCTCAGACTTCGATCAGCGGTATCTGCGTGTGAAAAACTATTTTAAAATGTATCTGTAACTGTATAGAGAATTATTTCGCATTGCAACTGCAAATAAAATATCTCTTAATACGTATGTATCTGTACTAATACTTAAAACATAAAAGGTAGCTCAAAATGAAGCAGCATAAGTATATCTATTTAACTAACAATCAATATCTAGATATTATATGGATGTATGCATCTGAAGAAACATCTACAAGTGTATCCTAAACAGAGAATGGTTTTGTAACTATACTTCCGTATCTATTTGTACTTCATTTGTAGCGCGAGCCGTATTTGAATGTATGGAATTCTGTATGCTTATCTAGATTGTATCTAAAAACGTATATAGATTTGTAACTTTAGCTTTAGTTTTATCTGCCATCTCTTATCTGTGTCTGTATCTGCATTAATCGACAGCTGCAAGGATTATAAATGAATCCAGATATGTATCTGCAAGCATATATGCATCTATCTGTATCTTGATCTATAACGGATCTATCTATTTCACCATGCGAGCTCCACATGTTGCCTTATATGTGTTAATGTATCTGAAACTAGTCTCTGCGTGCATTGAGATCTGTAGCTAGAAATGTTATCAGATATATATAGATCTTAATAGAGATTTGCCAATGTATCTGTACGTAACTCCATGTTGCCATGTCTCTTTCTGTATGGGTAACTGTATCTGTGTCTATATCTATGTAGATCACTATCTCTATCTGTATCTCACGATCTTCAACGAAATATACACACATTCTTATCGGAATTCCAATCAGACACTTAATACCATCCAGCTCTCTCGCTCTCATTCAAATTGCTCCACTCGTTGCCAGCTGTAATTATAATCCTGCTCGCAGAGCTCAGTTTTCTGCTGGCTAAAGCTGCGTATGCTTTGTAGCTTTAGCATTAGCTGTTGCTCTGGCTGTCGCTTGTATCTGTGTATCTTGTAGTTTCTCTATTCAATACAAACGCTCACATTTTGGCATTTAATAAGAAGTTGGCCTTGAAGCGACGAGCTCAGTGAGTGAGTGCGACTGCGTGTGTGTGTGTGTATGTGTGTGAGTAAGGTTTCAAGTGCCTTCTGTGCCGACTGTGGGATCATTTGTATATGCACATAGAACGTGTAGAATAAACATACATAAATATGTGGCCAGCAGCGTCTAGACTTTGATAAATGGGATTAGATGGCCGCAACTGTAGGAGTCTAGCAACCAGTTGAAGCTTAGCCAAATATTTTCAAAATCTGGCTCTTTGTGTGCGTCAGACAACAGTTTGTGGAATCCATTTGGATGGCATTCGGTAGAACTAAGTGAGTTTAGCGAAGCCTTTTATAACACTGGTCAAACAGTAGAAGCTTTAGTAATACTGAAGAATTTGAAATAAACTTTGGATGACATAAATTAGATTTGACTAAACAATTATATATGCATATATAATCTTATTTGCTTCCATTTTCATCTTTGCACTACATAGCCTGATTCAAACCTTCAGACCTTACCAACACTGACGATTCATTAAGGCGAGTTAATATGCTCTAGATACTTTTAGCTTTTGATTATATTTTATATTAATTTTGCTACACCTATATATCGATTCATATCTGAAGATAAGAACTTGAAAATCCTTTAGAACATTCCCATTTCTTTACACACGTAAAATATCAGAAACGGTTCAAATGTTTTATTCTACAGCGGAATGCATACTTTTAGGCTTACAGGCTCGAGGAGAACTGCCCACTATATATATTATATTGTATATAGTCAGTACTCAACGGCCCCAGATCTCAACGACATCGTTGATGCCATAGCCACGCTTCGAAGTAAACAGAATGGTAGCGCCCTTCGAGCCGGGTCCGCCAGACACAAGCACAGCCGTGGCTCCATTGCTCTTCTTCTTATCGGTCACCTTAATGGCCGTAATGGTCAAGGCATCCAAATTATCCTAGACAGAATGTCGAGAACATCTTATATAGATATATATGTATATGAGGTCGCCTTACTACGTACTTTCTGCTTGAACACATATTTCTTAGTCTGCACCAGACCCACAAAGAAGGCCTTCGACACCGTCTCCTTGGCCAAATGATAGTCGTTGGGTCCTATTTCGCCCCAGAGATAATCGTTGCCAGCATGAACCGTGGCGAGGCTCACAGCGCAAAGCAAGAGGCCAACTAGCGTTAGGGAATTGATGCCCATCTTTCTAGCAATTGGAGAAGTTTTGTGTGGAATGAGTGGACGGCGATTCGCATCGACTCTTTTATTGCAAAAAACAAGGGAATCAGAAGACAATTTCCTATCGCTTTGATTACCAACTCAAGTACTTAAGGTAGAGACCCCACGAAAGCCAATTAGGGGACCGAAAGCAATTGCGTAAAACAAAATAAACTTATTTTATCTATTATCAATATATCGGGACCATATGCTCAACTGATATCGGTTAAGCTTTGCAGTCATATGTGTAAGTTGTTTTTGCTGCTGTTAATAGCTCTTACCCCCTAGCTATAGATAGTTGTACAATTTAATTAAGTACAGCTAGCTTACCTCAGCGCGCTCGCCCCACAATCTCTCTATGGTGCTAGGTCTATTATCTAGCTACTACGTTTGCTGTTGAACACTTTAAATTGAGTTTAAATTTAGACCTTATCAAAAATGTTTACGAATTCCAAAACTGAAGACTGACAATGGGGAGCATGAGCAAAATAGGGACGGTATTCTGCCCGAGTTTAGTTGAGTGGATCGAAAAGGCATGGATCTATACGATCAGTTCTGATTAGATATAATATTAATAGTGTTGTAAAACGATGGAAGAGTGCTAACCAAATTAAATTGAGATAAATTGAAAAGTTTCCTTAATAAAATTGGATCTTCCTGATTTATAGTGTTGTAAAACGAAATGGGAAACAAATACGGAATGCAATGTAAAAGCTACGCCCAAAATGGGATTAAAACCTCTGCTAGCTTGGGCAACAAGTTAAACAGAATCATTTGTTGCTGCTGCTGCAGCAGCTGAA
Organism: Drosophila mulleri; assembly: GCA_035047565.1. NCBI lineage: Eukaryota > Metazoa > Arthropoda > Insecta > Diptera > Drosophilidae > Drosophila > Drosophila mulleri. Next base: position 1,984,852 of record JAWNPK010000060.1, read on the forward strand.
GCAGGAAAATATGTTTTGTATCAAGTTTAGAAAATTCAAATGGAAATGTTTTGTTTGTTTACTCATTGTTGACACGCGAGAGTATAAAGTTTTATGCGAGTGTTGCTCCAGTTTTTGAAGCCATTTGTCGAATTGCCAGGCGTCATGCGAAATCCGAATATGCGACATGCGACATGCGACATGCGAAAGAGAACATGCGACGGGCGAGCTGCATGCGAGATTTATGGCGCCAAAATGAAGGAGAATCCAATTCCTAGCCAAGAGCTCAAATGTTTTTGAGAGCTATATGAATATGTATGTGTGAGGGTGGTCTCAGAAGTTTGTGAATGTGTAAATTTACATTTACATATGTATATATTTTCAATGATAAATATTTCACATGCAGAAAGAGAACTGTATATATATGATTCCTAAGATCTCATATCTGGAACTACGTGTGAACCACTTACATAGTATATCTATATCACTTACATAGTATATCTTATAGGTATATCTTATAGGGTATTACAATTTGAGAGGGCCATTTATGAAGCTATACTCTTTGAGCATAGTCTAACGTATTAGTATTGGTAATAGTTGCCTTACACTTTTGTATTATGTTCTCCTTTAACTGACAAACTGTTTGATTAGCCCTCGCAATATATGTATGTATATATAGTTTGGTATGTGAATATATATATTGCTAAGCACTAGCTGAATTGCTGCCGTGACTTGGCGTCCTCACAGTTTGCGTGCTTACGATTTGCAACTGCAAAGTTAGATGTAGAAAGATATATAGAGAGATATATAGAGACTATATACAGACTACTATGTATATAAACTTATATGTACATATAATAAAGTGGGCGAGTCCTTAGACAATAAAAGCCGTAACTACAGCAAACAGAGCTGAAATGTAGAGTATATACTTATATATGTATATGTACATATATGGTATATACATATATTTATGGAAGCCACTGCTAATTGCTATTAATCAGTCGTAGGCTGACGTCAGTTGACAGCCTCATTCAATCAGCAATTATGTCGTGCACTATTGACCGCAACAGCAGTAAAAGCAGTTGAAGCTGTGGAAGCTATAGAAGCAGCAGTAGTTAGTGTATTGTATAAACCTACATACATATATGTATTTATATATATGGCTATTCGATTTCTGTGTAAGATCTGCCACAGACAAAGCCGCAACCACATGACAGCTGCTCAAAACGCAGCCACTTCAATTAGAAGCCACAACAACCGCATGCAAACCAAGTCGAAGTTCGAATGCTCTACAAGGGTTCTAAGAGATATAAATGCAAATATGAAATATACATATATATATATATATATACATATATATATATATATATATATATATATATATATATATAGAGTAGAGTAGAGTAGAGTAGAGTAGAGTAGAGTAGAGTAGATCAGAGTAGAGTAGAGTCGAGTAGATCAGAGTAGAGTAGAGTAGAGTAGAGTAGAGTAGAGTAGAGTAGAGTAGAGTAGAGTAGAGTAGAGTAGAGTAGATCAGAGTAGAGTAGAGTAGAGTAGAGTGGAGTAGAGTAGAGTAGAGTAGATCAGAGTAAAGTAGAGTAGAGTAGAGTAGAGTAGTACTATTACTACTACTATTAATAATTAAATATATAGATCATAGACGAAATTTAGTTTAGTTATGTAAAAAGGGTTGAATAAAGGACAAATATCAACAATAATATATAGTAAGATAAATGTCATATGGTTTATTTACATAGATATATCGTTCGATAACTAATTAACAATGCGTGACACATCTATTCTCATATTCATAGCATTCTCTGTTAGAGCAGAGAAACTAGACTCTAACAATAATACGCCAGCTCAATGCTATGCAGTCATTTGTAAAGCGATTCAACAAAAATTTAAAACAATTTAGCTTATGTCACATTACATTCACAGAGAGAGAGAGAGAACGAGAGAGACAGAGAGAGAGAGGGTGGAGGGAAACAGAGAAAGAGACAGAGAGAGAGAGGTACAGAGAGGTTGACAGCACAAAGTGCCGCGCAGTCAAACGCAAAATTGTATTGTGTCATGCTTGATCTCTGTACTATCCAAACACACATATCTATATCGATGCATATATATACATATGCATATATGTATATAGATATACATATCTGTATAACGCGTCTATGGCCCTGTACGCTATTTATACATGCACATATTTGTTTAGCTCAATAGTTTTAATTATAATTAACGCCGCATTGCAAATTAAAATTGCGCTCCACTCATTTTTTTTTCTTTTTTTTTACAATTTAATTGCCCGCTGTAAAATGCTAACAAGGACGTTGTTGGGGCTGGAAAAGGCAATTCGATTATATCTACATATATACATATATAAGGTATATCTATCTCTCTATATATCTATATTCATATATGACAGCCTGTTCATTATAACTAATAATATGATGCTCTATACCCTATTTAAGTATAGCCCTTATGTCTATCTCTCCACTTGATGTTCTCTAAGCTGGTTTCGCTCGATTGAAATGTGAAATTCAGACAATGCTCATAGAGTGGAATATCCAGAATCTTAACCACTAACTAGTTAAGCTCTAGAATGTTATACCCTTCGGAAATACCATAGGTAAATCTCTGTACCCCAGCTTATCTTAAATTTCTAGGAATGTACTCTATTCCCTTTACAATTCAGTTTCAGTTGTCAATTGCAAATTTGTATTCTTATCTCTTAGCAAGGGAGTACCCTTAATATTCTTGATTTTCATTGATTAGCTCTCTTTTTTATTCAAACTTATTTACTATACCTATTCATAAACTTTGCTTCTTCTGTTTGTGGAAGGTACACCCCGATAGCTCTTTCATTATCTTTAACTACAAATACCTAAATTCCAAGTAATGCTCTAAACTCCATCAGCTGTATCAAAGGAATACCACTTATGCATTCAATTTGACGCATAATAAATTTACATGTATATATAGCTTTGAAAACTTTATTATCAGGCATTAATGCATATGTTTATTTTTTTCTCCTTGCCAGCCCCCCATTCTACATAAGCCAAAGATAACGTGACATATTGAAAATTGAACGAGAATTTCTACATAGAGCAATTTATCGAATGCGGCACGTACTTGTTCGCTCTGTTGCTATTGCTGTTGCTGTTGGTATTCTCGCTTATCGCAATGGACATTAGCATGAGGCTTGTCAGCATTAGTTTAAAGAACTCGTTGCCCTCGTTGCTCCCGACTTCCCCTACGACCCCTCCATAGATACATATATGTGGGTCAGGCCAGAGCGGAATGTCACCAGAAATGATGTGGCAACTGGCGATAAAGATAAAATACAGACATGAACCGGAAGGGATACAGAGAGGGAGATGGAAATAGACAGTGACAGAGAGAGAAAGAGAAAGGGAGGGAAAAAGTGTGAGAGGAAGAGATAGGGATAGTCAAAGTAAAGAGAGAGAATTCATGTAGAAGAAGAGTTCAGATAGAAGAGGAGATGTGAAAATGAAGCTCACTTTCTCCTAATAGAGAAAAAGAGAGAGCGAGAGATAGAGAACAGAAACAGTAATAAAATGGGGTAGGAGTTTAGTTAGAGGACAAAAGTTGAATTAGGGAGACATTTGTGTGGGATGTAATACGAAGAACTAGGAAGATAGGGGGGTTAAAGAAAGATAATGAGAAGATATATATATAGACTAGGAGGGATATAATTTGTAATTAGGAAAACTATATAGAGAGAGGTTGAGGCAGTGTCAAGGAGCGAGAGAGAGAGAGAGAGAGAGAGAGAGAGAGAAGGAGACACTAATAGGGTCGATGAAGTGGTAAAGTTAGGTCAACGGTAGAGGGAGTAAGTAGAAGAAACAGACAGAAGTGCGCGATATATAAGGGTTACGCACGGAAAGCTGGGGTAGTGAAAAAGCTCGGGCAAAAGGCAGAATAAGAGAGAGATAGGAATTGGAGTAAAATGTGCTGTTGCGCATCCCAAGCGGATTTATGACACCAACCGAAAACCAAAAATAAAGAGCTGCAAAACTGAGTGAGTTTTAATAATTGATCAAGCAGAGCCATAAAGAGAAGAAGGGGTGGTGTACTACCCAAAGGAAACAAGAGAAGGTGGTGGGGTGGGGTGGGGTGGGTCAGGGGTCAGGACGGTGGCGTGCTAAACTGGCATCAGGTAACTTCAGCAGCAGCTGCAGCAGCAGCAGCAGAGCCAAAGGAAGCGTGTGAAATCCCATTTGGCTAATGGCCAACAACGTTGGCGCTGAGCGAGTGTCGCAAAACAGGAAAATCAACCTGTTTTATCCGAAAGCCTAAAGCGCCCAGCCCGGTCGGTAGGGTAAAAGCTGGTTACGCTTTTCACGATTCGCCTCACACGTTTCACGTTTCGCGTTTCGCATTTTCCGCGGCCCACTCAAAATTGGGGGCACAAGTACGAATGTCTTTGCGTCAAATATATGTATGTATATATAGGTATAAAATGAAGTCGGAAAACTGGTTTCATGCCTTGTCGGGCCTGGCCTGGCCTGGCTTGGCCTGGTCTGCTGTTTTCCACATGACACGTTGGCCTGCTTTTCCTGATTTTTTTGTCGGCGAGGCGCCAGCTGCAGGATCATCAGCAGCAGACGAAACAGCAGCAGTGGCTGTGGCAGTGCCAGAGGCGGAGGCAGGGGCAGAGCACATTACACAACACAATCATTTCCAGGCCCTGCTTCCAGCTGCGGGGGTGGTTGCTGCAACAGGGTGTGTCAGGCATGGCCGCCGACGCCAACAGATGTAAGAAGAAGAGCGTAACTTGAAGTGCTTTAACTGAGAGTGCTCGACTAGCTAGATGCCCTGTAACTAAGCAAGACTCTTGGATGTAGAAGAGCTCTCTCATTGAGAGTGCGTGATTATAAGATACCCTAGAAAACAGTGGGGTCTAAATTTGCGTTAGCAGCTCTGTGACTAGCAGATACCCTGTACACATCATAATGTTAGGCCACATGGAAGAGGAATCGCTTGAGGTACTTCTAAAATGCGCGACTACAGCTACGGCTTGTCCCGCCTTAGCAGAGTGTACGGCAAGCTAATACCCTGTAGGAAAACGGAAATCCAACAACAAGTAGGATACATGATTGGTAAGTACTCTGCGAAGGCAAATGCACATCTACTGCTTGGGCTTGCCTATAAAACTCACGAAACTTGTTCTAGTTAAAAGTTTGCATCTATTAGATACCCTGCAGGCGAAAAGTCTGCACTCTACAGCACTCTAAAAAGTCAATAAGTGAAAAAATACATGACACTGTTGAAAACTTACCCTGCAGGCAAAATAGACCAAGTTTTCCTTTACCAATGATATCTCAACTAGAAGAGTACGCCCCAGTTTAATTTCTACAGTCGAATATACCCTGTACTTTCTTGAAATGAATAAGCAAAAGGCGATTCACTGCTGCAAGTGATCGACTAGAAGTCATGCTGTAAGACTTCGGTTTGAATTCGAGGGTAAATAAGTTTTGAAATTGTCAAATACAGCTTAGACGTATTTATATATGAAAACATAGCCACATCTGTATGTTTCTGACTTTTGTATAAGCTTACTCTTGGAAATTCAAGGGGTATAGAGTATGAAAAGAAAAGCCATGTGAAAGCATTCAAAAACATTTTCAACGCCTCGAGGGTTGGCGTCGAGTTGCGTGTGTGCGTGGGTATTGCTGTGTGTGCGTATGTGTGTGTGGGTGTATGGGTGTGTGCGTGAGTTAGTTCGTTTATTTGTTTGTTGTCATAAAAGTCAAACAGAATGGCGACTGGGCGACTGGGCGGTTGGGCGGTTGGGTGGCTCTGTGGCCTGGTGGTTGAGTGGTTGAGTGGTTGCGCTGGCCTCGCCTGTTTATTTTGGGGGTAGCTACAGCACGAAAAGTATTTCCAGGCGATGATATCAGCGAAAAGGAAGCAGCTCGCCTGCATATTGGCCATCAAGGATGTGCGACTGATATCGTGTCCTTATGCAAAATCAATAGGTCGCCAGCGCAGCTGGCTGCCACAGCAATGAAGTCACATATTTTGCACTGGCAATAAAAGCTCAAAATCAATAAGCTAACATTTTTGATTGCGTATACGCAGCATGGCACAGCCTGAGAGAGCTGGGGGAATTAATTAAATATGCATGCAGCAGGACAACTGCTGCAGGTTGATGATGACGTTGCCGTTGACGTTGAGCATTGACAGCATCTGTCAAAATACTCAAATATCAACAGAAATTTCGATTTAAAGTCAATTGCCGATCAAAAAAGACCAAGAAGAGAGAGAGAGAGAGAGAGTGTGTGTGAAGAAAAGATCTAGATGAGAGAAGCAAATAGAGTATTTAAAGTACTTTATAAATATCTCTGTGACTTCACATATTCCAGATGAAAGAATCGTTAGAAATCTATTATAAATCCCATCAAACATTATGGATCAATCTATATAAAGTGAGTCACTATGCTCACGCCAAGATACCCCGCTCCCTTATCGTTTCTTTAAATACAACCTATGCTTAACTTAATTACAATATCTCCCGTCAAATTCATTTCGCTTTGCTGGCGATGCATGCATAAATTCCTCCACCCAATTGATATGCGCAGTAATCAGCATAAATCAGAAATGTAAGTATGCAAAATTGTTCGTACGCAAAGAATACTGAAAAGGGCAACAAAAGCATAGTGACCCACATATCAAAGAGATATAAACCTCATTGTATATATGTAGAGAGAGTGTATGTATCCATGTAAAAAATCGTGAAATGTTTGCTCGTGTCACTACATTTAAAATTCCAATTGCCTGTTCGCATATTCGCAGATGATGTTCGAAACTCTTCCTCTTTTCCTCATCTATATGTATATTTGGTAACTTTTCAGGTTTGTCGTATTTATTTTCTCTCTCTATCTCTCTCTCTCTCTTTCGCTTTTCAGCAAAGTTCAAGAAACCGCAGATTTATGCTACGACATGCGCCTCAATTAACATTGTGGGAAAATAAAAATGCGTTTGCCAACAGAAATTCACAATTCAAATTCAAATAGTCAATTTCTGTACATTGCAATGAATTCAGAGCTTACTGATGCGAAATAGTTTTGATTAAATTTAATCTGGATCCATAAATTGGGTTATTCTTAGATGCTTTTCTTGATATACAGTTACATATGTAAAAAGTCAAGCCTGAAGCAAGCTAACAGTTATTGATCTCCATTAGAGCAGAAACGTTTATTCAGCAAAGCCTCTCTACGCAATTCTCATGAATGCAAGTGAGGTTTAAGGACTTTCATATAAGCCTTAAATACTTATAGATCAAGCAAATGATCCGTGAAGATTAACAAATCTTTTACCAACGCCATTCTATGCACTTCTCATGATTGGTTGTAAGCTCTCAAAGTCTTTTGTGAAAGCGCATATTTATAAATGGTAAGTAACTGGAAATTAGGGAAATGTTCCATTATCTTCAAATTTTGAATATGCATGATTGTGGGCATAGGCTAACTCATTTATAGGTTAACTATTTATATACAAACATATTATTACAGTTAATATGGTAAACACCTGCATGGTAAGCAAGTGATTCGTTAGGCAAGCAAATGTTCAATCCTTCTGCGTAGAGCCTAATTAGGTCATTTATTATGTGGAAACAGGCATCAAAACAAACGCCTAATTAGTTAGGCAAACATATTATTAGCTGTACGATATAATAGCTCATAATTATTTCGACAGCTAATAGCAGTTATATAAATAGGGAAATCCTTTGGGTGACAGCAATTAGTTGAGCGCAATGTATCCAAAGTATTTGAGCAAAGATTATCCGCTGGAGAAGCATTTGTTCTTTGTCACCAGATATTCATTTGGTTTGCTTGGTTTGCACTTTGAGCGCTTGCCCAGCATTTGGTCCACATGCTGGCTCATCTTTAATTTTGTGAATTTGCTGCATTGCTGCCAGGCGGAGTTCAGCTTCGGCTGGAGCTACATACACACCAGTCCAGTGGATGCCATGGATGCCTTTTGTCCGCTCGCCTGCAGTCTGACCACGCTCTTCAAAATGGCAAGCATGTGGTCGAGTCGTGTGGAGGTGGCAGCGCTCATTCGGCGCATTAGACAGCTGACAGAGCAGCAGACGGAAGGCAAGAGAACCGACCTGAAGAGCGGGTACTACAGGCTGGCCACCTTGCTGTGCATGCTCATCTTTACGCTAGGCTCCATTAATACGGCGGCATTTGTGCTGAGATCCTTCTGGGAGATGTGGATGCATCGCTACCTGCCCTTCAAATACGATATGCCCTTTCGCATGATGTAGGTGTATCTGTATCTGTATCTGTATCTGTATCTGTATTTTTCACCTCTCTCTTGGCCTCTTGCCTCCCTTCGTCTTCCTAGCTTTCCAGCTATATTTCATCGCATGCCCCTCTATCCTCTCGCCTATCTCTATTCCACCTGGAGCGGACAGGTAACGGTCTACGCTTTTGTAGCCACCGATGGCTTCTTCTTCAGCTTCACGCTCTACGTGACGTTCCTTCTGAAAGCATTACGAATGGATCTGCAGCGCACACTCCAACCTGTTAAAAGTAAGTTTAATTAGAGAGTCTCTTCTGCTCAGTGTTTCTTGCATCCTCTAGATCCCACGCCTCTCGAGTGCGAAGTTTGTTGCCGACAACTGCGAATTATCATCGATCGTCACAACGATATTGTTGGCATTGTTCAACGTTTCTCTGTGATTATGGCTGCGCCAACTTTTGCGCAATTTCTATCCGCCAGCTTGGTGATAGCTACGAGTGTTATCGATATACTATTGGTGAGCATACGATTATCTTTACTCTACTATAAACTAAATTTGTTTAGATTTTATGGGAAAGATTTATGATGCAAGAAATCTAGAGGGAGGTCAACTTTGATTTAAAGGTTTTACTTAGGCTTGAGCAGATTTTCAAGAAGCTTTACATTTACTTTTGCATTTCGCTCCATAATATGATCTGGGTTTTGGGCTTTATGTTTTATTTATACATAATATATTTTGAATTCCAGTTTTCCGGTTTGAACATCATACGCTATGTGGTCTATGCTAGCACAGTTAGCGCCTGTTTGTTACTCTACTGCTATGGAGGCACCGAGATGTCTCTGGCTGTGAGTTCGTGTTACATACAGAGCGCATATAGAATATTATTATATAGACATACGTACATCTCTTATAGAGTATGGAGCTAGGTGAAGCTGCCTACAATAGCTACTGGTATATGTGGAATCGTGAGGTGCGACAGCGTATCTATCTGCTCATCATGCGTGCCCAGCGACCCATCACAGTCCGGGTGCCCTTCTTTGCACCATCTCTGCCCGTCTTTACATCAGTGCGTATGTGTGTGTATATACATATGTATATATTGTTTGTTTCGCTCTGCTTTCTCTGTTGCAGGTCATCAAGTTTACGGGCTCCATTGTGGCGCTGGCCAAGACAATACTTTAGTGGACACAAAGCAATTGAAATTTTTCGTTTTACAAAGGAAAATTTGCCAAAGGGGTGTAGTATATATATAGTATATACATATACATGTATACAACTTATACATATCTACACTTTGTGCTTACCCTCAAAGTATGCAGCAGTCTCTCCCTAGCTGCTAGAACTTGACTAGGCTAACCACGAGGTTTGCTTATACTTGTGTAAAACATATAGAAATATAATTTTTGAGTGAATGATGCCACAGAGTCTTTGCACATATCCAAGTTGTAACCACCTGGCCAATTGTTACCTACCCAAACAGCATTAAATTTAATCTTGAAGTTAAGTTCTTGTCATACAATCCAAGCTCAAGCTCCATAGGATACATGTGCCCAGGGAAAGGAAATGAGTAGGTGCTCATCTAGTCAGACTGGGCAGCTGGTTTGATTAAAGTCCCAGCAGGTGGGCGAGTAATTTGCATGTGTCCAGTTCCTATCAAGGGAAATTTGCATATGGCTATTCGACGATAACAACAACAACAGCAACAACGACAGCAACTGCAGGTGACGTCAAAAGGCGTCACTAACGAGGACAAATCTGAGCGCTGCATGTGAGCAGCTTGATTAAATGCAAAAAGTCAAAGGCTGCTCATATAACAACAAAATCAATGGGACGGCATTTTATTCAATAGCCATACGGAGCGTATACGTAACGTGCTGTACAATAGGTAGCCAAAGCAACTGAATGCTGCACCGATCTAAGAGAGTGTGAGCGAGAGGGAGCGAGAGAGAGAGTGAATGTCCCAGCTCTTTGAACACGTGCATCAGTTTTAAGTTCAGATAATTCCTTGACCATAAATTCAATGTGATTTTAAACAATTTTGATTACTTGAATATGTAGCTGCTGATTAGATTTACGTGTTTTAGATTAGGGAAAAGAAAAGACCCGAACAGTGGTCACTCAGCTCCAGTTCAAATGAACCTCTTTTAGTGCACTTACGTTAGCTGATCTCGACGGATCGAGGTGGAAGTCGCTACATATATATATTTATATAGATAGATATATAGAGACAAAGTCAGCTATGGGTTTATTTCGACTGCTGGTGCTCAGCTTTTTTGTGCTGGCTGTAGCCAAAGCGGAAAAAGGTATGTAAATGGAGTGTATTTATACATATATAAAGAAGATCGAATAGATATGATTTCGTAATCGAAGTAGGATAATTAGACGGGCAGGACTAGATCAACTTAGGTAGTAGTCCTGAACATTCATATAGAGTTGTATGCATGAAAATTATATACATACCAAGAAATATTTAAAAACTGGACACTGAATTATGTTTCTTAGGAAAGTTTGCACTTCAGGGCTTCCGAAAGTAAAATTATTAAAAATTAAATGTTGCATGAAACTCACCTTATATATTCGATATGATTTGCTTGGTCGAATACTTGGTTGTAAATCCATTATAGTTTATTGCGTCTTGGCAGCTACATGGCTGTATACTGTATATGCTTTATGGGGTCTGCCAGTTCGATAGATTTTAATAACACTCATAATTCCCATTTTCAACGGGCTCATCAATAAAAGTGAGTGAAAGAAATATAGAAAGAAATCATTTTATGGGCAAGCTAAAGCTTCAGACATCCAAAATTCGCGTGCCCAGTAATTTACGCAATTAGTTTAAGTTTCACGAGGACTTAAGCTAATCATATATATATATATTTGACTAGTCCCATTCGCCGATCAATGTTCACTTTATAATGCTATATAGCTATTGCTTCTATCAAATCAAATGCTTTGATTATAGATCGTCTTTCGCAGATAACTAGAAATCCCTAGTTTTTTGAAGACTAGACTTCCATGAAATAGAATTTAAGTATATAAATACAAGCACCTGCGATAAGCAGCAATGAATTAGAGATTAGTTAAAAGTCAATTGTAAATTTCCAGACCGTCAGCATGGACGAACCATATCAAGGCCCGCGCCAGCCGTTAAATTTGAGAAGGAAACGTTGAGCAGCTACTGGCGCGAGGATGCGCAGAAGACCCTGGCCGACAAGCTGGATGCACTGGCTCAGTTGAAGAAGCAAGGCGCCAAAAATGTGATCTTGTTTCTAGGCGATGGCTTGTCGATTCATACGATAACAGCGACCAGGAATCTGCTTGGGGACAGCTCCGAGAAGGTGTACTTTGAGAAGTTTCCCTATATGGGCCTATCGAAGACCTACTGTGTGAATCGTCAGGTCGCTGACTCCGCCTGCACCTCCACAGCTTATCTGGGTGGTGTGAAGGGCAACTATGGCACGATTGGTGTGAATGCGAACGTGTCGCGTTACGATTGCAATGCCGCCTATGTGGAGCAGAATCAGGTGGATAGCATTGCCAAGTGGGCGCAGGATGCGGGCAAGGATGCGGGCATTGTGACAAGTGCCAGAGTTACACACGCCTCACCAGCTGGCGCCTACGCGCACATCTCCGATCGCAACTGGGAGAACGATGCAGAGGTTAAGGCTAAAGGTTGCGACCCAGAGGTTAGCATAGACATTGCTCGTCAGTTAGTCGAATGGGAGGTGGGCAAGAAATTGAAGGTGATTCTCGGTGGCGGCAGACAGATGTTCCTGAATGAGACCGTGCGTGACGAGGTGGGTCATCCGGGCTATCGCCAGGACGGACGTAATTTGATCAAGGACTGGCTAGCCGACAAGCAGGCACAGAATGCCTCGGCGAGCTATGTGTGGAGCCGCAAAGGTCTAACCGAAGTGGACTTGGATAATACGGATTATTTGCTGGGTCTCTTTGCCAATGGACATTTGCCCTATGACGGCGATCGTGAGCGCAGCCCTAAGAATAGCCATTTGGCTGATCCATCGCTAACCGAACTGACGGAGGCTGCTTTGAAGATTCTGCGGAAGAATGAGAAAGGCTATTTCCTGTTTGTGGAAGGCGCACGCATCGATATGGCCCATCATTCGAACTATGCGCGTCGCTCGCTGGAGGACACCGCCGAATTCGCTCGCGCGATACAAAAAGCACGTGAAATGACCGACGTGGAAGATACCCTAATCGTGGTAACGTCCGATCATTCGCACGTGATGACCATCAATGGTTATCCGGTAAGCTAGAAAATCCATCCGCTTATTATCCAATACTAATTTACTAATCTCAATCCCTTCCTTTTGTAGCTACGCGAACAGGAGATAACTGGCTTGGCTGATCGCTTAGCCGACGATGAAAGACCCTACAATATACTCTCCTATGCCAATGGACCCGGCTATGCGGGCACATACACTAAGGCAGACGGTCGCAAGCCCATTAGCCAAAAGCACACCGAAAATCCGATGTTTGTGAGTCCGGCAATGGTGCCACTCAATGCCGACACCCATGGTGGGGATGATGTTGGCGTTTTTGCTTCGGGTCCGTTTGCCCAGTATTTTAGCGGCAATTACGAGCAGACCAATATTCCTGCTATGATGGCCAGAGCTGCTGCCATCGGACCTTTTGCCAATGTCCAGCCTTAGATGCGGTCTCCCTCGCCCTCTCTCTCTCTCTCGATATATATCTGTTCTGTGTTTTTCGTAGTTATTTTGTCAATTCAAGTTGCCAAATGCAATTAAAATGTTAGCGCAATAGCTAAATGTACTGCTCATGACAGTTTTTGGAATACTCTTATCTGGGGTATTTCACTTGAAAGGTCATTATGTAATAGATCAATTTTCAAGTCTTATATATGTGTTACCATATTGTGCTTTACCATATTATATATGTAGCTTTAATAGAATTTATATAGTCAATGGCTAAAGATTCTAGAAAGAATCAAATAAAATACCCAGAGAAAGGACCGACCGCTATAGAGTATTCAATTATCGGCTTAGCCACAATCAATAAACAGTTTCGTTTGTTAACCAAGTTTTCGTAAATGGAATGGGTTTTAATTGAAAGCCAATTGGTTGCGACAGCAGCACAATTTCCTGTCAATTCTCGCTCAAAACAGAGACACACCGAGGTTGATTCACAGGTGAGTAGCAGGTGCAATTGCAGTTGCAGCTGCAATTCAATTAACAATCAGCTTCAATCAATCAATCCAAATAGATGTTGTTTGCGATTGATTATACCAAAAGTCGTGAACTGAACTAGTTGCTAAAGCTTGGCTAAACTTTTGTTGTTAGCTTAGTTCCAGTTGATTTAATAAAGAACTCGCAGCAGTCAAGCAACAACAGTGATTGATAACTAGCACAGGCACGATTAATGACTAAATTATATATTTATCGTTTAGGCGATTAATTAATTCGATATAGTTTCGTTAAGTGGCCTATCGATTAATCGGCTAATTAGATTTTGTATTTGCTGCAGGCCCAATGAGAATTTCATAGGAACCGAATGGGAGCAAATGGCAAATTGAGATTGTTAAAGTTATTCAACTTTTGCTACGGCTAAATAAATGTAACATGTATTTATATCAACATACATACATATGTATATGTATTTACAATGCTCCAGTTACGCCTGCTTGCCATGGGGAATTACTATGATCCCGGCCCATCTGGGGGCAGCTGCTGTGGCTGCCGCTGTTGCATGCAATTTGATCACTGGGCCACAGCCGCAACGACTAACCGCACTATGCCAGCCGCCTCCTGCTGCTGCCCCGCCCCCTTATGGCAAAGCTGCGCACAATCTCGCACACCTGTCTCTGTGCGGTCTAGCGGACATTCCAATGAACTTCTACTTACCAGCAGAAATGCCAACAGCAGCGACAACAGCGGCAGCAGCAACAATTTGGTCATTGTCACCCAGCGGGGTTTTGTCATGCCTCACAGCACACAAATATGTTTCACACGCACACACATACATACATACGCACGTAAACGAACGTTGACAATTTAATTAAAACACCCAGCTAGTTGCGCTCAACCGACAAACAGGACAGCTGCTGCCCTACGCTTAGCTAGCGCCGCTCTATGCGATCCTTTAGCTTTATTATTATTTCATTATTAAATACAACATTTTTCAATTATAAGCAAAACTGATTTCTTTTACTTTTTTTTGCATTTAACACCATTTCACACAAACCTGACTGTCCTTGACTATCGATATTGCTTGATGATCGAAGCGGAGTTAGCTGCCAATTTGAGTAAACGCCATTTTTTAGTCGCTCTCTTTACTCAAAGAGCGAGCGTAATGTAAGCAAACGATGTGTGCAAGGAATATGAAACGATATTTGTTGCATTCACTTGTACATTTTCAGCTGTGCAGCATACGATATTCCAAGCAAAGGAAACGATATGAGGCATATCGTAAAAGTCTGACATGCTGTTCTTTTCGTCATTATTCTTACCATTTTTAAAGCGCGGCCAAGTTTCGTAAGGTGTTCATGTACATATATCGTAAGCTGGTTATCAGGCAATTTAATTATCAATATTATACGTATACGCAACGTTTCCCTCAGGCTAAAATATATATTTATGTTGATAATGATAATGATGGATAAAATAAAAAACAATTAAATGCCATTAAGTTAATTAATAACGGCATATTAGAAGTAGGATGAAGTTCTATAAGGTAGTCATGTCTCGGCCGCAGTGGTGCATCGTTTACGTTTTGGCCATAAATGGGTTAAGCCATTTTTATCCGCAACCAAAAACGGGGAAACTTCGTAGATCGAAATATTTAAGAATCTATAGCATATGTCACAATGGTTTGATCGCAGCTGGAATACCTGTGGTACTACATGATCTTCTAATGGTTGATTCTGCACTGCGTTCGAGGCTGAATTCCAATCAGATTAAGTTGGCCAACATTTTCTTTGGCAGTTTCAATGTGGCTTTAATCCTAGCCTGCATTCATTGTGGGCAGATGTTACAGGACTCCATATGGCGGATATACGAGAGGCTGAGGAAGTTAAACCATTTCGATTGTAGGACAGCGGCGAGTCCTTTAAGGCTGCTGTTCTTAGTTAAGCTACTGCTAATATCGCTCCAATTGATACTGCAGCTATACTATCTCATTTCTAATTGGAATGCGACCAGCGCCTTCCAGTGTCTGGGCAGCATTTGGAAGTTCTGCACTTCCAATATGATTAGCGCCGCTTCGCTATTGATCTTCGCTCTGCTCTGGCAGCTGACCAATTGCCAATTGGCTGTGCAACTCCAATTGGAGCAGTTGCTTAGTCAGCAGCCAGGGCACCCACAGCAACTGCTTAAACTGCAACACCAACAACAACAGCTTCTCAATATCGTATCGAACTTCTGCTACGCATTTCATCATATTTTACTTTGGTATTTACTCCGTCTCGTTCTGACTGCCATACAAAGTGTTTACCTTCTGATAAGAATCCAATTTGGTAAACGGAACTCATATTTAAATTTTAGAGCCGCTCTCCTCATTTCCGTTGTCACTTTGCATGCCTTGACGGAATTGTATATATTGAATTTCTTGGCTGGTTTCATCGAGCAGCTTAAATTGAATATCCTGCGCATCCTGCAGCGGGCCAAACCTCAAATGCAGATCATTGAGCGTATCGTAAGTATGATTCCGATTAAATAAGCTAATATCGTAATTCGATTTACATTGCAGAGCTCTTGGTTCGCCTTGCAGCTGAGCTTTCAGAGCAGCAGAATTCATATCTTTGGCATCGTCACTCTCAATCACTGTTTGCTCTTCTACTTATTCGCACAGACGGTGGAAAATTCGCTATATATGATACAAAATGATTATTTAACTATTATGTAAATGGGAGCATAAAGCATGATTAATATTAAACCTTTATATTATCCATTGAGTCTTTATGCTAAAATATAACTGTATGGCAAATCAAAGAAAAAGTTATTTAGATAGACAATTCCTCACGCTCTCCTATCGATAGATGGAAAGACGACAATACATCCTTCCCTTTCTTAGTATTGCAAAGTGCTAGAAACTTCTTGTATATCGATATCGTTTTATACTTAATGGGATAGCAAGTTGCGAACGCCGTTTTATTTATTTTCACTCATCATGCATGCAAATATCTAAATAAGCTTGCGTGTATACATATGTACATTCATACATACATATGTTGCTATTCGTTCGATTGGAGTAAATGCCAATAACGTTAAATTTGCTTAAAGAAAACTTATGTACATACATACATATGTACATACATATGCGTACTTTACTATATAAAGCTGATGGCAAGGAATATCGTAAATGCAGCACAACAAAGCGGTTGGAATAGAAATGATACGAATGATATGTACATATGTATGTATGTATAGGTGTATGTATATATGTACATACTTATGTATGTATATGTGTATGTATATATGTACAATATGTTAAGCTGTGTAGCTTATGATGCTCTCAATCAGCTAGTCGATTTTCTGAGTCATATCGTAAATTAAGCTATTTACGATATGCAGAGTCTATTTATATGTATATGTATGTACATATTATTAGCTGCAGAACGATAAGTAAACAATATTTCCTGTTCTTAAGTTTCGCACGGTAAGTAAGCAGTAATCCATAATGAAATTTTTCATATGTACATACATATGTGCGTGGATGTATATGTTTGTGTGTATGTGTAGGAAAAAATATTCCAGTAACTGCTACTGTGTAGGTTTTTAGTTTATATCTCTGTATAGCCTCTTTTAAAAAGGACACGCTTTTATATTCGTAGCAAGC
Organism: Drosophila mulleri; assembly: GCA_035047565.1. Classification (NCBI taxonomy): domain Eukaryota; kingdom Metazoa; phylum Arthropoda; class Insecta; order Diptera; family Drosophilidae; genus Drosophila; species Drosophila mulleri. The sequence goes on from JAWNPK010000060.1 coordinate 2,001,923, forward strand.
AATTTATTTTCGTTTTTAAACTACTAGAAAGATTTCTTTATTTTTTTGGTAATTTCCGATTCCATTCGGATTTTAACAAGATTATTTTTTAATTTGTACCATTAGAAATGTTTGGCTAGGGACATACATATGTACATATGTATGTATGTACAAGCAACTCCAACTGGACCCCAATTGGATGGTAGACCCAGAGAGAGAGAAAGAGAGAGAGAGAGAGCGGAAGAGAGAGAGCGGAAGAGCATAGGGCCAAAGGTGGGTGTAGCTGGCAAGAAAGTTGTGAAAGCCAAAGCGAAGCCCAAGTTGAGAACCCACTAGGAAACTGGGTCAGCAGTCAGCGTCGAGTGTGTAGAGCGCGAAAGTGAGGCGTTAGAGGGAGATGGAGATAGATACACACACTTATAAAACTGCTGTGGCTGCTGGTGTTGGTGCTGGTGGAGAGCGTGTCAGATAAAACGAAATCCAGTTGTGTGGCTTTTCGTGGGAGCCGACCACCAAATGTTTTTTGTTAAGGGCTACAGCATTTCCCTGCATTTGTATCTGTCAGCTACTTGCTGCATTAGAAAAAGGCAACAACAATTATGCGCCAAAACGCTTCCAGATGAGAAAAAAAAACGCTAGGAAAAAAAATGACTTCAGCATACAGAAAATGTGTTCAAACTAATGGCGCTGAGTCAGCCTCAGTTAACGACGCTGGCATAGAGAGAGAGCGAGCGAGAAACCGAAAGCTTTGCTGAGCTACACAAAACTACATGTCCGTACATACATATGTACATATATACATATGTACACACTCAATGTACAAACAACAAATACAGATACATACACAGTGGTGAAACACGAACACGTGATACCTCATGTCGTTGTGTGTGTTAAAGCTGTCGCAGTCGCAGCTTTTTAACGAAACTTCTCGCTCGCTCTCTTTGGTTAGAGCGCGCGCGCACTTCTAAGTAAATTCAAATTCGACGTGCTTTTTGTAGCTTTCGGTGGCACATTATGTACAAGCTGTCGTATGTATGTATGCATGCGTGTGTGTGTGTGTGTGCAGGGGTGTAACATACAGAGAACAGGGGAATTTTTCGCGCAGCGACTGCGACGTTGACGCAGCATTTAAGTGTGCCACATTTTTTTATGTTCGCTGCCTGGTTGCCAAGCGCGCGCACTCACACAGCTACAAAATACATACTAACATTCTGTTTTTTCTTTTCCTTACTCAAAATTGATGTGAATTAACAGCCAAACGTTAGCGTTGACTGCAGCATTTCAATTACAGTCAGAATTCGTGTCAAATGCATATTTGGAAAAATACACACATACATATGTATACATACATATTTGAATTGTTTTGTATATCTGACGCTGCAAACATAAAAAACTATTTGTCGTTTATCGACATTTCGACTGTTTACTTAACCTAAATGCGCGTCTCATACCGCCCCGCTCATCTACATACTTATGTACATTTGTATGTATGTTTATTGGACTTATGTAAGGCTGGGTGCGGAAGTGGGCTACATACATATATCAGCGAGCAAGCATATATACATATGTATGTGTATATAAGCAGAGGGGAGCGAAAGAGATGAAGAGATGAGGTGAGAGCGCGCGCTCAGCCAGGGGCCGCCCTTTGCTCTAATAAATACGAGCTTTTTTAAGTGTACGCCTACACATAACTACAAAACAAAAAGCTGTAAACTAAAGAAGGTGGTACAGGGAAGGGGGAGAGTAGGTTTAAGAGAAACGCAGCATGTGTAAAATTTTGCCATTTATACATATATTTTTATATTATTCCACTTAATGCATAAAGTTACTTACATATATCGATTTAAATGGGATTACATACATACATATTTATATGTTTTCTTTTTTCTGCATATATATATATTTTTTTTTATAAATTGTTGCATAATTCAATTAGTCTATAAATGAATTGTGGGCGTGTTGGATGGTAATGTGCCCCGCCTTGGCCTATATTTGCCTATTATTATTGTACACAATTTACTTCCATTCAAGATATAATTGAGATATCAGATATACATACATATGTATGTAAACTAAAATTTGCTGCTGCCTGCATTAAACATATTTAATTATCTTTAAAAATCGACTAAAATCAGAAGAGCAACTTTCAACTATCTGTATATACTTGATCTTCATATAACAAGGTATGGATTTCAATGCCAATTACAGTTGGTTATAAAAAATTAATAGGAATATACGTAAATTATTGTATATGTAAAATGTTTTAAAGCCAAGCGAAAACGTTCAAGATATTTATTTTTAATGTGTACAAAAAATTAAGCGTGAATTGAAAATGATTTTTAAAAAATTAGATGTAACTATACATATATATACATATAGAAAGATATATATATATATGTGATTTGAAGTCATTACATATATGTATATATAAATTTAATATGCGCTTTGTTGCTGCCGCTTGTTTCTTCGTTTAGTTAATAATTAATTATTGTTGTTGACATTTATCAATATAGCAACAACAACTACATATATACATTAATTTTTTTACTTTTTGTGTTTTTTTACTTTTTTTTTTGTAATTTCTGTTTTTCCCTGACATAGAGAGCTATGGGGCCGCGTGACATTGTTGTGCCCAGGTATAAAACCACAGGTAAATACAGGAAATTGCAATTTTTCTTCTTTTTTCATTTATAATTATAATACAACTGTATTAAAAATTGGTTGTTATTTTGTTAATTTAACATTTGCTGGCATTTAAATGTTTCGTTTTCTCTTCGTATCGATTAATATGTATGTATGTACGCATGTGTGTTTGTATGTTTCTTTGTTTATATATATATATCTCAACACAAATAGATACTACTAAATACAGTTCGAATTTATCATATATATATCTCGGTATTTAACAGCTGGCTTTCTATATCTTTTTTTTTTTTTTTTTTGGTTTTTTACTTTTACTTTTCCTTTTTTTTGTTTGTTTTTTTTTTTCGTAGCTATTTTGCTTTTGTAATTTCATTGTTTCATATTTTGCTTAAAACGATTTACTAAAAACTAAACACATCTCGTTAGTATATATATATATATAATTGATTTTATGATGATTTTTGTTGCCCCGGCTACGGCGCCAACTACGGACACGGAAACGGCAACGACTACGGTTACGACTTCGATTACGACGGCTGCTGGCCGCTAGATGCTGATGCTGCTTGCTGCTGCTGCTGTTGGTCCGGCTGTTCGTTTTTTATTATTTTTTTATTTTTATCTGCTCGCAAACCCGTACGCTGCATTTATTCAGTTAATGTTGACCACCTCCTGGCTGTCTACGACAACGGCGCCGCCACCTCCACCGCCGCCTCCAACTCCTCCACCAGCTCCGCCTGCTCCACCATCAATGGCCATGTTCAACTGTTGTGTAACATTCGACTTGGCCAAGCAAGAGCGGGCAACTGATTCAAAGAGTCTGCAATTGTATAAAAAAAATATTTGTAAATACAAATAATTCATCAAAAATTGGCTTACTTCAAATTAAAATATAAAAAGACTTACTAATAATATATACTGATATATTTTTAATATAATATTTTGATTGGCAAACGTTACAAATTAATAATAGATAAAATGGTTACGAATGTTTCGGGTTGAAATTCGATTTCTTTTTGCTTTGTACATGGGATACATGAATAGGGGGGGGATTCGTGAACGTATGCAAGTGTGTGTGTGTATATAATAGGGACATATACAATTACACTTGAGATAATCAGTTTTGGCTTTTAATAAACTTAACAACTCTTGCTCTATATTATTATGCTGCACACTGAATGCTGTTCAAAGGCTCAAATCGATTAAATACAATCAGACATTCACCAAAATATCTGAAAGCAAAACGAACGATAAAAACCATAAATAATCACGCAACAGGTGCAAGAAAATCAGCTGTGCGTGTGCAAAGATGTATGCAGGTGAACAATATACAACATACAATTTACATATAATAATAAGTTTATAAATAATACTCTCGATCTACCGAATGGTCTTGTAACTAAATCGCTTACTTTGTTATCTCGGGTGCACAGTGCACGAAATCGTGATCCCAGAACTTATAGATCGGATTCTTGATCAGTTCAATGAATGTGATCAATAGGCCCCATGGATGTGGACGATTTACAATCAGACGTTCGAGTAGAACACGCGTTATCTGCTCCTGTATGGCCTCCGAATTGGCCTCGGCAAACAAATGCAAGACGGCACAGCTGAAATAGTGTGTGTGGCTATTCGGATAGCGCAGCTGATTGGCGATCGCATTGAGGAACAGATAACGACCCTCTGTATCTAGATCGACAGCTAGATTCTGGAAGATGTCCATGTGAGCGCTGTGCGCTATGTTCGAGGTGTTCGGTACGAAGTTCTTGTTTCTGTTGAAATAAATTGAGGAAATAGTTAATGGATATAGTTACATTATATTGATTAGTTGCTCTTACCTGATCAGTGCAATGGCCTGGGTGCCAACATACATGACCAACGCATTCATCAGGGCCATATTGTAACGTGTGCCCGGCTCTGTGGTTACCTGCAAATGGCCGCGTAGCTCTGATAGGAAAGTGACAGGGGCGCGTGCCTTTAAATACGAATCGAGATCGTTACGGAAATTGGCTGGCTGTATATTGTTTATATAGCTTTTGCACACTTTCGGTGCATTGCTGCTGTCCGAGAGCATGTCGACTTTCAGATTGGGCGTAAACGGATCCGGCAGACGCATATTGCGTGGAAATGCGGACAATATAATATTACGCATCTGTACGCAATTTGGGGGAATCGTGTCACAGAAACCAAAGTGATAATCGCAGAGAAATTCTGGGAAATCGTGCAACAGCACGAGCAGGACACGCAGCGTGCCCTTGTAGAGCAACTGTACGGGCTTGCCCAGCTCGGTGTTGCGCAAGAATGGTGCGAGATATTTGAAGAGATCCTGCAATAGCTGTGAATATAATGGCCAGCCCTTTTGGCCAGGTATCTGGACCAGGATGCGGCCAAGGAAGACGCGATGCGAGATTAACTCAAGCCAGGCAAAACAGAAGCCGGGCGCCACGCTTGGATTGAGCAGATGATATGTGTAGGCAAAGGCCGACACAATGCTGTGCATCAGCGATTCGAGTGTGCTGTCCGCAGAGCACAGCTCCATGAACAGCATCATGAAGAAGCGGTGATAGCCCACTTGCTGGAAGCCAACGCCGCGCATCTCATGATCCTTGATCAAAGTGCCCAGCACAATGCCCAGCACCTTATTGAGCAAATTGATCTTTGTCGTCGGATTGCCAGCCTCGCCCGAATGCCTAACCAGCATTGCGATCAAATGTACAAAGGCATCGATCCATTGGAATATTTTGTTCTTCGCCTGATTAATGGGCAAACTGGGATCCCCGAACATGCGGTAGACAACGTCGGTGCAGATCTGTGTTGCCTGCCGGAAGAAGCGCGTAATCAAATCATCTGTCTTTAGGATGCCATAGCTGTTCATCTTCTGCACAAAGGCGCTGAAGTTGCGCGCATCTCGTGTTGTCTGCTGATTCTGCTGCGTGTAGAGAGCGACCCAATCTTTGAGCAGAAATTCGGTCTTTTCCTGCAGGCCAGGTGGATCATCCATCTCAGATGACTAAAACAAAAGAGTTGGTTGTTAGATACAATTCGTTACCAACTTTGTTCATATGCCCCACTTACCCGCACATGGTGCATGCCAGAGTGTATGTAATGCGAAGCGCCGGTCGGATAACGTTCTCCCGGATTGAACGAGCCATAATCACTTGTGTTCAGATTGCCCGACCATAACGTCTCAATGGCATTCGCGATGCATTCGGGATAGCGATGACGCTGTTGCGACAGACGTCCAAGCACCTCAATCGTGGCCATGAACTCATTGTCGGATACCACGTTTATAACACGATCCTCCATGATGAGACGTTCGAGCAGTGCAATGGCAAACGAGATGGCCATATAGTTGTTGCCATTGTCGATACAGTCGCGCAACATGCCATCGAACTGATTCAGATTCACAAAATGTGAGGTGATGAGCGCGCGTGCAGCTTCCACATTGTAGCGTACCTCTTCACGGATATCAAAGAAGCATTTGGTCACCGCACGCTCCGTATTGGGTGCTCCAAAGCTATTGTGTAGCAAGCTTAGAATGCGCAAGTGAATGTCACGATAGAGTTTCATTTGTTCCATGTGATCCTGGACGTTGATCAGGCCCTCGGTCAGACCCTCCACGGCCCGTGTCAGCAGATTGAAAGCCGACTCCTGATCACGCAAGCGTCGCGTGGCCATCAGAGCATTGAGCAGGACGTGCATCTTGCTCGCCTGCAGCTGGAGCGTCGGCACACTGATGGCCGTATTCATGAACGCCTCCATTTTGCTGGCTACCTCGGCATAGACCATGCTGCTCTCATCGTTGGCAAACACATTTGGTGGCTGTAGATCCTGTGGCTTGGGCACGAACAGAGCAATATCGCGATCGCTCATCTGCTGAAAGCCAGGAATGCTGCGCGCGAACTCTGAATAGACGGCGTACAGTGTGGGTGGGGCCGGACCCACCTTAAGACGCACTGGCTCCGGCAAACGCTCCTGCTGATAGCTCAAGATTTGCGCATCGACAAATCGGCTGCCCTCTTCGCGTGCTATTTTCCTCGTCTCAAAGTCGGTCGACAGTCGTCGATCGATCTCGAGCGCCGACTTCTCAGCCGATGTCTTTTGTATAAATGCACAGACCAATTCGACATTCTCGTTGGCCAGCTGCATCGATGCAGCCTGTATGTCGGACATGCTCGGCACACCCGTCAATGCGGCCATGAACGCTTTGTGCAAGTTCTGGCTAATCGCCCGTGCGATCTCGTCCTTTCCAGTAATCATGGCCATACCGGCGGCCAGATTGCGCACCATCTGATGGGCGGCAGTGCGCATGCGATTCTCATCCGCATCCAGAGCGAAATCCTTGCGTATGATCTGTTCAGTTGTGGCGCATGCAATACGTATGCTACGATCCACCACAGGCTGCAGCCAATCGGTAATTGTGCGCTCGATGGCATTGACAACGATGTGCTTGATGCCTGGATTGGCGTGCAGGAATGGAATATTGTTGGGCATCACCAGCTGCTGGCCAATCAATTGGAAATTGTTGACATTCACCTCCAGATACGAGAAACGTGGCTCTGGTGGTGGCAAGACCACCTGGCTGGGATCTGTTGGCAAGTTGGGCGACGACACCGAGCCAGATGCATTCGCATTGGACATCATCATGGCCTGGGCATCGACCTCAGCGGATGGCGGAGGCTGCGGTGGTTGTTGCTGCTGCTGTGGATGTTGCTGCTGCTGTTGTTGTTGCTGCTGCTGCTGTTGTTGCTGCTGTTGCTGTTGAGGTGGTGCCTCAACAACCTTTGGCTTGGGCTGCGACATTTGCTGTTCGATCAACAGCGGACGCGTTGGATCCTTCAGGTAGATAACAGGTTTGAGCTTCTCCAGTTCCAAATTCAGTGTTTTGCACAGAACTTCAATTTCGAACTTAAGATTGAGCTTGAGATCCGGCTCCTGATGCAATTCACCCAATACATACATTATGCCCATTGTCCAGGGATTGGGAGATTTGAATATGCGCGATTTGGCAGATGATTCCAAGATCTTTGCCACGAATGGCACCACAAACAACAGCTCCTGCTGGCCCTTGTGATACGCCTCGGCCAGCAGGGACTTTAAATCCAAATCCAATTGTAATATGGGACGATTGCGACCGAGTGTCATCATGCCCAGCCAATGGCCGAGATTCTTGAGGAGACTGCGATCCGAGAAATTGATCACACCCTTATCAGAGCGTAGCAATACCTTGATGTTACGCAACGTCTCCTTGGTCACATAGCGATTAATCTCAACATTCTTCAAAGCATCCAAAAAGTTGTAGTACAGCGTGTGAAAGTTGAACTCCATCGAGGCACGTTTGAGCACCAAATATTGTGCTAACCATGGCCAATACTCTTTGGTCATGATCTCTTTGATCTCCTCGCACTTTTGCGGTATATTCAGCTGGCTGAGATTGTTGAAGATGAAGGCTGTCTTGTCCTGTATGGGCTCTGGCGGCACAGTAATCTTCTCCTCCTGGTTGGCTACGAGCAGAGTATCGATATTTGTGGCATTCGCAATGGATTTCATGCGAGCTGCGTGCGACAGAACTACAGGCTGCTTTTGTACGTTCGGAGCTGTGGGCATGTTGCCTGGAAAGGAATTGGAAATACAGTTAGACACGGCTTTGGAATTTATTGATGATATTGATGATGACTCTATACCTGGCATTGAATTGGCACGATAGAGCGGTTCAGTTGCTCCTTGTGCTATAGCCGACGACGGTATTGTATTGCTCAGCCCAATCAACTTCTGGGGTGGCGGCTCCTGGCCATGCATGCCGAATTCGACATATTGTATCAAGTGCTGTGGAAAGTCGTTGAAATGCGGTATGGAGCGAATGTGCTCACAGTATTTGTTGTAGGTGTGAAGGCGCGTCTTGAATCGATCGAGCGCCGTTACACCAAAGTAGTAGAGCTTCGATCCTTCCGGTTTGCGCAATGCATCCAGAACGCATCGGAGCGATAGACCAAGCGCCACGAATGTGGGCACCAAATTGCGATCGATGATGCCGCCGAAGAGTTGAGCGGTTATCTGCAGTTCCTTCTCAGGATAATGGGAGAAGAAGCGATACTCCTCGAACAGATTGCGCAGCATGCAAAGGAAGACCTCTTGCTCGCGACGATGAGTGGACTCCTTGAAGCGTTGCAGTATATCGAGTACTTCGTCAATCGAAAGCGTCGGATTCGGCTGATGATTGTAGATGCGCTGAAAGTACGAGTTGGCCTCATCTTCAACCTCCTTGGAAACGGGCATCTGCAAATCGGCCATGACTGGATTGTTGGGATTTGGTGGCGTCGGCGCTGGCTGCGGTCCCGCTGGCAGCATACGTCCCAGATTCCCAACATTTGGTGGCGGTTGCGCTGTGATTTGTATGGGTATCGGCGGATAGGGGTTGGCGCCGGCCGTCATGAGACGCGATGGAGATGCTGGAGTAGTAGAAACCAAGTTGTCTGTAGCCATTCATAAAGATACGTGTTCGAATAAATGTGAAAATTCAAAATACAAAGAGATATAGCTGTCGTCTGTTCTACCAAATTAACTCGATTCTCCCCATTTTTATACTTACTCAGCATATTGCCGAAGTTGAAGGTGGCGTTAGGACCGCCCAGATTGAGACCAGCCAGATTGTTGGACATGTTTGTCAAAGGATCCATGCCGCCCGGGCCAAACATTTGTTGGGCATTCAGATTGCCTGAGAAGGGCTGCTGCTGTTGTTGTTGCTGCTGTGGCGGTGGCACTGAGCCAGGCACGATGCCTCCTCCTGGCAGATCCATGCCACGGTGTCCACGCAGAATACTTGGCGGAGGCGGCACCAGACTCGGTGGCACTTGTTGTTGTTGTTGCTGTGCGGCACGAGCTTTGTTTGCCAGGATGGCCACATTGCCAGCCATTTGCATAATCATCTCAGCTGTCTCCGGCTGCATGCATGTATTGATGCACGCTTGGAGACAATTGATCATCGTGGTAACCGTTTCGGGCAGCAATTGCGCCTGCTTGGGCGGCAGCTGATCTTCGGGCAGCTTGGAGTTCGTTACTTGCGGGCAACGGCGTTGCAGCACCTTGATCATTGCCTGCATAAAGGGCTCACCATGATCGCGTATCTTATCGCTCAGCCACTTCTCGAGCTTCAAGTACTCGCGCCTCGATGCCAGACATGCCAAGTCGATGATAAACAGAAACGAGCGTGCGTTGAGCAGCGAGGACAGTGCCTTTAGGTCCTGTGCCAAATCGAGAATACGCGACAGCTTCACCTGATCGAATTCGCTGCCACGCAAATACCATTCTGACATGGCGTTCATGATACTTGGCCGCAGCTGAAAATTGGTGGAACTCCAGGCGCTGGCCAAGATAACATTCGAATTAGGATGATTGCCCAGAAATGTGGGTATTAGCTGATTGAATAGATCCTGCCGCAATGGTGTCAAAGGTGGATTTATGTGCAACAGTGCCAAGAATAGCACGTCCGGACAATTCTGCGCCGGGAACTTGAAGAGTTCATGCACCTGACTGTAGTAGCCTTTGTCCGCAATCGACAGCAACACCTCAACCAAGTGCAGGGACTTCCATGCAGCTATCTCCTTTTTCTCGGCATCGGGTGGCGTCTTCAGCACATCCAATGCTGGCTGACTGATTACGTAATCGGCGAATGAGAATAGATCTGGATTCTGTAGCATTGTCGTTATCAACGACAACTGACCCTCTGTGTTAGACCAGTGACGATAAATGCATTCCGGTTGCGGAAAGAGTTTTGATTGCGTAGACAATCTCAAAATGGTCAACAGCAAATCCAATCCGATGCGATCCTTTAGCACAAACTCTGGATGGTCGAGCTCTGTAAGGATATAAATTGAAAATTTTGATATTTTTTATGTGTTTAATATTTTTATGTTTCTATCATCACTTTGTCCACAATTTGTGTCGATGATTTTTGAAATCTATTGACGGTTCGCTTCAAAAAACTACACATGACAAAAACAAAAATAAATAAATAAAAATAGAATTTTGTTAAACCAAAATAACAAAACTATTCAGAACGGTGACAGAAAATAAGGAAATAACTGAGGCATAAAGAGAATATATAGCGATTACATTAAACATCTTATGAATGCATTGGGAAGATACCCTGTACTATACTATAGCAAAAAGGTTTAACTTAAATAGCACCTACCCATGCAAACTTCCTTCCAGTTGAGCTGTGGCGCCAACTCTTTGAGCGCTTGCACAAGCACCTCTGGCTTCCATGTCTGTGATGCATCTGTTGTCTCCTTCTTATCTTTTTTCTCGCTGGCCGCGCTGCTCGATTCGCTGCTGCCATCGTTGTTGTTGTTGCTACTGGTAGAATTTTGCTGTTGTGCTGATTGTGAAGCATTGGAGCTGCTGCTGACTGCGCCCTGCTGTTGGCCTGGCCAGAAATTTGCTGGCGTTGGCAAATTTACATTGCAATCAAGCAGCGACAAGTGTCGCCTACACATGAGGCCAACAATTTTGGCAACATCTTTGGGCTGCAGTTCGCGTGATCCACAGCCGCAACACAAATGATTTCTACAATCTTCAACGCTTGATGTAAAGTCATAACCGATTTCAAGGATTAAATTAATCCAAGATGTGTCCATAATATTATTTTTGCCCTGCAATGAGATGAACGAAGTAATTATTAATGGTGCCCATAAAATACGATTTACTAGAGACTGAGATCTGTACCTGATTTGTGTATATTATCTCGGATAAATGGTCATAGATATCCTCAATGCCAACTTCATTCAGATTATCTGCATTTGAGCTGCTCCAGCTGCTGGTGTTCGTCGTGTTCGTGTTCGTCGTTTCCTCCTCTGCATCAGTTTCGTCGTCTTCGTTCGATTTGGCGGCCGTCGTCGTTGCTGTTGTCGTCGTGTTGCGATACAAAAGTGGCGCTAAAACCAATGGCACCGCCTCACGTGGAAACTCCTCGCGTAGTTTCCTCAAAAACTGTGACTCCAGCTGGGGTGTGACGTACTCCCGCAAACAGCACAACAAATATTGTAACAAATCAAAAGAGATTTCGTGAAGACCACTAGTTGCAGCTGCTGTGGCCGAATTGTTACCCAAATACGAATTAATTAGTTCAGGCAAAGAGCTACGCAAATTTTCTCGAGCGCTCTGCCTTAGCTCTGGATGCGAGCTGTGGGTAACCGCTAATGCGAAAATGCACTCACAAAGCTTGTTAATGCCAGTTAGCTTGGCAACCTGTCCAACCAACTCAGAGAGTACAAATGGTTTCAGACTCTATTGTTGAGGAAAAGAAAGATAAAATGTCGATCAGCAGCTGCTTCTTGGAATTGTAATTAAAGCTTATATAGTTTTTCTCTTTACGCACCTTTTGTTTGGCGAAATGTTGATCGAAGGCAAAGCATATATTTGTGACAAACGAGGAGCACTGCAGTTGCCGCTGCAAATGGGCGCCCAAGAGCTTCGCCTGCAGCTGTGCGGTGACGTTCGGCGACGGATCGTTCAAGTTAAGTACCGTGAACAGATATCGCAGACAGCTACGATCCGCTTCGAGGGCGTAATCTTGGATAAACTGCAAGCGAAACGTCGGCGAGAGCATAGAAAGAAAAACAGAAAAGAGATTGAGGGAGATTAATACGGTGTTTTAACCCCAGTTTACCTGAGCATGTTGCCGTGCCCGGGCAGCAGAAGTTAGAGATCGATAACACATGAGCAATTCATCAAAAGCGGTCACACAATTAACTGAATAATAATTGATGCAACTATTTATAATTATCTTCTTTTTCTTCGATTTTCATTGCACACTTTGAAATTTTGACAAGTCACAAAGAGAAATGTGAAGCGTAGCTAGCTTCACAACGATCATCAAACATATGTATATATATATATTTAAAAAAAAACACAAACTCAAATGTGAAACTAAATCGAGTGTACGCAGAAGCGAGACAACAGCTGTAGCCGCGCAGCTGCTCCACAAAAAAAAAAAAAATAATGCAAAGCGAAAAATGACATACAAAGTACTCTACTCAACGCAACTTTTAGGCCTACACACGTACAAAGGCCTGCTCACATACTCACATCCATCGCAAAAGGGTGAGCAGGAAGGCAAGAGGGACTTTTGGTTCGTATATTGGTGTTGGTAGCCAAACGAATTTTGTATATATGTATGTACGCATATAAAAATAAAGTAATATTAAGTATATGTATTTCTTACCCCAATCTAGTCTTATTAATGATTTTCGAACATAATATTCAAGTAACGATAGACAGTAAATGTTCGTACACTGAATTTCAAGGGCTGGCGCTAGCGCAGCTGGCAGAAAACTTTGTATGCTCTCTTATATACAGTTTTTTTTTGCACAATTTCACTGGAGTTGATACACTAAGTTGCACGAATTGATGCCGTGCACAGTTTAAAGTTAGTAATAATGTTAGTTTCACACATTCCAAATAACTTGCATCTTGAGCCAAGCAAGGTAATTTTTTTACAAGAATCTCGCGCAGAGAAATTTTCTGCCTTTACAGAAACTGTAATGGCGTCGGCGAAAATGCATGTGCGAGCGAAATGGCAATATAGCCGTCGTGCAATTAAGTTGGCAGCTCTGTCTGTGTTTGACTCACAGCCGATATGTGCAAAATTTACCAACACTTATTGTATTTTTATTGCTATTGCAATTGCTCATGCTGTTGTTGTTATTGTTTCAATTATTTGGTTATGTATTTTAAAAACAAGGTTAATTGTGAAACGTACCTGCTTTATTTGTTCGTTGCTCTCATTAAAATTTCGTTTATTCACGTGTTTGACCAAATTACGAATCTGCTTTAGAGGCGTCAATTGGTTCTCTACGTTCATAATTCTACGTATCAAATTTGTTGGTTCAGTGTGCGGTGAGCTTTTCCTTTCTTTTTCGATTTTATTATTTTCTTATAGTCGTTGTTTTTGTTTGGGCTCTGCTCTGCGTTCCGCTGTAGCTCGGACGACTGTGCCTTGTGGTGGGTGGTGTTGGTGTTGATAACGCCGAAAATATTGTCGGAAATACTTTTTTATAATACGTATTTACCAATACTCGGAAACCGTCTTCGTATTGGTGCTTGACGTATTTGTTGCTTCTTCTTTACACGTAAACGTAAACGGCACAGCGTTTCTTTTTTGTCGTTTCAATATTGCGGCGCAAATATCAATATATATATTATATGTATATATATTTAGTATCTTTGCTCTTTAATAAATGTTTTTTTTTTCTTCTAGTTTTTGCTATTTCATGGCATTTGGCTGAGGCCCCCCTTCGTAGGGGCCAGCAGCAGCTCTACATTTCTCGGGACTATTTTGACAATTGAAACAACAATGAAATTGCACAAGTCATTGGGCTAACTGTTGCTTATATTTGGCTAACTGAAAATACCGTCAAAAATTTTGCCAGCACACACGTAATTGGAAATGAATGAATCGCACGTACACACCGACACTCACACACTGACAAACGTACGTGATACGCACGCACACATAGGCAATGGCACCAAAAAATTAACTTGAATTTTATTAGTACGGGTAATGTACCGTTTATATTGTTTCGTTAAAAAAATACTACAAATTCCCTGTATAGTGGGCGCAGTTTGTTATTTAGCCTACCATTTGATATTGAAATTACGTTTAATTTGGATTAATTTAATCGCTATTCGATCGCTTTAATTTTTTGTTCGTGTCTGTTCTACAACTTTGGTGATGTACAGGAAACATCGCGCACTGTTGCTATCGATATGACCACATGTACGATGTATAGTAGTGCTGCACAGCGTTCAACATGTACAAACAGCTGTTGCATGCTGCTAATTAAATATCAATTAACTAAACTAATTAAATGTGAAGCTTGAGTTTTTAAGATAAGGGGCTTAGAATTTAGTTAGATTAAGTAATTAAAGCAAGATAGAGTGGGTGAATGCAAAGAAAAATGGGAAATCAATTAAACATCATGCAGTCTGCACGTGTATTGGGGTGGCATATTGAGTTGCGTGTGTACATAACAACGACTGGAAGCACATTTAACAGTTATAACGAAGACAATTGCAGTTAAATGTGTGCAGCGCGTAGAACAATTGTGAATGCATTTCTCAAACAAAATGTGTGCAGCAAGTTGAATATAACACAGTCACGCTATTTGGGCAGCAGCAGCAGCCACGATGTGGGCACAGGAGCAGCAGCAGCAGCAACAGCAGCAGCAGCCGTTACGTCGAACGCTCTAATTAATCCACGAAAAACTGTGAGTGATTTCCAAGAGCTCTACGAAGCAACCAAAAAGAAATTTCAATGTAAGCCTTATAATTAGTAGGCACTCTTATACACAGTCTATTTCTTATATTATGTACAAGTGTTTGTATCGGTTTAATACAATTTCTATATATTTTCAGCTAAAAAATTGCCCGTAGATGTGCATCCAGATGCAGTATTCGCTTGCAATGAATTGGATCTCAGTGAGGTGCAGGTCTATGGCTTCGACTATGATTATACTTTGGCTTGCTATAAGCCGTTGCTGGAGGATTTATTATATAATTTGGCTCGGGAAATGTTGGTTAAGCGTTTTCGCTACCCGGAGGATATTTTGGATTTGGAATATGAGCCAAATTTCGCGGTACGAGGCTTGCACTATGATGTGGAGAAGGGGCTGTTGGTCAAATTGGATTCATTCTTGCAACTGCAATTGGGCTCAGTCTATCGTGGACGCACCAAAGTCGAAGCTGACGAAGTACTCAAACTCTATCACAATCGATTGCTGCCCATTGCCTATGTCGAAGGACCTAATAATAGCTATAGGGTGATTATCTGAAAATAATCAATATTTTATTTGATATTTCTAATCAGTATACATATCGATTTTAGCACAATACCAACTCAAAAATGGTGCAATTGGCGGATCTGTTTTCAGTGCCCGAAATGTGTTTGCTATGCAATGTCATCGAATATTTTGAAAGGAATCGAATAGATTATAATCCAGAGATCGTATTTCACGATACAAGAACAGCCATGGGCTCCTGTCATCCGATAATGCATGCCACGGTCATGAAGGACACGCAAAAATATATCGAACGCAATGCAAAGCTGCCCAAGTATTTTGAGAAACTTCAGCAGGCGGGCAAGAATCTTTTCCTGGTTACGAATAGTCCATTTTCCTTTGTGTAAGCCGAATTGGAATTGGCTGCTAATAACCGTTTTAATACCATTCTCTATTCTTCATCTATAGGAACTGTGGCATGTCTTATTTGGTGGGCGAGAATTGGAGAGATTTCTTCGATGTGGTCATCGTTCAGGCACGCAAGCCCAAGTTCTTTACAGACGAGTCTAGGCCGATAAGGCTGTACGATGAGAAAACCCGATCGCATCTATGGGATCGAGTATTCAAGCTGGAAAAGGGAAAAATCTATTATGAGGTATACATATAGATAGAAAATTAACTGAAACAGCTCAAATAGCTTGAGCAATCATCAGCTGTCTTCAATTATGAAACGTTAATATGCATAGCAAATGCAAAAACTGTAAATTTCTATAAGAATTTTTATTTGCATAGTAAATGCTAAAGCTGTGTAAATACCTTGCACAGCAAGTTTCAAGCTCCAACTAGAAATTAGAATTGGAAATTCAACAGGTGGCTTATACGCTTGTTGCATCTGTTTGTATTCCGATGAGAAAACTAAGCATACCTGTTGATCTTAATGAGAATTGTAATATATTACAGTAAAAGCTCGTATGAATGAACGCCTCATATCAACTTTATAAAATAGTTCAATTTAGGTATATGCAGAAATTTCAGCTTATTTAATTGCTTGATTCCTAAGCTTCACTGTTCTTACCACATCAACTCCACAGGGTTCTGTACGGCAGTTGCAAGAGCTGAAGGGCTGGCGCGGTCATTCGGTGCTCTATTTTGGGGATCATCCGTACAGCGATCTGGCAGATGTTACCTTGAAGCACAGCTGGCGCACAGGTGCAATCATCAGCGAGCTAAACGTGAGTGTTACCTGTACATAGTTGAGATGCATCTGTATTACCTTACCTGAACTCCTTTTGCAGCATGAGATAAAGACGCTGAATCGTGTGGATTTCAAGATGAGCGCCAATTGGCTGCAAATGTTGACGCAACTGATTGAGGATACGCAAGACGATGACAGCGCGGCGGCCCAGGAATGTCTGAAAAATTGGATGAACGAACGGGATCAATTACGGTTTGTTTACATTATAAGATATATAAAATAAGATATACATATTGGTTTAGTACTGTACTCACACGTTATAATAATAATTTCTTTCTTCTCTTGCAGGAATAAAACGAAAAATGTCTTCAACGAACAATTCGGCAGCGTATTCCGTACGTATCACAATCCCACGTATTTTTCACGTCGCCTATTTCGCTTTGCGGACATTTATACGAGCGACATTACGAACTTGCTCAAGTTTTCGACATCGCACACATTTTATCCACGTCGCGGCGTCATGCCTCACGAATATGCCTCACATTTTATATAAAACACACAAAAAAACAACACAGGGTATCATCACTCTCCCCTTGTCTCGATTTCTCTCTAAAAAAAGTGTAATTTAAGCTAGAAAATGAAACAAAAGTGCCAGCGTATGTTTGTTATTGTTGTTGTTCTTAGAGAATTTATTATTGTTGTTAAGCATTAGCATTACCATTAGCTAGCTGCACTGCGCTGCTCAATAAAATCGTTGTAATAATTGACAAAAATCCTCTTTGTATCCGTTGGTAAATAATTGATGGCAGCGCGCATCGCCTTCAGCTGCTCGCTGTTGCACTTGTATTTGCCAAAGGCTGTTAAATCCATTAGGTAGGTTAAATGGCTTATGTAGGTCATGGAGTCAGCGCCATGCTGTGCAGCTACGCCTGCCAGCAGGTAATCCAAGATGTGTGACAATTGCTCGTAGTCGAAATCATCGAAGGTGGCGCCATCTATGGGTAAGTAGAGGCGGTTAGAGATGGCAATTTACAGTGGAAATCAGAGAGAGCATTTTATGTATGTATATATTATATTGAAGAAAAGAACTATTGCAAATCTAGAAGATTTCTCAGGATATGCCGAGTGAAGAGGCCTTGTAAAGAAGTTGTCTCTGTTTCTCTGTCTAGACTCAGGTGCGTTGCCTCACTCACCTGCTTTGGCTGTCAGACAGGCAGCAATTAGCTGCTGGGCCAAGTGCAGTTTTAAGCTATGATAATCCAGCAGCCAAGCGTCGAGCTCTTTAAGTGCTTTATAAGCTTTGCGACGCTGTTGTTGTTCAGAACAAAGCTCAAGAGTGTTCCGCAATATACCAAGCCAGTTAAACACCTGTGTCGCCTGACATTTGGAGCAGTTAATAGCCGAGCTCGACTCCGACTGCCACCATTTGAATTCCTCGTGCTGGCCAGGCACAAAGATGTGGGCACAGAACTCGCAGCGATAGCGATTGAAGGACAGCTAAAGAAGAGTATATATATTAGTTAAGTTATCCAACTAGATCGAATGGCATTTACTCACAAAAATCTCATCAGCTTTGCTGCCAGTACATTTTATGCATTTGCAACGGAATTTAAAGGTCTGCTGCAGCTGCGCTTGGCGCATGGCGCAACTGGAGTTCCTATAGTCCAAGGTATAGCAATTGAAGATCTCTTCATCCGCCTCTATTTGTTTGGCTGCCAGGCAGCTGACCGCACGACCATCGCATTGGAGGCGAATCGAAGGGGCGCAAGCATGATTACAGAGCGCCAAATATGGCAAATTGAGCGCCGTTGTCAGAGCAACGCTATCGAATTGATGCATCTGGCCTAAACGTAAATGGAATGGGGCCCGCCAGAGCTTCGATTCCATCGTATGACACTGGGAGCGTAGCACAATGGTGTCGCCAACGTGGCCATTGCAGAGCAGCTGCCCGGCAGAGCGTAGAATTAAGGCAGCTATCAACAAGTCCCAATCAACGCGAGTCTCGACTCTTAGCTGCTCATAGAAATCGGTGCATTTGTGTAGATAAACTTGCAAGAGATTTGCGCAGAGCGCATAGTATATGAGCTCCTCGGCAGCTGCTTTATTCAGATGGCTCAGCATGCATAAGCTGAGCAACTCCTGCGAAGCACTTGGCCAATCATAGCTTTTCCTAGCCTTGACCATCAGCATTTCCCACGCCTCTTGAACATTTGAGCCTTTGCCCAGCTCTGTCAACCACTCTTGCATGTAGCAAAGCACCATTCGGAGAGCCAAGTGCGAGACGCCCAACATGGTGAACAGATTCTTTCTGTAGCCAGCACATTCGTAGCTGTGGATCTGCTCGTTTAGCTGACGACAGTGACGCGAGCAATAGACCACTCGCTGATGGCATCGGGTACAGGGTATGGGTGCATAAAGCACACTCGCAGCGCACTGCTGGCAAATCAAACCCGGCTCGAGAGGCACAAAGCACGTCGTTTGCTCCTTGAATATGATCTCGCCTGGCTGAATGAGCTGCGTGGCTACCATGTGGCGTCCCTTTATGTCGGGGCTGCTCGAGCTAAAAATATCTATATCAATCTATTCATATTGCATATATAAATATATTTACCCACATTTTGTGGTTCTTTCCTAGGATCTGCAGCGAAGGAGACTGTTCATTCGGTAGATCCTCATTCGGCTCAGAGACCTGCTGTTCTTGTAGCTTTGTCAGCTGCTGCTGCAGTTGCTTCAATTGGTTTACATACCCTGCATTTAGCTGCTGTTGCTCCAGCCACGATAGATGCTCGCTTAGTTTCCGTACATCGCCCAGCTTCCAGGCACAGTGGGCCTGTCGCATTATTAGCTTATGCTGCAGTTTCTGGGGATAGCCATACTCAAGTGCACACTCACAGTCGTCGTAGGCTTCCTTGTATAAGCCAAAGTCCTGCAGAGCCATGCCTCGATTCGCATAGCCCAAACAGAGCTCCTCGTGGACATTCTCTGCCTGCAGAATGGCCTGTGTATAGAAGCGACAGGCAAGTAATAAAGATTCTCTTCGATCGCTCTCATTTGTCTTGGACCTCTTTGTATACACTGCATTGCCATGCTCTCGGCTAGATCGCGAGCGTTCGGCACAGGCCTTCAAATCGTGGACTTCGTCTAAAGAGTCCAGCAATTCGTGGGTTAACTCATTGAAACGTTGTTGCTTGGCTGCCGGCAGCGTGTGCAATAGTTTGACAGTTTCCAGCTCATTTTGATAGCTAGCAATTAATGGAACTAACTCATTTTGCTCACCAAAAACTTTTGATAAAGCCAACATTTGTTCAGAGTTATATTATTAATTTGCAGCCGGCTTTCAAAATTAAAATCAGCTGTTCTACTCCAGTGCTGCCCATCAACTATCGATATGCAGAAGCCGCAGCTGCAACTATCGATAGACGCATCAGTAAAAGCAGCTGTTTAGCTATCGGTAATTAAGTTATTTTCATTTTCAGTAGGAATGAGTTGTAATTAAATATTCATTTCAATTATAATAAATATTTTCAAAAATGGATTTGCAACAATTGGAAGAGGAAGCGCGCCAAGCAGCGCTTAAAGATATACAAAATATGCTGCAACGTCCTGGGCAGCTGGAGAAAGTAGAACAATATCGACACCGCATAGCACGGAAAAAAGCATCTGTGGAGGCATTGTTAAAGACTGGCATGCAAAATCAATTGGAGGGCGTGCGGGTGGGTCTCAAGCAGCTAGAGACGTGTATGCAGGATGTGCGTGAGGTGCGTCGCCGCATGGGCGAAGTGGAAAGACTGCTCCAAGGCGTACCGGAGATCTATGACGCCTTAGAAGTCGTTCGAGAGGAGAATACAAAGCATTCGCAATATGCAACGGCTATGGAAAATCTGAAGCACATCTTCAACGTGGATGCAAGCGTGCAGAAGACCATGGCACTCATAGACGAGGACAAACTGTTGAGTGCACATCAGTGTCTGGCCGATTTGGAAAACTCGCGGGATGATCTGCTCTATGAGTTGCACAAACAGCCCAAGCAGCATGCCTCCGACAAGATCACACTTAAACGTCACTTCGAGAAGGTGGACCAGGTGTCGCAGGCGCTGGAGAAAAAGCTGCGCCTGATCATCAGTCGAACGCTGAATACGGTTCGAAAGAAACCGACGGTCATTGTGACTGCACTGCGAATCATCGAGCGCGAGGAGAAAAACGATCAATTTGCGCTGCAACAGCAAAAGGTCACGAATTTTCTGCCACCTGGCAGACCTAAGGCATGGCGTGCCATGATTATGGGCGTCCTCCAAGCAGCTGTCATTACACGCATCGAGGGCTCCAAGCTGGAGGAGCGAGCGGACAACAAATTGTGGCTAGTGCGCGATTTGGAGATATTGCGGCAAATAATTCTCGAAGATTTGCGCGTGGTTAAGTCGTTATGCGTTCCCTGCTTTCCACCTCATTACGATATATTCAATGAATATGTCAAATTCTATCACGAAGGATTGTCCAGCTATGTGAGTCATATAATATTAATTTATTTTTATATACTAATTCACTTCCCTGTCTCGCAGCTGGACAATATTGTGAAATCGGGCCTGCAAGGCAATGAATATGTTTCCATGTTAGCCTGGGTTATGCACACCTACCCAGGCGCTGATCTGATGTCTCATCCCGATCTGAATGTGGATGTACTTAAGCTCTCGCGTCCGCTGCTGCATCCGGAGCATTTGAAATCACTAGAGGATGAGTACTTGCAGAATATGGAACGCAATTATCAGGATTGGATGAAAAAGACAGTGGATTCGGAGAAACAGGAATGGTACTCCGAGCAGATGCCAGATCAGCGAGATCATTACTACAACAGTGCTGGTCCAGTGATCATATTCGAGATGATTGATCAGCATTTGCAGGTGACAAACACCATACACCAGGAGCTGACGTTTAAGGCATTGGTGCTCAGCATACAGCAGGTGGAATTGTTCGGACAGACATACCTCAAGAATGTCATCGAATTGAAGGAGCATCACTTTCGGAATCGAGATCAAATTAAGTACTTTACCCATTATATCATAACCATTGTAAATAACAGTCAGAATGTGGTGGAAATGGCACAGCAAATGAAGCATCTGTTTTGGCCCAAATCCCGAACGGAACATTACGAAGATTTCGAGAAGCTGTTGGCAACGTTTCAAAGAATCCGCGCACATGCAGCCAACTATTTGCTGGAGGAGGCCTTCCTTGATATGGAATGCCATTTCAATGATCTATTCACGGTCAAGTGGCTAGGCAGCAGCATCGCCGTGGACACCATTTGTGTTACGCTCGATGATTACTTTCAGGATTATAATCACTTGCTGCCTGCCAACTTTGAGATGGTGATCAATGAGGCACAGAAGTTGCTAGCGAAGCGCTATATAAGAGCTCTCCTATCGAAGAGACTTTCGAAGACTCGCAGCGAATGCGATGCGATTACCAGAAAGATCAATTTGGAAGCGAAGCGCATTAAGCAGTTCTTTGAGAAGATCGCACCAAAGATTTCGCTGAGCGATTCCCCCTTGGATTTGATAACAACTCTTTCCGCTCTCATTGTCGCGGACATTGAGTTGCTCGCATTGGATTTACATACGCTGCTGGGCAGCTATCCTTCGCTGACTGAAGATCACTTGGTGCGCCTCTTCTACATCCGCAATGATGTAAAGGCCGCCGAGGTGCGAGAGAAGGTTCAGGATGCGATGAAGTCCAAGAAGTCCATGGTCAGCATTGCGAAGCAGGATTGTATATTCAAGGAGATCGTGTTTAGCGATAAGCTGTGGTAGAAGACCCAACAGATATAAGAGTATAAGTATGAATATAAGTCACACATACAAGTTAAAAAAATGTGCTACAAGTTATATTTAGCAATAAGCAATGTCGTGTAAGTACATTACTTTACTTATACGTATAAGTATGTCGTATAAGAATACTTCTTATACATACTTTTACGTATAAGCATTACTTATGAAACTAGCCCCTTCTCCCTTCCCCATCAACACCACAGTGCAACAGCGCTCATTCATCATTCCATGCCCAAACGCCGGTCAGCTGCTTATTCGCCTTGGTGCGCTTTTGCTAGATGAGCTTTCATACCGATGAAAGCTCTCGCTCTCTGTCTCTCTCGCAGCATGAGCAGAGCATGCACAGTGGCGTAACAGTGAAAGTTTGTCTAGCAGAAACTTTGGCTGGGCAGTGTGTTCTGCCCGGTTGGAGCTGTGTGCGTACGCCACTGGCGCAGCATAAGCATTGTGGAGCAGCACGTTTCCATATGATTTTCAGTTTTGTTTGTGCGCTTGACTCTGCAGCAGAGCGCAGAGCCCACAAAATAATTATTAACATTATTGTGCAGTGAATTTTATAAATATATATATAAATATATACATATACAATATTATAAATGCTGGAATTATAAAATATAGCTAATATCAAATACAATATTAATAAAGAAACGACAAAAAATTACAAATATTTGGTGAGTGAGACACGCGACAGCAACTGAAGCTTTTTATGTGACTACATAAACACAAGAATACATGATTACGTACTTACATACATACATATACAAGGTTTGCTTGATTGTGCTAGCAAACGTGTGCAGTTTTTGTGTTTTGGTTATAATTTTATGCATTGCTCTTGAACCTTGAAAAGGTTTTGGTCATTTTGTCAAATCTATACTACATCCATATAAAATCAATGCTGCGCTCCCTGTCTAACAGCAGTCGTCAAGCAGCGCGTGCTCCTCTGCCTACATACATATGTGTGTGTGTAGGCATTGTATAAGCGGCTATTGGTATTGGTGCTGTAAGGGTGTTGCTAACTAGAAAACTGGCTGCCTGGTCCAGGCTGGTCAAACAAGATGCATAAGCTACAGCATTTCCAATGTACCGTATATCCCACACACACATACACACGCGCACACATGACGATATTATGTTCTATTTATAAATGCAAGTTGAACTCTATATGTTCACGCGTTTACTAGTTCGAGTGTCATGTGCTCTCCCTCTTACTCTCTGATACTCATTAGAGCACGTTGCGCGTGGTTGTGCTTATCAGCAAAGACAAATTCAAATAAGTTCTTACAGCTGTTTTTAGTTGCAGTTTGTCATTGCGCCATCTGCAGTTTGTTTTTGTTTACTCTCTTTGGGTTTTCTTAGGCGACTAACACCATTGCAAAAGCAACTGCGTAAGCAAATAGGCAGACGGAATTCCCATCTAACGGCATTTGCTGTCGCACGTGTCGCACTGCATTACATGCTCGCTGCAAAACAGAAACACAAACCAAAACAGACAGACAAAACACATGCATATACAATTACGGTATAGCCGGCTTTTCATGGCAAGTAAAGACGTTAGCTATGATGGGTTCTATGGCACGCAAGACTGGATTATTTTTGATTTATTGTTGGGAAAAAAGAATTAAATAATTTTTTTTTTTGTATATATATATATATATGTATACTGTATTTTCAAGTCAAATTTGATGTATGTATGTATGTATTCTATATTAATATTAGTGTTATTTTTTTTAGTATTTTGTAGTTATTAATTTGTTTTCTAGAAAAGTAATGTATTTATCAACTGAATCTTTGAAATTATATATTTAGATACTTCAAGTTGGCCTTTTGAAAATTGATTACAGTTCATCATTTATACTCAAAATTCTAAATTACATCCTAAATTGCAATTGCAATTACATCCTAAATTTCTAAAGCATTTCAAGCATTTCAATAGAGTTGAGAAATGGATTTTTGGAATCAGGTTTAGTTTAGTTAAATCTCGACCCAAGCGTCTCATTGGGTTAGTTAAATAATGTTATACTTTATTCTATACAGTTGGGTTATACATATTAAAGTATTCAACTTTCTGTATGCTTGGAATCCAACTACATCAAATGTATCTTACTTTCTACTTATTGTATTCGAATAATGTTTACAGGGTATATAGTCTACGGTTAGTCAAGTTTGGACTGACTTAGTGCTAATGTAACTGAAGATCATAGAACTCTATATTATGCTTATTTAATTTAATTGAATTAATTCATAAGATCATTCACCTTCCCCTCCCACTATCACACATTCTAGTTGAGTCTAGTTTTCCAACACTTACATTCAGTTTCTTTACAGATCTTGATTGTTGCATTCATATGCATATATATAGAAAGCTATGAGTAAATCGCATCGGGATCTAAAGATCGTTGTCATCGGCGCCGGAGCATCAGGCATTGCTTGTGCGACGAAACTTCTGGAGTACGGCTTTCAGAATGTGCTCATCGTGGAGGCCGAGTCCCGTTTGGGCGGTCGCATACACACTATACCTTTCGGCGAGAATGTGATTGATCTTGGGGCGCAGTGGTGTCATGGGGAGCAGGATAACATAGTCTATCAGTTGGCCAGCCAGAAGGACTTACTGGAGTCCACTGGTCCGGTCTATGACAACTATCAGTGTGTGCGCAGCAATCGCGAGGTATTGCCCGATAATGTGGCCAACAGGCTAAAGGCAATTGTGGGCGATTCTCTGGTCAGTCGTCAGATGGAGCTGCAGCATTGCAGCGGCTCGCTGGGCAGTTACCTGACCAATAAGTTTTATGAAATGCTGCGCCGACCCGAGAATGCCGATATAGATAAAGTTTTGGCTAACGAGTTCTTTGATAACTATCAAAAGTTCGAAAACTCCGTGGAGGCCTCCGATAATCTTGAGGAGGTGTCGGGTCGTGGCTACTTGGACTATTGGGAGTGCGAAGGCGACATTTTGCTCAATTGGAAGGACAAAGGATTCGTGGAGTTGCTGCGCCTGCTCACACGTAGTCGAGAGCTGGAAACGTCCTCGGATCTGGGCGTCTTGGAACAGCGAGTATTATTCAATCGTGCCGTTAAAAAGATACTCTGGAATCGCAACGATTCTCGCGTGGAGCTGCAGTTGAGCAACGGGGAATGCTGCCTGGCTGATCATGTGATTGTGACCGTATCCCTGGGTGTGCTCAAGGAACAACATCTACAGATGTTTGACCCACAGCTGCCAGTGGCCAAGCAGCGAGCGATCCAAGGCTTAGCCTTTGGCACGGTTAACAAAATCTTTGTGGAGTTCCCGGAGGCATTTTGGCCCGAGGACTGGACGGGTTTCACTTTACTGTGGCGGGAGGAGGATTTGGGTGATATACGGAATACGCCACGCGCCTGGCTGGAGGATGTCTTCGGCTTCTATAGAGTTAGCTATCAGCCGCGCGTTCTGGCTGGTTGGATCATCAATGCGAGTGGCAGACATATGGAGTCACTGGATCGGAATGAAGTGCTCGCTGGCTGTCTGTATTTGTTTCGCCGCTTCCTGCATTGGCACATACCGGAGCCGGTCAGCTTTTGCACCTCCGCCTGGTATACAAACCCGAATTTCCGTGGCTCATACTCCTTCCGTTCCATGGACACAGAACGTTTGGGCACTGGTGCCCAGGATCTAGCGCAGCCCTTGACAGTGGTGGCCATGACACCTCAGTCGCCGGCCCGAACTCGAAGTCTACCCCAACAGAGTCGCTGCGATCGACCCATTGTCCAATTCGCTGGCGAGGCGAGCAGCCTGCATTACTATTCCACAGTCCATGGAGCTGTGGAGGCCGGCTGGAGAGAGGCTGATCGATTGGCCGAGTTCTATGGCCTAAATGAAACGACGGCCAAATCGCAGCTATAACGCTGCATATTTCATTTGAAGGACTCTTCTTGGCTGATTGATTGAGGATTGACTGATTGATGCTGAAGTCTTTTCAGGCAAATACAGTGGCCCAATTGGACTAACGGCCAGCTACAGTTAGCTTTTCATATTCTTCCCGGTTGTTTGACAATGAATGATTGGCTATGTCTATGGCCAAAATGCAGCTATACAAAGTGTTTCCCTATTTTATAAGTAACTGTTCAAAGGCTTGAGCACAAACTGATTTAAATTAAAAAAAAAAAAAAACAATCAATCAAATTTAACTGAACAATGCATCCTGAATAGACTATAAGAAATATATATATATATATATACAGATGATGATATATACATATGTATATAGATGATATTAATACATAAGCATGTAAAGAGCTTTAAATATTTGACACTATTTATCATAAATATAAATCTATGACTAAAACTATGAAATAAATTCTTGGTGCTGGTTGATGTTGGATATACAGCTAGGAAGAGCTTGATTCAACATTTACGACTGATTGATAGATTGATACATAAGAGTAAATGATTGATGATAAAGACGAAAAATCGAAAAGTCATGATTGTTTATTTATTCGATTTAAGATTATTAAAAATTCTCGTAACTCTGACATTGTCGTAACAGATATTTATAATATATAAAAATTTCGTAAATATTTATATGGGAAGTGTAAGTAAAACGCCATTGGAACATAATTAGAGATAACTTAAAAAGCCAATTCGAATTGTTGCAGTGTTGGTCGAAAAAAAACGCAGAACGTGACCCATCTAGGAGTAGCCATGCACACAGGAGTCTGAGAAAATCTGATCTTCTACAATATGATCCTAAAATTTTGATTTTGGGCGCCGGTGTAGCGGGTCTTGCCTGCGCTGTGGAGCTGAAGAATAACGGCTTGAATAATGTCCGTATTGTAGAGATGTCTGATCGAATTGGCGGACGAGTCAAAACCATGAAATTCGCTGACAATTACATCGATCTGGGTGCCCAGTGGGTCTATGGAGAGAATGAAAATGCGGTCTATGAGATGGTAGAAGATGTGGATGAGATGGGAAAATCAGATGGTACGATTAAGAATATGGATTGGATACGTTCGAATGGAAAGAAAATTTCACAGGGCGTTGTCGACCAAATGCTGGAATTGATAACTACCATATATGATAACATGGAGGACGACGAAATTGATCCCACAATCACCTTTGGCGTCTATTTGTCAAAGATGTTTGACAGAGAGGTAGAAAGTCGAAATATCCGTATTGATAAGCATTTAGCCAAAGAGTTTATTGTTACTTTCAAGAAAATGGAAGGCAATATGGCGGAAACGGATATGTCGGCCTATGACTATTGGAGCTTCAAGCCATGCGATGGCAGCGGCCTTTTGAATTGGCGCGATAAGGGGTAAGGGGGTCTAAAAAAATGTTAGCCTACAGGCATATAGGCACATCTGTCCCTACTTCCGTCCCTCCGTTCATCCTCCCGTTCTTCCTGGGTTATTTTCTAGTCGGACACTCGCGACTAGAGTAGTTTTTTGTGGCCCTTATTAGCTAGCCTTTCTTACAGTTTCAAGCAGTTTTTGCGTCACCTCGTCAATGGCGACGAGCTAAATGAGCATGGAGTGCTTAAGGACTGCATCGACTTAAACCAAAGGGTTCGTCAAGTCGAGTGGGACCGTCCAGATGGCTCTGTGCTGGTGAGCTGTGATAAAGAGAAATATTCCGCGGATCATGTTGTCATTACTGTCTCGCTAGGCGTGCTCAAGCATAACACAACGCTATTTCGGCCCAGTTTACCAGACTCTCACTGCAAAGCGATCAATAGCATTGGATTTGGCAACGTCTGCAAGATTTTTGTTGAGTTTCAGGAGAAATTCTGGCCTGATGACTGGCGCGGTTTCAATGCGCTATGGAGAGAACAGGACTTGCCAGCTCAGCCCTGGCTGAAGGACATCTATGGCTTCCATGTGTATGACCACCAGCCACGCGTTCTGCTCGGCTGGGCTTGTGGACTTCATGTGGAGAGTATCGAGACCATGAACCACGGTGCTCTAGTGGAAGGCATTGTAAGCATGCTGCAGCACTTCCTGCCTAACTTTTGGGTGTCGCGTCCCAACAATGTGATGATCAGCAAATGGGGCGCTGATCCGGCACACTTCGGCTCCTACTCCTATCCATCTGTATTAGCCACTGAGAATGATACGGGTCCCGAGAAACTCGCACAGCCAATCCATGTACCTGTCACTGCATCCCGTCCGCCGTCTGACACGAGTCTTTCCTCAACATCTGAAGGTCGGATAGTAACAGCGCGACCAGTATTATTTTTTGCGGGCGAGGCAACCAGCTCCGATCATTATTCGACAGTTCACGGAGCTGTAGAGTCAGGAATACGCGAGGCTGAGCGCATTATTTCCTTCTACAGGCGCTCAGTTTATTCATTTGTGTGATTAACTAAATAACCAACGGGATACCAACAAAAGGGTTTCCTGTAGCTACAATGTAGATTCGACTACAACCGAAATATCAGAGTTTTTAAATTTTGAGTAAAATATACATGGATATAAAATATAGATGGAACTTTACAGGCATAAGAAGACTATAACAAAAATGTTTACATATATAATGATTTTCGACTACTCCCAGAAGCTGCCTTTGCTTCTACTTCTCTCGCACAATTTGTGGCTGGAAATCCAGTGCGGCTGCCTTGCTTAAGGATTCGGCATAGAGGGGAAGCCGTTGGGTCATACGGAAGCCCCAGAAGTCCTTGACCTGGCGGCACAGATTCAGATCCACCTCCGTGACCAGCAGACCATCCTCACAGCGGGATAAGCTCTATAGGAAAGTGATGCTACATTAGCTTGATTGCGAGATTAATTGCAAGGGTAAACGTACGGGAGTTCTGGAGCCATCTGGTGCCGCCACATAAGTAGAGCCATAGAAGGGTCCGAATTCCTTATGCGCTGCCCTACCATCCCCGGAGGTGTACTCGTTGGGAAACTCCTCAGTGCCCACTCGATTGATGGCCACTGTGAAGTAGCTGTTCGCTATAGCCGCATTCCTTGCCTCTATGCCCCACAGGGGTTCCGACAGGCGTCCAATTGTAGCCGACGGATTGAACACAATTTCAGCTCCATTCAAGCCGAACATCATCCAATTCTGGGGATGATGCCGGCCGTAGCAAATGTTGATCGCCAGCTTACCGAACTCTGTCTCGAAAACGGGATGTCCGGTGTTGCCCTCGATGTAGTAGGTGGACTCATTGAAGTCACCCACGCGTGGTATGTGATTCTTACGATGTTTGCCTATGTAGCGACCACTGTTCGAGATCACAACAGCCGTATTCCAAATGGTCTCGCCGTGCTCCATGTCTCGCTCCAAGATGGAGTGTATGATGACCATGTTGTAGGCCTTGGCTAGCTCTGACATCATTTTGGTCGTCGGGCCATGTTCCGCCTCCTCGGCGAACTCGCACCAGGGAAACTTCTCGCGTGTGCAGAAGGCAAAGGGCATTGCTAGAGAAAGGGGAGTTAGATGGGACTTTATCTATGGATGGGTTTGGCTGCACTTACTCCACGCCTCCTGGGTGCACACAATATTACAGCCTGCCTCGGCTGCCGCCTTGATCATGATCTTTACTTTACTCCAAATGCCCTCGCGCTGCTTTTCAATAGGCGCCGTTGTTGGCAGAGCTATGGAGTTCTGTATGGCTCCAATTCGAACCAGGCGCGGCTTACGCAGCTCCTCGGGACGGGCCTCAAAGCTGTAGCCCTTGATCTCGAAGCCATTCTGTGTGGCGGTCTGGTAGGCGCTCTCTGGCAGCTTGAGAGTGTTGCTGTGGGCGGTAAGGTAAAAGGAGAAGGCGTTAGATTGGAAGGCGGAAATGCAAAAGAGTTGAAGATAAATAGTTCGAATGAGTTTCATAGAGCTATATAATGAAATGGGGAGAGGAGAGTGATTTAATGGGAAATAAAGTGCGGAGGAACAAATGGGAGCGTATCAACGAGCGAGAGTGTGGGGGAGACTGTAGGAGAGATTGAGAGAGCAGAGAGGCAAAGCACATGAATCTTGGAAGAGCGTAACATACCCCGTTAGAGTGTGAGTGTGGATGAAGGGTTGGGAGAAATGAAAAGTGTATATATTTGAGGGAGAGGACTGAGAACGAAAAATAGTGAGAGTGATATGAAGTAAACACAGAGTGACAATGCCCTTTAGCATTATCTTTCCCACTGCTTCGTAAACAATGCGCTCAGTTTGTTATGCATTTGTTTCTGTTTTGCTCATTGAAACTTTTAATATACTCTAAAGAATAGAGTCTGTCGTTTAGCTAACAGAAATGTCGCATATATAAAGATATATGCGTATTATAGTATATAAATATTCTTGTATGTACATATACATATCCCCTTTTTTTTTAGCTTACTTTCTCTGTCTGTCCCTTTTTAGCTCTCCCTATCTCTTTAAGTATTTTCCTTGCAAATATTCACTGCATTTTTCTGTAAGGGTATTCAAGCTTCTTCACTGCATAACTAATTTTTCTACATATGCGTATACTTGCTGTTCATATGCATATATTAAATCTAAATTTAATTTAATAGGTATGTATACCATATAGGATTTATTAACAAACCGTCCAAATATTGAACCTGCTCTAAGACTTATCTGCGCTACGTAACTTTGTTCCCTTATCAGCTCATGATGTGGCCTATTATTAAGCTCTGATTAGCACATAGATATACTATCCATATCAGAGGAAAACTGACTTACACATATGTATGTAGTTAGGCACTTCTACTCACTCTTTTTCAACTCCATAGAGTATGCGTTTGACTTCTTTCAGCTCCTCGGCTGGCAAATGTTTTTCCAGACATTCGTCCAAATTTTTCAATTCAAATGTCGACATAGTTTCCGGCTGTATTCGCTTTGTATGCTTATTTCGTAGTTGAGTGGAGCGAAAGAATTGAGGGAGAGACGTACTCTGCTTCTTCTTATTTTTCAAATAGACAAACGCCTGGTGAAGAGAGCAACCACTCGCACTGCGCGTCGATCGCGGAATGATCATGGTCGATCAGCCGTTTCTAGAGATGAGCGATAGCAGACACAAATCAAACAAGTACTTAACAGGTTTTTTACAGTTACTCGTGATTTTAAATTGAAAACAGATGAGGAAAAGGCTTATAGATGAGCACAAAACTGGTGACATTTTCAGGCTTCTCTGAATAATGATAATATAAGCATAATGATAATATATTATTCCGAAAATATTCTTCATTTGAGAAAGTATATATTTATACACTATTTATATTTGATCAACTATTTTTTAATTTTTTTCATTATTTTAATATTTCAATTTAAGATTTTGAAAATGTATTTTGTTACTTTCAAGAAAAACAAATTGTTTTTTGTCACAGTCCCATCTGTCATTGGAAACCACAAATATTATTATCGCTCACCTCTAACCGGCTACCTCCACATACCCGCCCCTGCCCTACCCTAGCTCTGCTATCTATAGCTCGACTATGTTGGGGGCGCGCGCGCCTATTGACCTTATCACTATTAGCAATGACAACTGAAGAGAGAATGAATAGGAAGGAGGCAGAGGGTACTGATCAGACGTTTTTATAGCTGACAAGCTAAATAGATACCGATGTGGGCACGACAAGATTTCCACTTTGAAAGTATGAAAAATATAGTGAAAGTAAACAGAAAATCAAGTAAAACTATTTTGTTGAGCTATAGGCGACTAGTAGATATTCTATAAACGAGCTAAGATAAGCCTCATTAATATTATTTTTTCGACAGTATCGCACTAATATCGACTTGATAACAGTTAATTTTGCGAATTTGTGGAAATTGTATCAGTTATAACTTAACTTTCATGTGAATGCCATACTTACCCAGTGACATACTTCATATCTCCAAAGATTGTTTATCTGAGAAATGCGATTTGCCTACGTCAAGTATATATACATCATATACTTGGCTTTATTAGGGAAGGTTTTCATTTCATTTTCATTTTTAGTTTGGTTTATCTTTTTCTCTACAAAACGACCTCTGTCTTATCAAGAGAATGTTATCACTGCTATCAACCGTGGTCTATAATAAATCATTATAAAATATAATGTAATCTAAGATAAGATTTAATTCATGCACTGAATCTGAAACTTTGAAAAATCGTAAAAGAATTATATAAATAAACAATTATAATAAATTTAAAAAAATCAGAATTCTTAAGAATAGTTTAGAAATAAATTCTCGCAAATTGTAACACATTTATAATTTGTAACACATTTATAAGATTTTCTTGTTTTATTTATAAAATTTAAACATTTTATATATTTAATATAAGGAGTTTTGTTTCTTTTTGTTTTTGTTTTTTTTTTTCTTTTTTATGGACAAACATTATTTAAGTGAAATAATTGTTGTACAACAGATGACGCATAAATTTGGTTAAATGGATTTAGTTCTTTTGTTAATTTAAATTTTAATAATTTTCCATTAAATTTCTCTTCTCTCTTTTCGACCTCTCTTTACAATTCTCATTAGTTTTTATTGTATTCTTTTCATTGTTTTCACTTTTACGCAAAAATAGGTACATGTTGTGAAAAGGAAAGGACGCTGAAGAGTAGCGTCTAAGGGTAAATAGTACTTTTCTCTATATATCTCTCTCGCCTTCTCATGCTCTCTCTCTCTCTTTCTAACTAAATGCCGTGCAACATTGGCAACTAACTTTTCATTTAGCTTAGCAGTTTTTTCTTGGTTTGTTTTTGTTGTTTTTTATTGGGCTAAATTCGTATGGCAAATACTTTGGTGTTTGTGGGAGTGA
The DNA here is from genome assembly GCA_035047565.1 of Drosophila mulleri. NCBI lineage: Eukaryota > Metazoa > Arthropoda > Insecta > Diptera > Drosophilidae > Drosophila > Drosophila mulleri. The sequence continues at coordinate 2,035,047 of JAWNPK010000060.1, forward strand.
GTGGTTGGTTGGGGGCGTGGTCACGCCTACTGCACCCACATGGATGGCGCCCAGAGCGGCTCATTCTCCAGCCTCTGCACGTGTTGGACAAGCTGCTCGAACGCATTCAACAACTCCCCATTCACGATCTCCACATCGAAAAAGTGTCCATAGACAAAATCGATGCGTTCCGCCGACTTGATCATATCCTCAAATTCCTCATCCGTAAAGCTGCGCGCGTTGGCCTCATCGAACGTGGACTTGGCCCGCGCCTCCGTACGCGTCGCCTTCAAGACACTCAGCTCCGGCGGCTTGATGTGTATGAGAAACGGTTTCAGCTGGGCGGTGCGCAACGTCTTGATCGCCTGGTAATGCGGACTCAGCACACACACACAGCCCGCATTCACAATGGACTTGACGCTCTCGGCCGAGGTGCCGTAGAGGTGACCCTTGTACTCGCCGTGCTCCACAAATTTGCCCGCCTCGATGTCAGCGTCCATCTTATCGCGTGCCACGAAGATGTACTCACGTCCAGGGACCTCACCCGTTCGCATGGGTCGGGTGGTATCTGAAACGAGAAATATATGTACACATGTATATAGGCATATCTAATATGTATAAACTCTACTGCCAGCTACTCACATGGCACTGGACTGCGGAACTTTTCGGGATCACGCGCTATCAATCTTCTGCGCAGCTCATTGCGTCCCACGCCAGGTGCTCCGATTAGTACAACGGGTCGATAGACGCCTGGACGTGGATATAGCTTCGCCACCTCCTCATAGGTCGCAATCAATTCCCGATCGAAATCGTCGTTCTCTGTTAAATCGTACATTATCTTTTTAGTCTTAGGCTGCCGGCAGGAGGAGCTGCTGCTGCTCGTCTGCAGACGAGGTGAGCCAGGAGGCGTGGTGCAGAGCGAGGCGCATGAGCCGGCTGGATGAGCAGGTGGATTACGGATGCAGGGAATCGATTTGGAGCGATGTGAGTGGTGAGTGAGCGCGTGATTAGAATGAAACGAATGAGATACATGCGAGGACTCGATTAGTTAAGGTCTAATTAGGTTGATTAATAGAAGTTTAGATGATGAAAGAACTTTTAGAGGTATTCTTTGACTTTAAGGAACACCTCTAATATATTATTAATATGTAAGATTTTGTTCATTTTAAGATTAGACGATGAAATTAGTTTTTGCATATGACAATGATTCATATTTTTATTTTCTATGAAAATAGCCTATCTTTGAAAGAAATATGAATGAATGGGACTATATATGTACACATATTCACAATAAATACACCTGAGTAACGTGGTTATCCATACTTACGCTTCGAGTCCAGGTCATTGGCTTCGCGTTGCGTTCGCTCGTGCAGGATGCGACGTTCCTGCAGAGCACGACTGGGTATGAGGCCGGCACGGGCAGAGCGCTCGTGGTCCTTGCGCGCCTGCCACCAATACGCATCGTCTTGGGCGACAATGTGTAGGACATCGCCACGCTGAAATGCCAGGCCAGCCTCCTTGCAGGGTATATAGGGATCCACGTCCGGGTTGTAATCGAAATGGGCACGCACACGCACCTTAGACTCGCGCTGAGCACCTTTCGTATCGGCGGGCACCAGCTTAAAGGTAATCGTGCCCTCGGAGTTTTGCTGCAAGTTTCAGATATAGATGAGATACGTGAGTGATTGCTGGAGTTGTGTATAGACTATATGGTATATATACCAGTATGGTGAGCACATCGCCTGGCGTCTTGCCCTCCACGTTGATGCCGTTGACCTCGATGACCTCGTCGCCCACGTGTATCAAGCCAGATCGATCTGCAGCGCCGCCGTGCATAATTCGAGCTATAATTATTTTGCCCGTCTCCTCATCCGTTTTTATGGTTGCGCCCTAAAAGTAGGCAATGCCATTTTTATAAACTCTGCTTGAAGTCGGTGAATGTGTAGCTGTGTGTATGTGTGTGTGTGCGTGAGGCATGTATGTGTATGTATATGTGTATGTATAGAGCACAATTTTACAGATTTTCTTTACAAGTCCAATATAAAATAGAAATAAAAATTACAAAATTATATGTAAAAATTATAATATGAAATATAAAGTATAAAAAAATAAAATATATGATATAAAATATAAAAATATTCGTAATTCAAATATATAAATATAAAATATATGTAGTAAACAATAAATTATGAAAATAAAATTTTAGACGGTTTCACATTGAAGTACATCAAGTTGATTTGTGTATTACATAAATTGCTGTTGTCGTTGGTTGTTTTTGTTGTGGCTTGTTGTTTGTTATTGTTGTTGGTGGTAGTGCCAAGTTTAACATCCGACTTATCTAATGCTTTTCACTATACAGTAAGGACTTTTTACTTACAACAATTGGTTCCGCACTTTGTGCTCCTGTCTGTTTTATGTATATATATTTTGTAACAATATTTTTGATGGACGAATTTTAAAATTGTTTTTCGATTTTATTCGATTTTATAATGTTTTTTTTTTTTTTTTTTTTTTTTTTGAGACAAAAGCAAAAATTTACAATAAGATTTGTTAGCATTGAAAAACAAATATGAGTTGGAGATTTTAAGATGAATGAAGAAGAAGCGAAACGTTTGGAGGCAAAGGACATTTGAGAGAGACTTTGTGAAGATATGCGATAGGTATGTATGTATATGTGGCTTGGATAGTTAGACAGCAATAGCATTATATATATATACGATAGACATGACACAGTATGGAGCATAAGTTAATGGACATGAATTGGAAAGCAGTTGGAATGGAGGCTCGAAATTTACCAGCGGCTCATTGCTTTTGACAAGCTGAACAATCTTGATGGTCTCCTCGTCCTCGTCCATTTCGATGGGCACCTCCGGCAGATGCGGATAGAAGTCCTTTTGAGCAATCGCATCGTGGGCAAGGAGCAGGTGCTAATTGGAATATACATACAGTTGAGCGAAAGTTCATATACATTAATGTGTGTGTGGCCCACCTGGATATGCAAATCCTGCAGCAGATGGAATGCCTCTTTGCAATCGTCGTTTAGATGACAACGCTGCGACAGCTGTTCGAGCACCTCGTAGAGCACCTGCGACGAGGTGGACAAGACAGGTGCTAGCCTCTCATCCCGACCCACCTTGGCCACCTTTGTGTGCACATTGACCAAGGCATTTAGCTCCTTGGACTCCAGCAAGGCTTTGAGAAAGTCAATCTCCTGGTCATTGGACAAATTGTCCGATTCCTTCAATGTGGTTATCAATTTTGAAAGCGCTGCAAGGTGATTAGTGTTAATGCGTGTATATATACATGTGTGTGTGTATGTTTGAGTCGCGCTCACCTGGATCCCAATTGATATCTGATGCCATAACTGCAGCTGGCATGCTACCAACAAACACTTAGCTGCACCTACAGCGGAAACAGTTACCTCGGAGTACCTTTGTATTGGGCTGCTGTAAGCATAAACAGGTGAGAAAATTATTTAGATTATGAATTCTGAGGAGCTCTATATACGAATATATCAAAGAATTATGTCAAGGTTAAGGAATGCATAGAATTTTAGTCATATATATAAAGCAAAAAATAGTTAAATTATTCTTATTTGGTCTAGTTTATAAAATACTGAATGCAAGCAAAAAGGAGGCAAGTATTTAGCTGTTAGCTAGATTGCTCACCAAATTCTTGAATGACAAGCATAATCTTATGAATTTGACGAGAAAAGTCCGTACACTGTAAGCATGAGCAAAAACCTTTGTCATTGTATATGCCCTAATTTGCTTGCTGATTGGGCTGTATAAAGTAAATTCATGAATGACAATCACAAAGTTTGTTGACAAGCCTAAATTTGCGCCCTTCGGCTAAGGCCAAGTGACTTTATTGAAAGATGAAATGAAAAAGTTTCAGCTGGGAGGACAGTACGGTGATTCCAAATGCTAATTAGCTTACTAATTGGAAAAGAGGCTTATAATTTCTGAAAGGTATTCATTAACAGTGAGAGAGACAGGAAGTTCGACTCGTTTGTGCTTGAGTTCGGCTGTCATTAGGTACACTTTTCTTGAGCTGCTGAGGAGTTAATTGAAATCCTTATTGGAAACACAGAAAATCCAACGGGAAACACCACTCAAGTGACTTCCTGCCAGTCAATAGTTAACTTTTTCACTTAGCTAACAATTGAAAGCGCACAAGTCAGCTCAAGAGCTCGCACTTAGATATACCTAATGCTCTTATACTTGTATACCCAATATATATAAATATATATACATACATATGTATATCCCCCAGCAAACTTTTTGAATAATCAAAATCGATTCTCAATTTAGCAGCCAACTTTTTCCATTTCTTTGGCATCATTTTTTTTGTAAATTTGCCCATAAACAGGACAATAACATCCTGCGACATTGAAAGACACAAACAGCCGTACAACAAAATGTTGATGCGTGCTGAAAGTCAATTTTCAATCACTTTGCCTGTGCCTCCCGCTGTCCCACAAACTGAATTTGGCAACGCGTCGTTTGCCAACATTCTCGTTAGACGCAAAATCCTACAAAGTTTGCTTCAATTGGGTCTTTAGCTGGCGTCTGACTGGCGCACAATAACTTGGAGCCCCTACTCCTCTTATTTTGTAGTGTGTGGACCCTAAAAGGGATTTAAACTGGTGTCTTCTTGTACCCTACACTAAAATACGAGGGGTAGATTGACTACAGGCAAAAACCTAGAAATTTCTCATGCATAACTCAAAGACTTTTTTCTTTTTATTATCAATCTCATTAATACTTTCTCTCTGTCTTTTCGGCAATATTGGGAGCTAGATCTATCAAATTGCTTCATCTAGAGTATACGCTTTTTTGTTACCTCCCCCTCTTCCCCCCAAAGTAATCTGCTTTGCTCAAGCTTAGGGTATCTTTTAGCCATGCTCAGCTAATCAAATTCACTTTAACATTGTTTGCTTTGGCGCAAATGCAATTAGTTGCCATTAAGTCGGAGCCAACTAGGCTGCTGCTCCACTTGTCGCTGATTTATGAGAAGCGCTGAGAGAGGCAGTCGGGTGCGAGCCAAGCTGATTAGAAGAGGGCACAATTTATGGGCACTTGCGTTGCGTTGCATTGCGCTGCCACGAGTGTCGCGTGGGCTGCAGCTTAGCGCTGAGTTGGCGCCGGCCCCGTTTAAATGACAGCCATAAATTAGTCGAGTGGAGCCAGTGGACAAAGGCAAATGTTGCAACGCTTTCTTTCTGCATACATTAAATGTTCAATGGCTGCGCTTCCTGTTGCTGCTATTGCTGTTGCTGCTGCTGCTGTTGGCGGATCCTTTGTCCAGCCAGCTGGAAAACAACTCCTGGACAGATGCCAAACGGCCGGACTGTGGCACAAAAGTTCACTAACACTTTGTGTGCAGAGGCCTTTTGCTATTGTTAGCTGTGACCCGTTAGCACTATGCCAGCCCATTACCTCCAGCCCAGTTTACGGCCAAGTGACCGACAGCCCAGGTGGACTTGAGTAGCACTCGAAGTGAGCTTACTTTCTCATGCAGTCATGCAGATTTATTGTCATACTTTGTATAGTTTATGGAGTTTTCGGACTAGGCTGCCTTACAAAGTAGTTCAAATGGCCTGAGTTTAAAAAGTGTTTGGACTGATTTCATAATCTACCTGCAAATATGTAGCTTTTTATAACTCCGGAACTGGAAAATATCAATTTTCTTCATACGTAGTGACATGGGAATGCCTTGTAACAAATACTTATATATACAGTTTAAAGTTTCTTCCAAGCGCCAAGACGAGAGCTCATAAATAACTGTTGGCTCGTTAATGAACTTTTAACGATATTTCTGACACTTTTGGACTAATTCGAGTATTCGCAACACGAATAAAAGTAATCAAGTGACGCTGACAACACGCATGTTTCCTTTCCTCTTTTTTTTTTCGCTGTTGCCCTTGGCAGTGGACAGCAGCGAGCCAGTTGCTGACCTCCCTCTCTAGTGGACGAATCAATTTTGGTTGAGCAGCTTCTTCCTGCTCCAGTTTCACGTTATCACGCAGAACTTTCGAATGACCTTGAACTAAATACACAATATGTCAAAGGTGGACGAAACAAACAACACATAACAGCTGACATTGTCAGGGCTATAAATGCAACGACGTCAGCAGCGTGGGTGGATGAGGGGTAAGTGATGGTGGGTGGTTGGTGGTGTCTGTTACTTTGGTTGCCAGAGGGTTGGAGCTACATTTGGGCCTGATAGCTATTTATAACATTGGCTGCATCAATGTATAATGTGAACTTGAAGCTCAACAAAAGAACTTAGAGAGAGAGAGAGAGTACACGAAGCCAAAACAAAATTGCTATAATCAAAATTCATCAGGATTACCATAATTCATAATGCAAATTGAATGTAATGTAATAATGGATGAGCTCGTTAGGCAAGGGAAAAACACAATGAAAATCTTTGTATGACGAAAATTAAGTCGAATGATTAAATAAATTAATTAAAATATGTAAATAATATATTTATTAAAATCGGTCATTATTATATTATATTCAGATTTGATAAAGAAAGAATTCTATATTTAAAAATATTACTCAATATCTTATAAAATCGTATTATTCTGTCATCACATTTATTATAGAAGCTAAAGTGCTCCAGGAGTAGTGCGAACAATTTGTTTTCTTTAAGAAATTGGCGCTGTCGTCTGATGCCAACAACTGTGTGAGTATGCGTGGAGTGAGTATGCGTGTGTTGGTGAGTTGAGCCGCAATTACGCTAATTGCAAGCGTGTGGTGTCAGAGGACTTGAGACTAAGGCAAGTGCGTGCTTTTCGTCTTATACATAGTATAAGTAGAAGAGTGCAGCAGTTGTTGTTGTTCTTGTGCATAATGATACGTGTCTATGGGTAGCAAACAGGCAAAAGGGAATGAAAAAGGAAGTGTGCGCATAAGATAAGTCAGGTAATGGTAGATAAGCAAGAGATATGGAGAGAGACAAAGGAGGGCAAGGAGCGAGAGAGCGGCAGAGAGGGTGAATGTACGTGCGTTCAGTTGCTAAAAAATAACAATAAAAGCTTCGACACTTGATGTAATATCATAAATTTGATCAGCTGCAGCTCAAATAAACTACAAGCACTGTGTGAACAGTCTGGCAACGCTGGCATGAGAGAGAAAGCAAGAGCGGCCATAGATAACGCGCCTGCACGTGTATGTGTGTGTGCTTGTGTGTCTAAGCGAAAGAGAGCGGAAGAGAAAGAGAGCCGAGAGCGAGCGCCACAGCAATATTTGCAAAATTTTCGTTTTTGGTTTTTGATTAACATTGAAAGGAAAAACAGCGCGAAGCATCTGAACTCAAAAGCAAATGCATAAAATTGTACCTGAATGTTTGTTGTTTTCGTAATAACACTAGCACTTGTTGTTTGTGTTGCTGTAGTTGTTTACAGTTATGCAGTTCACTTCTCTTTGATTGACAAAAGTTTTTTGTTGAAGCTTTTGCTGTTTGTCGTTTTGTTATATTTTTAAACAGTTTTCCATTTGGCGCACACACAGAAAACAACACAGATCACTTAGCTCTCATATACATATCCATATGTATGTATATACATGTATATAATTATGCCAGATTTATAGCTCAAATTTTGTTGCTATTTTTAGTAAGGCTTTTTATTTTTTAGTTTTTGCCTTTTGCCGTTTTCATTTAACAATTGACAAAGCGTTCGACCTGCTCACAGCGTGTTGCAAGTGCGGCTGCAGCTCGTGCAACTCTAACTGTAAAATCAAAGCAGGAGAGAGCGTGAGTATATTAGCGACAGCGAGGGGGCGAGAGAGAAGCAGCGAGAGCGCGCTGTCAGCGTCCACGACGAGCAACTGCAGCGAGCGACTGACTCGAACTGTGGCCAAGGCGCCTAGCCAACTAAAACTGTCTGCCTTGCCTGGCTGGCTGCCCCATTCAGAAAAATAAAAAATAATATATGTAGACCCGCTGCCGCACCACCGCCACCACCGCACCAAGCAAAGGCATCGCCAGCAGGGTTGAAAATGCGCATGTCAGCAAAATGCGTGAGCATAACAACATATACAGGGTGTCTTATTTAGTGCTCGAACATAATCCAAATACAGACTGATGCTTTGGAATTAAGCATAAGAAATATATTTCAATTCAATTCGGGAACAATTAGGTCGATCTAAACAAACAAAACAGGGTGTCTTCTGAGGTAAAAGAGGTAACATTAAAATCAAAGCAGTGTTTCTCTTGTGCAACAAAAGCTTTACTTTTCACTTTGGTTTTATTTCATAGACATAAATTTCTTATTGAAACTAATACATATATTTCATTATCCCAATAGTGCGCCACCTCCTGCACCACCCAGCACGCCAGCACCACCAAATCCGCCCACCACCTTTTTGTCGTAGCGTGCGCGAAAGCCGCCGCCGCCGAAGCCACCGGCGCCAAAGCCGCCATGTCCGAAGCCACCTTTGAAGCCACCGCCACCGAAGGCACGTCCTCTAACGCGATAGGTCTCGCGATAGCTGCCGAAACCACCGCCGAAGCCAGCTGCACCACCGCCCAACAAGCCACCACCTAAGGCCAGCGCCTGTGGTTGTTGTTGTACTACGGCCACTTGTTGCACCACCGGCACTTGCTGCACCACCGGCACCGCATTGATGCCATCCAAGCCGTAAGCCTGTAGCACCACAGCTGCACCACAAATCAGCAGCAATTGAAGAAAACAACTCATCTTGGATGTCGCGTCGATTACGTTCTGTTACGCCGGCGCAGACGTCGTAACGTATTTATGCGACATTCGAGTGGTGCGTCATGCAGCACCACTGAAAAATATCCCACCAGCTTAGCTATGTTTGCATACGCATTAACCAAGCATTGGGCGGGTTTTCACTTACGCGTCTCTATGCACGTGGCTCGCAACCAAAACTGACCTTCACTCAGTTGTGATCGATGTGGTTGATGTGTGAAGTACACTGAGAGAAATTAACATGATATACATATATATTGAGTGACTTATGACTGACAAATTGTTGAACTATCTTAATTGTTTCTCCTTATTCAACGTCTATCTTTGTTTCTCCTTTGTCTTTTCCTTTTAGTGTTCGATCTCGTTTTTCTGCTTCTCATTCTGCACTTCATTTTCTCTTAATAATCCATACACAATTTTCTCCCAGTGTAAACTAACCAGCTTCGAGTTAGATCTAAATGGAGTTAGCTTTCAGTGCTTGGGGAATTTCGGCATCCAGGTATTTGTGAATTGCTAAAGCAAATAGGCCAGCCTCTACGCTCTGGGATGCGAACAGACGTGGCCCACTAATTAATTTGCATAAATATCGAAGCCTGCGTTGCTACTCCAATCAGTTGGGGCTTCAAAGATGCTGCGTGGAACATTTTATTCGCTGATCTTCGCACTTGCCGTTGCCCAGCTGGCAGCCACGCCCATTGTGCACGAAGGCAATGAACTTGTGCGCAAGACACGACACATTGGCGGCGGATTTATAGGCGGTGGCATAGTGGCTGGAGGCGGAGCTGCTGGTGGTGGCTATCTCGCACCACCTGTCATACAAACGGTGCCCGTGATACAAACTGTGCCGATTATCACGACCGTGCCTGTAGTGTCCACCATATCCACGGTGCCCAGCTACGGTGGCTATGGTGGTGGCTTTGGAGGAGGCTATGGCGGTGGCTACGGTGGTGGTTATGGCAGTGGCTTTGGTCGAAGTCTCGGCGCTGGCAGCTTTGTTGGCGGTGGCATTGGCTTTGCCAAGTTCAAAGGCTTTGGCGGTTTCTTGGGCTGAAGGTCAGGATTCTACATAAAAATGAAAAACAAACAATAATAATAAATGAAATCTAAGATGATAAATGTAGATATTTCCAAATAAAATCCAGATAAAGTGTGATACATACCATGTGCATTCAAAAAGAGTCATATACAGATCTAGATCTCTATATATACCCACATCTGGGAGCTCTCATTACTCTGATGATGCTGCAGTTTCTTTGAAGCTCCGTTGTTGCTGCTGTTGTTGTTATTCCAGTTTCGTTTTACGCTTTCAGCTTGGTTTTGTTTGTTTAGCTAAATAAAAATACACAAATAACGCAACAACAACAAACATCTGAGGAGGCCATTCGAAAAAAACAAACCTCGACTCTTTTATGTGCAGTCAGTCAGCCAAATGCCTTTTGGCTGAGCGTTAAATCAGATCGGCAGCTGTGCTTAAGAGAAAGAGTAAGAGAGAAGGAGAGGAGCGAGAGAGGGAGAGCTCAAGTACAGCGGATGGATGGAGGATCGAGAGAGAGAGCGTAAGAGTGCGATCTCAAGTACTGTGGACAAATATATCAAGTTTCTTTAAGAAATATGAATTGTGAGCGAAAAATTGTTGAGCCGACGAATATCTCATCTAAATTGAATGAAGTACATATGTTTCAGTAGTGAATTTACTCAAACCATTATCATCAGTTCATGAAATGCCACGCATAAACCTCACCAAAAATCGTTAAATATTTGGAATAATTATTACAAATTGATAGCAAGCCACACGTAAATCACATTCTTCACCGTTGGCCATGCAAAGGTCGATTACTGTAGCGCATACTTGGATCCCATATATCAAATTAATAGCTCAAGTAACCTAAGCTGCTTGTCCACTTGGCTATTGTGCTATTAAAGCTTCCGCATCTGTCAGCATGATCTGAAGATTGGCTTCATTTCAAATTCAGTTGGAAGTAAACAACTTAAAAGCCAAACACAACCCTCATCTAGTGGCTTTTAAGTGTAATTACTGTTGGTTTTTGATGGTGCGGCAAAAAAAAAAAAAAAAAAAAAAAAAAACAAAGAATAAAAAACCTTTCAATGACAGTCAAGAAATGCTATTGAACCTCTCCATCAGGGTAATTCTTTTAATATTTGACTATAAATTCGAGCTCGACTCGATGCTCACGTTTAGTAGCTCACAAAATTTGAAATGGAATACCTAAAGATCGGCCCGCTGCTGCTGCTGGGCATTTGTGTGGTGCTGTGTGGTGCAGTGGAGCAGCGCGAAGTGCTGTCTGTGGTTCAGGAACAGGAGCCACAGAAGTCACAGGTAGTGCCGGAGTCACAGGCGGACCCGGTGTCAGAGGTGGTGCAGGAAACACTGGTGGAGCAGGAGCCACAGAAGGAGCTGCTAACATCGGGCGATAGTTCTCAAACGGATGTAGTTGCAAATGCTACAGCGGATGCTGATGGCACTGAGGGCGGTGCTCGCAAAGTACGTCAATACTTTGGCCCACCACCGCCGCCCTTCTACGGCGGACTACCGCCACCTTACTATGGAGGAGGTGGATTTGGTGGCTTTGGCGGTGGCTACGGTGGCTTCGGCGGCGGCTACGGCTTCCAGCGCACTCGTGTGGTTACGCGCACTCGCTATCGTGGACGCTACGGTGGTTTCGGTGGTGGCTTCGGAGGCGTCGGTTTCTACGGCTAAAGTTTGCGCTTTTATTTGGCATTTAATATGTCGATAGGTATATATTTGATATTTGTGATATTCCATTGTGTGCGGCACAGCGATTGGCGTTGCCTCAATAAATATGTGTGATTTTTTAATATTTGCTTTTCAGCAAGTGATGTGCGTTTCGATACCCTGTATCTTATTGATAGTAGGCAAAGGGAGTTTCATGTAGGTTTTCGAATGGCGGAAGCTAATTTTGGCTAATAAAGATATTTAATATATAAGAATTGTGTAGGTAAGGCCTATATCATTAGTCATAATATATTGTATATAATTCTATAATATTATTTTATAATGCTATGTAATTCTTCATTTTTTCATTAGTCTGCGCAAGCAAATTTCAAGGGAAATGCTTCTAGCTAAATTTAGTTAATTAGAGTTCGATTTAGTATACATGGCTCAATAACAATCGTAGATGTACTGAAATCGATAAGCATATAATACCTCACGATATATATCCAACATACTCTTCGCCTAATTGCTGATTACTTTTGTGAAAGAAACTTTTGAGATGATCGATAGCTGATTCCAGGGTATCTGCCAGTCAGTCCGTGTCGCTCTCTGTGCAACCACTCACTCGTTATGTTTGCCTGCCAGTTATGATTGTTCGCGATTTTATGATGAGAAAGTGGCTAAGACCCTCTGGACCGAGGCGCGCCTATATAAATTTGCCAACGACTTCGGCTCAGTTTTGATTTGAGCTTAAAATGTTGCGATTGATTGGCCTAATGCTGTGGCTGTGGCTGTTGCTAGTCGGCGTCTGCTGCTTAGATGAGCTGGAGTACGATGCACAGGTGGCACCACCAACCACTGAGGGTAGGCATCATTGGAAACCTCTCTCAGTTCTCAACCTTGCCTGACTCTCGTTCTAAACCACATTCTTAGCCCCTCAATCACCGCTGAATCTGTGGCGCGGCTTTGTGGGTCAGTTGCATCAAGTCTTTCGCAGTTGGCGCACCACCCAGGCACCACGCGTACAATTGCGCAGCACCACGCCCGAAGCCGATGTGGACTACGATGCGCAGCCGGAGCTGCAATATTATGGAGCATTAAATCCGATTTATTTAACGCAAAATTTTTAGTTTTTTCATTATGCAATTTTTGTTTACTTACTACAACTAGAATTTGTTACAAAATTTAATAATAAAACTTATGTGTAAGCCTAGCTATTAAAAGCCTTTGCTGAAGAGTCCCTTGAAGCCGCCCAGACCACCTCCGAAGCCATGTCCTAGGCCACCGCCAAAGCCGTGACCGCCGAATCCACCACCAAAGCCGTGTCCCAAGCCGCCGAAGCCACCGAATTTGCCACCGAGGCCACCGAGTCCACCGAAACCACCGCCGAAGCCACCGAGTCCCAGGCCACGTGCCACACGCCCGCTCTCCGGCAGCTCCGATCGCTCCACATGCAGGTCTCCATCCACATCCAGCAGATTGAGTGGCTCCATTGCCAGCTCCACAGGCGCCGCCCAGCAACTGGCGATTAGGCAAAGGCAAAGGCAAAGGCTCAGCGCGAGAAGATTCATGTTGGTTGGGCTGTTGACTGATTTGTACTTAATCTGCAAGTGACAGAGACTCATGCTTATATATGCACAGCACTACTTCTGGCTGATCTATTGGGCGCAACGGCAGGGGCGTGGCGCGTGCGTCTAGCTGCTAATTGCGTCTGTCCACATTGCGACTTCGGGCTTGCTTTTCATATCCAAATGTACTTTCATTCATTCATTCATATTTTTGAGAGTTTGCATGTTGAGCGAACATCAGCTGTGCGTGTGTGTGTGTGTGTGTGCAAGTTTGTACACTGAGAAAAAGTCTTTGTTGACTTGTATACAAAATTGATTTGTATTCATAGAACTGAAGTTATGATTATGAATAAAATAAAAAATCTTCTTAATAAAAGAAAATGTTTCTTGAATGAATTTTTATTTATTTATTTTTTTTTTTTAATTTCAAAATGTTTAGTAAAATGTTTAAAGGCAGAATTATATTTTTAAAAGATTACTATTTTAATAAAAATACATTTTTGTTGAAGTATATATACAATAATTATAATTTAATAATAATAGTTATTGAATAATTACTTAATACTAAATTTTATATCTAATGAACTGATTTTTAGATTTAATATTCCATTTTTTTAAATAAAATTTTCATAGGTTTAATAGAATGAATTTTTAGACATAAAAGGTATTACATATATGTAAAAGAGCATCTCTTAGTCGTTACGCTCGCAGAAGTCTTTAGAGGCTGGTGCTAAAAGTTGATTGGGCTGACTTAGCTTCTGGCTGTGGCAGTGGCTCTTGTTGTGGCTCTTTCTCTCTGTCTGGCTCAGCATAGTTTGCTTAGGTCTTTAGCTGGTTGGTTGTGTGGCGTTTGGGCTTCGCTTACATCATGTTTGCATATGTTTTTACCGCCTGCTCAGTGGCGGGATTTGGTCTTGAAACATAATCCAATTGACCTTAGCAACAGTTTATCTGTTTGATCAGCAACAGATTTTGTAATCGAAGTTGCTGATAAGAAGTGTTGATAAGCAGTAGAGAGAGAGAGAGAGAGGGAGAAAGAGAGTTGCTGCCTGGCCTGGATTGATCTTGTTTCTCTGCCTGAATTGAGCTGTCGAATAAAATTCCCAACTTTGGCCACATGCTCACTCAAGTGCTATAAATTGAAAATTAAGCAGCTTTCTTTTAACACTTTTATAACTTTATATATGTATGTATATATATTTTTCTCTGTCTTAACATAGTTTCTGGCAAATAATTTATTACGCTAATTGGCAGTTGAGTTGCTTAACATCTCGTTTGGCGCAGCATCAGACGCCTTTTGCGATGCCGGCGCACGAATTTCTTGTAGCTGTTCTTCTTCTTCTTGCTGCTGTTGTTGTTGCTGTTGTGGGATCTACTACTGCTCCACCAGCTGCGCCGGTGCTGCACCAGCTGCGGCAATTGCAGCGGCTGACTGATGCGCGGCCTGCGAACTTGATCCTGAACGAAGGCCCGAGACCAGGCAACGGGATCCAAGCTGGCATCGTAGCCCGCATCGTTCCGATGCCACCAGGGCATGGCCACGCCCAGTTGCAGCAGCACTAGTATTAGCATCAGCAGCAGACAGCTGCCAACAGTCGTCGCCGATGTGTTGAGCATTCGGAATGTCTGTGTGTGTCCTACTTGCCTGGCGTTTAATACGAAACTGTTGCACGGCAAGTGGAACGAGTTGCGTCTTATATGAGCCGCTCTAGACTCGGCTCGGGGTCTACTCTCCTAGCTAAGTCTTCTGCAAACAGACCTTTTGCATGCTGCACATGGCTTTCGAGAGCATTCACAGATTAACTGGGGCATACCTGCTTCACACACACGCACAGACACACACACATACCACTCACCTGTATAAACTCTCCGTTAGGTAAAATTGTAGCGCAGGTCGGAAATGTTTTTGGTCTCAGTTTACAGATCTCTTTCACATCGCTGTCAAATCTCTTTTGGAAATCTCCTGCAATGACACAATCTGTTATAAATCATAAAAGTAGAGGACAAAATCTGTTTTAGTGCTCAATTACAAGTCGATATAGGTTTGCGCACAAAAGAACAGCTGGAAATTCGTCTGCAAGGGTGAAAAATGAGCGAAAATTGCATTAAATGAATTTCTTTTTTAGGAATCGAAAGTGGGTCACATGAGGGTAGATGGGTTGAATGGAAGCGCATGTGACAGGTAGAGGCACAGGACTGTGAATGTAAAGTCCATATAGGCTATGGAGTGCATAGAGTTCACAGAGTCTGGAGATTCGATGACAGAGAGAGAGAGAGACTTTGTGAGCTTAGAAGTCTAGAAGTCTAAGAAGGCCCTTTCCATATAAACGCTTTAAAAGAACCATGAACTCTGACCATCCTACTAGGAAAAATATATATTTTAGAGATATATATTCAGAGTCAATCACAATCGCAGCTTTATATAAACTAAATAAGCAAAATTATTATCATTCATTCAGATTCCTGCTTACCCGTGAAGCAAATGCCATAATAAACCACAGCAACAGGTAGCATAACTCAGGCACATTCTACTCTACTCTCATGTCGATTCGCAATGGTCTTGCTGCTCATACCCTCAGCCCATTGAAACTGTTTAAGCAGAGAATGGTTTATAGCTGCTAATGTTTCCATGTAAAACAACATGTGCCATTGTCTCTAGCCGAACAATGGGACCCTACAAATTTCACTTTCTAACGAGCCAATTGCCAAGTGACTAACAAATTAGAGCTCTCTCCTCCTCTGTGTGTGTGTGTGTGTGTGTGTGTGTGTGCATGTACCTGTATTGAATATCTTGGTCAACACTTCAGTTTCATCTTGGACCTGCTTTTCGCCTTGCACTTGACACTCAACTCAACTCAAGTAGAGTTAACCCAACTCGACTCGGCTCGGCTCGGCTGTCAGCCCAATTAGCGACTTTTTGCCTTTTGGGACAGTTGTGAAATATGCGCGAGCCTCGAAACTAGTTAACAGCAACGGCAACAGCAACAGCAACAGCAACAACTCAACTAAGCCTAGTCCCAGTTAAGAGCAACTACTCCAATGAGTCCCAATTAACTGGCAGCCACTTGGAGCAGTGCTCAAGCCGCCAAGTCCCCGGTTAATCCACTTTCCAGCTTTCCAGCTGGCTGCGGCGTCAGTTGCATAAAAGCAGCAACTGTTGCCCGCTGCTGTGGCAGTAAACGGAAAAAGTTCTAGACACGATGAGCTGTAAGTCTATGTTGTGGCTTTGCTTGAGTCTCTGCCTGATCCTGGGCAGCTTTGCGGCCCAGCAGAGACGCGTGGGCGTCTTGCCGAATCATTTTGTGGGCAAGGGCGCCTACACGCTGGCCACCAAGCGACATCAACCCGTGCAGCCACCGCAGCAGCAGCAGCATAAATATCGACAGCAGCAACAGCAGCAGCTGCAGCAGCAGCAACAGTTGCAGCAGCGCAGGCAACTCTTTCAATGGGCAACGATGCATAAGAAATTCCATTAAATGTTCGCACTTGATATATTTTAGCTAAATAAATTAAATAAATAATGGAGAGAATTTGTTGTAAGTTTTAAGTGAATTTGCATTAAAAGTGCATGGCCATGGCATCGCCGCCGAGGAAGCCCTGCATGGATGTCAGGCCGAGAGGGGCGGCTGGCTGGCCGTAGATGCCAGCGTGAGCTGGAGCTAGACCTTGGGTATTTGCCATGCCAAGGATGTTGTCCAGTCCGAAGCCAGGCATAGCTTGCGGATTGCCATAGAGTGGATTGCCGTACATGAAGCCGGCGTTGGGAAAGCCGCCGAGGCCGGCGCCAGGTGCAGCTCCTAGACCCGCTCCAAAGCCAGCTCCAGGCATAGGTGCTCCCAGGCCAGCGCCAAATCCGAATCCAGGTGCAGCTCCCATGCCAGCACCGATGCCCGCTCCATATCCAGCTCCAGGCATGATGCCGCCTCCGAGGCCCAGTCCAGCTCCGGGCAGACCCAAGCCCAGGCCCATGCTGGCGTCGCCAGCCTGCAGGCCGAAGGGCGACATCAAGCCCGGATAGTTGGGATAGCGCGCCAGCTGCATGTTGCCCACCATGCCCAGAGCCATCTGATTCACGGGCATTGCGCCGCCGACGCTCATCGAGACTGGCGTCATGTTCCCTGTGCCCGCCGTCGCCATCATCTTGACATCCGCCTCGGCCGTTGGCGTCAGCATCTTCATGTTCCGCTGTTCGCGTGCCTCCTCCTTCACTGGCGAGGCCTGGCAGTGGCCCAGCAGCAGCAGCGCTAGCATCAACAGGGATCTCTGTGCGGCAACCGACTTCATTTTGCTTGACTTCGACTTGCGTTCGACAACTGTTTGCTTCCGGCACGCCAAAGTCGCTTTTTATGCTGAGGGGGCGCAGAAAAAACTTTCTATTGCATTTTTCAGTTTTCTATTTGGCTCATAAAATGGCTCAAAGTAAGCGTTATTTTACGTTTTTATGACAGTAGCAAAATGTATACATATATATCCCTATATATTACTCAAGTTCCGCAGAGAGAAGCCGAGGCAAAGTCTGCATCTGGGTTTTGTAATCTCTTTATAAACAATTCGCACATTTTGGCTAATGGCGAACGCAAATAAGGTGCTAAATGTCTCAGTCGATGGCATAAAATTATTACGAAGCAAAGTGAAATGCGCCGTGGCCTCAGTTGAGAGCTTTGTAAACGAAAGACTTAGGCAACGAACTTGACATTTCTCTGCTTATTTCTTGGCCGTGCCTGAAAGTATGCCTGGATTTGTTGGCTTTGTTTTAGCTGTTTATGATTCATAAGTTTCAGTTTCCATGCAAAATGTTTATGACTAGTTTATGGCCTGAAATTGAATCAGCCAAATCAAGTGATTTCATGGCTGACTGCGAACATCGTTAGCAAAACATACAAATCGGAAACTTTAACTAGATTTTTATTTGGCAAACACAATTGGAGCGCTTTGATCATAAGATATATGCAAATGTTATCGAGTTTAAATTGCAGTTTGAGGTCGATATAGATCGATAAGAAGACTTAATGTGGCATAAAAGCATAAGCGTAAACTTGTATGTTAGATCTTTAATAGCTCTGCCTATGCGGGCCATGATAAGTGGGAAGATAATCTCTAATAGTCAAAGCCATTTTGGAGTAGGCTGCTCCATCTAGCTAGCAATAAATGAATACCTCTGTTACTCAGTTCTCTGTTGTTCACACAGTTTGAAGGTTCTTATAAAGGCTGTGCATTGATCATTGAGCTGTCATCAGTCCCTGACTCATGCAGTAATCCCTTTGCTATTACTCAACACAAATACTGATATCTAATTATTCGTAGAACTGCATGCAGAATGACACATCAAGCACATTGTATATGTCAATAAATCTGTAATCGGATTAGCTTTATCATTTTCACGAGTATCCAAATCAACTGAATTTGTAACTTGATATATAGCTATCGAAAAGCATTCCTTGCATTAATTTAAAATTCAAATTACTTTTAGCTCAACATTCTTAATTTCTTTATTTTCATCTAGTATACATAATAATAAATAAATAATTGTAGTATTTTTAACACCTGTGCGAACAACTTAATGACTATTACTTGTATCCCATCTGCTTTCCTCAAGCCTTAGAGTAGTCTTTCCTCTGAACTATCAGCCAAAGTAGTCCACCTCGTGGTCTAGATTCCCACGATTCTTGCGAGCATAGGCATCGTAGTCGTAGCTGGAACGGCGATGTGCGCCCAGGGAATTCGGATTGCTATGGTAGCTGTAGACCACGCGGCTCGGATAGCAGATATAATAGTCGTCCTGATAGCTCGCACGCTTCTCTCTTACGGAGTGGATGGCCTGGTAGGGATTGCTGTCAGGTGCTGCTTGCATAAGGCTGACTGTAGCCAGCAAAAGTGCCAGGATCAGTGTGAGTTTCATTTTGTATGGTGAATTTGTAATCGTTTCCTGATTCTACTGCTGCTGCTGCTGTTGCTATTGCCTGGGCTGTGCTCCAGTTGAAGTTCCTTTTGCTTCTGTTTGGCAGTTGTGGGCTCTCAACTCATTTTATACGAGCAATCGCTAATTTTTGTGACAGACCGAGACGCCTCATTCCGTTTTGATTAGCACCTGAGTAACATTTCCGTCCAACTTTAAAGGGGGACGTTCAAATCACGTCGGAAACTGAGCTCAGCTGGAAGTTGATCCATCAGTTTGGTATTTATTAACGTTCAATTTGCGTCTTAATTGTTTTTATGACTGTTGCGGTAGGCGCTGCGCATCAAATATATTTCACCAGTATGAGCCTAGACAACTCTTTAGCAAGCCCCAATTTGATTGTAAATGAGTAAATTGGTTAACGGATAGAAAGAGGCGTGATAGATGACATAAAACAAATATGTATATTCTTGTGCAGGAATACGAATTGAGTTGATCTTGCTAAATATCTCTCTCTCTCTCTCTCTCTTACGACACTCCGCAATTCCATAAGTCCTTCACTCTGTTCGTTCTTCCGACTCTTTGGTGGAGTCCAGAGTATCTCAAAGTCGTGTACTTGCACCTAGAGCATGTTTACAGCAAGTAATATATTGTAGACCCCATTCAGTTGCCAGCTCCAAGTTTAGCTTATGTTTATTTGCGTGTTCTGTAATTCTTGTTAAACAACAAATAAATAGATGCTAATTTGCTATTTATGATAAATCACATTTAATCACATACCCAAGTTTATTTCCGTGTAATTTTCATATTACAGCAAATTGCAAAATATTTGACGATAAGTTGATAAGCGAGGAGGCGGTGTTGGGCTAGGCTTGGGATGTCATGGGAGTTTGGCGACATATTTGTTATAGATATTTACGGATTCTTAACTTAAGATATTAGGCAAATATTTTTCCAAAAATATGTGTTATCAGGTTTCATTCAAAATTTTTTGAATGTGTATATTAATAATTAAGCGATAACATACTCTGTCCAAAGGAAAAATAACTTGATAATACGACTTAAGTTCAAGTTCAATAAACCAGATATACGACTTGTGACAGCCATAAATATATGTATGTATATGTATATATATACATGTTTATATTTTTATCATATCTCGATTTATATCACCTATAATAAGATATTATGTTAAAGAAATAGTTAATTTACGTTAGCTAAATATAAATGATATATTGTAAATTTAAAGAAAATATATTGTTTCTTTTTTAATAAATATTTACAAAATTTATTATAAATATTTATTGAATTTCATTGTATATCCTTTTAAATTACATTTATTTAATATAATATAAATGAAAAAAAAAACAAGTTAAAAGAAATTTAAGAAAATATAAACATATTATTAAAAATAATAATTTACTCTTTTAATTAGTAAATTTCTGATTTATTTATTTGGTTTTTATTTCAATTTTGAACATATTAAATTGATTCATTTGCATAAATTAGTTATATTTATTGATTTATTTAATTAATTAATTTCAACCGCAAATGCATTTTTAACTCAGCCTTAATCAAAAACAATTGTTCATGACTCATTTATAAATCATTTATCAGCTCTTTTTTTCGGCGATAAATTTCCTGACGTCAATTTTAATTCTCAATTAAACAAATGTCCAACGCATTCTCTAGTCACAATTTGAAAAGTCCCAAAAAATGTCAGTTTCAGTTTCAGTTTTGCGGTTAAAGTCCTAATATATAAAATTTAAATATAAATTTTGTTAATTAATGTCATATCATAATTATGTGTCAATTAATAAATTGAATGGAATATTTTAAACTATTTTTCTCTCATTATTTGATTTCTTGTTGTGCTAAAAATATATTCTTCATATTTGATTGATATTTTGTTTTTGTTTTTGATTAATAGTATTATTGTTATTGCCAAGATTGTTGACTCTGTTGTTTATTTTTTGTTGTTTGCTTGCTAAAAAACCGGCTTGTAGCAGGCGTATATTATAGCAGCTCCCCAACAACAGTTTATTAGGCGAATGCGCAGAAACCGTGCCCCCTAAATCTTACAGCTTTTTATCAGCTCTTTGTTTACGAAAATTGTTACGGGTGCATTTGCTTTAATATAAACACTATTATAAAGTGAAGAGTGTAAACTAAATTATTTATATAGTTTACTATTCTGTTACATACACGACTGCTAACGAGTTCATAGGCACTCACGCAATTGTAAAGAGTGGATTGTTTAGATAAACTCCTTCAAAGCCATATTCAAAAATCTTGCATAAACTGATTTTGAAATAAATAATAAATAAGTATTCTTCTATTTATTTTTTGGCCCATTAGCGAGTATTACTCAGTTTTCGTTTTATTCAATTTCATTTCATTTCATTTAACATTAAAAGTCGATTATGTTTATTTGCCAAAGCTAGAGCTAGCCGAGGCCGAGGCCGACGCAGAGGCAGAACCGCCACCGAAGCCACCTGGGTAGCCACCGCCGTAACCGCCAGGGAAGCCACCTCCGTAACCGCCAGGGAAGCCACCGAAACCACCGCCGCCAAAGCGTCGGAAACCACCGCCGAAGCCACGACCACCGAAGCCACCGAAGCCACCGAAGCCACGACCTCCGAAACCGCCGAAGCCACCGCCGCAGCAGAAGCCGCGAGCCTCACGTGCGCCATCCGCATCATTCACTGGCTGAGCATCCACATCCTCAAGCTTTAGCTGCTGTGGCTGCTCCTTCTGCTCCACCTCCTCCAGCACCAGTGGATGAGCCCATGTCAGGCTTATGGCCAGGCAATAGACGAGCGCCAGCACCACAAATTGTTTCATGTTTAGTTTTGCAATTGCTTCTATTTGGGTTCTATCGATTGCCGAGATCTTTTATAGTCGACAATATGTGAGCGGGGATGCCCCAGAAGAGAACAACTATGCGAATCTGATTGGCTCATCCTGCCAAGCGAATCATTAGTTTCAAGCATCTATCATTATTTTTGTTTTCAAATTGTTTTTTGTTTTCGATGATTTCACCAGAGCTTGTAAATGGAATTCCCAGACCCCCAAGGCATTCGTTACGGATGCCCCCGCATTGGGAGCTCACTTTTGGATCCCCCTCATTAGTTTGGCCCAGAGCCAAAGACCTATATTGTTGCAAAGCCAGAACTTCTCACACAGTTGCCATAAACAATAAACCTCTTCAGCTGGGGACTCACTGAGAAAATACCCTGTATATTGGGAAATTGGCAAAGGTAGTTTAGCTTGCTTAATTGGAGTAAGTACTGCTCCAATATAATATAACTGATTCTGCCTGACTCTCCCAGGCATTTATTCTGTTCTGGTAGTTGAAGCACTGACAGTCTCTAGAGTCAATCATGATTAAGTTTCTCTCTGTTTATCTAAAGTTTGTCTATCAATTCATTACTCAAATTTCTATTCATTATATTTTGCGGGGTATTTTGTTGTACTACACTTGAACTTCTGTTGATTATTATTGCTTTCGCTCGTCAACAATCGAAAATAATTAAAAACTTGTTAAGAACTCTGATCACTGACCTTTCAATTTGATTGCAGAACTGCGCAGTTAAGAGTTTGTCTCGTCAGCTACTTATTTCAATGCTTTTTTCATCCTCTAATCTTTTCCTTTTTCGGGCATTAAAAACCCGTTTTGGTTTATAGATACATTTTTATTTAGAGTGCTTAATTTGTTTTCGTTTTCTTTCTACCTAAAACAAGTGTTGCGCGGTGTCCAGAAACTGTGTAATTAGCTTTTATTATACTATTTTTCCACATAAAGTTGTAAACAAAATTTATGTTATCAAATAGAAAAATAAATAAATTATAAATTAAAAAAGATTATATATATATATTTTTTTTCATTTCATCATTAAAGAATTGCTATTAGAATACATCAAACAAAATTCTTAAAAAATTCATTACAATTATTGCTAATATACGATGGCTAGAAATGTTTTATCTGAAGCATATTTTTAGGCTTCCGCTAAGTTTAGATCATAGATCTTTGTCATGTGCAAATATGCTTCACATACTTTATCATATATGTATGTTAGGTTAACCAAAGAACTATGCACAATTTTCGTTCAGTGCACAACAAACTTAAACAAAAAATCCATACGAACAAAATGTGTGTGACGTTTAGACAAAACATGAGTCAAATTAATGAGACAACAAAAATGAGAACCGGTTGATATACAAATATGTAATTGCTCTGTCCAGACATCAACTGAGATGACAGAGAAAAAGATTATAAACTAATTAATAAATGTAGAATCACATGATAATCAAGATATATTGCATGTGTTTACATTCATTCAAATAATTCTGCCGCATTTGTCGATGAAATGCCTATTTAGCTAAAAGGCGGTTAACGAACTCTATAGGGGAAGATTCTCTTGCTTGCATGCTGAGATTAAATGACTTATTAATTAACTTTAAAATAATTGGCTTGAGTATATAGTAAAAAGCTAACAGAAAATTCCATTCATTACACTAAACCCTCTACTTAAGTCGAGTACTGGTTTTGTTTACCCACTTGTCGAGGTATTTCTGCTGAAAGTAAATATAATTATAGACGTCTTAAAATATCGTATATCATATTTCATATACTTCTAGCTCATCCCACAAAGCAAACGAGTTCCACAAACTTTTGAAAAACCCGCGGAAGTGAACAGAAAAAAAAAAAACAAACAATAATAACGCATTAGCGGTGTGAAACAGTTTTGTATACCCATTGAAAGTGTTTTGAATAGGGTATGTTGACTTTGAGAGTTGATACGAGAGAGTTTTAGATATAGATGTAGTGGATATATATTTCATTGTTTGAATATAACTATGTGTGTAGGTATGTAACTATGTATATTCTATATTAGATCAATTTGTTATCAAAGAGAAAATGGCAAAAAAACTGATTAGACAATTTATTAATTGTTCTAAAGTACAGATGCGGACTTAAAAATAATGATATATAGCTATTTTTAAAAATTTGTAATATTTAGAAAATCAAAAAGATTTTTGATATTTATAATAAATCCATAAAACCTATTAAATTACTCAGAGCGCCTACACATAATTTATGTGTTAAACAAATTAAGCTTACATCTTTATATACCCTCTTGCTCTTATATACTGAGCATATGCCACCCACACATGCCCTCTAGTCAAAACGTTTTCATTTCAAGTCCATATCTGAATAATTTCAAATTATTTACACAGTATGTGCTAGTCGGGGTTTATTAATGTTTACGGATTTTGCGTATTGTTACCTATTTGGTCAATATTTGTTGAGACGCGGAGTAAGGTCAATGTCAGGCAGCGTCTGCAGTCTTTTGAGCATGCGTGAAAGCATGGAAACCAGTCCATGACGCGATTTCGGCGCGTTTCCGACGCGTTTCAAGCGCGTTTCTTACTTTGCGTGTGCGTTTTGCGCGTTTCCGCTGTGAATTTTGGCCACAAATTTTGGATGCGCCGAAGGTCTGCCAGTTTCCGTAACAGATTTGGCCAACAAATAGTTGTTATGGGGTGTGGCTGTCGCTATACCTCTTGCACATATATAAAACTAAATCTGGTGAAGTGCCGCAGTTTTAGTTTGTATCCGAGCGTGGCCAGAGTTAAGTTTGTAAAATGTATTGGCGCTCGCGTTTCTGTCTGCTCGTTCTCTGCCTCGCGCTGGTGGCTGCCGAGAAGAGCAAATCGAAGTCATCGGATCGACCACAGGGACGCACATTGGGTCTGCTAACGCCATTGCTGCTCGGCGCGGGGGCGAGTCCACTGTACGATGTGCCAGTGGTGCCCGTGGCGCCCTTGGGTGGCAGCAGTGGAGCTGGCAGCGGTGCTGGCACACAGTCGGACTTATACTATGGAGGAGCTGGTGTTGCAGGTGTAGGCGGCTATCCGGGCTATGGCAACTACTACGGCTATGGCTATCCCAGCTTCGGCTTGGGCTATCCCAGCTATGCCAACTACTTGGGCTATCCGAGCTATGGCTACAACAGACCCAACTACAGCTACAATAGACCCAACTACAGCAACTACAACAACTATGCCGGCTATCAGCGACCCACACAATATCCAGGCAGCTACTACGGCTATCGGCCCAACTACAACAATTACAACAACTATGGCAACGGTGGCAGCTATGGCAATAGACCCGCTGCCTATCCAACGCCAGTGAGCTCCAGTCCCAGCTCAGGTGGCACGGCAACAGGTGGTGCTGGCTCACAGCTAACCACGGCGCAGGCAGCACAAATCGCTGGCCTACTGGGCCAAGCTTTGGGCAGCAGTTTGCGCCCTCTTTTAGCCAATGGTGGGGCAGGTGGTGCTGGCATCAATGCGCAAGCGCTAAGCAATATCTTGAGCAACCTCAGCCAAGGCTAAACTCGTTTACTCCTCGTGATTAATGAAGTATTTGTAAGCTAAGTCTGTTAAAATATTAAATATTGTTATTGCATTAACTTTGTTTTCTTTTCCAATTCTAATTTTTAATATTTTATTTAGCATGAGTTGCAGATATTTAATTTTAGTTTCTAGTTAAGTTGAATGAACTCAAAAAGGGGATTCACTTTGCAGCATTGGCAGCACTGGTTGCCTAACATATTTATCGATACATTTTCATGATGCTTCTCTCAAATATTTGAAAGTACATGCAAACCTAATACATGGAGGTATTTGGTGCCAGCCTAAAAGTATGTTTTGGACTCCACGCTCACACGCGCCTGCTAATTGACATAAATAGGAATTTAAATAAATGCTTATTGACTTTTGAGAGTGAAAGAACTTTTGGCTATTTAACTTTTGGTTATTTATAAAGCAAAGCCTTGCACTTCAAACAAGCCCACTAGAGTGCAAAGTCATTCAGGTAATAAAGAACGTGGCGAAATTGTTGGTGTCAATAGTTTTAATTGGAAATGCAAAGTGCAAGTCTTGGACCAGGAGTATAAAAGTGGCAGCTAGCCACCAATAGGTAGACAGTTCGTATTCCTCGATTTATTCGCAATGAAACTGTGCATTTTGTTCGTGCTTGCAATTGCCAGCTTTGCCTGTGGCTTGCCGGCTCCAATTACGCTGGAGCAGATGGAGATGGAGCTGCAGCAGGCGATGAAGAATCAGGACAATAAGGACAAGGACAACGACTCAGTAGCTACCTTGAAGGATGTCGCTGATGTCGGCGTCCAACAGTCAGGCCAGGGAGCTCGTAAATTACGCCATATATATGGCAACCCTTGGTCACCAAGATTCACTTACTTTCCCCAGCCACCCTGCAACGACTACTATTATTATTATTATTGGTGGTAAATCTACTCGAAATAAATCATAATTCGAAATATTGACGAGACCGATTGGATATATGGAAATGATTTGGAATTGCTGTAAAACTATTATTTAAGTTTTGTTTGCTGAAAATTCTGTAAAAATATTTTGCAATTTTTTGAAATGTAATGAAAAATAGAATAAAAATACTTTGATCATATATTTAAAACAACTCTTGTATAAATGTGAACTAGATGGCATAGATCAAAGAGAACAGCTTATAGTATATTGATTATAGATCATAGATAACAGATCACAGATCATAGAGCATACGTCATAGATCAAAGATCACAGATCATAGAACATAGATCACGGTTCATAGATCATGGATGGCATAGATCATCGATAACTGATCATAGATCATATAACATAAATCAAAGATCATTAAAAATACATAATAGATAATAAATCATAATAGTCCATAAACGGTAGAACGGAATTTACATATTATTTCATATTTAATAGAGTTGAGATCGTAGACAAAAAAGCTCATAAAAAAAACTCGATTTTGTTTACCATTACGAAGGGTTAATAGCTCTATCACTTACATTAAATAATCAACTATTAAATTTTAAATTCAGCTAATAGCAAACAGAATGATTCAACACCTAGTCATAAAAAACGATTTTGCTGATCATTTATGAAGGTGTTAATTGACGCTAGACTGGAAGGGAATCACAGCGAAGCTTGTGACGTTGATCGAGTATATGAAATATGTGCAAGCTCATCAATGTTTAAACAGAATCCACAAGAGTAAGAGTAGAGGCATGTCATTGATCAAATAGGCTGACTAAAAATATGTTAATATTAGTAACATCACCTGCTTACTTATTCGCCATCTCAGAGTATTTCACATTTCTAGCTTCTAGCAAAGACTCACGCCTACTTAATTTGCTGCGACCTGTTGCATTCCACATAATAAATGCAAATCGAACGGGATTTTATTTATAAGCAAGTCAAATTGAGTCGAGTCGAGGCTGGCTTCAAATGTACTGAGCTGCTTTTATTTGCATACAGTATTTCATATATATTTGTATTCATTCTGATGCCAAATCGCCTCCATTTGGGCAGCGCGACGCCGCCGTTCTTTGCGCTCCTCAATCTGATAGAGCTGCGCCTCTTTGGTAGCCAGCAGCATTTGCTTCGTCTGCTCGTGGCGATGCTCCTCTGAGTTTTCGCTGTAAGGGAGTCAAGTAATATTTCTTAGAAAATGCCGATTGCAACAAATTCAGCTGACTCACATCTCTCGCTGCTGCTGCTTCTGTTCGAGCAGCTCACGTTCCGCTGCCTCGTCTCTCATCAGCGCCATTTGGATCCATTCAATGCGCTGATTCTGGGCTAAGTCCGTCTGGGCTTGCTGCAGCTCCGCCAGCTCCTCATACAGCTGCTGCTCATCGCAGTGGAGCTGCTGAGCGAGCAGATGACGACGTCTATCCAAATCTTCTGCATATTCAGCTAGCTTACGTTCTACACTGCAATCAATTTGGGTATTTCGATTGCGTCGATTGGTTCGATTCAGAAACTCGGCCACATGCATTTTCGGGCTGTTGCTTGTTTGGTCGTTGACTGGACTCAACGGGCCTTGGTAACGGCATGAAGAATGGCTCAGTGCTGACTACTCGTTTGGCTCTGTTACTGTACTGTCAGCTGTATTTACATTTCATGAGACATACTGTTGCTGCATATATATACAAACATATGAACCTTTAGTCACTAAGAAATAAACAAAAAAAGTTTGAAATACAGTCAGAGTTTTCTCTAGAGAGAGAGAGAGAGAGAGTGAGACAGAGAATGCCTATAATAATATCAATATGCGAGCTTAGCAACCATATGATGGAATAGATAGACTCCATGAGTCCTTTTGCAATTTGATGTTTTCTAATGCCAAAATTAAATTATTACATTCTTAGCCATACGAATCGGCAATACATATATTATTCATATTGAACAATACTAAGTAAATGAGCTGAAGCACTCGGACTTATATTTTAATGCACCCCTCCGAGACTAATCAATTATAAGTGCCAACAAATTATGGGTATTTCCATAAAGCTGAAACAACAATTCATCTGGCCAAATCTGCAATAAATAGGTCTGGCATTACACAGGCCGGGGTCAGTTAAGAATTGCATTAGAACCGGAAAGATGCGCCTAACACTATTGCTGCTGATAATTGTGGGAGCCGTCTGCCTAAGCGTGGGCTATGGCCAGCCATTGGAGGAGGAGTCAGCTAAGGATAACGGTAGCGAGTTATCGCTGCTAAGTCTGGCCGATCAGGGCGATCAACATGGAAACGAAGGCGCTCGAGAGGCCCGTGCATTTGGATATGGACGTGGAGGATATGGTCGTGGTGGTTTTGGGTATGGAGGATACGGTCGTGGTGGCTTTGGATATGGAGGATATGGACGTGGTGGCTTTGGATATGGAGGATATGGACGTGGCGGCTATGGATATGGAGGATATGGACGAGGCGGCTATGGATATGGAGGATATGGACGAGGCGGCTATGGTCGTTACGGCTATGGCCGCTAATCTCGAGTGGATTACCGTACCACAAAAATATATATTATGTAACACAATCTGAATATGTTTGAAAATAAAGTAAATCTCATATTACTTTATATATTCAAAAGTATTCATTAATTTGTGAAGTGTTAGGTGTTAAGTGTGAAGTGTGAAGTGTGAAGGTGGGAGATCAACGGATTTACCGTGCTGAGTGAAGAACTTCCCAATCAAAATAGAATAGATTCAAAGTTGCTGTAGAAGGATCTATAGAGCCTCTAGCTTATTGGAGCGGACAGTGCTAGATTGCGTCTGACTTAAGTTAAAAATTCATAATAACTTTCCTCTAAATTCTGTAATCCTATGCAAAGCCTCAATCATAAATAGCAATTGATAATTTGTTATTGCTCGACGTTTATAATGTGCAGCTCATTAGAAGTATATCACACTTGAGCTTAGAAACAAGTTTTGCTCTTTAGCTTCCCAATTATTCATTTAACCAATTTGCATTATAAAAAGCAGTATATATATACGTGTCATATCAGCTTAGCTATGCGTAATTTGAATATTTCATTTCAGCTAATTTGTTTTGATATTTTGGATCTTTCTTTGCTTTGTTGTTCCATTATAATGCATCAGTGTGTCATAGAGAACAATTCACGATTATATGCGAATTTCGAGTGTTTACTTATTGGTCTTTTTACTGTAGCTCTACTTATGTATTCTATATGCATAGTATATACATTTAAAATAGCTGTAGCGAATGACTTGCCATTTGCTATTCAAGTAGCTCACTTGCCAAAGTCCTCTTGACTTTACTATACTACTTGTTGATCACTTAATCTTTATATATTGATTAAGAGTAGTGGTATTAGTATTAAAAAGTAGTAGTAATAGTAGTATATCTAATAGCAGTAGTAGGAATAGTAGTAGTATGAGTTATATCAGTAATCGCATTAGCTGTAATTGCAGTAGTAGTAATAGTAGTAGCTTTAGTAACTGCAATAGTAGTAATAGTAGTAGCTTTAGTAACTGCAGTAGTAGTAATTGTAGTAGCTTTAGTAACTGCAGTAGTAGAAATAGTAGTAGAATTAGTTTTATCTGTAAAAGTAGTAGGATTCACTGTATTAATTTATTATAGCAATAGTATTAGTAGTAGTAATACCTTCAGTTTTAGGAGCCATAGTAGAAAGGAGCAGTCACTCTTCCTTTCTACACACTTACAACGCTTTACAACACCAATCAATCAAGCAGCTCGCTTGTCTCCTTCCGTTTACAACACTTACATTAGCATAATTAATGAGGATCTTCGCCCCTTTAAGTGAGCATTGCACAGTGACCTGCTTAGATGCATAATTTGTATAACAAGAACAAGAGTTAAAACAAAAGAAATTTAATGTGAGCAACAACAACAACATTAGGCAGAACAGGTGTAATAATCTACGGAGCAATAAATAATTAAAAACATTGTGAAAGTAACAATGCCTGGCGTCGAAGCCCGCAAAAAGTAAACAAAAATTCCCATTCCCAGTCTAATATGTTTGCGGATTTTAAGTACTGTGTGACACTTAAAATCAGGCAATGCGTACGAGAACAGGAACGGGCACAGCTCATCCGGTTCTGGCCAGGCTCTGGATGGGCAAATAAAAGGCCGACAGATCCAAGCAGTAGGCATCAGTGAAGCACAATCACTCAACCAACCAAGTAATCACAACCAAATCCATTTAAGGAATTCACCAATCAGGATGCGTTTCACACTTTTGGCTCTCATCGGCGTGGTATGCCTCGCCTACACCTATGCCCTGGCCGACTCCGAGGCTGAGGAGCAGTACAATGACGCACAGCTCAATCTGCTCAGCCTTGAGATGGATGCAAATGCACACGAGAACGAGGGTCTCCGTCAAGCACGCCAAATCTGGCGTGGTGGCTATGGACGCGGCGTTGGATGGGCCGGCGGTCGTGGAGGATGGGCTGGCGGACGTGGAGGATGGGCCGGCGGACTTGGAGGATTGTCTGGCTGGGGTGGTCGTGGCGGTAGATGGGGAGGTCGCCGTTGGGGCGGCGGTTGGTAAACTGTCCAGGACTAGGCTCATCTAATCTGAGCTCCAGGACAGAACTTTCAGTTTTTGTACATTTGCTGTTTGCCAATAAAGAACATTAAAAAAATATTTTTCATTTGGTTTTTCATTATCTTTCAATCTTAAGAAAGCCGAAAGAATATCATAAATTATTTAATTTTCTTAATTTGTTTTACTTTTAATATCTTAATTAAAAAAAATTAGTTAAGTATCTATAACTTATTTAAAAAAACTACCCTAAATCTGTTTTACCAGATTTAAGAGTCTTGAGTGAATGTGAGAAAACATCAAGTCGTGACTTCTTTAGCTTTGTGTACTTAGAAAGATTTCTCGAAAATTATTTGGCTTTCTTAATCTGTCATCAAACGATGAAGCCATTTATCCTTCAACTCTTTGATAGTCATCAAATTAATAAGTTTATTGACTTCTCTTGCTTGAGTTTCATATATCTAAAAACATTTCTCATTTTGTTTAATTTATCTTCTTTTTTTCTGTGTTGGCCTCAGAACTGGTTTGGATAGTCTTCCCATTTAAATGCTTACCTTATTATACGCTAATCAGCGCTTCCATTATTTTTGCCAAGTCATTTTTAACGCTCAGCGCCGTAAATAAGTGAAAGTGGCATCTGACACTGCAGTTGCAATTTATGAATTCATATTTTTGTCGTATATAACTTAGCTTTGCACATATGAAATGTCTGGCAACGCCGTTATATTTTTATTTTTATTAGATTTATCAAGTTGTGCTTTTGCTTTTTGAATTGATGATATTTTTCAGCATAGAGATGAGCCTGTATATTAATTTACCCCAGTATTCGAGCTGTTCTCCAACCCTCGTCTTATAAAGCGATCAGTTATTAAGATGGTCATATAGGCGGGAGCAGGCCATATAAAGAAGTAGCTGCATAGTGTTCCAGCCATAGCTTCTAAATTTAACAATCGCAATACTCTAGATCTGTTATAAAGATTGATCACAAATTATATATATTGACGAGAACTGGGCAAATAAAGCACAAAATACAAAAATAAATTCAGATAGGGTATCTTCCAGTCAAAATTTGTCACCTCTCTGGCTTTTTGTTTATTTAGATAAAAACAAAAACAAATGAATATATTGCACAAAACTTGATTAAAGAATTACTCTTCTTATTGTATGCAAATTAATGGATTCACGCAGTCGTACATACATATCGACAGGGATTCACACACATGTACACACACACACACACACTCACACATACTTGCTTGCACACACCCACTCTAGCTACAAGTTCTAATAAATTCAGCTGTTAATATAAGCCACTTAGGACTTTCATAACAAAACAAGTAAGAAAGCTCTAGTCGAGACTGCTCGACTACGAGATCCCCTGAACCCTTCGAGCAACAGCCATTTCAAGAATTTTTAGCGTCTTTCTGCTCATACAAACACACACATACACACGCAAACACACATACTTAGACACACATAGGCGACGCGTTCATACATACGGACGGACGGACGGACGGACGGACGGACGGACGGACGGACGGACGTACAGACAGACGGACAGGGCTAAATCGACTCAGTTCGTCGCCCTGATCAAGAGTATATATACTTTGTGGTGTCTGCCACGCCTCCTTCTCCCTGTTACATACTTTTAACAAAACCATTATATCCTGATTTCCCATTTTCAATGGGTTCAGGGTATAAAAATGCATTTATGAAAGTATCCAAGCCTCAAGTGAGGGATTAGAATCTCAGTTTCAGTTTAATACAGCATGAGAGAAATGTTCAGAAGCCCCTCTAAGCTTCAGGTGTTAAGTGTGAGTATATTTGTAGTCGGATATTTCTAGGTTTTGCAGAGCTTCAAACCCAAATGATGTATTTTTTCTAATGCCAGTTACGTTTACAGCACATCAGAGACCTGCAAATAACGTCTAAGACTGACTCACAGAATTTCATCACACTTTTGCTGGCCTGTGTAATTGGGAAGTACCTTTTGGGCAGGTGCAACTTTTCGACTGTGTGCTAAGCAAATGGCGGCGCGAAGCAGGTGTAATAACCTTCTAGCGCATGATCAACAAATAAATAAATTACGTGAAAGTGAACAAAATAAACAAAATTGCAATAATTAATATAAACCCATCGACAAGTTGTACGCAACCTTAGAGCTGATATACATATACGATGTGAATTAGAAGAAGACGCTGAAAATAAAGAACAACAAGTCGAGCTCGCACGCAAATATAAGGCGGTCGAAATTAGGTTTGCAGCATCAGTTCAACTTAGAACGATTTACCGAGTATATCGAGAGCGAGAGAGCCAGGAAAACAAAATCTGTGAAAGATGCGTTTAACACTTTTGGCGCTAATTGGCGCAGTTTGCATCGCCTGCAGCTTTGCCCATCCGCTGGAGGAGCAGGCCGAGAAGAACGACCTATACAACGTGGCTGATCTGGGACAAGGCCATGCCAATGAGGACAGACGACAGGCTCGATTCCTCCTTGGAGGCCTTGGAGGCCTTGGCGGCTGGGGTGGCGGCTGGGGTGGAGGCTTTCGTCGCGGCTGGGGCGGTGGCTGGGGAGGCGGCGGTTGGGGCGGCGGCTGGGGAGGTGGTGGCTGGCGTGGCGGCTGGGGCGGCGGCGGCTGGGGTGGTGGCTATCGTGGCGGCTGGGGCGGCGGCTGGCTTGGCTAAGCTCTGCTCAAGCAAGCAAATCAGCCTCTGCCAAGGACGACCTGCCAAGCAGCTACTGCACCGCAACAGCTTCTTATCCTTCCCTGGTGTTTGTAAATAAAGAACATTTAAAAAACGAAAGATTTAATGGTTTTCTATTTTCTAGAACTTTCTAAACTTCACAGTGATCTAAAATAGAGTTTATTGAATTTATAAAGTTAAAGGAAAAGCAAGCGATGAAGAAGAGCTACAGAAGATCATCTCAGTTGTCTATGTACATATATGCAACAGTATTGTTTTGGTATTTATATTTAAGCAAAACGAAGCTAGAATGCTTGAAGTAACAGAGAGAGAGTGAGAGACTGAGTGTGTGTTCCCATCGATCACTTATAGCTCGACTGCAACGAGCACTACCTGGCGTCGGCCTCAACATATGAGCACGACAGAGGCCTTGAGTGAGTGTCGCTCTATATAAAGGGCAGCAGCTGCACCATTTCTTCAGTCGCCCAGGCCCGATGGGGGTCATTCGTGCAGTGCATTAAAGTGAAGTCAAGCGTGTGATCATTTCTAAGCATTAAACACATGGAGGTAATACTTGGAGGTCATATTTGGAGGAAAGGTAATACTTGGAAGAAATATATTTACATACTATATACTATATATATATTTATACATACTCTACATCCCATGCCCATTCTAATAAACCAAAGTCAGTTGATATATATTTTTCGAGCAATATTTGTTTTATTGCATAGCTTGCTTTAAGTCGTACGACAATTTAACAATCAAACTTACATAATGTACAAAACATATACATACACATATATAAATCTTTTTATATACATATACATATACACGCAATTCGTTAGGCGCTAGGTAGATGTGAAAGGGAACTCGATAGAGAACGCAGGGAAAATGCATAAATATACACAGAGCGGGAAAAATGAAAGGAGGGGGAGTGAGTGAGGAAGAGTGGAGACAATATACATATACATAGAGACAGAGGTCTGTGAATCCTTTGCTGCCGACCAGCTGAGCTTCATCCTGGATGTTATCATACAAATATATTCAATTATACATACATTAAAAATATATATATGTATATTTCTCAATGGTCGTCATATGAATTATTTGAAGAATCTGCGTGGAGCAGCGGCAGCTGGGCTAACTGGAGGTGGGGTCGGAATGTGAGCGCCCTCGGCACGGAAGCCATTCTCATCGGCGATGTAGGTGATGGTGTAGAGAACACCGTCGGGGCCGGTGTACGAGTAGGAGCCTTGCATGACCTGGCGGAGAAATTAAGATGCAAATATAGAGAAGATTCTGAGAAGTGTCTAAAAGTAGGCAACGAAAGTCTTCGAAAGCTTTCACTTGCTCCCGAAACTGGGCAACGGGTAAAAGATTACCTGAGCTTCCAGCTGCGAACCGGGATTCTTGAGGTAACCAGCTTCATCGGCGCGAATGCCGTTGCTCGTCTCGTAGCTATGAAAGAATTATAAAAGAGATATATACATAGTTAAAAAACATAAATATTTATTATTATATTTTATTTTTATTTTCTATGAATGAGAGCTGTATTATCATTAGTATTATATGTATGTAATAATACTACGACAAGCTGGCTGCATGAATGATTGTCTGTTTATCCAAATAATTGACTGGCTGTTGTATAGTAGAACCATTAATACGACAATCAGATGCCTGATTGAATGCTCGATTGAATGACTGATAACTTGTTAGGCTAACTAGAGAGCTGTGTGTATGCTCTACTCTACTGACAGAGTGACTAATTGACAGACGAAATGATTGATTGACTCAGTGAAAAAATGCTTGAGTTTGTCAACTGATTAACTAAATGACAGACTGAGATTGTGAATGAAACAAAATGATTGATTAACTGATTAGCTAAATGACAAACTGAAATTTTTAATTTTCATTCAGCAGTAGTTGTTTGACTGATTGAACGTCTTACTATATCAGTGATTGACCGATTCTAAATGATAGCCAACAGATTTCGATTGAAATCCAATTTCCAATAGTTTTTCACAACAATCATCAACTTAAACTTACTTGTATTGATAGGAGCCATCCGGATTCAGATCAAAGTTCTGCTTGAGTATCACAGCATTCGCATCGTATGAGTTGCCGCGGGGCTGAGCCAGGCCGCGTTGCGGCTGAGCTGTGACCAGGCACAGGGAGAGCAACGCCAGGGCGGCGACGACGTAGGCGGAGCTAAGCAACTGCATGACCTTTTTGTAGGTTTGATAAACGACAGAGCAGAAGATTGGTTAATTGAGACACAGCAGCAGCGACAGAAACTTTAGATAATGTCAAACGATGTGAATAATTGCGATTGATGGCTCTGCTAATAACCAACAATCATCTTTTATGGCATCTTTCGAAAGTCACAGAATAATTGGCGAGACAAGAAGGTCGCAGCTAAATGCTGGCTTAATATGCATAAGAGTATGAGAGGGAGAGTAAGAGGAAGAAGAAGAGACACAGAAGTGAATTGTGAAACTTCGATAGGGTACTGGATTATATGTGCTTATGAATAGAGGGCGTTAGAGAGAAGTGAAGTGTCTATTATCGATTATTGGTTATCGATATTTTGCTGAACTCTTAAAAAGAGACAAGGCTCTGACAGCGTCTGTCCAATATGTGAGAGAGTGAGACAGAGCATTAATCAATATAATATCGATCGATCGATACTTGACAATCGATATTTTCTGAGCCTGCTCAGAGGTGTTTTTGCCTTAGCTAAGAACATTTTTCCAGTTTACTTTTATTTTTTTTATCTCGATTTGATATATCCTTTGAGAGTCTATTTCAAGAAACTTGGAAATATCTAGATTCTAGATTAAATCCAAAGGATTTGTCTCCTTGCCCACAAGGAAGTTGTTTCATTAAATTTTCATAATATTCTCTTTTCAGTTATTTATTTATTTTTATTTTATTCTTTTTTATATCAGATCCTTGCTGATCCTTGGGCACAACACAAAAAACACAAGATTTGCAGAACTCACTTTAGTAAATTTGAGCGCGATTTTGTGTTGAACTGAAGCGTTTGTGTGGCGCTCGGAAGGCTCGTCAAAACTGTTTTGACTTGAATGCAGTCGACGCAAAGGTTTTTATACCAAAAATGCATTCACTGAGCCGCAGCAGCGGCAGCAGCAGCAGCAACAACAACAGCAGCGGCAGCGACAGCATCCGCAACGAGAGCAGCGCAGCAGCAATCAGATTGTCAAGAAGAAGAAGAAGCAGCAGCAGCAGCAGCGGCAGCTGGAAGATCAAGAAGCTGTACATTTGACAGCAGCGGCGGAGTTGGCAACAGAATCGGAAGAGGCTGCCACTTGTACCACGCGGCGTATGCGCAACGTGTTTCAGAATGCAAATGGGCGTTGCGCATACGCCAGGTATAAGCAGCATAACCATATGAATGAGTGTGTGTGAGTATGTGAGTGTGTTATATCAGTTGAGCCGACAGCTAAGCTACATTCTGTATATATGTAGATGTGCGTGTGTTTGTGTGTGTGTGTGTGTGTTGCACGCCAGCTTGTCTAGGCTTTAATTTATGTGAATTAGCAATGCGAAGTTCATTTGATTAGCCCACGCTGGCGTTTACCCACACCTCTCTCACTCTCGCACTCTGTGTGTGTGATTCAATTTGCGATGCGCCGCAATATGCAATAATTTGTTAATTCAAATATTAATTAAAAGATTAATAGCAAGACTTATGGCATGGATGTTGCAATTGCCTCGTTGAATCTATGAGCATTTGCTTGCATTAAATTCTCGTTTCTTGTTTTCATGCTTATTGACATTTGCAATGCGATTGCCTTGGGGGCGGGGCTTGGCGCAATGTTTGCCCACTTGTTTATGGAACACAATTGAATGCATCATCCAAAACACAAACACAATCATTTGTTTGCCATTGTTTGATTTGCAGCATCTCACAAAACATCTCCAGCAGCTGATGGCGGCAGCTGTTGCTAATCACAATTTAGACATTTGAAACGCTTGCGCATGTTGGCCAATTTGCTGACCAGCTGTGCCACTCCCCTGCACCAGTTCCCACTGAAAGGTGAACCAAATGATATGCCCACCGCAAAGGGTATGCGGCAAAAGGGGGCGGGGCTGAAGCTTCAGCTGAGCTTAGCTAAGCTAAGCCGGCCGGCGCATACAAATTGCAATTTTCAGCTTTAAACTTTAAACTTTTGCAGCGTGTAGGAAATGTCAGTTGCAATTCATAAAAATTGCAGCAATAGCTGCGGCTAAAACAGCAACAGCAACAGCAACAACAACAACAGGAGCTGGAGCAACAACAACAACAACAACAACAACAACAAAGAGTGCGCGTTGATCACGAACATGCCATGATGAACATCGCGCGAGATTAACGCGCCTCCAACAACAACAACAACAACAACAGCAGCAGCAGCAACAGCAAATGAGAGTGCTCTAGTCGGGTATGCGTGACCATAAGATGCTCTGCAAATTATGATATATTAAAGTATTTTACCTAAATCAATATTGATCGAATATATAATATGATTTATACTAATAGTTTGAATTTAAGTTATTTGATTAATTAATCATTTTTGTTTTACATTTTCTATAGACAAATATTTAAATTGGTAAACATATATGTATATATATATATTTTTTTTGTATATTTCAGTAATGCTTTTTCTTCAGACTTTCGACTCATCTTGTGCTGCTCTGCCTACTCGGTAGTGTCACCTACTCCATTAGCTAACCAATATACCCGGTCTGTATTAGTAGTAGTCTGTATTAAAATGCGCTCAGCTAGTGCAGCGAAGACGCCTTCTCTAAGTTCAGCTCGAGCTCTACCTCTCTGACTCCACCCTGCAGCTCTAACCGCCTCCGCGTCCAGCTGGTCTTTGCCTAAGCCACCCTTTATTGTGGCTGTTGTTGTTGTTGTTGTTGTATTGTTGTGGCTTTTCCTTTTCGTCTTTTGTGCATTTTGTGTGGCGCGATTTGCCCGCGTTTTGCTGGCCTTCGTCTTAGTCAACATCTGTAGCTGTTTAAGTGCATCTGCTGTGCCCCTCCAAATGGAGCATTTTGAATATGTGCTAGAGTTTGTTACATACATGACTAAATATACTATATTTGACTATATTTGTAAACGTCGAATAAAATTCCTTCTCTGTAAGAGCAGCATCCGAAGTTACAGATCGGGAATATCACTCTATGTGCGCTCGGTCGCCCTACGATCGTTCGTCTTATGTTCGCTCTTCTTCGGATATATAATTGCTGCATTTGCTCTCCGCTTACCTGTTGAATGAGGGCAGTGTGAAATGGGAACTCAAGTCGATCGGACGCTGTTGCGTTGTTGCGGCTGTCGAAGAAGACAGCAGCGAGTTGATTTCGTATCCAAGGAAAGTTGCTTAGTCATTATCGATAGAGCATTTATAGAGCATATCGATAGAGCATTTATATACGCAGTTGTATAGTAATTCATTATATTTTATTTGTCCTTTTTGAAATACATTCCATTAGTCAAAGATATACCTTATATTAAATGCTACCCTCACTTCTGCAGTTCGGCTCGTTCTATCCATCAGCCTCTTCATCCCTTCGAAAGGGTATTCGAACGTCTCTTAGCCCTTAGGCCGCTTCACTTCTCGTTCACATTTGACATACGCCATCTCAGTGTTTGGCCTACTCGTATTTGCAATATAGTTTCACACTCGTATTTCTCATTTAGCTGCTATTGCTCTCTGCCCAGAAAAAGTTCCCGTGTGCCTTAGTGGACGTTGCTCAGCTTCAGTTGGAGTTTTCCGTCAGCTCATTCGTTTCCCATTCACAATGATGAATGACTGAATGAATGAATCGCATGTGTAATTCATTTTATTAGTCGTTTCAATCAGAGCTCGCATCAAAAGTGCGCTTAAAATCTATTTGAAAGTTATGCGGCTTTTTATCTTATTGCCGCAATTCTCTTCTTCTTCTTCTGCATTAAACAGATATGCCCAATGATTGATGTGCATGAGTGTAGGTATGTAGGTATATGCTAATATTGAGTGCAGTTTCTGAGAGAAATATTAAGCCGAGTCGCGTTTGCCAGACTGAAAAAAACGAAAACGAGTTTATGACGCAGCTTAATTGTTGCCCTGAAAGCAGTTGTACTGAACGGGCATATTGGCTATGTGAA
This sequence comes from Drosophila mulleri, assembly GCA_035047565.1. NCBI lineage: Eukaryota > Metazoa > Arthropoda > Insecta > Diptera > Drosophilidae > Drosophila > Drosophila mulleri. Next base: position 2,074,658 of record JAWNPK010000060.1, read on the forward strand.
TCGTGGCGGTAATCGACTTCAGATGACTTTGAATATTCAGCAAGAAGTATCATTGTTATAGAGGATACAATGTGATGCAAATTAAGATTTCGGGAATCACATTAGCTTTTATTGATATGCATTTTCTATGAAATCGATAAAAATCGATATAAATGTTGTTTACACAGATTTCATAGATTTCGCTCTATAGCCACTAATTCCTTATAAACTGCGCACATTTGCAAATTGATCTTTCTTTTTTAATAACCCTATCTCCATATCATTATGCATCTGATTTGTTTACCAATGATAGAAAGCTAGAATATTTAAGACTCAGAGTACACCCAAGTCAAGAACTCTCTCATTCTTTCTTACTCTCGTTCTCTATAGTTTATGCCAACTTCTATTTGATTAGCATATATTTCTTAAGACATTAAAACTAACTTCAAGTGTGATCTGAGAATTTGCCAGATCTATTGAATATTAAGCGAATTGTAAGCCCAACTAAATGTTGTGTCTGGAATTCCAATAAAAGCAGCTTAATTAATTATATTTTTCGGCCTCTTCGGTTTGAGTTTATCTCTGAATATTTCCCCACGCTGATTCACTGTGTTGTGTGAATAGTTATGCAAATCGCGCTGTGAGTGTTTTATTAAAATACATTCGGCGAAGTTTCTATAGAATTTCTTTACTGTTTTTATTTTTTTTTGTTTTTATGGTTGTAGGTTTTTCTTTTTTTTCGTATATTATAAATAACGTAATGGATGCTAATTTGCTGTCGACTGCGCCATATAAAAGCGACGCATTAACCAAACTTCTAGCCAGGTTAAGAGTGAAGACGAGACAAGACGCGACATGCTCAAGCCAACAATCTGCCTGTTTGTGCTGGCGGTGGCCAGTGGTGCTGTTAGTGGTGCCAGCATTGGCGGCAAGCTAATCAACGATCTAACCACCGAGAAGCGCGAGATTATTCCCCTGCTCAGCTTTGAGGTGGACAAGAAGCCCGACGGCTCGTTCCGCTTCCAATACGAGGGCGGCGATAAGAGCTTCCGCGAAGAGACCGGCTCGGTCATCGGTGCCGGTACCGAAGATGAGGCCATCGAGGTGAAAGGCTCCTATCGGTACATCGATGCCGATGGCCAGGAAGTGGTCGTCCACTACACCGCCGGCAAGAAAGGCTTCGTGCCCATCGGCAACAACATCCCCGCTGAGATCTCAAATCTGGCCAAGGCAGCCGCCGACCTGCCTGAATACACCGAGGAGCAGCAACGTGCCGATCGTTACAATCAGCGTCGCGCTCGCTCCAAGTCTGAGGAGCAGTCCGTTGAGGCAGCTAAGACTCTTGTGGCCGCTGAGCCCGTCCAAGCAGAGGCAGCTGTACCCGCTGAGTCCGTCCAAGCAGAGACAGTTGTAGCTGAGGACGCCGCCAAGACAAAGACAGTCGTGGCCGCTGACCCCGTTCAAGCAGAGGCAGAAACAGTCGTGGCTGCAGAGTCCGTCAAGACAGAGACCGTTGTACCCGCTGAGTCCATCAAGACAAAGAGACTCGCGGCCGATGAGCCCATTGTAGCCGCTGAGTCCGTCAAGACGGAGACTGTTGTGCCTGCTGAACCCGTCCAGACAAAGACATTCGTGGCCACAGAGCCCGTGGTAGCCGCTGAATCCGTCAAGACGGAGACAGTTGTACCCGCTGACACCAAGGCAAAGACATTCGTAGCCACAGAGCCCGTTGTAGCCGCTGAGTCCGTCAAGACGGAGACTGTTGTGCCAGCTGAGCCCGTCCAGACAAAGACATTCGTTGCCACAGAGCCCGTTGAAGCCGCAGAGTCCGTCAAGACGGAGACAGTTGTACCCGCGGACTCCAAGACGAAGACACTCGTAGCCACAGAGCCCGTGGTAGCCGCTGAGTCCGTCAAGACGGAGACTGTTGTGCCAGTTGAGTCCGTCCAGACAGTGAAGACTCTTGAGCAAGTCCAGACGGTTGAGCCCGCTGTCGCTGCCTCGGAGCTAGTGCCCGTGAAGGTGGTGAGCAGCCTGGTATGAAGAATCCTCAGTGATAAATGAGACTTAATATGATTCTATGTTAGTATTTTAATTTTCTATATTTGTAAACTGATTAGCAATAAAAAAAACGACAATGAAATATGTATGTGAAAATTATTGATTGCGAATTTATTTTTGAAAATTATTTAAAAGCCTAAAATGAAACTATTTTGACTCGAACTTGAATTGAGCCTAACAATTTCTGCTGCAATGCCTGAATCAGACTTTCAGATAGCAACACAAACACTATAAAACAATGATTTATATTTAACAGAAATGTACATAAATAGAGATCTAGCAAGTTCTTTTCGAACTTTCTATTCTTTTATGCCTTGGAAAGCCTATTTATTATTATAACTATTATGTCATCAACGCCTAATTTCATTCATTAGCAAACCAATATACTTCTTTAGCGCGGCCTGCAATTGACAGAGCTACAAATCTCGTCTATCTATAGCCCATGAGATCGCACCCAAAATTTGTGCAAAAAAATATCATGTTAATTGCCAAATAATGATGTCATAAAACTTTATAGAGCCACAGAGGCTGCTGTGATGATGAAACGTGAGTTTTGTGGACCATAGAAGCTCTACTCTCTTACTCTCTCCTTCGCTCTCTCACTCTCTCTCTCTCATTTTGCCACTCTCTGTAATCAAAACTTCAGCTAGAAGTTCTTATAAGAAAATTAAAAGTTCGGGATCTTCTGGCTTAATTGATTGGAGATGAAAAATTTGCATAATTAGTTGAGTCATTTGTCATTTCTATGATGCTGTCCGATAATTGAGCATTCAACTTCAAGTCCTCGTGCTAAATGTAATAAATCATGGGTGCTCAGTCGGACCATAGATTGGCTAATGCTGCCAGACGTTTCTGTAGTGCGAAGCAAATTAATTACAGCAATAATTCAAGCATAAACAGCAGAAATGATTGATGCTGCACTGACGATTGATTGATTGTTCAATACTCAACTACATTATTAAGAACTGTGTACATAGAGCGGTAGAGCTTAGCCAAAAAATTGATAAAAATATATAAAAATAAAAAAATTATAATATAAATATAAAATAAATAAAATGAAATTAAACAAAATAATAAAGAAAGAACAAGTAAAAATTAAATATTAGCTTATGTTTTATAAAAAGGTTTTTTTTTTAAAGACGTAAATTTCTTAAAGCTATGCATATTAAAAAATAAAAAACTCGAAATAAATGAATTAAAAATATAAAATATAGGTAAACAAGACAATTAACATTTTATTTCATATTTCACATAGCAACTACAACAAGTTGAACTATGCCAAGCTCCACTGCAGCATCGAAAGCGACTAAACGCGTGATTATCATCGATTGCGCACGCCTGAAGAGAAGCATCGATGTGGCTCCCCAAAGCATCGAACAACATGTTTGCTAGTGTGTCAAGCTTTTGTTTTTCAAGGTCTGCGAAGCTGGGAATTTCTAATCTTTGTTTATGGAGAGAGAAAGGGAGAGAGAGAGAGAGAGAGAGAGAGAGAGTGAGGGAAAGAGAGAGAAAGGAGAGGGAGATAGAGAAAGATTATGCAAAGCAGCAGACGATATTGTCAACTCATTTGGGTGTATTCAAGTATTTCGTCCGGTTGTCATCGATTCAATATCTGTGATATTTTTCGTGTTAAATTTTATTGGCATCTTCATTATGTTACATAACTAATTCACTGACTATATTTCACCTTCGACTCCAATTCAGAGTCGACGTCGTTGGGCAAATCCTTGGCTGCCTCAGCCACGGCCGTGATATCGGGATTAATGATGGAGCCATAGGGCACAAAGCCATTTTTACCCGCTGTGTAGAAGACCTCAACGGTTTCGCCGAATTCATTAATGTACGTGTAGGAGCCCTTGACCTCGAGTGCCTCGTCGTCGGTGCCGGCATTCTCCAGGTGAGCCTCCTCTTCGCGCTTGGTGCCATCGCCAGACACGTAGGAGGACCTATAGGAACCATCATCGCTTTTGCTGACCTCCGAGCTCAGAATGGGCACGACTTCTTCTTTCTCGGAAACTGGCAAGGCCTGGGCGACAGCCAGCACAGCCAGGACGAACAAAGGTAGCTGCAAAAAATCCAGATCAAGACGTTAGCTCGACTGTCTGCAGAGTTTGCCTGGCGGCTCCAGCGCACTTACGAACTTGAACATTTTGAATTTATTTATCTTTTTTCTTGGGATATTCGAAGTGGATCAACGAAAGCGAGAGTTTGAGTGAGACTCACTTGTGCGTTGGCTTTTATATGCGGCCGGCATCGCGATCAAATAATTCAACGCTTCTCTATGCGCTTAAACATGCCAAACATGTTTGCATCCCGGTTTATGGCAGCTGCGCTACGTCCAAAAACTTTAAACGATGCTCAAATTACTTCACGCTAAATGTCAGGGTCGTTCCACAAAAAAGAAAACAGAAACAATACCAAAAATGTGTCAACCACTGAGGCGGTGTTGCCGATTAGCCACTCAGTTATTCCAGAGCCGCTGCAGCAGTAACTTCCGCGCTTCAACTGCATCCATACGCCGATGGCAGACGTAGATTGCCATAAAGAACCGACATTAATTTCAAGTTTTATATATTTGTACTTCGGCTACTCTAACTCAAAAGTCAAACAATGAACTCAGAAATGATCAGCAAATATCTGCAACATATTCAAATATTTGGTGAGCCAGCAGACCTACCCAAAATTGGACTGGAAATGCCCAGGGCACTGAGTAAACGCTGTGGATGCTGCTATTCGGGCTACTCCTCTGCTCAGGTGTCAGACTTTTTTGCATCTTACACGAATCGCATTCAGATGGAGATACTTACTAATAAATTACAAGAGAGAATGACACAAAGCGCTGACATTTTACATGCTAAATGAAAACATTTGTGGGCTTGGTGGTGGATGCCAATGCTGAGAGGCAATTAATCGCAACACCTTGAGTGGGTGAAGCAGCCAACAACAATTGATGCTGTAGCTTGTATAAGGTAATGCCAGTTGAGAGCCTGCTAATGGATGCACTGATTGATGCCATCAATTCAGAAGATCTAGCCACAGATAACTGGTGGAATTACAGATATGAAATGAGTTTGAGTTACAGATACAGATACAGATACAGATACAGATACAGATACAGATACAGATACAGATACAGATACAGATACAGATACAGATACAGATACAGATACAGATACAGATACAGATACAGATACAGATACAGATACAGATACAGATACAGATACAGATACAGATACAGATACAGATACAGATACAGATACAGATACAGATACAGATACAGATACAGATACAGATACAGATACAGATACAGATACAGATACAGATACAGATACAGATACAGATACAGATACAGATACAGATACAGATACAGATACAGATACAGATACAGATACAGATACAGATACAGATACAGATACAGATACAGATACAGATACAGATACAGATACAGATACAGATACAGATACAGATACAGATACAGATACAGATACAGATACAGATACAGATACAGATACAGATACAGATACAGATACAGATACAGATACAGATACAGATACAGATACAGATACAGATACAGATACAGATACAGATACAGATACAGATACAGATACAGATACAGATACAGATACAGATACAGATACAGATACAGATACAGATACAGATACAGATACAGATACAGATACAGATACAGATACAGATACAGATACAGATACAGATACAGATACAGATACAGATACAGATACAGATACAGATACAGATACAGATACAGATACAGATACAGATACAGATACAGATACAGATACAGATACAGATACAGATACAGATACAGATACAGATACAGATACAGATACAGATACAGATACAGATACAGATACAGATACAGATACAGATACAGATACAGATACAGATACAGATACAGACACAGATACAGATACAGATACAGATACAGATACAGATACAGATACAGATACAGATACAGATACAGAACCAGATACAGATACAGATACAGATACAGATACAGATACAGATACAGATACAGATACAGATACAGATACAGATACAGATACAGATACAGATACAGATACAGATACAGATACAGATACAGATACAGATACAGATACAGATACAGATACAGATACAGATACAGATACAGATACAGATACAGATACAGATACAGATACAGATACAGATACAGATACAGATACAGATACAGATACAGATACAGATACAGATACAGATACAGATACAGATACAGATACAGATACAGATACAGATACAGATACAGATACAGATACAGATACAGATACAGATACAGATACAGATACAGATACAGATACAGATACAGATACAGATACAGATACAGATACAGATACAGATACAGATACAGATACAGATACAGATACAGATACAGATACAGATACAGATACAGATACAGATACAGATACAGATACAGATACAGATACAGATACAGATACAGATACAGATACAGATACAGATACAGATACAGATACAGATACAGATACAGATACAGATACAGATACAGATACAGATACAGATACAGATACACCTTCAAAGAATGTCTGGCTTCTCGCTCGATCTCCCTTCATAGCTTCATAGCTCGCCTTTTAACATCTCATCAATCAGTCTCCGCTCAAATTCTTCTTCTTCCATCTTGTTTCCCATGAGTCACATAAACTGTTAAATATCTCATCAGCAATTAAAACTTGTTGCTTGATAAATGCTTCAAATTAAAATTCTAATTAGCTGCATAAACTGTGTTTATCGCTCTGCGTCGATAATGAAAAATTCAATTGAATTCGCAATAAATATCGAGAGCCATAAACTTAGAATAAGAAGATTTGTGGAATGGCCAGCAGAAAGAAGAATAAACATTATTATTAATTTAGTTACATTTATTATCGGTGTCGGCGTCGACGTCGACGTCGGCTCTGACGACATTTGGCAAAAGGGCACAACCCGGACTGGAGAGCCGTGGGGCCCAGTGGACCCCAGCTCGAGATTGAGCTCCCAAAGCAAGAGCCAACTGAAATTACCATGTTGCAAATTGTGGTGCCAATAAAAATTGCCACAATTTATATTTGTGACAGGCGCAGCGAGGCGATGCACGTACCCAAATTAAATATGTGCACGATGAGCAGCTTTACGACCAGTGTTGGTAGCCGTCAGAGCAGAAGCAGAAGCAGCAACTGCAGCAGCTGGTGTTGTAAGTGTTTGAGCTGTCCATTGGGCCATTTGCTCTGGCTTTGGCGCTCCCCATTTCGGCATAGTTGCCCGCTGAGCTGGCCAAGTGCCTGAGCTGGGGATTTCTGAATTGAATTTATTGACTAACCAGGCTACGTTTGGTTTATGAATCGTTTATTTTCAATAATTGTTTGAGTAACATTTACAAAAGTGCGACAATCAAGGCAGTTTAGCCGGCGCATAACAGCTCAACTGCTGCAGCTGCCAAGCTGAATGTCTTCAATTGATATACTCTTAATTTTCTTCGTAAATTTGGCTCGATATTTATTTTATTTGTATCCCATTTCCATTTATTTTATGCGTATTTTTAACATTGCTTGCATATCATTGGAATATGCTTTGTAATAATTTAATTAAACTACATTTGCAAAAGTGACTTGATCTGATTAGTTAAGCAGCTTACCTAACAGTGTATAACAGTTCATATAATGTGCTCAGTGATCTTTTCTGTTTACTTTTGTTATAGGGATATAGAGAATACTTCTATTAAATTCTTTTCTTACTTACTTTTCAATATGCTCTGCGTTTTCCATTCCCATGTTTTGATACTTACCTTTTGTCGATTCATAAAAACTAATCTGAGGCATCACCAAAAAGTAAAAAATAAATATATTTTCGTTTTACTTTGATAAAAATAAACTTTATTCCTAAACATACATTTGGTACATTTTCTGGTAATACCTTTAACATATCTCGTTTGTATAACACTTTTATAACAATTCAAATACTTTCGGCCTCGCTTTAACTCCTTTTGCCCGCTCTCACCTCCAGTGATTGCACCGCATTCCTCGCCGCCTCGGTTATTTCCTTGGGTATATTCGTGCCCACGGGCACAAAGCCATTTTTATCAGCCACATAGCTGACCTCCACCTGCTGCCCATCACTGTCAATGTAACTATAAACACCAGATACTTCTAGCTCCGTATCATCGTCATCATCATCATCATTATTAGTATTATCTTCAGCAACAGCAGCAGTAACTGCAGCAGCTGAATGCACATCTTCATCATCTGCAGATCTCATGTGATTTTTGGAGCGTCTTACGATGCCAACCTCCTCACGATAGCTGCCATCGGCGCCTTCATAGGCAAAGAAGTAGGAGCCATCATTTTTTTGCTCGGCTAACGACTTGATAATCGGCACCAGCTCCAACTGCTTCTCAGCCTCAATGCTCCAGCCGCCTGTGCAGCACAGAGCCAAGAGCAAGCACTACAAAGAGAGAGAGTGAGAGAGAAGTTGCTTAAAGATTATTTTGCTGCTGCTGCTGCTGCTGTCGTTGCTTACCAATCGAAACATGTTTTATGGCAGTTCTTGTGAATTTATGCTAATCGCAAACAGTTCTTGGCGCTTTTATACCATTTCACTGATTGTGCTGGGTCAATAGAAAGTTGCGAGACGAGTCGCATGGCGCAGATAAAGTCGTTGAACTGCATTTGCAATTTAAAGTAGCCGAAACCGAGTTATGTAACCTGCCTTAATTTGGCCATTGTCTGCGTGTTAAATGCGACACATCAGCTCGTTGCTGCCGTCTGCTGTGGGCGCCTATCTGAATATCTAACAACTTGTAGCATGAGCATGTGAGGTGCAGCAGCAGCTAATCAAATTTGTCAAATTGCTTGTACAAACATGTCGCCAAGTGGGCGTGGGCCATGCCCCAACGACCAACGTACAGCAAAGCCAAGCCACAAAACAAGAACAACAAAAAGCGAAAGGTGCTGCATATGTAACGGCTGACTGGCTAAGAAAATAGCTAAGTGGAAACACTTGACTACCATGCAAATTCCTTCTTGGGGTTTGTATCTTTCGAGCTCCGCTGTTACAGTGGGTGGGCACTGAGAAGCGACTAACATTTATGCCAAAATACTCAAAAAGAAGCAAAACAACAACAATTTATAATAATTTTTGGCGAATTTCGCAACCAGACATTGGCAACTGTTTTTGTTTATTTGTCTGCCAAAAGACTTACTAAATGCCCTGTAAAATGGGAATTGGAGTAGTGTTGTTAATCGAATTAGTAGTATTGTAGTGTAAGAAGTAATTAGTAGTATTGAGTAAGTGCGATTGAATGTATTCTATATTAAATGAATGAATATAATGTACTATATAATATAATATTTTCTTATATATATTTCAGAGTCATCATATACTAATTTTAGTAGTTTTGTTTATTTTATACAAGTCAAGTTATAATATAAATTAATAAAATACTTAAATACCTTCTATGTTGCTTCAATTCCAATCAAAAACTTGCGCTTTTCTCAATTCATAGGGTATCTCGCTGTTGGATACTCAGCAAGTCTCTCGCTCTGATTCGGTGTTGGCATTTGCCTTGGCGTCTTCTGGGCGTCAAACACAACACGCCCAGTGCCAAAAGACAGGCTCCAGCTCTGGCTCTGGCTCTAACTCTGGCTCTGGCTCTGGGTCTAGCTCTGTCTCTATCTCTGTCTCTATCTCAGTCTCAGCCTCTAGCTCCGGCTTCGAGACGTATTAATAAATTGATTCTGAGACGATTCGAAACTAGTCTGGCTGCTGAAATGGAAACACTTTAATGAGTTTTGAGTGGTTACAATGCCAACGAGTGCATAACTTAGATGCGACACATTAACCTTTACACAGCAATTGCGAATGCAAAACGAAGAACCGGAACAGCAGCAGGAATCTACGCATACGCAGAGAGAGAGAGAGAGAGAGAGAGAGAGAGAGAGAGAGAGAGAGACAGAGTGAATAGAGATCAATTGATCGTATCATACTGCAGATTCAATCAATTAACAGTAATTAACCTGGTCGAATGCTATACCAGTTGCCAAATGCCAAGTGCCTCGCTCTCGGTAGATCATTTAATAATAATGCCGAAACGAGGAGGCGACTGCCCTCGCCGACACGAATCGAAGTTATTTCCCAAGCGAACAACATTTATTTATCTATGTTTTTATATTTTCTTTTATCTCTCTGCTTCTTCTTCGGGTTTTGAGCGTCTGCTCAACTATTGTTCAAATTAGCATACAAACTATTTCGTACTCATTTGCAAACCTATTTATATCTACAGAAATTTGCAATAGAAATGTTTGACTAATGAAATTGTATTTAAATTGATAACAAATATTTGCTTAAATATTTTATTTATATATTTTCTGGTTGAAATCGTTTAGCTAATTTAGTAATGGGAGCTAAGCTCAGTGTTGGAAAACATGTGACAGAGAAGAAATATTTGTGCAGCACTTTCTGATATTATTAAAAATAACTAATTCTAAATGAAGGCTGCAGAGGTATTAAATAATGAATAAAAACATATGACTTGATTGGAAAAATAAAGTACAAAAATTATATTTTTCAATGAACGAAATTTATGAATATGTTTATAGAAACATAAATAGATAAATGGATATGTATATATTTAACTTCTTTAAATAATGTTTCAGCTGTATCACAAAAGATTCTCGTATTCTTAACGATGTTAAGTGTTAGCTAGATGCTCTCTATATATGTATGTATATGCAGGGTACTGAAAGGTGTTGATAGCTTAATGTAGCCGAAAAAGCTTTATTATTCCATTTCTCTACAACATACTTTTAGGCGCCGCCCAAAAAGCTAGCGAAAAAGCTAATAGAAAATTAAAATCCAAAAAAAAAAAAAAATAAAACAATTTCTGAACACAAAAAAAAAAAAAATAATAATAAAATAATAAAAGAAAAATAAAGAAAAATATACCATAATATAGTTTAAAATTGTCTAATAGCCAGCCGCACCCTCATGAGACATCGCTCAAGAATCTCGTGTAGTTTTCCAGGTAACATCTATTCGCCACAGTAGCTTTGACCTTGCCAAAAGCGTATTGAACGAAGATAAAAAAAAAAACAACAACCTCATAAAAATTAACATATTCAATTAGTTAGCGAGCAGAACATGAAGCGAAATATGTTCAAAAAAATGGGATGGAAAAAAAATTGTAATAATTGCAGGCGAGAACGCATTAAAAATGTAAAAATTGCATTACTGTCGAGCACTTAAGTTATAAATGACTTTTCAGAACAGATCATAACTGAATGGATCGGGGCAACACCTTAACATGAGCAGCATGACGAATGAGCAATGATAAATTGTAAATGATGAATGATGAATGTGAATGAGCAGACAATGGAAGAGCCTCAAGAGTAGCGAAGCAGACAGCATTCACAGGCTTATCTATGGAAGAGACATCTGACCAGATAACTAACTTAATTAACATATCATCTTCAACTTTACTTTGACCATAGGAAAGATAGTTGCGTATACGCAGTGTTAGCGACAGAATTTTTAAAGCTCTGCATGCATCTAGAGCAGCATAAATGAAGGTAATAAAATAGCATTTAGACAAAAGACAGGCAGAAGACAGAGCTATGAGGCTGACTTCTGTATGGGTAGATTGAGTATACGCCATGGAAGCCCCAGAGAGGTCTAGCTGAAATGAAATAGCTCCTGACTATACAAAATCCCCAGCTCAGGTGAACATGATGTACAGAGCACATAAAACTAACTTCTGTCCATAGAAATAACCAATTAACACATCAACCTCCAGCATCATAACTGCTTCATCGGCAACCTTGACCATTGGGGAAAAGTTGCGTATGCGCCATGGCAGCCCCAGAAACCCAAAAGACTAGCTGCAGCTGCGATCGGGAGCAGTATAAAAACGAACGAAGCACACATCAGCACATAACTCACACAGACACCTTAAGAACAAAAGAATCGATGTAGGAGGGGGAAAAAAGTGAATAGAAATTTGCATATGGCAATCTATGTAGCTGGCGGGGCATGCATCTTCTAGATGCAACATCATAAATATAGCTGCACATAGCAGCTGGAAATTCGTTTGTCCTTCTGTCAATGGCCAATAAAAAACCAATAAAGCTGCCAACCAGCAAGCCGTCAGTCGCTGCTGTTAACACGATTCGCATGTAGATAAATTACAGCCCGGCAGCAAATCGAATGTGACAATGCTCGAATCGGCGATACCCTGTATGAAGCTAGAGTATGCTATGAAGCCGTTGAGATATATTGATATTGATTTAATTAAACAGAAGTAAAACAATGGTTGATAATTATCGATATATATCGATTTCTTGAAAACTCGTTCACTATGCATTGAGTATTTGAATTATCGATACAAGAAAGAAGTGTACTATTTAGTAATCGTTACTTATCGATTTCACGAGCAACTATTCTTGTAAAACATTAATTGAGTATATATGTAGTTACATTCCGACTTCCAAGCAGTGCTGCCCTCAGCCGACCTAGTCATAATGCATGCAGGGTATAACAAGATCAAAATCAAGATCAAACCAGCAGTTGGTCAGATATGGCAGCTGCCCATATGCTGGCTGCAGCTAGCCAGTGAGTGGACTGGACAGGAAGACGTTGCCGTTGGGCGGCCGGCGATTCTTATGATCGAGCTGCGCTTTAGGGCCTGCCTTGGTTGAGCTTGGCTGGCTGCCGAGCTAAGCGAAGTATAAATAGATCTGGCCCCAGTTGCAGCATTTGCAGTCTAGTGCAAGTGGCAGCAGCAACAGCATCGATACTCCGATACTCTGATACTCCGATACTCCGTTACCCGCTTCTACATCCCACCCACCAACACACTCAGCGCGTGAGTGTAACGTCAAATTTATCGAGCGTGTAATTTGCTAAGCGTTTTTCCCGTTGAGATTTATGACTACGTCGACAGCTTAAATGCGGGTAAAGCTAAGCTCAGCTTCCTCTCTCTCTCTCTCTCTCTCTCTCTCAATCTCTATTTAGTATTCTTACTCTCCCTTAAACTGAGCTGAGAGTCTGTTCTTGTTTCTTCAAATTTCGCAGTGTTTAGTGTTTTGTGTGCTCATAGCCGTTGGCCACGCCCAGCTGCCCAATGCGCCGTTTCAGCAGACGCCCTTCCAGCAGCGCCAGCTACAGCAGCCACAGCAGCCGCAGCAGCCACAGCCACCGCCTCCGCCCTTTCAACGCCAACGTCAACAGCCGCCTGGGCAGGGACTGTTTCCAGTGCAGGCCAATCCGCTGACTCCTTTGAGTCCGCTCAATCCCCTGACACCCAATCCGTACAGTCGCTACAATCAGTATGCGCAGCAGAACTATGTGCCGATCACCGCCTATCAGAACGATCTGAATCTGGATGGCAGCTTCTCCTATGGCTATGCAGCGGCCGATGGCACCACGGCTCAGGCGCAGGGCTATGTCAAGAATCTGGGCTATGGCGAAGGTGTGGAAGCGCAGGTGAGTGTCAATTGGAAATAAAGCAACTCTGAATTATTGGATGTATATGATGCTTTACTTTACTGTTCTATTCTCCTTTACTAGGTCATCCAGGGCTCCTATTCGTATACATCACCCGAGGGCACGCCCATTACCGTGCGCTACATTGCCGACGAGAATGGCTTTCGTGCCGAGGGCACTGGCATACCAGCCACGCCCTCTTACTTTGTGGGCGCCCAGCCGTACCAGCCGTACCAGCAGGGCGTTATAAACCCGAATCTGAATCCGTATCAGACGCCCTTCAGGCAACTGCCCACAGGCGCACAGGGATTTCGCCCCGGTCAGCAATTGACGCCGCAACAGCAGCAGCTACAGCAGCAGCAACTTCAACAGCAGCAGCAGCAGCAACAGCAACAGCGCAACTTTCCAAATTCCGGACAATTTCAACCGGATCAGCCATTCAATAGCCTGCACTCCGGCAATCTGCCAGCTCAGTATGCGGGTCAGTTCGGTCAGCCGCTCGGCGGCAATTTGACTCCGCAGCAGCAGCAGCAGCAGCAGAATCTCAACCAGCAACAGCAACAGAATCTGAATCAGCAACAGCAGCAGAATCTCAACCAGCAGCAGCAGCAAAAGGATCCACGAAATGAGCAGCAGCAACAGGCGCTGATCACACAGCAGCTGCGCGGCAGACCCAACCAGCTGATCGATCCTTTTGGCTACAACCAGTTCAACAGACGCTTCAAGAAGTCATCCAAGCAATGAGCAACTGATCGATCTATACTTCAGTAATCTGCATATACTTATACATATATCTATATAAATCTATTTGCGAATTAGTCGAGTTAGTCGCATGCAAATGCGTGATATATACATGCGCCTATAAAAATCAAACTATTTGTGTTTCATTCAAGAATTTCTTGAAATTCGATACCGATTAGAGAATGTTTTTAGCTCGAGCCATGTCAGCTGAACTTTCAGGTCTTTTTGTTTAAAATTTGTTTCTATTCATTAACAGAAATGTTTGTCCTTTCCATGTTAGATAACAACATTATGTTAACAAAACGGGAATGAGTATCATTCCAAGTAAACCCTTTAACATAATGTTCAAGATAAATTCATTATGTTATATACAATGTTATCTAACAGAGCAGCCAGCCCTTGAAGTAAACAATAATAATTGTTCTATATTCAGCTGGTATTTGAGATAAATTCATTGAGGGGATGATATCCGGAATTTCAGTTTTGCAGAAACCTATCTAACTATAATTAATATAGGCAGAGTACGAAAAGTGAAGAGCGAGACCTCAACAGCAGAAGTGAATATGCAATTCTTTAATAATTCCAAGCCTAAGAGTATGCCATGGGCTATTTCAACATTCCTAAGATTTTATTTTGCTCAAAAAGGCTTTTAATACTTGCAACTTTCTTTAACTAAAAACAATTGTTATTATTCAAAGTACGTCTAATTAATATCGTTTAATATAAATATAGCTTAGCTATATCGCTTATAACTAAGTCTTAATTTGGAAAGTCAGGATTCTTTTGGAATTCTTTTTTAGAAGCGAAACTCTTTCCTATGAGCTAAGTACTAAGAGTAGTTAGCGGCAGAATGCGTTGCATTGAGGTTTCATTCGTGTTCATCTTTAGCGATCTAATAGATGTAGCCGGTCTGTGGATCGAATTCGCCATTACCACGACCGCCGCCAGGAGCAGGAGGAATGTATTGCGCACCAGGGCCACCAGCACCGCCGGCACCACCTCGTCCAGCACCACCGCCAAATCCTCCGCCACCACCTGCTCCACCAGCACCACCACCGAAGCCAGGAGCGCCCACTCCTCCCGGCGTACCACCACGACCAGGGGCGCCTCCAGCGCCACCGCGGCCGCCCGCACCACCAAAGCCTCCTGCGCCTCCTGCGCCACCTGCTCCACCAGCACCAGCACCACCTCCGTAGCCAGGTGCCCCAGGTCCACCTGGTGCACCACCACGACCAGCTCCGCCAGCTCCGCCAGCACCACCGGCATATCCGGGTGCGCCACCTGCTCCACCACGACCAGCACCTCCGGCGCCACCAGCTCCACCTGCACCACCTGCGCCTCCACCGTAGCCTCCGCCTGCAGCGCCACCTCCTGCACCTCCGCGACCGGCGCCGCCACCGAATCCACCAGCTCCACCACCTCCAGCACCTCCTGCACCACCACCAAAGCCTCCAGCGCCACCTGCGCCACCGCGACCAGCACCTCCGGCACCACCGAAGCCACCAGCTCCACTTGCACCACCTGCGCCTCCACCGTAGCCTCCGGCTCCAGCCCCGCCTCCAGCGCCGCCTCCGCGACCAGCGCCTCCGCCACCCCCAGCACCACCGCCAAAACCGCCAGCTCCAGCACCGCCTGCACCACCTGCGCCTCCTCGGCCGGCACCTCCTCCAAAGCCTCCAGCACCACCGGCTCCACCGCCAAATCCTCCAGCTCCAGCACCGCCTCCAGCACCTCCGCGACCAGCGCCTCCACCGCCACCAGCACCACCGCCATAACCACCAGCTCCAGCACCACCGGCACCGCCTCCAAAGCCTCCACCGCCACCGGATCCGCCAGCGCCAGCACCGCCTCTTCCAGCGCCTCCGCCACCACCAGCACCGCCGCCATATCCTCCAGCGCCTGCTCCACCACCGGCTCCACCGTAAGATCCGGCACCACCTGCGCCACCACCACCACCTCCACCTCCACCTCGTCCACCACCTCCTCCATAACCACCAGCGCCAGCTCCCGCTCCGGCTCCGGCTCCAGCTCCAGCTCCAGCACCACCTGTGGAGATTAATAATCTCAATTAATGGAAACAAAACTCCACGATGGGCAACTAATCAACTAACCTGCACCGCCACTGTAGCCACCACCAGGAAGCGGAGAAATGCCTTGAGCAGCCAAGGCCTTGGCTATGGCTTCAGGTATGGGCGGTGGAGTGGGCAGAGCTGCGCCAGAGGGCACAAAGCCGTTCTCATCAGCTGTGTAGGAGATCTCAATGAGCTCTCCTTCCGGATTGGTGTAGGTGTAGGAGCCCATTACCGAAGGAATCTCATTCGCCGATCCCTTGTTCTTAACGGTGCCCTCCTCCTGAGCCTTGATGCCGTTGCCCGTCTCGTAGCTGAAGCGATAGTTGCCATCGCCATCGTTTTCATTTACAAACGATAGGATGGGTATGGGTGGCCCGCCAGCAGGTGGTGCAGGGGCAGGTGGACGTGGCGCCGGAGCACCACCAATTGGTCTGCTCGGTCCACCACCGCCTGAGAAACCACCAAGTCCGTTATTAATGCCGCCCAGTCCATTGTTGCCACCACCAAAACCACCACCGCCGCTGCCACCACCCGGTCCCTGTAGACCAGATCCAGCCCCGCCACCCGCACTGGCTGCATTCGCTGGCGGTGGCAAGTAATTGTTATCCAGTCGCGCCGCCTGCGTCAGCGCCAGCAGCGTCGTCAACAGCGCCTGCAACACAGATGAGAGATGGAAGATTAAACACAGCCAACCAACTGACATTACTAATTTATGCGGCTCAGTGGTGCGGCGAACAGTTCAGCGGTGCATAGCACATGGCAAGCTCTCAGTGGAGCGTCAGACAGCCGTATAACCCATATGCCATCGTGATGCACGTTTTAACCAAAGGGAGGAGCGACGTGGCTGCCCCACAAACCAGCCAGCCAGATGTGTAAGAAGATGTACATAAAAGTCAAATGTCTGGCTCTTAAGAAGCATAAAAGTTGATTACTAGAGGATACTTATTAGGCTTGGCTGCTGTTTGCAGGGTAACTGCCAATTGGGCTTATGCCTAAACAGTTCATTGAGATGCAAGCTTATAAGTAAAGAGTTAAGTATTAAGCCAGCAATGCACTTTAGCCTCCGGTTAGCTTTATGTTAAGTAGTTCAAATTCATAATTTGAATATCTGATAAAGAAACCTAAACTATATACAAATAGAGCTACAAACCTCATCTTATACGCTTAAAGTGCATGACTTAAAATTAACCTAAGCTTCAGGATAACTTCGTATTTAACAGTGCAAATCCATTCTTCAGATCTTTATTCTCATTTTAAGTTAATGTTGAACAACTGGATTATGTTTTATGATATCCAAAATAATATTGTATCATAAACCGTCTTCCATTCAAAAGAATAGTTAAATGTATGAATTTACAAAGAACTCTAACCTCAAGTTAAATTAAATCTTAGAAGCATTTCTGTATAGTCTACAAGATATATTCAACTATAAAATTAGCAGCCTGTCTTCTACAACTCTATTTAAAATAGTCTACTCAACGTAAGTCTCATGAAGCACGCAGACTAGCAAATGTATTTTTAATGTCAAAACGCAACTACATTCATTCAACTACAGAGATACACGCTCAATGGCCCGTTCCTTCGATGCCGAACCGCATGAATCACACGATTCGTAAATTGTTTGCTGACATGCAAAACATGGCAGATGACAGGCAGAGGTAGCTACCCTATAGACGGTGCTTATTTATGAATGAAATATTTAGTAAATAAGAAAAAAAAATTTTAAATAAATCCATTAAAATATCAAGCAAATACATTTTTAGCTAACAAATTCATGAAGTCAAAAGTTTTACAATGCGCTCACGTTTTATCTCAGTTGCTATTAAAACATTTAGCGCTGCTCTTCAGGCTAAAGACAACTATTTAAACAATCGACAAAGGCATCAAAGCCAAATGTAAAGACGAAGAAGAAGAGGGGAAAATATTATGTATGGAAAAGGCTGAACGAACTCTGATATTTGCTGCAACTGTTGCAGTTGCTGTTGCAGTTGCAGTTGCAATTGTTGCAGCGTGTGAACCATTGAGAAGAAGCAACAGCAGAAGGTTAAGCAAGCATCTTCAGTAAGTAGCAAGTGGCAAGCGGCAAGCGGCATGTGGCAAGTGGCAAGTAGCAGAGCTGTTGCCTTAGTCAAGTGTCAAGTTGAAGTTTAAAGTGCTTAACTTTAATTGGCTGCGAGAGAGAAGAAGAACTCTATGGACAACTGCTGTGTATAGACAGCCTCAATCAAATCAATATGTTTGAAATATTGAGTAAACTGATATATTTGACATTTAGCTGGACACAGTTGCTGTTGCATGCCTCTGCCTAGCCTGCCTCGAGTGCTCTCCAGCTCGACCAGTTCGTGACTAACTCTGCAGCATCAGCCCATTCTCGTCCTCTGCCCAAGTTTTTGCCTCGCTTATAATTGAAGTCAATTGCAAATTGTGTGCTAATTGGGTCAACGCTGTATAAATCTTAGCCAAGTTGATCTGCTTTTCTAAAATAACAAAAAAAAGGGGGCGTCAAGGAGGCGGGGGCGTGCACGAAGATGTCGTTGCTGCTGTTGCTATGGATGTTGCTGCTATTGCTGTTGATGTTGCTGGTAATATTACTACTGCTGTTGCTCATGCTCATGATGTTGCTGCTGTTGCCGATGATGCTGCAGTTGCTGTTGTTTCTTGTGCTGTTACTCCTTTGGCTGTTAATGTAGATGTCGATGATGCTTCTTTCGTAGTGCCTGCTGCTACGAATATATTGTTGGTGGTTTCAGAATCTGTTGCTGATGATGTTGTACTGCTGAATGTTACTGCTCCTGTTGCTGTTGCTCATGTAGCTCTTATTGCTGTTACTGATGTTGCTGCTGGTGCTCATGTTGATTTTAGAGCTTATATTGCTCGATATTGTTGTTTCTATTGCACTTCTGTTAGTGATGTTTTTACTGTTGTTATTGCTTCTGTTGCTACTTCAGTAGTTGCTGCTGCTGCAGTTGCTGCTGCTTCTGCCTCTTGCCCAACTTTGCGTGCTGATTTTTCATCAATGAATCAAGCAAATGCTGATTTCAGCTCTGTGATTTTTTAATGGGCTTTTAATTTATGCGTTTTGTCTTAGATCTCTGGGCGCTGTTGCAGCTGCTGGTTGCCAATGTAGTTGCAGCTAAGGTTGTTGCGGCAACTTTGTTTGGCTTTTGTCTTTCGCGTTGCGTGTGCCGCAAAGAACAGCATTTGCGCCCAATTGAGCAACGTATTGAAGACTTGAAGACTATTTGACTGTTGCAATCACTGAGAATTTGATGCGGGTGGCAAAAAGTTCGCATACAGCTCGAAATGATTTTGCAGTGAAAAAATATTCAGAAATTAAATCTACAAGCAGCCTCAAGAAGCTGAACTTGGATATAATGTAACGAAATCTTACTGAACGATATATCTATGAAAATATTTAGATGAACATATATGTATTTTCATATTATCCCAACGCAATTTACCTTTATAGAAGAAACATAAAGTATCTAGCATATATCTATCAATAAATTTTTACAAATTAATGTATTTAAAATTGTTATAATAATATAATAAATTTTGTATATTTTTTTATTTTTTATTTTTATAAATTTTATAAAATATTTAATAATGATTTTTAATTTGATTAATATCATCATCTATTTGCCTCTTACATATTGCTTGAAGAATGTTTGTGGAAGTCGAAGTCGAAGTTGATTAGCCAGCTGTGCTTATGATGTAATTTACGAACGGAACAAACATGTTTAGCGTAACCTGTCAATCTCAACCAAATGCTCTGAGTAAGCAAAGCAAGAAGGGGTATATTTGTTTTGTATATACTCTTTCATCTCCTCTAATTATGGAAATCTATGTGTAATATCTAAGGGCTCGTTATATAGAAATCTCTAATCAAAAATGTTTTTGAATATTTATCTACTTCAGTAATTTTAAATAATAATTTTGTCGGTTCCCAACTACATGCATCTAATAGCAATAAGTAATAAGTCGAGTATGCCCTATTGTCATATTTTAGCTGGTTAAATATTATTTAATTACAATTCATGGAAGATTCGATTAAGATGACTAAGATCCTATATGAAATGAAGCATGGCAGAACCCATATATTAAGTATATAATATATTTGTATATTATTTTTTATTATTTGATTAATTTTATTTTAATCAATCCGTTTCCAAAAGACTCACCAAGTTCAGCTGCATTATCTTGCTTTTGCAATGGTAAAACAAAAATGTTTTGAAATTCGTATCCTTCGGGGATTGCACAACACTGGAACACACAAGCGCTGCCACGCACACATACACGCACACAAATATTATTCACAACGTGTGCAGCATCCAAATATGGAGAATCCTTCAAAGTCTATTTATAACTGTCGCGAATCGCTGTGTTGTTGTGGCCTCGTCTATTGTCACGGAACTTGTGCGCCGATTCGAGTGCAGGTTCTTCGGCTTTTATACAAATGCAACACGAGATCGTTTGGGGCGCCAAATGCAATCGAATGGAATGGAATGGAATGAACGAAAAAAGCTGAAGCTGATGCTGTGCCTGAGCGGAGATTTTGATACTTTATGGCATTTATTGCAAGCGTTTATATATGTGTGTGTGTGTGTTGTGCCGCACAGCTGGCAAAAACAATTGCATGCCAAAAGGGAGACAGACACGACGGCAAAGTCTCCGGCTGTGGCCATTGTGTTGGCGTTTGCTCAATGTAGCAGCAAAAACAACAACAGCAACAGCTACAAGCTCTCCACTCTGCTCACTCTCCACTATCCTCAACAAGAATAGCATTAGCAGCCGCTCTCTCCCTCTCTCTCGTTCTCCCTCACTCCTCAGGCCTTTACAGCTAAGGCGCTCTCACCACCATCAACAACAAGAACAGCATTAACTGTCGCTCTCTCCTGCTCTCCACTCACCGCACTCGTCGCTATCCTCTACAAGAATGGCATTTGCTATGGCTCTCTCCCACACTCCCGCTGCGCTCTTCACTCTTGAGCGCATCTTTAATTTAGTCAGTTGCAATTGGCAGTTGCCCAGCTAGCAGTTGTTAAGTTTTTGCGCTCATAAATTGAAACCCAATCGAAGCTGAACGCTTCGCCGCGCGCGCTCTCTCGCTCTCTTTCACTCTCCCATTCCATTTTCAACTATCCCATTCCAAATGCATCCCATTTAAATCGTTTGCACGTTTTCAACAGCAACAGCAACAGCAACAACAACCACAACAACAGCATCAGCATCATTTTATTGCATTTGAGCAACTTTGCAGCTTCATTATGAAACGGATGTCAATAAATCTACACGCTGACCCTTTGAGGCGTTGAAATTCTGTTTAGAAATTTTAAAATATATATATATATAAATATTATATATATAATTATTTCGTTTGACCTTTTGTAAAACGCTCTGGTCATAAATATCATTAATATCGACAGCAACACCCAAATGTAGCCTGCGGCCAGCCGACAAAATTGCCAAATTATATTGAGCCCAACAACAGCAGCAGCAACAACTAGTTACAACAACAGCAACAACAAGAAGAACAGCAACAACTAGTTACAACAGCAACAGCAATAGCTCAAAGGGCAGCTGCTCGCGAAATTTTGTTTAAAGTTTTTGGCCACAATATTGTCATTTGGCTTCATCTGTGGCCAAGTGGGATGTGAGAGTGTTTCTAAAGGGGAGTGCATGACTAACAGATACCCTCAGCTGCTATGAAATGAGATAGATCTAGAAAATATCTAAGTCCAATGTTGGCCAGAATCTTAAGGGATTGATTGAAGAGTTACACTACTAAGATCAAAGATTTCTTCTATTTTTTGTATACATAGGTATTAAGTCTTTATACCCCCTGCTGACATTTCATATACATAAATGCAGAGCATTTTAACATGCAACATTCGTGTACATATATATAGTCATGATATATCTTTATATACCTATGTATAACTGAGCGTAACCAACTTAGGGAATGCACATTGACATTTGAAGAATTGATGTTTGTGTGTGTTGTTATTGTTGTTGTTGGTGATGTTTGTTGTGATTTAGAAAGGCTGGCAAACTTGGCAGCCGAGCAACAATTGAAGACGAGCATTTGCAGCATATTGTCAACATCTACAATATATTTTTCCTTTGTCGTTTTGTGCAACTTTTGTCATATGGCAACACAGAATATACCCTGTAAGTCCAAGTGGCGCAGAAGGTATATGAGCTGTGTAAGTAAAATATAGTTATAAAATATCTTCTACTGTGCATAACTGCATAGAATTGCAGCATATGAGAAGCTTTTATACCCTGTAATCATATTGCATGTCGGGAATATAACCACATGTCTTATATATAATAAGCATATGTTGTTGGTGTTTGGAAACTTTATGTACCATTGGAACATTGAATACCCTGTAATTTAAGTGAGAAATGGATCATACTATCTATCAGATAACTATACATATCTTCTATAGCTTACAAGGCATCTATTCGCTGAACATACCCCATATGTTCTATCATTCTGTGCCCATTCACGCCCAAGCAATGCAATAAGCTGCATCCAAAGTGCATTTGGCCAATTTATTTGTTCTGGCTGCAATTCAATTATTGAGCCAACAAACTGTGAGACACACGAGAGCAGAAAGACAAAAGAAGTCAAATCACATAATAGACGAATATCAAATACAGTCACAACTTGTTAAGAAACACACTCAGAGTGGAGTGTAGAAACTCAATACGATATGCACCCTAAAATTGAATACTTTGACAATTATCTAGGCTAGAGCCAAGGCTTTCAGCTCGATCGTGCGACCCACAGCAAGAGTATTCAACAGATGTCTTTCAGCCCGTTGCAGCAATCAGTAACCCACGAAGAAGGTCAGCCAAGTGGCAAAGGAATTTGCACGCAGTTGGAGACAATGCGTATACGTGATATATGCTGGCTGGCTGGCTGGGCGTGCAGATGTTAATCATACGCCACGTTGGCCTTGCCAAATTAACACCGAATTAGCACACAAATGAGTTAATGCATATGTGATCAATGTGAGCTCAACGCTGTTTTCATAATTATTAGCTTACGGACCTTAATTGACCCGCGTGAGTCACACTCGTAGTTAACTCTAATGCAATTTCAATGAGTGAGGCAAGTGGCAAGCCGCTGCCGCTGCCGCTGCTTACAGACCTGCCTACGTTTTCATCATAGCCTCTCTCTCTCTCTCTGCCTGCATCTCTATCTCTATATCTACATCTATCTCTTCTTCTGCCTTAGTCTGGGTTTTCCGTTAGCTTAAATAGTTCCTGTTTGAGAATTGATTAGTTTTAATGCAATTACTAGAACTCATCGCGAGCTGTGTAATGCTTGGCTTACACATAAAACAGTTCAGCTTTTAGCATATTACTTTAACCGGCTTTGCACGGCCTAAAACAAATTTACTTTCAATTCGATTGAGCTCTCTAAGATTTCTTACATGTTCAATGAGATATATTTATTTTATTTTACTTATAACTAACTAAATTTAGTTTCTATCTATAAGCCTGTCCAACTTTAATACAAATTTTAGTATGTGTATATGCTAGTGCTCAATCAATGAAGCACTCAATCAGCAGCAAGAGTCTTACTTGGAGCGCGGTATCTATATTGCTCACTCAGACTAACTCAGTTTGAATTCTGACTCCACAGTTTCTATATTGCATCGTATTAACTTATCAAATTCCTTATCAAAGCATTACTTCAATCAATCAATCATGATAACATATCTCTCCTTTGGTTGATCATTAACTATTTTAAGTGTAACCTTTAAACTTAATAGCTTATATATGATATAAGACCTTTGGATCTGTTCTTTGATCAATCAATCAATCACCAACAATAGATTTGTATATATATGGTTGTGTGTGTGTATGTGTATTTTATTAGAGACTCTTGTGCATTCGGTTAGGAAAAAATGTAGA
This sequence comes from Drosophila mulleri, assembly GCA_035047565.1. Taxonomy (NCBI): domain Eukaryota; kingdom Metazoa; phylum Arthropoda; class Insecta; order Diptera; family Drosophilidae; genus Drosophila; species Drosophila mulleri. The sequence goes on from JAWNPK010000060.1 coordinate 2,098,942, forward strand.
AAAGTTGACTTGTTGCTAGCGCGCAAAGCTGCTTAGCTTACTCGCCCGTCATCATTTCCATGAATTCTGTAAAATAGAAGAAGAAGAGATACATTAGAATCTCAAATATATATTGTACATACATAGAGATATACAATTACAGCCATGGATATAGACGAGAAGAACCTGAGTACAAAAATAGACAAGGGCAGCCGAACAATCGGAATGGAGCAGCAGGCGAGCTGACAGCAGAGAGATAGAGAGAGAGATAGGAGTGGAGGTAGGGGCATGGAGAGGAAGTACACAAATGGTGTCGCCATGGCCGTCATTTGTATTTGGCATTTGGCCAAGTGTATTTCTTTTGTTAATATTTTGACAGCTGTTGCATAGCTGCTAATTGTGGGAAATCTTACCATCAAAGTCCACGGTGCCGGAGCCATCAGAATCGATTTCCTCAATCATGATGTCCAATTCCTCATCTGTCATCTGATCGTCCAGCTCGCGCAGAATCTCGCGCAGGCAGGAGGTGGGAATATAGCCATTGCCTTGCTTATCGTACAAACGGAAAGCCTCACGGAGTTCCTTCTGCATGGCCTCGTCATCCTCCTCCACAATGAATTTGGCTGCCAGCTGCACGAATTCCTCGAATTCCAGGCGACCAGATTCTAACAGGGAATAGAGATATGAATAAATATTGTATGTAAGCATATGAAGAAGAAGATAATCATGAGCATAGTTCAATATATCGCTATGATCTGTATAATCTGATCTGAACTGTAGAGAGAATTTACAAATATCCGAGCGCTCTTAAAGCGGAAAGTGACAAGTTTGATATAGGAGAATCTTAAATTGTTGGTATATGTATATCATTCGCAGTTCTAGCTCTTAGCCAATGTCAGACATCTTCGTGTTGCGATATATCAGCAATTGAATATACCCTTTTCACCCATTTGAGTATAATGAGAGTTAATCCAAATTGATCTTCACTTACTGTCCTCATCGACTTCATCGATCAGCTCCTCGAGAATCTTCTTGTCGAAGGGCTGGCCCATAAGACGCAGAATATCGGCAACCATTTCGGTGGGTATGCTGCCAGTCTTTTGATGATCGAAGCTGTTGAAGGCCTTCTGCAGCACGGCAATCTGCTCAGGTGTAAGATCATCATCCTGCAAATCGAAACACAATCAGAATGCGCCCTATCAGACATCAAGTTCTTCGAATTATTCGAATAATTTCAAACGCACAATGACATCCATGTTTATTTATTTAGTTATTGATGCTCTGCTTTGTTCTTCACCCGACGGATCAACGCTAAAGACTGTGCGCCCATCTGAATTAGTTCCTTATTTCTTGATATGCTTAAAAGGCACGCACACCCATGCACAAGCACACACAGCCACCCACACACACACACACACACACACACACACACACACACACATACGTCACTGAATGCTGCATTCCAAAAGTAACAAGCTAATTTATGGTTTTCAACAGTATTTCGAAAATAAGAGCACAATACAGATACTCAACACACACACACACACACACAACAACACACACACGTGTGTGTGTATACATTTGAAATTTTTGAAAAACACTGTAAAATCATAAAGCATTTGGCCATGTTTACTTTGCTGCTGGCCAGGCCAGCACCCCGCAAGAACAATTTGAATTTATTTTTTTTGTTTTTCCATTTGTTTTGTAGTGGTTTGCTAAGCTTAACGTGGAGCACAACGATTATATTTAAACCACACTGCAAGAAAAGTGCTGGCAATACGCGTTCAACTTTAAATGATAACACAGCTCAATAAGAAAATTATTATGAATTTATGTAAATTATTATTATTATGAAAATATGTAAAACTTTTCTTGGTTATGAGCAGAGAAGCGGAAAGTATATATGGGCAGCACTAGAGGGAAATGTATCTGCCTTTTTCAGATTGACGCTAAGAAAAGCAAATTTCTTTAATTTCACAAAATTCCCTTCCTCTTGATGGGCAGCACTTGAGCTGGTATTAAGCTTCAGGCGTATGCCACAAGGTGGGCAGCACTTTTAATTTCATAAGAAAACATAAAATAATAATAATAGCTGAATTTTATTACAATATTAATATGAATATGAATAAGATATTAATAAAAACCTCTCAGAAGTACGTTCTTTATCGTAACGAATTTTGTAGCAGTGTATTATAATAACGGCACGCGATAATTATTGAATTAGATTCCCAATTGCCATTCCACACTGTGATTTACTTTGCGAATCAATCAGCGAGAGGAACACACACACACACACACATACAAACTTTGTAAAACATGATAATTTGATCAAATAATCAAATGGCTGAATGAATTAATTAATTGGTTTCACACATATAATAGGCAAACATGCAAGAGTCGTTTAGATGAACTAGAAAATACCCTGGAAAATACATACAGACATATTCTGGATTGACTATAGAGAGAGGGAAAGAGATAGCGAGAGTAGAGAAGTAGAGAGGAAAAGACGAACAGTCGAATGTAGGAAAGAAGTATTTGTAGACGGAGAGATGAAGAAGCGAAGAACTGTCAGCGGAAGGAATATGATATATTATCTCATTTATAGATTCTTATAAATAATATAAATATACACTATTATACTACATTGCCACAATTTGTTTACCAATTACATACCCTTACCTTATTCTATTACACCCCATTTACCCACTAGCAATAATTTCAGAAAAATCAACAAATTCTATGGTGCGACGCCCACACTCACACTCATACACACACGCACAAACAGAGGAAGCGAAAAATTTTATAAACGATTCTAAAATTCTTAAAATTTAAAATTAAATTTTCAGTTTTTCTAAACGGCAGTAATAACTAATGCCTGTTTTTTTTTTTTGTATTTAATTTTTAAAATAATAAATGGAACCTAATTGATTTATATTTGCCATTAGGATATTGTATATCTGTTTCCCCCCTATATTCATAGCTATATAAATATTCTGTTTGAATTATGATTTAGTATCTGGGGAAAAAGAGAATATTTTGACGTCATTTTTGACATATTGGTCATTTGTTTTGATTTGTTGTGAATGCTCTCGCTAAAATATTGCCCCAATAACTTAGCCACAAAAGAATATAATGTGGCCGACAGCTGTTCTGTTAATTAACTGCTGGAATACTATAAAGAAACGATTATTGTAATTGATTCTCAATAAGATAATACCTGTCCGTACTCTTGGGCCATTTTTCAGCATTTTTTAAAATAATTATTTCAATTCATTAAATATAACATCATCATCATATGTTATTGTTTGTGTTTTTGTTTTTTAAAGGAAATAGCTGCCACATTCTCTTTGACAGGCCAGGGTATTCCCAGCTTGAGAGTCATATATAATAGGCAATTTTGCTGCCAGCTAAGTTATGAATGCTTTTTGATATCAATTGAGATCATTTCATAATCATTTTTATCATCATTGTCATTAGTATTACATTATTTCTTTGTCGGCCTATAAAGCAGGTCATCCAAATGAATTATATATTTTTATTGATTTTCATTTTAATTTGTATTACAACGATATTTGCTTATATTTATTTCGCATTTCATCGACTTGCTCGCATGCTAATGTCCTCCATGGCCAATTCATATCAATCATTTCACAGCTGATGTACTCTGATGCCCGAGCTCTGAATGATCGACAGCCTCGACATCTGACGCTGGCGCTGGGGCTGGCGTCTGAGTTGATGTCTTGGCAGCTCTGTTAGCAAGATGTTTGAAAATTAGTTTTCGCTTACACTCCGTCAATAGGTTTTCAGTTGTTTGAGTTGCTGATGCGATTAGCTGCTACGTGTTTTGGAAAACAAGATCAGGCCAGACCAGACTAGGTCCGACCACCAAACAAGCCTGCCTCCGCTGCCTGCACTGAGTAAAAGTTGTTGTTGTTTTGACATTTGACGATGGCAAACTTCAGCTTTGACGTTAATAATGTTGCCTTGATCATCGCTTAAGATCACTTTTACAGACGCGCCAGCGCTTCAGCTCTTGACCAGATAATTGATGCTGGCAACTACAGCAGCAGCAGCATTCACTTTGCCCTGGCAGCAAAATGCTAAGTGATCTATCTGCAGCAGTCTACAGTTAGCATAGTCAAGGGCAATCATATCTGTAGAGAACCTATTTTCTTATTTCATAAATATTTAAGGTGTATATATGTCCATATGGCTTCAATAAACATTATTTAAAAAAGTTTTTTTGGCAAGAATTTATTTCGTGGCATACTTTTGGGCAGCAAAAGAATAACCGGCATAGCTTTTATTGCATATCTTTCCGAGCAGAAGAAGAAACACCATTTACAAATTGTATAGCATACTTTTGGGGCTTGCCTTTTCGAGCAGAAGAAGAAACACCTTTTACAAATTTTATAGCATACTTTTGGGGCTGCAAATTAAATATTTACAGCCATGCGAGAGCCAGCTGCAAATTTGTTTTTATAATTCCACTCAAATACCAGTAATGAGCAGAAAGAGAAGAGAGAATGAAAAACATTTTAATTTTATAGAATGACCTTGAACGGCGACTGCTACTATGACTGGGTGGCGATGATTCAACTAAAATTGGACAAAAATACCAGGCGCACAGAAATGAGCAGTAGGCCGACATTTCTCTTTAACAGAATTCTTTTAGGTGACCTTGAGAGCACTGTTGGTTAGCATTGAAATGACACAACTATGTTATCTATCAAACAGTGCTACTTGTGTGCACTGGAATTGGATAAAATCACCAGGCGCACAGAAATGAGCAGCAGGCCGACATTTCTCTTTAACAGAATTCTTTTAGGTGACCTTGAGAGCACCGTTGGTTAACATTGAAATGACACAACTATGTTACTCATGAAACAGTGCTACTTGCGTGCACTGGAATTGGACAAAAATTCCAGGCGCACAGAAATGAGCAGCAGGCCGACATTTCTCTTTAACAGAATTCTTTTAGGTGACCTTGAGAGCACTGTTGGTTAGCATTGAAATGACACAACTATGTTATTCATGAAACAGTGCTACTTGCGTGCACTGGAATTGGACAAAAATACCAGGCGCACAGAAATGAGCAGCAGGCCGACGTTTCTCTTTAACAGAATTCTTTTAGGTGACCTTGAGAGCACTGTTGGTTAGCATTGAAATGACACAACTATGTTATTCATGAAACAGTGCTACTTGCGTGCACTGGAATTGGACAAAATCACCAGGCACACAGAAATGAGCAGCAGGCCGACGTTTCTCTTTAACAGAATTCTTTTAGGTGACCTTGAGAGCACCGTTGGTTAACATTGAAATGACACAACTATGTTACTCATGAAACAGTGCTACTTGCGTGCACTGGAATTGGACAAAAACACCAGGCGCACAGAAATGAGCAGCAGGCCGACGTTTCTCTTTAACAGAATTCTTTTAGGTGACCTTGAGAGCACTGTTGGTTAGCATTGAAATGACACAACTATGTTATCCATGAAACAGTGCGACTTGTGTGCACTGGAATTGGATAAAATTACCAGGCGCACAGAAATGAGCAGCAGGCCGACATTTCTCTTTAACAGAATTCTTTTAGGTGACCTTGAGAGCACCGTTGGTTAACATTGAAATGACACAACTATGTTACTCATGAAACAGTGCTACTTGCGTGCACTGGAATTGGACAAAAATTCCAGGCGCACAGAAATGAGCAGCAGGCCGACATTTCTCTTTAACAGAATTCTTTTAGGTGACCTTGAGAGCACTGTTGGTTAGCATTGAAATGACACAACTATGTTATCCATGAAACAGTGCTACTTGCGTGCACTGGAATTGGACAAAAACACCAGGCGCACAGAAATGACCAGAAGGAATACTATTTTTCTTTGAAAGCATTTTATTTTGTTGAGTGACCTTGAACTGGCTGGCGTTGATTGAACTAAACTTTGACGAAAACACCAGTCGCACAATAATGAACTGCAGCCGACATAATATTGTAATAATGGTTTTAGGTGACTTTGAGTGCACTGTTGGTTAACAGTGGATTAGTATAGTAATGTACGTTAACATTAAGTTAACATAATATTGTTAATAATGTTAGCAGTTTGTTAACATAATAATGTATGTTAACATATACTATTCACATAAATAATTATATTTATGTTAGTTAACATTAGTAGTTAACTTATTTCTGTTTGTTGACATATGAAGTATTGTTAATAAATACGTAATATTTATCAGCAATTTTTTCGCCAACAGAGTATCAAAGAGGTCTGTCCATACAAGCTAGTTTCACATAAAGCCTATATTTGTTATAAAACTAAAAAAAAAAAAACGTATCAAATAATTTAACAAAATAAATAATTTAACAAATAAATCTTACAAAGCGAACAAACTTTAAATTTTTTCAAATATATTTCTTAAATTTGTTTAATTTTACACTAAACTCTTGTTTATTACATATACTATTACAGTTAAACGAAAATAACTCATTTTCTTTCAAGAAATCGAGATAACCAAATAATGGTTTTTTTTTCAAAGTTTATAAATTAATCTGATAAAAACGAGTATAAAAATATGAAAAGGTCAAGTTCACGAGCGAAAACGAAAATCTCATTAATCGTAATTTGAAACTAATTTGCATGGCAACGCATAAATTTGTTTCTTACTCTTTTTCAGACTCTACGCCGCTGGCAACAAAATCAGATGCAATGACGGAAAAGAAATATGTATGTGGAATATATTAAAACAAGCAAAAAAAAATGTATGTGCATTATCATATGGCTTGGGGAGACAGCAAAAACAAAAGGAGTTTTTAAAGCTGATTTGCTTATGTAATAATGCTAGAAATTATAACAGAGTAAGAAAATGTATATATTGTATAGTAGTAGGAACAGGATGTGCAGTAACTGTAGAAGTAGATATAGAATAATAGAAATACAGTGGAGAATGATTATTTCTAATATAGCAATGATAAAGTTGTGTTACTTTCACACCTATAGTAGTAGTAGTAGTAAAAGTAGTAGTAGTAGTCGAAGCAGTTAAGGTTACATTAGTAGTAGTATATTTGTAGTGGTATTAGCAGTAGTAGAAGTCATGGTGGTAAAAGAAGTCGTGAGCAGAACTCAGTATTAATAGACGTTGTAGAAGTTATAGTATTAGTAGTTGCCATATTAGAAGTCATTAGTTATAGTAGTTTTCATAGTTGGGAATATCAGAAGTCATAATAGTAGAAGTAGTATATCTCTAACATAATATCAGTATAAGTAATAGTTGTAGTAGTAGAAATATCAGTAATTGAAATAAAGGTACAATATTATTTGTTGGAGAATTGTGCTTAGTGGAAAATGTTTTCAGATCCTGCTTTCTTTACTATAACAATAGATAACGATAAGGTATTTTCTCTCAATAATATCAATTTTCATTTATTAACAAAACAGAAAAACTTAGTTCTGATTTTCAAGGATCGGATGGGCTTTGATATATTCAATGGACCTCTGGATTGCCTCTGGGATTGGAGGTGAAGTTGGCAGTGGGGGATTGGCTTGGTCAACACGGTAGCCATTTTCGTCGGCTAAGTATCTAACGAAAACAGTCTCACCCTCAGGAGAAACATATTGATAGACTCCCTTAACAGCCCATGCGTTATTATTCAGTTGACCTTCTTGGTTTGTTTCAATCGAATTGGAGAGCTTCAATTCATTCTGAAAGCTATCGATCTCCTGCTTTCTTAAGTCAACATTGACTAAGGTATCGTCAAGGGCGCAAGCCACAGCCAACAGGCAGGCGAAAGCGATCTGTAGAGAGAGAATATATTATTATATTAATGATATGAATGAATGATATGTTATGTAGCATCACTTACAAAGAACTTCATGTTGTTTCCTGGGAGACTGGAGAAGAGTAACTGATATCAAATCTCTGACGGTTAACGTCTTTTATACACATTTTCGTCCGTTTGATTATGTAAATAAGTCTTTGCAATAGACAAAAACTTATCATTAGATCTACTCCTACTTGACTCTTTTGATTTCAAAATAAAAACTAGTTTTCGGCATTATGAAGAAGCGGAAATCGAATTAAATATATCTATATACTAACTGTCAACTAGCCAACTAGATACACAAAGTATATATGAATGTCATAACTATTAATGTTTTTTGTTTTGATATTTTCTTCTTAATTAAGAACTCGTTAAAGACATATTATGACTATTCATGAGAAGGAAGCACAGCCGACTCCGTTAGCTATTTATATCGTAATTACTTATATCGTTCGGGCTTACGTACATATATAAGCTCTCCAGCCTTTTTGCACTTTTTTAATAATTTAATGCACAACCTAATACTGAATACAGGGTCTGAATTCTGCGTTGAGGGTATCTTCTAGTCGTACACTCCTAACTGAATATCTGGTTACCTGCTATCAGTTTCGTTTGACAGTTGACGACTGTCATCATTTAAAAAAAATAATAAAAAAAATAAATTATAATAAAGTAATTTTAAAAAATTATATTTTTAAGTTCAATATGTCTTAAAATTAATTCAATTACTCTACAACAAAATTCTCTAGTGTGTTTATGATATTTCATTTCATTTTAATACCAAAACATTTAATTTGAATTTAATTTTATGGTTTTGGCATCATCTCACGTGAATAACAGGTTTATATAACGTGCTAAGCCAACTGTGTCAAGTCATATATTCCTTGAATATTTCGTTTTTTTTTTTTATAATATATCTATATATACATATAATTAAAAAAAATATATTCATTGAAAATGACCTTGTCTTTCCATATATGTAATTATTATTATTTTTTTATTTACATATAATCATATATGCATTAATTAATAATACAAATATTGATTCCCACTACTTGTAAGCTTTTATTAAAATCAGCTTTAATTGCTTTATCATATCTCAGTTACGAAGCGTCGACTTAACTCTTCAGAATGTTGGAGCAAATAAAAGCATATTGGATGGAAATGTATAAACATACATATGTTTATTTGTATATTCACGATTTGTGTCGTCAAACTATTTATTTAACAATTAAGATAGACATAGACAGTTTTATTAGAATAAAATAGTTCCAGTTCTAGAACCAATTGTTTATAATACATTTTATTATTTAACATAATAATGTCCTCTCCAAGCATATATTATGTAATTATTTACATTCAATTCCTCTTCTCTGATCTTCAATAATCTTCTAATTTAAGGGCATCACTCCACTGCTGATCAGTCCTTTGCTCCTCTCCTTTGACACACTTTTTTGACTACTCCAAGACACGTTTTTATTAACAAGTGCTCGGAAGTAAATATCTGCGTCCCTCTTTTCTCTTTTCCTCTGCTGTTGAATAAAAAATTGCCTCATCTCATCCGCCACTTTGCTATGACCGATGTTCACTCTCTTCTCTTTCTTTGATACATACTCCGTTGTTCAGCACTATACATTGCCACTCATTAGTTTCTGCACTGCTCGATCAAATTTTCTATAAAAGAAAATAGATTAAATATATATATATAATTATTTTTCTATTAATCTATACTTAAAAGTCAATGGCTCGCCAGGAATGTAAAAAGGATTGCACACAGCATCCGTATAAAGCATGTGCAAATTACGAAATATCTGCAAGTCAAGAAAATAATTACTATAGTTGAGATCAACTATACTTGCTAAAAATCCGATGCACATACCGCGCGCACCTCGTTCTCTCTAAGTGCAATGTTGCTGGAATCAATTACAACAATGAACTTGATTTTGGAGTTGGTGACAAAGCCATAACTAAAACAATACAAATTTTAGATCTTTAATGAAACTGAGATTTGTTCTACCCAGCAGCTATTACATCTTATGGTTCTCTGTTGAAAAAAGTTGGCCCAAATAGAGTTCCTTGGACTCGGGAGCTCCTTTGCCAATTACACATTTCTCCTCTACAACGTCGAGTGCCGCATGAACGTGATATTGCAGATCTAGTTCACGCTCTACATCCGATGTGGCCAAGTACAGCGGAGCATTCTAAATGTATTATATTTAATAGATATATTCTGTATATTAGTTATAATTAAGCGCAACTTACGTCTTTGCCAATTACAGCAATACAAAATGCCATTGCGAAAAATTTGTTTGTATTTAATTTACTTTACACGAACAGCTGTTAGAAATCAGGTGTCGTCGCTGTGTGTGAATTACAATGCCCCATCTGTTTGAATGACAATTAGATAAGAAGATAAATAAAAACATGTTTAACAATTGGGTAAACTGTAAGGAAAATAAAAACTAATGTTTGAGCTATTTATTTAAAAAAAAAGCATGCATAATCGAATCTATTTAAGATGGAACTGCTTATATCACACTCCGACTATTAGCAACATGTGTTGTATGGTTACTGATAGCAGCTAGCAGTCTACGTGCAGTTTATCAACAAACAGTCGAAGCTGCCAACCTGTTGAAAATCTCACGATATGAGTGAAAGTAAAATTTGTACATTGCGAATGGTAATTTTAGAAGAAGATACATAAAAACACTTGTACGCTTTAAAGAAATTGAAAATTTTGTATCAACGTTGAAACATATGATAAAAACTGTTCAAGATGTCACTGCAAGTGGCACGGAACAATGGGGAATGGGGTGACCTATTTAATGTGCGGCCACAGGAAGAAGTCGAGGTATATGTGCTTTTTGTGAACACAACAAATCGAACTCTCGATTTATACTGGGCAAGCGATCCCAACACCCAGAACATACAACTAACACTAAAGCCGAATCAGGGCGTGCCTGTAAATACGTATAATACACACATATGGTTCTTTTGCGACTATTACACTGGCGAGCGTATGCATGTGCGGTCGAAGCGTTTATTTTATCCCATACGCATACGAGTGCCAAGGAATCCCCAACAGCCGGATGAACTATGTGATGTACGCAGCCAGGTGCTCATCCATTTTCCAATGCGTACTCTGAAGGAGAATTGCTTATGGTTAATTGTACGATGGCTAAAGCGTACATGCAATACACCAGAACTTCTCATTAATAACTATTTAATACCCACGACACTTAAGCAACAGTTGCTACAGTTGCTAAGGACTATCAATTCCTATTACAGACAGGCGCATCAAAGAAGACTGCGTATGATGAATCGAAGATAAAGGATTCCTCGTATATATACGGATACAATTATATTAAGATTTAATATTAAGTAGTGCTGGGGGTAGCAAAAGTCATAAATAAGATATTTTAGTAGTTACAAGTTGGCTTGCATATACATATGTATGCTTTAATATATGTGTTTTGCCATTTAACATTTTCATTGTTTTAGTTGCTTTTTTATTTAAAATATCGTTTTACAAAATACTTTGAATAAATGCGCAGGGCATACATATGATATGCAACATCTAACTGGATTTATGAAAACGTTTTGTATATGTATATACATACCTAGATGGTGTTTGTTTGTAGTTTATGCAAATGGCATATTTTATTATTGAGGTGTATGACATACGATCCTGTTCTAAAAATATAGACAAATGGTTATATAAAATTAATTAAAAAATGTATTTTAATAACCTTTTTGGTGCGCTCTCACTTGGTTATTTGTGGAAGTGACTCCAGGAAGAAGGGTATTTTAAGGAACTTTCGATCACAAAATCCGTCACCCATTGTAGCGCCGTCTCATGTAGCAGCGTGCTCTGACTATCGCCGGCACAGTGATATGATATTTCAGATCCAGCTCGCGTTCCACATCCGGTGTGGCCAAACATAGTGAAGCATTCATATTTAATAAACAATATTAATTGAGCACTACCACAAAATGTCATTACTCTATTTACTATACAAGAACAGCTGTTAAGAATCTGTCACCGATGTGTGTAACAGCGTGTTCAGTTGTGAATGATAATTAGATAAGATAAACAAAAACAAAAGCTTATTTAACCTTGAAATATTTTTCCAAATGATCCTTGAATGTAGACTCTATTTAAGACGAAGCTGCATATATCGCACGTCTACGATTTATTAGCAGCAGCACAGGATTTATATGCTTACTGTCTAGCAGTCTACGTGCAGTTTGTCAACAAGCAGTCGATGCTGCCAACTTGTTAAATTTAACGTATTTTATACGTTGTGAATGGTAATTTGGCGAGAGGATACTAAAAACACTTGTACGATTTAAAGAAGGTTTAAAGTCCCTTATATATGCTAGAAATAGCTCGAGATGTGGATATCGGAATTGAATGGACAGTTTAAGATACCACTGCATGAAAAAGTAGAGGTATACTTGTTGTTTGTAAACACAACTAATCGAAATGCAGATTTATATTGTGCAAGCGATCCGTACACTTGTCATTTAATGTTAACACTAATGCTGAATCAGGGAGCGCCCGTAAATACATACAATACATACATATGGTTCTTTTTGGACTGTTACACTGGCGAGCGTATGCATGTGCAGTCGAAGCTTTTATTTTATCCCATACGCATACGTGTGTCATGAAATCCCCAAAAGCCCAATAAGCTACGTGATGTAGCACCCGGGCGCTCATCCATTTTCCAATACGTACGCTGAAGGAGAATTGCTTATGGTAAATTGTACGTAGGTTAAAGCTTATATACGAACTTACAGAGTACATCATTAGTGACGACTCAATACCTGTGATGCTGAAGTTCCAGTTGCTATGCAAGCGCATGGATATTGTATTTATATTATAAAGAGACGCACTATTAAAGACAGCGTTCGATGTTTGGTGACGAAATATAAAGTATTCCTCGCATATGTATATGGATATAATTATGTTAAGACTCATTCTTAAGTAGTAAAAGCGAAGCTTGTTTTCCAAAAAATTTAATGTGATATTTTGATTCGATTTTTCTGTAATTTTTTTTGCGATTTACTTATGTACAAGTTGGCTTGCATATATGCTTTAATGTTTTTTTTTTTTTCTACAATTGCATTGTTTTTTTTTTTGGTTGTTTAATTTATCATATAACAGAATACTTAGAGTTAAAATATGATGTAATTTTAATAAGTAAACAACTAAATAATGTCGCACAAGACATATACAACATATACATAATATGCATTGATCTCTAACTGGTTTTATGAAATATATATATATATATATATATATATATATATATATATATATATATATACATATTTGTTGTTTATGCAAATGGTATAGTAAGATATAAAGGTGTACGATATAAGATCTATATATATATGTGTATATATAAATATATACTTCTTTGAATTCGTTTCAAATGGTTTCTGTGAATTCAACGCAAATTGAAACTTTCTTGTTCATCCAATTCACATAATATTAAAAACAGGCGTACTTGACAAATTTTGCCCATTTAATAACAAACAGATTAGAAAGTTAGAAATCACACGCGTCTGTGGAAAGCAACGCTTTTAGTTAAAGCACAATAACTCTGGTAGCTGAAATTTGTAGCTCAATATTTGCGAGTCACGCGTTCCAGGCTATCTCCGATTGAACCTAGGATTGAACGAATACATATATAAGTCTTAACTATAATTAGGTTACAAATTAAAAATACTCTCTGCTTGTGTGTGTATGTGTGTTTGTGTGTAAGTGTTAACTGTAAGCTTTGTGTTTAATAGCAATTATGCATTATTTACCATCGAAGTTGAAGTTCTGCTTGGTTTTATATTGAAATGTTAAATCAGTCGATTGCTTCCATATAAAATGACGCACAGTACGCAAATCCATATTAGGATCAACGATCTATATATAACAAAAAAAAAAATAAATAAATAAAAAATCAGACGTGACGTGAGCATATGCCCATTTATCTACTGTGCCCCTACTTACCACATCGTTGCACCACAGCTCAATACGTTCCTCTGCTGGCAGCTGTGATCCTTCAGAATTGGCATCGCTTTGACTATTTTGTAAAGAATTATTGGCATTGCCAGCGCTGGGCGTTGTTTCCGCATTGAGCACCTTTTCAAGCACATGCTCGCACACCTTGCGGCACTGTATAAACTCATTAGCCACCAGACGATCCTATTCAACAAATATAGAAGAATGGTTATTAAAAGTTAATAAAATCAATTTAAAAAAAAATTGTTCATCTTAGAGGGTTTATTTTCTAACCTTTTTGGTACGCTCTGGTTTGGTCATTTGTGGATGTGGCTGCAGGAAGAAGGGTATTTTAAGGAACTTGGGTATATTCCTTTCGATCACAACATCCGTCACCCATTGTGGCGCCGTCTCATGCAGCAGCGTGCTCTCACTATCGCCGGCTGCATCTCGCACCAGCAGGCGACACACGGTGCGGCCGCCAACCTCACTGCAAGAGGAATACATTGTCATAAATTAATAATAATAATAAGTTTAAGTGTTTCGTGTTCATTTACCTAAATATGACAGGCGTGTGTTTGGGCACTTGAAAATAACCATTGCCTCGTACGTCGGGCTCCATTTCATTAGGCGGCATGCTATGGGGAGGCGTCCAATACTCAAGCAAGGCTTCCAAAAGTAGTTTTCCATAATTTATCTGTGGAAATATTCATATATACATATATATGCATAGAGAATACAATTATGTATAATATATAGCCATACCTTTATCTCAGTTGTTGGATCATCACATTCAGGCAATCCTGCTTCTATGGATACCCAGGCAGCAAAGCAATCTACCTCCTCCTGACCTAAAACTATCGTAGGCATCTGTGTAAGCAAAAATTTGTATTTAATTAGTCTATTTATGCATCACACTAATAGAGTTCTACGTACGCCAGTTTTAAGGTCAACCGTAAACCAATTTGGAATGTAGACTTGTTTGTTCCGCTTCTTTACCTCCTCCTCGTAGTCAACCACACCCAGTTCCTCTTTTTTAATAACACGCAATACATCATAGACCACGACCTGATCCTGTGAGTCTTTTGTTATGATATAGCGCTTGTCATTTAGTACAGTACACTCTTTGATAGCAGCACCGCCCTTAATGCAGGCCAATTCCGTGCCACCTAGCGTCCACTGGGCATCCATGCCGCCAGAGCTGAGCACACAACGATCATACATGGGCAGCTTCCAGCAGCGTATATCAGAATTCCAGGTGGTTGCCCACACGCCAGTTTTGTCTATATTATATCCAAGACTGAGCACGGGTGCCTTCTCCTCGCACACGAGCATCTTATTGCTGGGATTACGCATTTCCGTCACAATGATATTTCGATCCCTGCTGCCCGAGATAATATATTGGAAATTCTCGCTCATTAGCAGCGACCAGACGCCTTCCTTATGCACATGAATCGTCTGTATACAACGCTGTTGGCCTAAATTCCATACTTTGATGGTGCCATCGGAGCTACCAGAGACCACTTGATTGCCATCGGGCGATACAACCAAACAACGCACGTTCTCAGTATGACCGCGTAGCTTCATGCTGCGCATGCACGTTCGTGGATCCCAGATTCTTAATATGTTCTCTGTGGAGCCGCTGACAATAACCGTGCCGGAGGGATTCATGGCCAGGCTGTAGATGGAGTCCTTCGAGCCTGTTAGACTAGAGGTTGTAACGGTATTGTTGCTGGCAGTTAAAGCAGTTAATGTGTTCACATCCCATAAAAATATGGCCTTATCCAAACCAGCGCTGGCCACCTGTTCCCGATCCTTGGCATATGCTAATGCTTGCACATAGTCTCGGTGCGTACGCAAGGTGGACATACAAAAGCCCTTATGTGCATTCCACACCTTAACAGTTGTATCACAGCTGGCACTGATCACTACAAAAAAAGATAAATTATTAGTTTATGCTCGGGTTGTGGGTTGCATTCTTACAATTTCTGCCATTACAGCAGAGCACAATATCGTTGACCCAATCGTTGTGATGCTCCATTGATTGTATATATTTCTCGTTGGCTTCGGTGCGTGTATTCCAGACACGTATTATCGCATCTCGTCCAGCCGAATATAGTTTGCCATTGTTGCTATCCAGTTGCAAAGCATTAACGCCATTCCTATGCTGTTTTTCTTCCGCGTCTCGTATCACAAAGGAAACCTGCCAAGAAGTGAAAATTAATACAAATCTAGCTGAATGTCCCATAATCACATTTAATTTGCCAGTTAAATGAATGATAAGGAATACTCCTTAACCTTTTGCATTGTTAGGGACCCGGTGTTTCTTATTAGGGATATTCGTATTAACTCACCTGCATTTTTTTTCGTGCCTGGCAAGTTTTGTGCGTCAACATGTCTTACACGGCCGTAGCTTCAGCTGTCGTTGTTGCCTGTATTTTGTGTTATCTTCACGTGTTTGTTGTCTCCTGCTGCACATTAAATACGTGCATTAATTTATTTCTTATCCTAGCTGTAAAATAAAAACTCAACACTTTAATATGCTTTTCGGCCAATGCACGATAATTTCTATTACGATGAATTTATATCGATATAATTGAATCAAAATGCAATGGTATAGCACCTACGTGGCAACGCTACGATTCCAAATTTAAACAAACTTATAGCAACTCTTTAAGAAATTATGACTAAATCAACTACTAAAAGGGAAAGTTGCATTTTTTTATTGGGCAATTTTAATATGCATGTAATATATGATTTTCATATGACTGACATCGACTTTGTAAGCGATAGCTTGCCACCATGTTTTTTAAGTACCGGTTTTCAGGTCATTCGCAAAGTATTCTTATTGCCACTCACATTGCATATTTAGTCAAATCATTTTAAGTAAAACGACATAAAAAATTCATATTATAGATTGTTTAATGTAGAATTGACACAGCTTTAAAGAAACAAAGAAAACCGGCACAGTTAATTTTAATTTGCGACATTTGACAACACTGTTCTTTACATAACTGAAGAGAGCAGCAACTTTATACTGCATTTGTACATCGAAAAATTACAAACAATGGCTAGCACACAAAATAAAGACGTCTGCACTATTTGCGAGAAGGTCGGTTTAAAGCCCTTCACCAAAGAAAACGTTTTCAACTATTACATACCATTGCACGGAGTCGTGAGCTATGGAGCGCTCAGCGTCAACGTGATGAATCCGCAGATTGTGCCAAAACTATTGCCCAAAAAGGATTTAACAAATGTTTTCCTAATTTCCGCAATTGTCGGCAGCGCCTTCTACATATACGGTCGGCCACACTTAAAGGATATTAAGAACAACAAACGTGCAGCATACGCCCTGTTAGGCGCCACACTCTTCAGCATGGGTTCGGTGCTCGCCTGGGCGTTGATCAAGTCTGCCTTGCCCAAGGAGAATGCACTGCTGGCAACGATCGCCGGCATCGGCTCTGGTGCTGCCATCGTTAAACTTGGCACCGATTACATTCGCGATCTGGACAAGCTAAAGAAGAACTAGAGGGCAATGACAATGGATATATAATATTTAATATATATCCATATGTATATGGTAAAGGCGATTTATGTTGTCTACTAGTTTTTTTGTAAAGTGCTTGCCCGATATTTAAACGCTCTTAATTTATAATTTGCAAAAATAGTTACGGTCGCAACATCAATAAAAAATTATTAAGTGAAAAACAATAAATGAATACAGTACGTCTTTAAATATTTTCCAGGAATATAATATATAAGCGAAATAAAAGTAAGAAACAGCAAATATAATTTTCTATTTCATTTTAACAAGAGATTTGTATATTTTTTATAATAAATTGGAGTATAGAAATTAGTGTATAAAATTTGGTTTAGCAAAAATAAAACTATAAAATTAATATCAATGTTTAAACAAATTTTTAGTTTTTTTGCAATCTGATTAAAAAAAAAAAATATATATCTTAATATATAATAAAAAATTAATCTTTTAAACCCCAGAAAATGTATATCGAAGAACTTTAAAACTTTCAAAAAAAATTGTAATATTTCGATAGATAGTAAAAGTAAAAAGAATTTCCGAATTATTCAATATCTTCAAAATCTTTTGATTGATAAGACTGATTCGCAGGATAGTAAAATTTGTTTTTTATTTTAAAATTAAATGTACCTTTAATTGCCATCTCTTAACTACTAATAATGCTTAACAATTGAATTGTTTTTAATATATGTATGTGTGTATGAAATCGTCCGATTTCAATCAAGAAATAAGTTTACTTAAGCGCCATTATACTTATTTACAAAGTTGATCTGGGGGTTAAAACGTTCTACAAATTGTCTTAGTGACATTCAAATTGACGACTACTATTTATTGTTAATAATTTTTTTCTTCACGCTTTTTTTTTATAAATTTTTCTTCAATTGTTTTATATTGCAAAAAACATACAAATTAGATGTAAACTTAATTTTAAATATGCATACATACTTTACAAACATACAGTGGTCATTCTTTAGTGTCTTAACTACGATTTCTAATCAATATATATATACATATATATTCAAATATATATGTAAAAAAAATCATCTAAACATCACTGTATATATATATTTATATATATAAGTTTTCCATTCGTTATCAATTAATTAATGAATACATATATATTGCATTTACAAAACACAAAGGTGCGCGGGCCTAGAAAACAAATTGAAGCATTAAATTGGAAGATACGAAGCGATTTTCGACTATTGCATTATAGTGGAAAACAGAAACCACTAAACACTTAACGCTTTCGTTACTCTCTCTTTCTCTGTCGTTTTTCCTAATTGTAACAGAATGCATAACAATTTAATTTGTTGCCAACAATTGAAGGTGAAATTGTTGCACATTCTAGTTATAGTCTCTACTGCACTTTCAGTTGCACGCCGAGTACCTCGCGCAGTTCGTGCAGCTCCTGTGGTCCCTGCATAAGGCGCTTAACGCCGCGTGGCAAGCCGCGACACGATGCCAAATTAATTGAGCTCATGTGCACACAATTCGTGAGTATTTCCTTAACCGCCTCCTCGGATACAGAAGAGCCGCACAGATTCAAGTGGCTGTAATGAGAGAATATAGAATTGTCATTGTCATTACAAAATCTTATATACATTATTAAATGTTATAAAACTTACGCCAATGGCGATTCTTTGCCCTTTTCAGCCAAGGCACGCAGTGCATTATCTATGGGCTGCTGTACATTCGCCCAGGCCAAATCCAGTTCAATGAGACTATGCGCCCACTTTGACGCAATGAGTTCCAGACCCGATCTAGACAATATGCATACATTATTATTATATTATTATAATAGACTCTTCTTCTGATTACCCACCCCATATCACGTGTCACCGAGCAGCCCGAGAGAAATAAATGCTTAATGTCCCAGGCTGGCAAACGTATTAAACTCTCGTGTGTTAGTCGTGTGCAATTGCGTACGTCGAGCAGCTTCAATTTGGAGCTACTCTTCAAGATGCGCTGCAAATGATCATCACTGATGATACGAGATTCATCAGTCAACGCAGCCACTGAAAGCTCCTCGAGGTTGGGAAAACCCGGCGAATCCATCTGCAACGTAAATCAAGTTGACTTAGAAATTGGCTCAGTACAGTGAACACTCGATACATACAATCTCTTGCATGCTGGCTGTACTCGGCGTTATGTGTGAATTGGTAACGCGCAGAACCTTTAGCTTTTGACACCCATGCTGCAGCTTCTCTATATATAGCACGCCGTGCGATGTAGCCTGCGTGGTCACATTTGAGAGATCTAAGAGCTCCAAGTTTGGACAATGCGTCTGCAATTTAATTGATTAGAATGGATGTTATTATAAGTTTACAAAATAAAATTAAACTAAAATCAACTAAGAACTATGGCTAAGACTGCATTCGTAGCATGTTGCTGAGTTGCCTAAGTGCTTCGCGCACTTAGATAACTCATCTAACGAGAACATTCATTTTAGGTCTACAGTATTTGTCATTAACAAAGCTTAGTTCTGTTACGCACCGCTAGAACGCTGACAATATTGGGTATGCCCGCTAGACGATTGTGTGCCAAGTAAAGGTGAGTTAAGCGAGTGCCCATGGTCTGCAACGCATTGCATAGCGAATTGACGCCCACAGCGCTCTTGCTAGCGTTCATCTCGACCTGCAAGACGAATGTAAATGTTAAAAATTCCATATGAAACGTAATATATTGTTCTTTACATTGATTGAGCTCAAGTCTATGCGTTGCAGCTTTTGCATATTATCGACCAGATATGTTAAATGATCCGATGTGAAACCCTTCCAGCCAGATAACGTAATGCCCGTCAGATTGGGACACCCAGTAGACAACTTGACCAGAAAACAATTGATATCCGATATTTTCCAATTGGCTGCAATTCACATAAACAATTTATTAATTGTTTATTACTGAGATAACTCAGAAAAATACTTACAAACATTAAGTTCAGTGCACGCACTGCATCGATTATCCACAAACCATTTTAGTTTGAGCTCCGTCCGATATTTCTCCTTGATCCAGGTGGTCAAGTCCATTGTGCGCCACAGCGAGGGCCTAAGCGAAACCTGTCTCCACAACGAGCAGACACGTCCGAGGCGAAAGAGCGTGGGCAAGCAACCCTCCTTGTCGACAACATGTTCAAAGATCTGCAGGAATCAAAAACAAATATTGTTATTATTTATATTACTTGTCACTTTCCTATGGTCTTACATGAAAGAGCACTTCTTCGGGCAAGTCATGACCCCAGGGACTCTGCTCAACTGGCTCGGCATCTGCTTCTGCGGCTGTCGCATTTGCTATTCGCTTTTGACGCTCGCTGTTATTGCCACTGCCACCGCCGGCCTTCTTTTTGCGTGGTTCGTATTCGCTCTCGTCGCTATCCTGTTGCTTCGGTTTACGTACCCGTTTGCGTGCAGGTTTAGCCGCTGACGCTGCGGATCTCGGGGAAGGTGCTACTGGAGTTGCGATTGCACCTGCAGCTGGCAGTTCTGTCCCGCCAGTAGCTGCATCCGATTTCTTTATGCACAGCTTAATGCCAACTTTATGGTCACTGATTTCGCTTTCGTACATGGGCAGAGCTTTCGGCTTGCGCGCACGTGATGCTCGAGGCGATGTGGTGGCTGACTTGTTTAGTTTCTTATTGAGCGCCGTTACCAGCGGTTTGCCCGACTTTGGTATGGTGCCATTAACTGTGGTTGCCTTTTCGGGTTCCTCAGCTTTTGGTGCTGGCTTATCTGGTTGCTGCTGTAGTTCGGCTTCTGCTATGGGCGACCTCTGACCCTCTGAGGCTGGAGAGCAAGAGGTCGATGTGGCCGTATTCGTTTCATCCGTTTGTGTTTCCGATTTGGGTGGCG
Source organism: Drosophila mulleri (assembly GCA_035047565.1). Classification (NCBI taxonomy): domain Eukaryota; kingdom Metazoa; phylum Arthropoda; class Insecta; order Diptera; family Drosophilidae; genus Drosophila; species Drosophila mulleri. The sequence goes on from JAWNPK010000060.1 coordinate 2,120,130, forward strand.
ATAATATATTCTCTGGTATGGCTGTTGCAGCAGTCGCACCACTCGAAGCTGCTGATGCTGTTGTTGTTGCACTTGTTTCAGCTGCCAGCAGCTGTGGCGGTGTCTGTGAGGGTGTCGACGGTGTTAACGTATTGATATCCACTGTGGTTAATGATGAATTAATAGGCTTCACGCTTAAACATTGCTCGCTTTGTGCCTGCACATTATCCGCATCAGCATCCGCATCCGCATCCATGTCCATGGGTGTTGCATCTGCATCGTTATCTTTGGATTCTTTTATGTCAGACGCTTTCACTTGCTGCTCCTCACTCTTTGCGACATCATTTGTAGCCGTCGACTCCGTGGCGTTATCCGTCGTTTCACTCATTTCAACACGGATTTTCTGAAAATTTAAATTTATAATAGGTAAATACGTGCATCCATTTTTTAGCGGCCGGAAAATCGATGCAAAACAAACTCAACCCATTTTGGCGGTTTTTCCTAATTCTCTATACGTTCTCATTCTTGAGCGCTCTCCCAACTCAACACGCATTCGTTGAATCTCACCTTCAACAACAAATTACATATGTATTTTTTTGTTTTTATTTTTATTCGTTTGTTCGCTTTTAATAAACAAGTTGTGGTAGGATCGCACCGACACAACAGTTACCTGCATAATTTTTCCCCTCAATGTAAAAGCACTTTGCTCACTTTTCATTACACGCTAGACACACTGTTATCGCATAATGATAAAGGAAACTCGTAGAAATTAGCTTCCACACGCATAAATCCCGAAAAACATGTTGATTTTCCACTGACAAGCAAGCGCTGCACTTATATGCCGCGCACTACAATTGCGTGCAGGGTGCAGTAATCGGCATTCAACTCACCACTTGAAGAGAGGTAGGTACACAAATGTATGTTATCTTCGTACACGACTGTTTGGTTCACTTGCACTCACTGCGGTACTATAACAGCGCTCCGGTGTGAACAGTACGGCACTATGTGTTAGTTTGAATTTGTTCGATTCGGAAGAGATTTTTTCGGTTGGCGTTCATGGAATTTTTTATATGTTTTGCTATGAAAACTTAAGCATTTACATTTTTGCCAAGCACTAGAGGCACTGAACACTTATTAATCATGGTACTGACAGCGATTTAAGCATATTAAACATGCCGATTTAACGAAAACTTATTTTAATCAACTGCAACGACGTAGAAACGAGAGCAGCGATGTTGTCGTATCGATACGCGACATCGATAGATTAGTTTACACAAGGCAGTGGGACCAAACTGGATAACGACTAAAATACTAAAAACTCACAAAAACCGCCATTAATCTAAAACTTAATCACTGCATAAATTTAAATGTGTTTACTGTATCTTTAATTTGTTTTACTGTATTTTAATTTTTCACACACACCATCAACAGAGCCAAGCACAAACAAATTGTCGGCAATTACAGATTTGTTTAATATTCGAGATCCAATTTGGCAATCTCGGGTAGAACCGTGAGATCCTGGTGAACCTCCAACCAGCGTTTCGCATGATATGTTGTCTTCTCAAACGAACGTCCAAATTTGTAATTATGGCCAGGCACGTGCCCGGCATAGGTCGGATGCATGCCATGATTGTTATGATAAATGATGAAGTGTCCAACTGGCGGACACTTAATAGCTGGCGTTGCCAAATCCTGGCCACAGCACCAGTTATCGCGTTTCTTTTTGTACATGTAGTCGGAGAAGCTGCACAGGGCATTGTGGGTGAGTACCTTGCTCGGCTCACCGAAACGCGTCATGGCCATCGGAATATGAGCAGCATAGCCATTAATGATGAACTTATCGGCATCATCATCATCCAGAAAGTGGGGAGTAGTGAATTTGCTGTAGCGTAGCTTCTCCGTTGTCGGTGGGCATTTTTCGTCCTTGTTACCCTTGCAGACGCGTGTAACGGGCAATAATGGTGCACGATAGGTCGATTGAGGTAGCTACAAGAGAAGCAGATTTCATATACATATAGATTTCATAAAAGATAAAGAGAAAAATGCTAACCAATCGCTCATTCCATTTGTGCTCGAACAATCCTCTTCCACTCTCCAGTAAATCTCGGTGACGCAATGTGCGCTTCTCGCAACGGTAGAGCTGCATCAGTGTCTCGTGTTGAGCGACGCCCGCTGTGGCGGCGGCTACATAGCGTTTGCCCGTCTGCTTGAACATGTTGGGCACGAAGCCCGCATAACCCGGTATAATGGGATGCTGATACACGGGATCAACAAACTCCTTGCGATCGTGCATAATCTTCAGTTCACTTTGTGTAGGATAATCCTTGTTATCGGGCTTGGCATCAATGGGCGCCAAAATCAGCTCAGGTGCATGATTACTGCAAGGATCGATAAGCAGCGTATGCGTCTGTCTGCCGTACGTCTTGCCCACTCGATCACGGTTTTCAGGACAGTGCCCGGTATAACTGTAAAGAGAATTGGAAGGGACAAGCAATTTCAGCCAGCAGCTCGATACTCGCACACAAACACACATACATAGATATTTTTTAAGCTAATCATTTGTCTTTATAAGGGAAGAGTATACAAAAATACACTAATATGCGCATACACAAGTATACAACAAAGCTCAGCTGAGGTGAAGAGAGAGAGAGAGTACACTTTAGCGTTACTGTAAATGGTAAACAGAGAGCAGCTATCATGCTCGATCGCAGAATTAGGCCTATGGCTCTGAGAGCGAGTGATAGAGCAAGCAGAGCAAATATGAACTTGTGGTGCAACCTGTCGCACAGACGTTTTGTTGCAGTAGTGTGTATTAGATATTTCAGCGATTCATGTGCATGTGCTCTGTGTGGTTAGGGATGATAGTTGTATGTGTGGAACTAGTGGCGATAGTTAATCGCTCTCACCCTGGCACCAAGTGCGGCTCTGGAGTCATGCTGTTGTCCATTTTTCTCAAATAAAATTATTATAACTGCAAATTTGGAAATGAACTTTGTTTACTTAGAGTAATTGAACTATAACATAAACTTTTTTTGTAAAAATACTAATATACAAATTTACATAAATATACATATTGTATATACATATAATGACAACTAAATCAGCTGCTGTGCTGCTTTAAGCTCCGTCAAAGCTGCTCAGACGCCTGCAATGCGCAGCATTTGCTCAACATCCACAATCTTCTCTCGAAGTTTCCCCTTGGCCTTGCCCGCCTCGCATTCGTGTTGGTCAATTCTGAGCCAACCTTCCCAGGTGACAATCCTCTGGTTAGCCACCTCAAAACCAGGTTTGGTTGAAGCCGTGTCGAAAGCATTCGCTGTTATGTCATCGCAGATGGTTTTGGCTACCGCAAAGGCGCCATTCATAGTGGTCAGGATGACGCCCGTGGGTCCAGATCCCAGCCAGCCAGCCACATACAGGCCTGGCTCCACACTGCTCCCTTCGCCTTCTTTCAGCACACGCCCCTGCTCATGGCGCACATGTCCACGTTGAGGATCGAAACTGATGGCTGGATCTGCACAGCTGGACTTGTAACCAATGCTGCGCAAGATAAGATCAGCTGGCAGGCATTCCGTTGCATCCGTAGCCACTGCCGCGTTCTCCTGCAGCTGCGTGACAGCAAATTCCATTTCCTTGGCAGAAATGACTTTCGGTGCTCTCAGGAAGATAGGCAGGAATTGTTTGCCATCTGCAGCTGTCGCACTGCGTTTGCTTTGCTCGGCCAAACTCTTGAGCATTAGTTCGGTTAGACGTCGCCTTGGCCGTTGCAGCTGCTCCACCTGCTCGGCTATGCCTGCAGAGCGAATAGAAGAATTTAACTAGATTTTATATTTATAGTCTTTGTAGCTCATACCTGCAAAATCCGCTGCTCGCCAATTAGTCGTTACATTGGGCAACTTGAGCATTTCGCGCAGCTCTTTTATCGTAAAGGCAGCTTGCAGTGGTCCACGACGACCCACGAGATGCACCCGCTTCACTTGACTTCGCGCCAAAACTTCCAGTGCATATTCCGTGGTATCTGTTTCCTGTGGAGAAAAAAAAAAAAACAAAAAAATATTAGCTAATATGTATAATATGCATATATATATTCCTAATTACCTTCAGTTTCTCTATTGGACTGAGCAGCATACGCGCCACATCGACAGCTACATTGCCCTGTCCCACAATCGTTACATCGCGCCCGCTTAGATCCGGCTGCAGCTGCTCCGCTCCTGGTAAGCCATTGTACCAAGCCACGAATTTGCGTGCGGATATGACGTGTTTCTGCTGCTCGTTCTGTAGCTGCAGTTCACGGTCCTGATCTGCGCCGTAGGTGAGCAGGACAGCGTGGTAGCGTTGCCGCAACTCCTGCAGGCTGACATCCTGGCCAAGGCTAACATTGCCAAAGAAACGTAAACGCGGATTTTCCGCAGTTTTCGTAAACGTATTGATGACGTTCTTGACCTCCGGATGATCGGGCGCAACACCAAAGCTGGAATGTCGATTTGCATAATGGCAATTGTCATTAGTCGATAAGTGTCAGCGTGTTATCCACATGCAACAGCTATTAAATATAAACGCCCTAGTCAGTTGGGCGCACAAAACGCAATTGTCTCTCGATTCTTCAAGATGTGGACGACTCGTGCTTTGATTGTATTCGGTCTAGTAATATTCTTTTGCCAGCTATTACTTGTGGCGGGTGCACCTGGCCCCATATGGAGCTTCGACCAGGTGGGCTGTAAGTAGCAACAAGTGCAGCTCCTCTCTATCTTTATCTCTCCCTCTCACGCACATTTTTTTTTTCTTGCTCAGCCTATTTCAATGGCATCTTTCGCTCAGTGGTTGGACCAATCTTTGGGCTGGACGACAATGCCAAAAGTGGCAATAGCACAAGCAACTAGCTTAAGTCTCCCCGCTTACCGCACCAATCCAAAAGGCACTGGCAGCTTCTCAACGATGTCCACGGTGCAGTCGCTCAGCTGTTTGAGTAAATACTGCGCTGCATAGAAACCGGCTGGACCAGCGCCCACAATACATATCCGTTTTTTTGCCGTCACCTGTTGCACATTTTGTAGCCTAATTGCACTTGTATTTACATTACGACTGTATTTATTTAACGAAATCAAACGCGAATATAACAAATTGCGAGTGAAAGTCATGCTTGTCTTGGGAAAAGCTGCGTAATGGTGAAATCGCTAGAACCAAAACATAGCGCCAGTGTGGCCGTAGTATATGCATGGGATGTGGCAACACTAGCCGCCAGCGGCGAGGCGGCATTTTTAAATGCTAAGCCAAACTTGTTGAAGTTTAATTCAAAGTAACTCTAAACTTGTTTGCAAATTAAACAATTACGGGAAAGTGGTAAAAATATCGCTGATTTACATACAGCGCCAGAGTGAAGATTGCTGTACGGATAAGAAGCATTGGCGGCATTTTTAAATTCCATTGCAATCGCCTCGCAATTATATTAAAACACAATTTAATTATTATATATGTATGTACTTTGCAATTTGTAACGTGCTGGTTAAAGCGAAAATTTTCGGACTTTTAACTTATGTATATTTTGATGCAAGCAATATTTAATCATGGTGCAGGGCTAGCCAACGTTTAGCGTCGACTGTGGAACGTCCAAAGGTGTGGCCCACCTTAAAGATTTCGCCAGGCACATGACCGCCATAATGCGGCAACATGCCTATGATACGAGGATAGATGACACCGTTAGTTATGGCAAAGGAGCGTCCGATACCAGCGCTGCGTATGGGCACCCACTCAATGCTGCGACGAAAATATTTATCATCCTTCGGAGTACACCAACCGCCCGAGGGCAGGAAAAAATCAAAGCCACCTAAAGAATGAGCCACAATTAGCCGCAGCCAAATAAACGTGACAGCAAATACCCACGGCTCGAATATGACATTCTCTATATATCAATAATGAGCTTAGTCTGGTCGACCGCTGAAATAAAACTGAAGGCCAGCAATTTTGTTGTTCGTCCCAAAAGTGTCGAAAGCTGACGGCAAAGGCTACGACTAAACGTTTTATTTATTTGTCATGGCAACGGTCATGCTTATTCGAATTTTGATGTATATATGGTATATCGATGGCTTAAAATTGCGGTATTTTAGCAACAAGTTTTGGCTTCGTCACGAAATGTCATGAAAGGATAAGAAATGTTATTGTTTAATGTGAAACAAACACGCAACACAAACCAAATTTTCTTTAACTTTAAATTTTACAATCTTTTATATATTGTTTACACGCATAATGGCTACATGTATATTGTGTATAAATTGAATTCATTTACAGGCAATTTTTATTTGACGTTATTTATCATTTAAAACAAAACTTTTGCAATTTAATATAAATTCAAAAAGAAAGATTATTGCGATATATATATAGTTATATAACTGTATACACTATATGCATATATCTATGGAGAGTGGGCAATATAGAGAGCTTAGTTGGATTTCTTGGTTTTCTTCTGCTGTTTACTCCTGAGCTTCTCCTGTTTCTTCAGCTCCTTCTCCGTCAACGATTTGTAGAGCTTGAAGCCAAAGAGAGCTGAAAGAAAAGAAATCGAATGATTATTGGATATCTTCAATGTGGCTATATTTCAGGGGCTCAATATTAACCGAAAACCGAGACGATTAGAAATATGACAGCCACCAGTATGGAGGTGTTATAGGCATGAGCGATATACGTATGCTGTTGCAGTCGATGCTCGATTCTCGCTATTGCCTCCTGGATGGAGCCCTTCATCTCACTGACAAACTGATGCCGATCGACATCTGTCAGCGAATCCATTTTGCTTTGCAGTTTCCCAATTTTCTGTATAAGATCCTCAGCGAAGCGACTGTGCGGCCCGGTCTTGGCGACCAGCGACTCTACAGAGCGCTTCAGCTGCTCAATTAGGGGTTCATCATTAGAAGCCATGGCACAAATTCACAACCAAAATTTTGATACGAAAAATACTAATAATAAAATTAAAACTACAAATAGATAGAGAGATAGAAAATAAACGGCATGGCCAACCACGCTGCTCCGATCAAAAAAACCTTTTATGTATGTTGATTTTTGATATATATATTTTTGTTGTTGTAGTTTTTTGTGGTGGATTTCTCTGCCTATCTTATCGAAAATCGAACAGCTATAAAAACCGACATTCTCAGCAATAATAAATACAAGCAATGTTTATTTCTGAGTAGGTTAACAGCGCACACTATCCATTGATATCACCAATACCCTCAAAATGATATACATATATTGTGTTTGTTTTAATGCCCATTCGTAATGGTTATATGGAGCATATTGTTTGTCTGTAACAGGAGGCGTGCCAAGTAACATATAGAGTAGCGAAAACTAAAACAGCACCAACAAAATTCACTCTTTGGTTTAATAATTTTTGAATTATACGCAGGATCAGATGCTAGCTTATGCTATCTAGTACCGAAGTTGATCAAGAACAAATGCTTAATTTGTGAATGAATGCTTCAAGGGATATGTATATGGGAAATACGAGAAGAATTCAGGTTAATGCCTAGGCAAGCATACCCGACTCTCATTTCTTTTGCTCAGTTGGAGTTTTCACAATGCGAGGTAGTATTCTCAGCTTACCAAAGACCAGTAAGATGAGCGCTAGCATCACAAAGAATATTAGATACTCTTTTGAGCTGTGGCCCGGCTGTCCGTATTTCAATAAATCATCTGGCGACGCTGGCTTCGGATTGAATATGCTCTCGCGCAGCTCGGCCCGTTCATCGTCTGTGATGCCTTCCATGGACTCGACCATTTTCCATATCTCATCAGCGGTGGGCATTTGGAAGCCAGCCGAACCAGGACCTGAGCCCGGAGGCAAGGCGAAGCCCTCATCACCGCCAGCTGCTGCGGCAGCGGCCACATCTTCGGCAAATGCGCGCTGATTCAATGGATCTTCGGCCATTGCTTACGGTTTGTATTGATTTAACTTGGGCTTTTGACTTTGACTTTGGCTTTTAAGTTAACTTTAAGTTATGTGTGGGGCTGCTGGCTTAACGATTTATGGCGTCTGCAAGTTAAAATTTCTTGAGTGCAACAAAACAATGTATTATTTAGCTATAGACTAACTAGCACATAACTGAATAACTATTTTAATAGCATGCAGCAGCTTTGTATTTAATTTCAATTTGTTTCTATTAACTATTTAGCGTATGTTTAAGTTAAATAAAATTCAATGATTTATGTTGAGTAAAAAAATAATTCAACGTGGCAAAGAATTTCGCTCACAGCTAAATGCGCGCGCTCATTTTCTCGCTTATGGCACTTAGGTCGCCAACCATCAACAGCAGTCGTGGCCGAGTGGTTAAGGCGTCTGACTCGAAATCAGATTCCCTCTGGGAGCGTAGGTTCGAATCCTACCGGCTGCGAGTTGGATAACTTTTTTTTTTTAATTATATATATATATTTTTTTTAATATCTAATTAAATTATTAAAATGATTATTCACTTGCTATAGCAAACTAACTCACTATTTTTAATTAATTGTGTTCTCTTTATATGTTTAAAGCGACGCGACTAACGCTCGGCAGCGTTGACTTGAGCAAACTGAACGTTAAGTGGCAAATCTAATATATAAATTGGAAAAATAAAAACTTATTCGTAATCAGGTGTGCTTATATTTCATTCTATATGATATATACGTGCGGACAGGTAGTTGTTGCTGCGCTTTGTATTGGCCATTGCTTTTCTGCTCTTTTTGCTTAAGCGTCAGCATATTTTTTTACAGGTAGTTCGAACTCAAGTCAATAAGTAAATAAAATAATATGAGATAATATGGACTTATCAGCTGGAAGCTTTTATATAGAGGGTGTATAGGCTATTGGCATGCATAATCTTATAACAAGTGCTAGCTAATTAGAGATGAAGATACAAATGGAAATTCTAACTCGAATCTCGGCACGTGTTTAGCTCCCCCATTAATATTTTCTCTGTGACCTCCCAAACAATGCGTAATGGCTTGTTGCTCTTATCGCTGCTAGCTTATCATTTTCAATTTTGAGCTGCAAAACTTTTGTATACGTCCTCAAAAATATATTTAAAAGAAAAAGATAGGAACATATGCTAAGTACACGTATACAAAAAGAAAGGAAAAAAATTGTAAGAGCTTTGACAGATACTAAAAACCACATACATATGTACATATGTATGTATATTCCAATCAGCATGAAGATAACGGCATTTCCAATCAGCTTAGCAGTGTCGAAAACAAAGGCAAACACAATGGAAGAGGGGTGTGGGGCGGTGGGGCGAAGTCGTTCAATTCTAGTTAGATTTAGAGTGGTGAAAGTTGTCTTGCGTTTGACCCACATAGCAGTAGTGCGTCTTTCATAATGGTATGTATAGCGGATGCGGGGTGTATGGTGGGATGTACAGTTTATTTTTATTGCATGCATGACGCAACAAAACGCATCCCTATGTTATGATCCATTAACTAAACCAACTCACCTGCTAATCCAAAAACAACAACGGCCGGCACATAGAATGCAAGATTTGGTATGGATTGCTGGAACGGTGAGCCGGCATCGGTTAAATCGACCATTGTGTGTAAATTAAAAAGAAATTATATTTTTCGGTTCACTGGGTAAGTAATGCTGCTTGGCAGGCTGTTTCTATTGTGGCGTCTGTCACAGTTAAAGTTTATCTCAGAAATTGCCGAAACTCGACTCAGATGAAAATAATTTAACCGGCGTTGCCATCTAACTGAAAAACAACAAGGCTGCCACGCAACGCAAGCTTGTCTAGTCGCAGTGCCGTTAACGTCACGTAAAACTTTTTACGCTACCTCACACTGGTTTTGTCACAGCTGTTTATTGGCGTGCGAGAAGCAACTACAATTTTGCTAGAAAATTAAAAATTTTCAAAAAATCTAACCAAAATGAAGGTTATCTACAATTCGCTGTTTAAACGTACATCCACATACGCTGTGGCCATCATGGCATCGGCCTTCTTCTTTGAACGCGCCATCGATGTCACTTCGAACTTGATCTTCGACAGCATCAACAAAGGCGTAAGTTTTTTTTTGTTGCTTATGTAATAAATTTGTGCACATGAAAAGTTATTTTTCCTGTTACAGAAACAATGGAAGGACATCAAGGGCAAGTACGAATAGACCAGCGGTGGACTGCGGCTAGTTTTAAAGAAAACAATGATGTTGGTTCATTGTAATTAGCATAATTCAACGTTTATTATAAACGAAACGACATCCGAAACAATTTTGTTGTTTTTATTTCTTTACTGCTGTTTGTGTCGATATTTGTTGCTCCGTTACCTCCCAGGGTTTCTCATGCCTAAACGCATCCCAGGGATGTGTAAGTGGGAGTCTGGTGGGTTCCTGGAAGCTGACTCCGTTTTCCTGCACAGCTTTCAGCAGCTTCTCCAGTTTGCTGCCGGGAACAGCGGGCACGTTGCACGTCATCTCAGTAATGCCGGCTTGCAGGCAGCGTTGGGCGAGCACACGGCCCAGATTGACAAATGCAGGTGTATCATTTGTTTTGTACAATTGCTGCTTGATGGCCCACTCCGAGGTGCTGGCACTGAGAATTGTGCCATTCTCGAAATGCTTCACATCGGCACTAACATAGCGACCGCTGGTGTTGATCTCTAGTGTGTGCCAATAGGAACGGCCAGGCTTTTCCAGATGATAGCCGGTTGGCTTATAGCCTATGCGTAATCTCTCCAGATTACGAGGATTTCGGTTGACCACGTAGTTGCTATCGGTTGACGGCGTGGTCAATTCCTTAATCTTGTGCCGCACACGGGCTGAGGTGAGAGGACGAGCACTGCGTGACATGTTAAGGTTGTTTATAAAAATTAATATGTTTTTAATTCACTTAATGTAAAATGAATAAATTCTCTCCGATTGCGACTCGATATTTTTAAGAGTATTTTTTTGAAGGAAGCTGGCAGCACTGTCTTATGTAATAGCTCGCCGTGAATGGCAAAAACGCTCAGCTGTTTCGGCCTTGTTTACATAGAAAATTTTCAATTTATATCTTTTTCCATTTTGGCCCCATACATAATACACTCTATTGCTTTCTTGGCAACTGCGATTCACCCAGACATGCGCGCTACAGCGAAAGTGCGCGTTAGGCACAAGAATCTATTGCACGGGCCTGAATGCGCTAACCTTGGCCAACCGAAATTCAACCTGGACGTTGTCAGTTGCTGTGCAATCTCCTCCCCGCATTAACGAATTGGCCGTGTGTGTGGTGCCGCTAATGATAAATAACGCTTATGTAAAAACACGGGTAGAATATACAAGAAATTAGCCAATCCACGGATATAAATCTTCATACAACAACAAACGCATATCAAAAACAAATTGACTGTTCACCATGCTGATGGCAATTTATGCAAGTTTAAGGCGAATTCGGCCAGATCACGTGAATTTGACTGCCACGCGTTGTCTGTGGCAATGCCATAGACAAGAAAAGTACCTGCCGCGGATCATCTATGGCCGACATGCGTACATATTGTCCGTGCGGGTAAGAATCAAATCAGAATATTCAAATTTGTTAAGTACAATCAATTTAGTTCAGCTTAATTGATTTTTTGTATATGTGTGCATATATGCACATATGTATGTATATAAATGGCACGCGTGTTGATATTCACCACAGCACAGTTGGCAATGCGACCTATAGGTCACGGATGTTACGCAAAGGCGCGCAATTCAAATAGCAATTTGCGATGTATTCAATTTAACTGATTAAGACCTACTAAATGTTATAGTCAATGAGTTGTGTGTTTGTTAATCGATGGTTACTTTATGTGTTTATATATTTATATGTAGGAGCATATATATTAATTGTATATATTAATCATGCTTATTGGCTGTTTATATTCCACAGAACAGAATTGTTTACTAGACTAGGGCTGCAACGCATTCGCGCGCAATTTGAATAGGTTTGCTGTTATCTCTCGGTGCATGGCAAGTGCAAATCTGTGTGTGAAAACGTGCTTTCGCAACAACTGATAAATATTTACTGATTAAAATGTGCTGCATTACCACTTGACTATTGCCCATGCACTCTCTCTCTCTCTCTCTCTGACGGCACTCTCTGTCCCTCTATCTCTCCCTCTTTGTTTGCTTGTGGCGCCCTTGTGCGCATCTAATCGTGCACATTTGAACTTGACAAATTGTCAGTTACGGTTTAAAGCTGCCCGCGCGTAGTTGTGTCCGTCCAAAACAAAATATTCTTTGAAAACAAGAAATTGTATAAATTTTAATTGAATATATAGAGATATATTTTAAATTAATTGAAGACGCCTTCAATTAAGGGTATTCAATGTTTTGATTGGACTTTAATTGCCCACAGTGAAACTTGCCCCTTAGTGCCCAGGTGAATGTCAATGAAATATGAAATGTAATACACACACACTTTCGTCCCCAAAATTATATGTAGTCTCGTTTTTATATATTTTTTTATTTTTTGTATAAATGTAAATTGTACTACTAAATATTGCCCGTCTTCGAGTAAGGGAAAAGACAAAAGAGTTGAATGTTTGATTTCAGCTACGCTAGCCGTTGCAGCTGTGCGTTGAGCGTGCTTCTACTGTACTTTGTTTTGCTGTAGGCTGCGTAAATTACGTTTCTTTGTTTTTGTTGTTCGCGCTCTATATCTCTCTCGCTCTCTCAGTCTATCTGTCTTTTGCTGCAGCTTCTTTGGTTTATAGTACACAGTGTTTTAGTCTGACATACGCAACTCGGATTGTGACTGAACAGAAACATACATATACATATATATATATATGTATAATTTTTTACGTATCTTAAAACTGAAAATGTAGCTGAGAGAGAAGTAGTCTTTGACCCGACATAAAGAACATTTTTATAGAATGAGACTGACTGAGACACACCTGCCTCATGGCTGTCAGTTAGTTTGATAGCTTGATCGCCATGTTAAACAATGTTACCATCAATTCGCAGCCGTTTGTGCAGGCCCCCGAGGCGCGTCCCTTGCCCGATGATAGATCATTGCCGGGACTGCAGCAGCAGCAGCAGCCGCCGCATAAAGAGCCGGAGCAGCAGCAGCAGCAGGAGGAGGAACAGAAGAAGAAGCAGCAGCAGCACCAGCAGACACAGACGCAGTCAGAGGCACAGCAAAAGAACTCCACACAGCAGACAAGCACACTGCAGGTAACTTTATCGACTGACAGCATTAGGCAGGCGGCGGACAGGGAGCTTAAGCCACAGGACGGTCGTACGCCGGACCGGGAGCCCCCGAATATGTCGAATATGTCATCCGGTGTCGAGATACCATATCCCATCGATTGGATATTTCCACGGCTGCGCAATCCATCTAGGCTCTGGCTCATCACCAGCCAATTGGTGGTCACCATCGTTGGCATCATCAGCAAGATTGTTCTGGGTGAGTGAGAATATATCTACATACATATATAGAGTTTGTATATATCTTGATAAATTTACTCGATTTTCATTTTCCATCCTGTAGGAAAATGTTTTGTGGACTGAAAACAAATTTCGTTTTTAGTTGCATTTCTGCAATTTTGCACTATTTTCTTTGTTTCTCTTTCTACGCTTTTCTACACCATCTCTTATAGATTTACAAATCTTATATATAATCTATATATACCGTATTATCTATTTATATTTGCTTGATTTTGTTTTCGTTTTGTTTTGGGCCATCACGGCCAAGAGCTTGCCTCCATTTGTTTCCTGTTTGCATATTAATTAAAATTTGCTGCTGCAGCTACGATATAGCACTTGTCTAATAGTGCACGCTTGACTAGGCAAGAAGTACATAGCTTACATGCTTAGGGCATGCTCGACTAGCTCCTTCACTGCAATTAGCTAGGTGTTGGAGCATGATCCACTTTAACATCGCAAAAGAGATTAAGCTTGACTTAAATATAGTTTTAAAGTTTCTCTCTTCCTCTTTCAACTATTTTTAAGCTAACTGTTTTGTGATGAGCTATAATCATGACTTAACTAGAATTTCTTAGGATATACTGCGTATATACATACATACCTCCTAATACTATCTCTCTCTCTCTCTCTCTCTTCCCGCACAGTTCTGATGAATAATACTCAAGTGTACAACAAGGAGCGTCTGATGAAGGCAGTTGCCAAGCGACCAAAGGGCATACCCTTGGTAACTGTGTCCAACCACTACTCCTGCTTTGATGATCCCGGTATTTGGGGCATGCTGCCCATGCGCTATGTCTGCAACACGCTTCGCATTCGCTGGTCAATGGCAGCGCACGATATTTGCTTTACTAAAAAGATTCACGCCATGTTCTTTATGTACGGTGAGTGGAGGCTATAAAAGGATACATATATAAGGTACTATAAATGCATAATTATTATAGGTAAATGCATACCTGTGGTGCGTGGCAATGGTGTCTACCAGGAGGCCATCAATCTGTGCATCGAAAAGTGCGCTTTGGGGCAATGGGTGCACGTCTTTCCCGAGGGCAAGGTGAACATGACCAAGGAGGAGATGCGTCTCAAGTGGGGTGTCGGCCGCATTATCTATGAGTCGCCGCGCATACCCATTATTGTGCCCATGTGGCACGAGGGCATGGACAGCGTGCTGCCCAATGTGGAGCCCTACAAGCTGCAATGGGGCAAGAAGGTCACCGTCAACATTGGCGAGCCGCTCGACTTGAATGATTTCGTGCAGGGACTCAAGGATACGCGAGTCCCGGAGCCAGTGGCCCGCAAACTCATCACGGACAAAATACAAGATGCCTTCAGGGTATTTGTCTTTAGCACCCATTCGCAATTAATTCATTTATTTAATGTCTATTTCCTTTGCAGGATCTGCGTAACGAAACGGAGAGATTACATGGAGAGCGCGCTTAGCTCGGGATAGTCATGCTGTAGCAAAAAGAACTCAATGAAAGCTTATTATTTATTTGAATAGTATTAAGCCAAAAATGAAGCCTCCATAGAATATTATACATACATACATATATGTATATATATTGTAATTACTAATTTTCTATTAGTATATACGAGGCTTATGCTGCCAGTGTGCGAAATTAACAAATTAAGCAATCAGAACAACAAATACTATTGTGTGAACGTTTACTTTAAGTAAAAGAGTGTGTATTAAAAAGTAGTCTAAAAATAGCCAGCAAATTAAATGGCGCTGCATTTTCTGGTTTGTTTAGTATCTAAATATGATGGCAACGCCAATAAATGCACGGTCTAACAGCACTATTGTGAATGTTTACTCTAAGTAAAAAAGTTTCTACTTAAAAATTTCCTAAATTTAAAAAGCAAATTGTTTAGTATTTACTTCCAAAACCTGGCAACGCCAAATATATTATTAAATTCATAATGACAAAAGCAGATTTTATTTTTTAAAATTGGGTAATATAAAGAAAGACGCTGTCAATTAGAAAACCAAAATCTTCAAAATTTTACACGAATTCTCGGCTCAAATTGTAAAATGCAGCAGCAACTTCATTATTTTATAAAGTTGGCAACGCTATTAAACACTAATCATCTGTTAAATGCACCGTTAAACGTCGTGTAAAAATGTAAGAACATAATTTTATTGCAAATAAATATAAAACCTATTAAAAACCTAATTGTTAGGTCCGTTTTAAAGAGAGAGAATGCACTGGTGCTAACCACACCAAAACGCATTGAGCTGCTCAAAGACGGTCCGCCAGCTGCAGTAAGGTCCAACAGGTGTCAAATTTTGGGCCGAGGAGCCTATGGCACGGTCTTCAAGGCTATATATAGAGGTATGTATTTCCCGGAATTCTACTGTTTTCTGTCATTTGAATTGTATTATATTGCTAGAGCATGCTGTTGCCTTAAAAATCATTAAAACCGGCGCCGTATCCACTTTGCAAAATGAGGCGCACATTTTGAACTGGAAGCACAAAAACATTGTGCGTTTAATTAAGCTGGAATCGACGCCCGAGTTTGGTTTGCTCATCATGGAGCGACCCAGTGGGTTGTGTCTCCAGCGTGTGCTAGATACGCTTGCGTTGCCGCTGCTGCACAGAGTGTTGTAAGCTGTGACGGATCATCTTCATATATACATATATCTAGATCTTATGGTAATGTGTATTCTTGCAGCATAACCCTGGATATTCTCGCTGCGCTGCGATACTGTCATTGCCAGCAAGTGTTGCATCTGGATGTGAAGCCTCCAAATGTGTTGGTTGCCCTGGGCAACAAGCAGACAGGATTTGGTAGACTGGAGCAGTACAAGCGTCGCTACATCTGCAAGCTGTGTGATTTTGGCAGCTCCATTCGCTTGGGCGATGAGCACAGCAGTGTCAAGGGCACATTGCGCTATATGTCGCCGGAAGCGTTGCGTTCGTTGCCCCTGAGCAGCGCCACGGATATTTACTCCTTGGGCATTACCATGTGGCAGTTGCAGTCGCGTCGCTTGCCCTTCCATACGCTCAACTGCAATGAATCCATTGCGTATCAGGTGGTGAAGCACGATCTGCGACCCGATAACTACGCGCTGCTGGAGTCGCTTAAGATGGGCAATGAGCCGTTGCCCCTGAATGGCTGTTACTGTGCAACGGACTGGCCAGGCAGCTCTGTGGAGCTCATCTGCAGTTATATAGGTCGGATTAGGCCCCAAGTGGATGTGCTCCTCTCCACGGATGTGTACAAAAAGGTGCGTCGTAATCTGAACTTTGAAGCCAACCACGGCCGAGTCCATAAGCGACACAAGCAGCGCAAGCAGCCACGACTAGCGTACTATTTCGATGAGCCATCATGCGATCAGATGTCTAGGTCTATGGAGGGCACTTATAGCGAGCTATATAGAAGCTGTTGGCTGAGCCAACCCGAGCTGCGTCTAAACGCTCTCCAGCTACAAAAACGCCTGGAACTGATCCTAAAAAAGTGTGTATCTACCTAATATTTATAAGTCTGCGAGAATTTTAGTTTATAATAAGTTAATTGTAATTTTTATGTTTTCTTGTAATATTTCTTTTATGCCTAACTCTTATTTACCTAAAATATATTTTTAATTCTTTTATTTCATATTGATGTATAGTTTATTGTCTTTTATGCAATTGAAACACATTTTAGCATTGGTTTAATAATTTATATTTCATAACTTTTTTTGTTTATTGTTTACATTTTGTACTTGCTACGCTAAGAAAATACATTTATAATGTTTTATACGAGCTTAAATTTATAATTTCTCAATTTTGTTTTCCGTCGAGCGTAGTGCGTTTGCTATAGGTTATATATACTATATACTATATATATATATATATATATATATATATATATATATATATATATATATATATAAAGTACTTAGGATGTGATTGCAAAGACCGAACCAGAGTTCGGTTGCTACTTAAAGAGACTAACTAGAGAGTAGAAGAAGAGCTGTATGCCTATATATATATATATATGTATCTATATACACTTTATTGTAATCGCTCGGAAACCATATATACCATATACGGTATATATCTATCTACTGTATCTATATTTATATATATATATATATATATATAAATATATATGTATGCCTTTTTGTTTGTTGCTTTCTGTTTTTCACCCAAATTTTTAGCGACTGTTTCATAACTGTTCTACAAATCTATATGTTTATATATATATAGTACACTCGATTTTGTGCGGAAGACTACATTTTACATATATATATTCTATTTGTTATTATATATTTATAGTTCTGTTTGCTGATAGTTAATAGTTTTATTAGTTTTTGTTGACACTTTGCTCAGATGCTGAGCAAAGCTTTGGCTAGTCCAATAGAAATCATGCAAATATAAATATATATATATATATTGTATACAGATTATACAGCTTATAAAGTTTATATATATACTAAAGAGTTCATCCTCTTTCGATTAGTTTGGAAATGCGATTTGGGAACTTGTAACTGCGATCGCTGCTCTACAAAACTGTATAGAGCACGTCGAGCCTTGTATCGATTGTAGTAAACATTATCCAAAAGACTCTTAAATATATATATATATGTATATATAGGTGTGTGTATATATAATATAAATATGTTGTGTTCGTGCATGCACGCCCTCTCCTGCTGCTTCTGCTCTCTTCTATCGTTTAGTTAGTTTGAATATATATCACAATTTAGTCTTTTAAATCTTTAAATCTACGGCGAACGCCCGATGGCTGTTCGCTCTGTCGCTATCAATTTATAGAATTCTGTTTGAGATTATGCTTAGAGGGGGGATTGGGGCGTCTCTTAGCTGGCATAGGAACGACGCACGGGTACAGGTGGAGGAATTTTGGATTTACGCTGCTGTTGTGGCTGCTTCGCCTGCTGTTTCTGCTGCTGCTGCTGCGTCAGCTTCTGCGTCTGCTTTGGCGGCGAGGGCGACGAGGGCGTTGACGAGGAGCAGGATGAGCTTGTGGAGGATGTGGTTGATGTCGTGTGTATGCATGTGGGTATACGTGTGGGCGGCGCCTTTTGCTGACAGTTCTTTGGCTGCTCCGTGGTTGTCTTTGTTGCTTCCTGCAAAGATTTCACTATATGAACTCATATTCCATGATTGGGGCAATGAAGCACCTACCTTTTTGGCTGATCCGGCAACTGGTGAGGTGACACGCTTCCAGCCATTGCTGCGCCGCCAGGAGTTGCCAGTTGGGCTCGGAGCGTGGCGCTGCAGCAGGCGCTCCTTTAACTTGGATACCATTGCTGGCGATGGGGGCGCCTCCTTGGCCATTTTGGCCATCATCGCGCAGCTGATGCTGTCGCTGCGCACCACGCTGGACTCGAGCTCACGGCGCTGATTGTGACGCAATATGCAGCTGGGCTCCTGCTCCTCTAGCACCGACTTGGACTTGACCAGCACGTGGGGTGGGCGCCTCAGCTCTGTCTTAATGATTTGTGCAATGCACTGCTGTTCGTTGAGAGCAGGAGACGAATTCTTCACCAGGGGCACATCCTCGATCTCGATGTCGCTCACACGTCTTCGGCATTCCTCAATTACAGCGTAGTCATGTTCCTCCTCTTCCTCTTCCGCCTCCGCCTCCGCCGCCGCTTCCGGTTGTTGCTGCGGCGGAGGTGCCACGGAGTGCTCATCGGTTTCGCTAGAGGAGCAGCTGGTCAGTTGGGCCCGTCCCGCCTCGCTGGGCGTCGGACTGACTCGCTGCTTGATCTGACTCTCCGACATGCTCGAGTCCTGCTCGTCCTCCTCATCCTCATCGTCCTCATCATCAGTCTCGCCCTCCAGATAAGAGAAGAGGCTGCGCGAGGAGTTGGGGCGTATGTTGACGAGCTTATAGAAATCGTTGGTAAAGTCCGTGCAGGCAACCTCCTCATCCTCCGAGTAGACAAGCTGCAGTGGACAGAGAATAAGTTAAGGGTTAGGCTGAAAGTGAACTCAAGGCTCAACTGACCTTCTGCTGCAGCAGCTGGGCAATGCCATCGGCGACAGAGTCGTCCGTCTCCACGGTCGTCGAATTGATGAAGTCGCTCGAGGGCCAGAGCCAGTCGTGCTCCCGCTTGCGCCGCTGCAGCTGCAGCTGTTGCCGATCGCGCTCATCGTCGAAGGTTATCACAGCCAGCTCCTCCTGCGACATGCTCCAGTCTTCCATTTCGGTTGAGCAGGGCTCGGCAGGCAGCAGCCACTGCTCCGGCTCCTCGGGCAGGCCTTCCAGGTGCCCATTCGACGGCTGCGGCTGTCCGCTGCTCATCGTGCAGTAGCCCTCGTCACGCCCCTTCACCGGGCTCGCCGACAGCGCTGCATTCTGCGCCTCCAGATCGCGCACGCGACTCTTCAGCATGCTCACCTCCTCCCTCAGATTATCCTCGGCCACAATGGCGTCCACCACCTTGCGCATCACATCGTCCAGGCAGTGCTCGTACTGTCGTATTCGTGTGAGCAACGCTCGATTCTCCTGCTGCATCGTATGCAGTAGACTCTCCTGCCGTGCAAAGCGTGTCTACGGGGAGAGGAAAAGAGAGGCGAAGGCCTATTAGATACGAACAACTTGCGGTAGAGCAGTAAGCGTTATTTAGTTCAGGCTCAACTTTTGAGTTTTCTCAAATGAAATCACATTTTCCTCTTGATGGTACTTAAATCTTTGCTAAACGGAAGGAATGCCTTGACCTTGGTCGAATCAGTATTAAATTTCATTGATAAAACTTGGCTCACCTATAAAACTTAGCTTATCAGTGATGCGTTACACATTTTGATCCGCCCTAAGACAGACTCTCGACAATTATAATCGAGGTTAGAGCCTTGTCTAAACTAATTTCAATTTATAGTTCAATTTAGATCAAGGTTCGTTTTATTTACAGGGCTGTTTACGTGTTTCCAGTTCGATTTTATAGCACAATTAAAATGGTAGCTCCTAGTCGCACATCTCGAGTAGAGATCTACCCCCACTCCTGGTGGCACTTGCATTGACGAGGGTCGCCCATTGCCGGCGATTGATCGGGGCAGCACTCCGGCTGACAGTCAGCTCAAAAGTGCTAAATGAACGACTTACATGCAATCAAACAGACCCACAAAGAGACCCCGAGGGCCCCGCCCATTTTGGTTTGACCAGGTCTTGTTAACTGCCTCGAAGGTCACTGCAACTCGTCGATTCGAGAGTTCGTGAGTGTGAAAAACCTTGGGCTTCATTAGAGTCGCTTTAACAAAAGAAAACCAAATTTACTCGACTTGAAGCTTAGCCAATGTCAGTTAACACCGAATGCGCAGAGAAACAATTTCGTATAAAATCTTAACAGCCACCCACTGCGAGGGCGAGGGGCTGGGGCTGGGCGCCTCGCGCCTGTTGGGCAATGAAAAGACGCCGCAGTGGAGCGCAGTGAAGCGTCTCTAATGCAAACGCTCAATCAATTTCCTAAAATGAACAAAATTTAAGCAAAAGACGCAGAAGTTAAGGAAATAAAGCCAGTGAGTGTACGACAGCAAGAGGAGGAGAGCAAGAGAAAGAGAGAGGGAGAGAAGGAAGTAACAGACACAGACGTTACCCAATAAATCGATAGGAGTTTTTATAGAAATGTACCTATACTTTGATACTTCAAGCAGACCTTCTGAAATTCTTCACAAACTAGAAACGATATTTGACCATTCAGATATTCTGGCGGAAAATGACACTTATCGATAAAAATCGATATTTTTGTACGTTCAATGGGAACTTCTTCAAAAAACTTAAGACGAAAAATTGTGCTGCTACAGCTAGAACTGAAAAGCAACCGATAATAATTGAAATTTATGGATTTAATACAAAATTTAACAAATATCAACATTTGAAAGTATATGCTATAGATATATACATACTTAATAAAGTAGAGACCATAATCTGTCGCGAAATACTTCCCTTAGTCATTTCTGTTCAACTTTACAGGGTATTCGAAAACAATATGTCTGGCAAAAAACAATTTCAGCGCGTAGTCTCAGTTTTCTCAACTTCGCAGCCTCGGCCCAGATAAGCGACAATTTGTATGCACGAAATGGTAGCGAGGGGAGACATTGTTCTTAAAAATGAATTTATGCGTTTATTTATGACTTCGTTGCGACTTCGTCTACGTCTTCGATAGCAACTGGCCGTCTTGGCAGACAGACAGTCGGCTTGAAGCCCCCTCCTAAGAAAACTCCACAACCGCCCCAGCCTCGCAGCTCGAACTTAAAAGAAAAGAGAGAAAAAAGCGGAGCAAAGAAAACTGAAAAGAAAAACTCTTTGCCCGCAGAGTGCAAATTGTATTTTCCACATGCTGCGCATTACGCGTGGGTGGCTCAAACAGTTTGCTGATTGTTATAACAGAGAAACATTATACATATAAGGAAAATATGTTTCAGAAGTCTTGCTTAAATTGTATCTTGGAAAATTTGTATAAAAATTTGGTTAAAAACATATATGAACGAGGGCAGCTTAATAAGTAAGCAAATAGTACTCGACTTGGCATTTGATAAGCAATTTATTTGAATATAAAAATTTATTTATTTATTTTTTTATTTTTTGTTTTTAAAGTTTTAGTCGAGTCTTCATAACTTTCATGCCAGCCCTCGCAGATGTTGCTACAGTGCATAAAGCACAACATTAGCAATCGCAATAACCAACCCTACCTCCCCCCAATCGAGATGTACATATGTATGTATGTATGTATGCGTATATATGGGGTACATACCTGCAGGGCCTTGTGATCCCGACATGTTTGCAGTTGTTTGCGTTCTTTGGATTTCATAATGCGATTCATGCTGCAAGCGGAAGTGTTGTTGTTGGTGTGAAAGAGACAGCGTATGGAGAAGCGGGCAAGCAAATGTGTAGAAAAAGAGACAGAAAACGAAAACAAAACAGAAAAGACATAAATAAATAAATGTTGTATGAAATGCTAGAAAAATAACAAGTTGCAAGTGTGTGTGCGTGTGTGTGTGTGTGTTTATGTATATGTATACGTGTGTCTATGCTTATGTATGTGTG
The DNA here is from genome assembly GCA_035047565.1 of Drosophila mulleri. NCBI lineage: Eukaryota > Metazoa > Arthropoda > Insecta > Diptera > Drosophilidae > Drosophila > Drosophila mulleri. The sequence goes on from JAWNPK010000060.1 coordinate 2,142,504, forward strand.
AAAATCAAAGTTGAGCGCGAATTGAAAATTGGCGTAATTAGCTTTTGAGCCGGAATACAAAACAAGAACGAAGGGACGGACATTGGCGCGGACGGAGGGACGGATGGACTGTTGCTGTTGCTGCTGCTGTTTTTGCTGCTGCTGCTGCTGCTGCGACTGTGGCTGTGGTTGACTGATTGATGGCCGCGTCTAGGCATAGGCATGTTTCTAATGGCCAAGACCCAGGCCCTGCTGACTGCAAATAAATGCTTCCTGATTGCCAAGCTGCTCCAACTGCTGCTGCCCCCATTCCACCACCCCTCGCCTCTTGCTGCTTGGCCAAGCCATTCGCTTTGCTTGAGTTGGCTCAGTAATTTGGAAAATTGCATTCAGTGCCGTTAACTTTGGCCAAGTCTACGAGTTACCCATAGCGCCCTCTCTCTCTCTCTCTTGATGCGTAAGTCGTTGAAGGCGTTCTTGGTCACGAATTTGGTATGAAATATATTTAACGTCTGCTCCGGCTGCTTGGCCAGCGCTAGGCGCAAAGAAACTCTTTCAAAAATTGCATAATTATGTAGCGGAAAATCCACAAAGAACATGGCCAAAGTAAACCCCTTTCCACACACACTTGCCCAGTGCTGTCCCTGGCCAGCATTTGAATTATAATTTCGTTTTTCGCTCCACCCAAAATAGAATGCATAAAACATTTCGGGCCACTCTCCTTTCTGGCAGCGCTCGTAAATATTTACGTATAATATTTACATAATTCTCTCAAATATATTATTTGTCCATGCTGGCAGTTTTCCTAAGTAATTGTTAACCTAGTCCGCAGCAGTTGTGGAACCTGAATTTGTAGCAAATATACTATTTGTATAAATCTAAAATCTGATGTGGTTTTATAGAATCTTGTTGGGTATTTATGTATATTTATATAATATATTCTGTGTCTATTCTAGTTCTATCATTTATCATATTACTTCCTTTTCCTTATCTTTTGTTATATGTTCCATAAATATTTTCTTGTGATATTTAGCATTTCTATAATCCAGCATATATATAAATATATTATATATTTCAGCCTCTGCCTTAGCTCTGCTGCTCTCAATCTCTCATATTTTGTAGTCTGGTGTTATTCAACTATCAACCAACTGTTGCTAATCTTCAGCTTTATTGAACTATATTCAAGAGCTAAAAACCTCTGATAAACCCCATAGATAAGCAATTCGAGTGCTAGGCTGAACAATTACAAGACACTTGACTGTTTCAGAAATACTTAACCTACATTCCACTTGAACTGCCCTGCAGTACAACGATTGTGTATTAAGTGAACATGGGGAGCAAGGAAACCAAAGAAGTCTATTTAGAGCTTGGTGTAATAGAACTTGAGGGATAAATAAGTGATTTGATTTAAGAGAAATGTATATATATATATATATATATATATATATATATATATTATATGATATATATATATTATCATGAAAAATCGTTTAAAATTAACTTTAACTAGTAGTTACAGTTAGGAATTCGTATGATAAAAGTCAACCTGGAGGACAGCCTTAAAATAAATATTTAAATGCCTTACAAAAAAGTTCTATACTTATGAGTGAGTAAGTTCAGACTGGAAAGCAATTAGACATGGAATTGAGGTAAAAAGTAACCCTGGAGGACAGCTGTGCTCGTACGTATAATTAGTGATAATTAGCCATATTACCAGGCAAGCTAATGAGCTAAGCAACTTCAGATTCAGATAGGAGCAAAAAAGTAATACCGGAAGACAGTTGCATAGTTAAGTTTCAATGTTATATGCAGCCAAGATTCAATTGAGACGGGAGTACAGCTTTAAATTTGAGTTATTTTATATGTAGCTAATAAGTCAGGTCAGTCTAGACTGGAAGGCAGCTTGAGAACTAATTGAAACTAACAAAAAAGTGACCCTGGAGGATGCACAGAGACATCCCACATAGAATAGTGTAATTGGTGTAAAAGATAAGGAAATCAATTTAAATGTATACACACACACATGCGAAACACACACACACACACACATACATCAGTATGACGAACAATGATAATGTAACTTACTTTTCGATTTGCTCGCGCAGCTCCTTCTCGAACGTTGGCGACCCGCATTGGCTCTGGAAAAAGTGCATTAAAAAAGAGGCCAGAGTTTGGGGTAGGGGAGGGTGTTTATATAGATATACATATTATATATACATTAAATGAAATGCTTAAGTAATTAAACGCAATAAATTAGTGCAGTTGGCCAATGATTAAGAGAGACAATTTAATACATAACAATCAACGCCGACAGCTGATGGAAAGTGACAAAAACGAAAAGATAATACAGGGTATGCAGAGGGTTGGCTAGTGTGTGTCTGTGTGCGGGTGAGTCTAAATGAAATTGAAGTGAGAGAGAGAGATAGAGAGAGATAGAGAGAGAGAGAGAGAGATGCAAGACGACGTGAACCAGACACAAAGAAAGAGCCGACCTTACACGACACCTCCTAAACCCCCCCTAAACCCCCAGCACCCACCCCATCCCTCATTCGACTAGACTGCAAAGCTCTAAATGGCATCAAAAAACTTCGCTGCGAGAATGCGGAACAGCAGCTGAGCGAGAGGGAGCTGTGTGTGTGTGCGTGTGTGTGTACTCTGTTGCATGCAACAATAAATCAACAGAGTCAACAACCGGCAGCCAGTGGCCCACACGCCCCCCCCCCCCCCCCTCGCCGTTGGCTGTTGCGCTTTTGGCGTGAAATGTAATCGATAAAAAGTAACATCACGACGTTTTCATCCAACCGACGACAGCTCACACAGCTACAGCTACATCAACAGCTAAAGATACAGATACAAACAGAGTGCCAGCTAGAGAGATACAGATACTTTGCTAGAAGTGGCTGAGCGCCAAGCGTTTGTAATAAATCGCTTTGGTTTTAGTGCAAATATAATGAATGACAACACAGCTTGGAGTGCAAATCAAATTGAGCTGCTTATGAGACGCGGCTAGGGGGCATAGAAATAAGTAAACAAACAAGATTGTAACTTGACTGTGTGATAGCTAGATAGCTAGATATACATACATGCATATGCATTTATACAAAATAAATTTGTTTAATGTCAAGCACGACTTTGTCTTTAGACAACAGCATTTACTGCTTAAACACTTCCTCGCGCATCAAAGTTCATTTGAAGCGAATGAAACTTGTTTTAGGTAAATATTCTTGAACTTGAGCTTAGGCAAGAGATTGTATCAAATAAAGTACTGAAACGTTTCAAAATATGTTCTCTAGGAAAGTATGTTTTCACAAGGGAATCAAATCATATTAGCTCCATAAGAGTCAGTAAAGAAGATATGTATTCAGGTAGTTTTCCAAGCTATGCAGTTTAATATTCAACTAAATAATATTATAAATCTCAAAGTTGAGCTTTATGAATACAAGCTTGAGTGGTTCTTAGGAATTTACAAGTACAACCCTTTTCATTTGTCTGAACAGAGAGTAAAGTCGTCTCTCGAAACTCCACTCAAACTCTCTGGAATACCTTCGAAATTTCGCTTTGTATTAAAATAAATATTGCGAATACCTCAAAGAGAACTCCTCGAGTGGGAAGCAGCATTCCATGCCAGGCCTAAAAATGCCTTTGATATAAGACAAATATTTGTCTATAAATATATAAAGCACTCTTTGTATACCCTGTGGTAAGATTAACTCTTCTCCTGCTACACTTTCGCTTTCCCTGTCTCTTTCTCTTTCTTCTTCTATCTCTGTCACTTTATTCACTCTCTTCAATTCATTCCACTTTATATGCTAATCAAAAATGTATCAACTTTTCCCTTATAATACAGCAAATTGTTTTTGCTTATATGTATGTGAAGTTTTCTCATTGTTATACCCTATGTTTTCTATAGCGTCTGCTTGGGAATGACAATAAAAAGGCAGCAGCACGCGCGAAAACAACAGACGGAACAGAGCGGAAGGAAGGGGCGGAAAGCCAAAGCCATAGCTAAAACCCACAGCCGGCCCCACCCCCACCTCCATCCACTTTGCCGCAATAAAGCTGAAGCTCGCTTACTGAATTACAAAATATATATGCAATAATTTTTATTAATTCGCCCTGGCATCGGGCGAAACATAATACAATATTAAAACGCTGCCGACACAAAATTCGGTAGCTAGCTGGAGCCGCCTCTTATGACTACCCCTACTACAGCGCGTTCATGACTACCCCCACCCCTGCTGCTGCATAGCTCGTCATCTTCATCTCGTGCCAGAAATCAGGCGCCAAATGGGCAAACGCGACTGCTGTGGCAGACTGATTGCCGTCCGCCTCCTTCGGCGCTCCCAGCACCCAGCACCCAGACAAGTGCTGTCAAGGGTGGAGTGGGGCGCTGGCGGGGGTGTGCTGCCATCGAAGGCGCCACTTGTGCCTTGTGTGCTGCTGGCTGTGTGGCAGTGGCATAGAATGATGAACGTGTTAATAAAATTAGAGCCCAAACAGCAGGCGTGTTGGCGGCACTGTTTGTGCTCCCCACTCACCCCCCCCCCCCCTTTCTTAAGAAATGCTATTTTGGGCAACTGGTGCGGCTGTCAACAGCTGTTGGCCACTGCCACTGCACCCACAACAACAACAACAACAACAAAAGCGAGAAACCCTCACAAACTGTGGCGCATAAATATTCATTGTGAATTTTTGCTCATAAAAAAGCAGAGCCTAGCCGAAAAAGGGGGGGCAACTGAGCAGCAGCGGCATTTTGGTGTGCTTTTTGGGGAATGCAGACGCTGCTGTGTCCATTGATAAACTCATAAAATCGAACCGGACTTTTGCTTATTAATTAAAAGCCACGAATAAAGCCTGGGCAAGCCGAGAAAAAAATAACACAAATTTCCATAAGTTTCAATTAGTCAATGACACCGGACTAGGTGAGTTAGGGTGGCCCCCAAAAATCGGAAAAGAACGCAATGTGATTGTAAGAAACGGGCATAACCAACTGTCCCATACAGCTTTTTTTAGGGTGGTTTAGGCTGGGCACCAATTGGACAAATATTATTATAGAAATTTAAGAAGCGGACATAGACAACTGGCTAATACTCGCTTAGAAGAAAGAAACAGCTTAATTAAATACAATTATGTTTAAAAATAGTGAAATATAATAAACTGAGGGTTGCCCGAAATTGATAGTAATCTACTCAATGCGAGTGCTAAAACGGCATATTTGTTCAAGGCATATATTGTAATATATTTAAATTACTAAACTCTTCTTTTTCTCTTAAAATACTCCTATAGCTTATACAAAACAGAACTAAAACGCATACGATCCCATTTCAATTTGCTGAGCGAGTATACAAACACGTTGATGATTTAGGGTTGTAGAAATTAACAAAACAAATCCCGGCAACATGTTGCACTCGTGCCAGGCTCAATGCCAACAACCCAAACAACAATAAGTCTTAAGCCTGATGGGGGCAGGCGGTCGCTTCACATAAAAAACTGATTCAGAGGGTGGCCACCGGAGTGGATCAGCGAAATGTTTGCACCCGCTGTAATCCCTGGACAAGCCACCCCACACACTCACTCAACGGGTGGGGGTGCAGTTTATTAAAGTGGAAGGGGTCGAAGCTTCGAGTGTGCCAAAATATTTTACTGATAGATTTGTAATTGAAGTGCGGAGGGGGGACGATTCCTTAGAAAAGCTTATTAATAATTAACATGCAGATTGAATAGCGGGTGGTAAATGTCTAGTCGGTCTTGAAAGGGGGACAGCAATGGCTGAACAAGCCAATCAGCTGTCAATCTAATTGTAAGTATAATTTCTTATGGATGGTAATTTATAAGAGGGCTTATAGAAGAGACGGCATAATAGAGAAAATATAATGGGAACAGAAATCCTTCAAAATTTCTAGAAAAGTTTTTTTTTCGAAATGTTTTGTATATGTTTATGTAGATGCATAGGGGTTGCAATGCTGATAGAAATATGGATTTAAAAAACTTAAGAACTGTGGAAATATATTCTCATAAGTCCAGTTAAGCTTCCACTTTTCATGAATAGCTAAAAAGCTAATAGAAGAGCAAAGCTGGCTTAAAAGCAGAATATGTTCATTACTTTAATAAGGCATTTGGCTTTAAAGAAATAAAAACAAAAATAAATACCAAAAATTACCATCAAAAGTACATTTTTTGGTAGGGGAAATTCTAAGGACATTTTATGGATGTAAAAGAAACTTCGAAGTTTATTTCGCTGAGTGAGCATAAAATAAAATAAAAACTTATTCAATTTATTAGGAAGAATCTTACCATTTCAATGGCTCCAATATGTCAATATATCAATTGCTTATTGATGTTTATCTACGTGCAGTAATTTCTTGGAAAGTTCCTTACAAAAGCACGAACAAAAACAACAACAAACGGTCAAATGGCAAACCGCAAGCAACCGGTAGCACAATATGCACATACGCACACAAGCTTGGCAACCATATGTGTCTCTGTGTGTGTGTCACATGTAAAGCAATACAAACAACGCCACAAAAGCAATGGAGACGGCAACGGCGAAAACACAGACAAACAACCGGCGTTGCTTTAGCCTCGGGCGCTGTCCCCAAGCGTTGTCATAATGTTTGCTGAGCACAACCCAAAACGGATAAAAAACTGTTTGTAGAAACCCCCAAAACGAGCGTTACTTAAATTAGAGGTAAAGTTATAATTTCTATGGGAAAGAAAACGAAGTAAAAAAGCGCAGCAGACGGCGCGACCGATGCAAACTGGGAGGGCAGACAGCCGGCGGAACACTGAAAAACGTCCAGTGTAAAACAACCCTCGCCGCAGAGGTATGAATGGCCATGAGCGTGAGAGAGCAGCCAAAGAGGCGGCGAATTCGCCGCAGGCAGAGAGCCGATTGAGTGTGTTTTTGTGTGTGGCTCCACTCACACCACTTGAAACTGCTGTTCTATGACCGGCAGATCAGCATCAGCATCAGCTGAGACCGGCTCAAGCTGTCTGTCTCACTCACTCACACACGCACACACACCCGTTTTCTCTGTCCATCAATTGCAACGGTTTTTGATGTATTGCTTTGGCAACGAATTGGCTGTTTTTAATTTAATGAACCGCGACGGCAGCAAACATCAAACGGAACTGGAACTAGGAACTGGAGTTGGGTTGAAGTGGCAGTTGGGAGTTTGAGTTCGAATTCGAATTCAAGTGCGAGCAAGAGATGGACAGATAGCAACATACCAAAAAAAAAAATAAAAGGGAATATTTTGCAGATGTGCCCAGCAGAGGGTTGACAGCAGTTTCTAGGGGGTGATCTACATAGAGACGAGCCATCCAAGTTCTTGGCAAACACTAAACGTCACTTGAACAGCAGCAGCAGCAGGCTGACAAGGGATACTTAGCCCTCGTTCGTAAATTCGCGAAAAATTAATTGCATTGCACTCTTTTTTTTTTTTTAATTTATCAAGGGGGTACTCGGGTCTTATATACTATACATATTTATATAATATATATGCATATATAGTGTGGTGGTAGTTTTCATAGCTCGACTGGTTTGAGTGGGCGTATGATTCATCATCAGTTAAAAAAGCAGCCCGTTTCTTGGGGGTCAACTGAAAGGTAAGGGCATATAGAAATCAACATGCATATAGACGACTATATACGACTATATAATGCAAAAATAGGGTGGATTTGGCAATGACAAAAGGGTCATTAATGCATGTGCAACAGTGTTGCGAAAGGAGCTTACGCTTTTAAGACAGTTAGCAACGCTCTACGACCTACCCTAAAGGGAATAAACTTGATGGGGGGACTCAGCGATAAAGGAGGGTTCAGCTTTTTTCTTGGCAAATATAGAAAATTCTAGTAAATAATGGTGAACGAAAAACTTTACTGAACTTTACTGTTTTAATTGAAGATTTTGTTAGCTTATGTGAAGACATATCTTAGTTGAGATATATTGAGATCTACTTCAGATACTCTGATAGTATCATAGCTTCTTCTTCACCTTCTTTAACTGTGAAACAGATCAAAATTAAATTCATTTGTATGATGACAGCACTTATACTTCAAACTTCTCTCTCTTCACGCTATTATAAAATACCATTCATCTGATGAACTTGGTATTTTCTTGCAGTATTTTAGGGATTTCTTCCCCTACCATAAAACATTCATTTGAGCTCAAATTGAATTACATAGTTCATTTAGTCTTTAACTAATTGCCTTTTAAGTGCATTCTCTTAAGGCCGCCTCATCTTTAATTTCTCCCTCATCTTCAATTTTGGGGCGGGGCATGGAATGTATTCAATCAAAAGGCGTACACCATGGGGCGTCTGAAACAGGGTCTTCAACGAGGAGTTTCGAATGGGCTGTGGCCGCTGGCGCCGCTTTTATTTCCGAGTGAGCGAGCCATCAAAACGTTTGTCACAAAACTTATTAGCTATTCCAATGCTGATGAAGATGCCGATGATGAAGTTGTTGCTGATGAAGATGTTGATCATTATGCTGCGGCACGTTGTTATTAATATTAAGCGTGAATGTTGCACAAATCGCGTAGCAACGACTGCTTAATGCTCGTTCAAGGTTCCACGAGGGGGTCTATATAGTTGGATGACAGATTTTTCTAAATTTAATAGGATAAAGGAGCACCAAATGGAACATATGTATATATTTATTCTTTGATATAAAATTATAGAATATAGTATCACTAGATCTGTGATTTAGCTTCCTGTAGTCTTCTAATCTCAAATAAATGCATTTAAGTCTCAAGTTTGGGAAGCTAACCGACTATTGTTATATTTTATATAAATTTAACATTATAGTCTCGATAGATTTAACATGAAAGCCCATATACTCTTCTCTTAATTCCTGAGCGGGCAACAAGAAAGTGCTCATGTTGCGACTTCTGCTCTGCTCTGCTCTGCGCTGCCCGCCTTCAAGGCTCTTGTCAGCGACCAAGTAGCACTCGAAGTCGAGTCGACTCGAAGTCGACGTCAGACCCGCCCAGAGGTTAGCCAAGTGGCTTGCCCCGCTCGCTATCCAGGCATCCAAGCAACCGCCTTGACTGTGACATTCAGATATTCTTTTCAATTGCGCCGGTCCCCTACCCCGCCCCCACCACTCTCCCGCACTTCCTCAACAGTTTCGCAATCTTGGCAAGTCGCATGCAACTCAGCTTATTAAGGCGTAGCCGGAGCATTCGGATTGGGGGGCGCAGATTGGCGTCTCTGCTGCATTGGAATTAAAAATTGAGCACGTGCTGCTGCGCCAAGACTTGGGGCTATTGTTGACAGCTGACAAAGGGTGTGTGGTGGGTGGGGTTGGGATAGATGGGGTTGTCAGTGCCTGGCAATTGGAGCGCTTAAATCTAATAAATTGTCCGAGCCAACTTCATTAGCAAATGGCCACTGTTTGAGTCGGAAAACGGCGACGTTTGCATTTTCCCCAATTTGTTGATTTATCACTGATGAAAAGCACACACAAAGCTACAGTAAACACACGCTAAATCACACACACACAAACAGAAATGCAAATGCGAATCTCTCTCGGCTTTGACACTCGTTTGTTTACATTTCTTCGTTTTTTTTTTTTTTAATTTCTTGGCTAAATATTTGAGCGATTTCCCTGGCACGAAAAAAGGGATTAGATGTCACTGTGATGGGTGGTTGGGTTTGATTCCGATCCCTGGGCTCAGCTGAAGCTATGGCATAGCTAAGTCCTACAACAACAACAACAACAACAACAACAACAGCAGCAGCTGTCAGCATTTTGAGTTGGGTAAGAGATTTTTTTCATGCTTCAGCTGAATAAAATTTCTGTTTCAATTCTGAAGTTAAGCCAAAATCTGAAGTAAAAGTTTCAGCCAAGTCGTTGCAGTCACAGTGAACAGAAAAGAGTTCACAATGAAAACAACAATAGTTGCTACTATAACAACAACAACCACAACAAATCAATTTTTATTTTATTTTTCGTACTACATTTATTTATTATCATTTTTTATGTACTTGCAATGCATCAAAAATATCTACAAATTTCCAAAAGTTCCCGCAATCAATTGGCTTTGACCTATTGCACATTGATTAATAAACAATAAACAATCAATCAATATTAGTCTTGGCTCAAAATTGAGTTTGTGGCCGAAGGTTTGCGGTTTCTGATGCTAATCAAATGAAGCTATGGCAAATGTCATGCAATATGCATAGTTGGAGAGAGCGAGAGAGGAAGGAGGTAAGAGATGGCGAGACAGGGTAGTATAACTATCTCTATATTACTGCATCCATACATGCCATATAATATGCATATATATTAAATACAAAGACAGACAGAAAGACAGAGAGAGAGAGAGAGAGATAGCTAACTATTTATGGTCACGACTAGCAATAATCAGATGCGAATCAATTACATTTGGCATGGAAGTAATGCGAGCACTTGCACAAAGTGCTTTGGCCACCCTCGCACCACGCCCGCTGTCCAACCAAGAGCTCTGCATTGCCACGGCCAGGGCCACTGTGTGTTGTCCAAATTAGAAGCAGATGATGATGATGTTGATAAGAGCAAAGCGAATCATAAGATGGATATTCATTGAATCGTGCCATTTATTGCATGCCACATGGCCCTCACTCCCTCTCTCTCGCTCTCTGCCTCAGTCAGACTGGCCTCAACATTTTGCAACATTCACACTTTTGGGCTGACTTGTCATTGTTGCCTCTCTCACTCCGTCTTTCTCCTCCCCACCCACACTACACCGCCAGCCACTGATATGCCAATAACAATAAAGCACACACCCAGCGGGCGTGCCGCAAACTCCGTCTAAGTGAAACCGGGTAGCCCGGGTAGCTGGAAGCTGTGAGCATAGTTAATCGTTATTTACAGACAGATAAAGTGCAGAAATATTGTCGAGCAGCAGCAGCAGCAGCAGCAGGAGACGAGTCGACAGACCTAGCCAACGTTAGCTCATGTATCTCATGCGACCACCAAAATGTCGAACTGCCAACCAAGTAAAAGCAGCAAAGCAGCTAACCAAAGGCGAAAATAAGAAGGGAAAAAAGTAAGACAAACAACCGGAAAAGGTAGACTTGGCATAGTTCGCAGCTGGAATACACTTCGAGTGGAAGATATCAGTGGAAGTCAAGAGTTTACAGCACACAGAGAGGGCAGGAGACGTCGAGAAAGGGTCAGTTTGTGCCTTACAATCAGCTGTAAGCTAGTCATGAAGGAATATCTGGTATATGGGTGTACGAAGACCCTTTTCTAGAAACACTTTCGACTAGGAAGTCTTACATATTCAATTTGGTGGCATCAACCACAGCTTTCAATACAGATATATGCTAAATGTATATCTCCTCTTCTAAGAGCTGACCTACTCTTTTATAACACCTGTCGCACGTCTGTGTCAACTATCTATCAAAACGTTCAGAAGAGCTTAGAGATAAATCGACTCAGTTTCTTCTCATGTACAATACCTAACTAGCTACCTAGCTAGCTATAGCTGCTTAATCTTTTTCTAGCTATCTCTGAATCTCTCTGCACATCTATCTATTTACCTATTTATCTCTATGTGTATATTTTCATCCATCAATCTATCATGCCATCCATAGCCCTATCCACCTATCTATCTTCCCATTTATTTATCTATCAAAAAATCTGGGTATCTATATATCGAACCATATATTTGAAAATGTATATATATATATATATATATATCTGTGTGCGTCTAATCCATATATCTCTTTGTCTATCGATCTATATACCTATTTATAATCCATCCATCGATCTATCTATCATCTGTCTACTAATCCACACATCCCTCTATATATTCATCTATCTCCTATCTATCTACACATCTGCTTATACATCTACTGTAACACTCGGACTCCTCTCTTCTTGAGAACGTTACATAGTTCATCAAGAATATCGTATTACTCTGCCATGAAAAGCGCATTGAGCAAAGGAATGCGCATACTGGCAAAGTAATCGGATTCCCATGCATGAGCCCAAAAGGCGAAGGCGGTGGTGGTGGCACTTGGAGCTGCGATAACGAGCTGTATGAACGGGGGCAGAGGCAGCAGTCGGAAGACGGGGAAGAGAGGAAGCAGAGGGACAGTAGCTGTAGCTCTGCCATTGCCAATGCCAATGCCAGTGCCATAGCTCGTAAATTTGCGCTTTTGCCAGCACCCGAAAAAAAGGAGCAGAGCATAGAAAATCAGACGAACTGAGGCGAAAAACCAAATGCCACGCCCACACCCATACACTTAAGGGGCTGCTGCTGTTGGGTTTTTGTCTCCAGCGCTTCCTGTGGCCGGGCGTCAGCAATTTCGTTGCGGAAATCATTGGCCAGGAGCCGGCAGCAGCAGGACTAGCTAGTGATGGCTCTTCAGGCCGCATGCTGTGCCTTTTCACACGATAAACTCCGCTGTTTAACTCGTTGGCCATTTATTTGGGCCAAGCAGCAGCCAAAATACTGTAGGCTGTTATCAAATTCAATTACCTAAAGCCGGAAATGCGTTTGCCTCGGCCATAAAACTGACGCCCCAAAAGATGACTCAAGATGTGCCATTTAGATACGAGATTTTTTCCCTCGGCCGGAAAAGGTGTTTGCAATAACAGCTCCATGAAAAAAGACGAAGGCCCTAAGCTGCGATGTCTTAACTAAAAGCAGGAAGCAAAACCAAGCCTAGAGGCTCTACAGTCAGCGAAAAATGGGGGCTATAACTCAACTAGGGTCTGCTGCCGAGTAAGTACAGGGTAGAGGCACAACAGCTAGGTCTAGACAGCCAAGAGACTTGGATAGATATGCGTTTCCGAAAGGCTGTAGCTCACTTCCATTAGCTTTCATTGAAAATATTTAAGGGAAGAGCTAGTTATAAAAACCTAGAGTCTACCAGGCTCACTCGAAAAGGGCCTTGGGTCAAGTAGTTTGAATTAAACATAAAATCTAAGCATTTCTTCCTCTTTAACTCTTATCTTTTACTTAGATCTAGAATATAGTCCAGAGATAGACAGAAGAACATGAAAAGGGCTTAGTCTAAAGAAAACCTTTTTATGGTTTTTAACTTGGGAATCTTTGAATAGACTTGAGAGTGCATGGCTTATGGCCAAGCAACAACTAACTAAACTTAGAGTCTAAAGTGATCTAGCCCTTCAAAACAGGGCAACATCTTAACTAGGCTTAGCGAGAACATGGTAACTAAAGAACTGGGCTTAGACAGAAGGTGTTAACAGAGTGAGTGTCATACTAGTAAAAGAGGATTGCAATCCACAATCATAACTCGACAGATCCAAACCATGAATATACCAACCAAAACCAAAAACAACAGCCAAACTAGTTCCAAGTTCAAGAGTCAAACCCAAAACAGAGTCCGTTCCTAGGGTCTCACCCGCAAGCAGAGCTCTAGCCCGTTGCTTGGATAATCTCATTTCTGGCTGCGTGTAATTAAAGCTTGTAACTTTTAATTACCATAGCCGAGCTTGCTGACCGGCGAATGTTGTTTTGCTGCTGTGTGGGGCATGTGCATAGCTTGCCAAGCTCTGGTCCGTTGACCACATAAACCACCAGAGCCCAAATGACTCTAGGCAAAAACGCCAACAGCACGATTAATGAGCACATCAGGGCTGCGAGGGGGGGGGGGGGGTGGGACATGGTCAGAATGTCCATGCGAACCAATTTGGAAGGAAATATAAACATATAATACATATAGCTGAAAGCACTTGCTTCCTTCTCACACCATGGATGAGAGTGAGCAGGGAAATCGGCAAGGTCTGGCAACGCTGGCTGACAGTTTCGAATAGTTGTGGGCGACATATATACTCACTTTTTGGAACTGCTCCTGCAAACGCAGCAGCGCGCCTTCAATCTCAATCATTCGCCTTTCCAATAACAAATCCTGCAAAAGAACAACAAAAAGAAAGAAACGCAAACTGAAGAACAAAATGCAAACATTTTTGTTGTTGTTTGTTGTGGGACTGAGATATGGCAAAGATATCGAAGAAAATCCAATGAGAAAAGCTATAGATGATTTAGCAGTGCGATTGCGAGTGAAAGTGCCAGGTGGATGTGTGTGTGTGTGTGTGTGTGGGTAAGTGGATGTGTGACTGTGTGTGTGTATGGAAACATGACCAATGAAACCAATGAGGCGTATGCGTAATATATTCATATATATATATCTATATGCATATGCATGTGTGTGTGTGTGTGTGTAAGCGACTATTAACCAAAGATTTTAAATTATAAACAAGAGATTACAATTAGCTAAAAGCTGTTATACATTTAACATGTAGTTAATACTATAGATAACTACAAACTAATACATCTATGTCTAGAGATAACAATTAGTTAGCCATAAACTGTTTGTTAACCAGACTGAGCAGCACCTCAACTCGTTCAGTTCTATAGTCAATCATTGATAACGAATTTGTCTGTCAAAATTGTAGCACAATAATTAACAATCGATGAGGCAATCGTTAAACAAGATATATTTTCAAATCAATGGCGCTACATGAACTGACAGTTCAGACTGTAGACAGCCACTTAAGCTCATTATCAATCTATAAACATATTATTTTAAGTTTTCTCTAAACAGTTCTGACATTGACAAGCCGTTGACAATCAGTTTTAGCTTGTTGTCTCGAGTTAGTCTCATTCATAGATCAGTGTTTGTAATTTAAGAGTCAGTTAAGGCTCTTGAACTTGAACATGTTGTTAAGCTATTTAACTGGCAGTCAATATTAGCAAATCCTCTTGGCATTGACGTAGCTATAAATCAGAATAGCTGCAATTAGCTCTAGCAAGAAACATTTTGTTTTAACTTTGACTTTCATGTTATAGATTAGCTGTTAGTTTAACAAGTTCTTAAGCTGCGGCTAATCATTGTTTGCATAACTGAGTGTCATACGAAAACAAACAGTTTAAAATGCTGCCTAAGACTACAGCTGTCAGTTGTTGTATAAGATAATTTGGTAAAATGCTCAAAAATAACTGCTAAATTCTGAACTCTGAAAAGCCTCTAAAATATTTACTGACAAAAGAGGAGCTTTAGTAAATGGCTAAATATTTTTATTTTAGTAAATAATCCTAAATATTTTTCAGCTTAAAAGAAAAAAGATGTAATCAATTTTCCAAGCCTTCTTCGGCTTAGAAAACAATTTGAATCTGAATTTAAAAATTTATCAAAGCTTTGCAAGTGACCAAATTTTGTTATGAAATATCACTTAGCGATAAATTAACTTGAGCATATTATTGATAAGTGCTGTCAGTTGCAACATCTCACCAGAGATAACGAACTGCGAATGCGCTATTTATGAGCTAAATTACGGTTTTTATGTATTTCGACTAAATGCGGGTTAAAGATAACGAACGAGCTGTAATTGAACTGTTGCTAAACTTGGCTTATCGAATGCATTTTTATCGAGGCAACAAAGCGGCGTTGCCACACAATTGCAACAGTTTTCATACCTGTTTGTTGTGCTGAAACGGGTAGATTGGTTTTGCAGTTGGCAAATCGAAAAAAAGAAAAATATATGTTAGGGTATTTAGTGTTAAGTTTTAGATCATTGGTAGAGTATTATGCAGTCATTGCCGCCCGATTGCAACATTCTTACTGATTGTAATTTAACTAACGTGAACTTTAAGTGGAGCATGAGAAAATTAATTCGAAAATAATAAAAAATTTAAATTCATTTACGAGCAAATGAATTTATTTTGGATATTTTGTAACTTTTGCATTCGCACGCGATGCGAAGGTCTGGGACTCGACTCGGAATTGATTTTGCAGGTGTGCTAGGCTCATAATTCAGTCGAGTGTGGCATGCAACAGCCACAGCAACAGCAACAGCAGCGACAGTGCAGCACGAACAAAGCAAAAGCACTTGCATAGCAGAGCGATCTATCTATGACTTGTTTTGGTAGGTTCCCCCACTTGGCTGCCTATATAAGGTCTCAGCTGGGTGGGCGTCAGCAGGAAGTTGGAATGACAGTCTCATAATTGGAATTGGAGTTGGAGTTGGAGTTGGGGTCAGAGCTGAAGTTTCCACTGGAGTTGAAGCTATTTTATGAGCCTTTGTCACCCAGCTAGCCAGCGAGTCAACGTTCAGCCTATTAGTCGGCAGAGTCCGGCGGTTTTTTAGGCGCTAGACAAAGTAGCGACCACAAAACCAAAAACAACAAAAAATTTAAATGGGATCGTAAAAACAAATGTTAAACAGCAGCTCCAATAGAGAAAGGCAGAGATAGAGAGTGAGAGAGAGAGAGACAATCAGACATATCGTAAAACATATTTTGCTTTAAGCACTAAAAATTAGTCGAGTGGAAGTTGTAAAAATCTAATTGTTATAGCTAGAAAAATAGATAAATATATATACATACATATGCTTATATATTTATTGTTTTTCGGTGTGAAGGAAATTAATAAATGCCAAAAGGCTGCGCCAGCAAGCGAGGGCAGTCAGAGAAATCAAGCAAAGGGAGAATGAGTCGAATAATAAGAAATTAATTTATATATACCACATTTACATATATGTATGTATGTATATAATGCTAGTTCTGGCAATTTACCATACCACCCTCGTTTGCACATATTTCTGTACTATTTGTATGCCAGATTGAGCCTGGCTAGAGCATGATTCAGCCATGATTTGTGGCAGGAAATTACGCAGACGTCGAGTGGGTTAAGTGGAGTCCATTTGAGAGCCATAAAAGAGTTATAAGACAGAGATATACAATACATATATAAATATATATATGATATATATATATATATATATATATATATATATATACATATTCCAAGTGAGATCGTTTTGTTATAAATGTGCCGCTTGATAAATACTAATGCGTGTCTAACCTATTTAAAGCGTATGTAACACATATATACGCATATATCCACATATATCTACATATGTATATATAAAAACCGCTTATCTGAACAATATAAAACTGTTGTTGTCGAGTATGTGCGATGGCTTGAAAAAAAAAACTAAAGCTTGCGCTATATATCACTTGTGACTCTGATATGCTAGAGTGCTTAGCTGAAGAAGTAGCTGAGGGTAAACTAAAAGATGACCTGTAATCTGAGCTGAAGAGTGAGTGAGTGAATGAGAGAGATGTATACAGAGTTAGTAAATGAGTTTGAGAGAGAGAGAGAGAGAGAGAGACGACATACGGAGAAAAAGAGATTCTACAGGGAAGAAAGATTTTCCTATTCTTATCAGAGGGAGATGTCAAGGCATATAGACAACGAGAGATCGAAAGAGCTAGAAAAAGACAAATCGAGAGAGAGAGAGATAGAGACAGTTGTAAGCAAATGGGAAACTCCAAAACATTTTCTATGCACTCTATCGACTACTGGGTATAAGCATAGCTTTGCTACTTATACTTCACTTTATTGCCTCGCGCATATACACACACTCAGCAGAACAAAGGCAACGATTGCTGTCTGCTGCGCATGTGCAATTGCAACTTGCAACTGCATTTGCCACAGCCAAGTGGCAACTGGCAACCGGCAACAGCTGAGCCAACCCGCCAGCCAGCCAGCCAGCAAGCGAAACTGAAACCAAAAACGTTGCGAGTCCAAAGCTGGCAAATAAATAAACAAACAAAGATTCAAGGGGGCAGATCGATGCGGCAGGGGCAGGTGCCGAAGACGAAGTGCAAACGTTGCACATAAATTGCCGCACGTTCAATGAACTTTTTATGCGTCGAGCCCATTGCATAGTGTAGCAAATGGGGTATATTAGCTGGTGAACATGAGCAGGTGGCTGAAGGCAGAAAGAAAGAAAGCCTATAGAGAATTGACGAGGGGAGAAGCTTGAAGAGTGAATATCGTGTGGTGAATATCGTATGCCAAACATATTATAATGAATATCGTATGCAGAATATCGTATTTGATTAAATTATTATTATACTATCATATTATACTTAGCAATTGCAGGGTATTAGCTAGTCATGCAACTTCTGCTTGCAGCACTTTAGTTCAATCAGACGTCGCAGAAATGCAACTGCAGCCGCGCAGAGAACGTGACTGGGTTCTGATGACAGGGCGCTGGGATGCAGACAGAGTTGATGCAGCAGTAACTGCAACAGCAGCAGGTCCATTGTATGCGAGCGGCATAATCAAGATGCCATTTAGAGAGAGGGAGAGAGAGAGAGAGAGAGAGGGCGAGGGCGAGGGAGAGCAGCTGCTGCAGCAGCCATCTGTGAGTGGGTGTTGCCATTTGAAGAAAGAGAGAGAGAGAGAGGGAGCTGGAGAAGCGAGTGAGAAGCGCTGCTCAACATGTGTGGCAATCAATACAGACGCTGCATTTGTCCCACTGTGCGGGCCAGGCTTAAAGACAGCTTCAATTAGCAGCCAGCAGCTAACAGCCATCAGCCAGCTGCCTGCTGGGCCGCTTCTAAGAGTCGCGAGATTTCTGAGAAACATTACACGGCATGGCTCAGCATTGTCGTAAGCAATTTTACATAGCCGCAGATTCTCGGATGCTCGGTGCTCATTTGCAGCTGCTTATGGGGCCAGGCCAAGCTGGCCACGTTCCACGGCTGGCAGAGGTGGCCATAAATCAAGTGGTCCAGTGCGCGCCTGCGCCATAGTTAGCGCTATTAAAGCGTCACGGAAGTCGAAACGTGATCGCATAAACCTCATGCTCGAACATCCAAAGTTTTATGGGAACGCTTAGCTAAACACGCTCATGGGAAACGCGAGAGCAAACCAATGCCAAAACGAGCCGCAATTGGCCATAACAGTGGAGCTGCAAAACAGCTGAAAAATGCAGCCGAACAGCTGACGCTGATTGGGCATCGATGAAGGTGTCGGCCGGAATGAAGAGGTTCAGTGGAGGTGTGGCAAATGCAAAGCGATGTGAGTGAATGCTATGAATTATGGCTAGTGAGAAGTGAGTCATTCAGAATGATAGCGAAAGAGTGACACTTAATGGAGAGATGAACAGGTATATCAGTGCTATACTTCCTGCAGAATGATCTGCCCGACATACCTCTAATATCATTTCTAACTAAGGTATATCTTAAAAGTGACGCAAGCACTACATAAAAGATGTCATTCGAATGTCCAATGTGAATAAAATTCGTGAATCATACATAACGCTGATCCCAGCTTCAGCCTGTGGCATGCTTGTAGTTCACAAAGATGACCCAAATCCAAGTCAAAAATAAAATACTTTCTAAAAAAAACTTCTGAAAACCTATTACATACACTCACCGAATCACCGAATTTATCTATAAATCACGCTGTAAATCTTAAACATAACCCCAATTCTAAGCGTAATATGTAAAGCATAAGCGCAGAATCTGACGAGATGAAAGCAGGCCGCAGCTTTAATCGCATTGAACATAAATCTTGCAACAGATCAAATCACGCAAAATGCTAAGAATGATGAGCTTAACCCTTGCTTCAAATGTTGCTAAAAATATCATGTAGGTTATCAGCAGCATTCTAAGCAGATGTTAAGACGCCGATAGAGACACACTGATTTATGGCTCAGGCACATGAAAGATAGAGACACGCAGTTGAAGCTTCACTCTAAACACTCTGCTGGAAGGTCAAAGCGTCTGTTAAATTTTAGCAGCAGAAGGCAAAGTGGGTAGTTTTAACAGCATGTTCAAATTTCATTTTTACTTTAATTGAGGTCAAAGTTAAGCGACAAGCTAAGAATGTATTTACATAAGGGTCAGGCAGTCTAAATTTAACAGGAGGCTAAAACATTCGTCATTAAGTAGAGTTTTGAAGAAATCCTACTGTCAAATCAAACTGCACGCTAAACTACATGTTAAAGCTGCTTGGAATGCAAACTTTGAGATCTGTTTAAGCATATCATGCAAATGTTAACAGCAGCAAAAACTACATGCTGCTAAATGTCGCAGCTGACGGGTTTAAGTTAATCACAACTCCACAAATTCTAGTCAAATTTGAGCCGCAAGCTCAACTGCTTGTTAAGATCACAATCATGCAGTCAACCCTAAGCAGCAGCTTTAACTGCATGTCAAAAGCGCATTCACATGCAGGAATTGCGACTCGCATCAATCTGTAGCTTCAAGTGGCTGCACTTCGGCTAATCTCGCTGGCGGTTCAAAGGGTGTTGCATGTCAGGTTTTTCCGCACGCCAAGGAAAAGCACGACGGCGCCTTTCCCAGGCTCATGGATGGGTGAGGGTTGTACAAATGACAATAATGTATAGTTGAGTGTTGTTTAATGGGTCTGTAATTGTATTTGGGCGCTGCTACCAGGCTAAGCAGAGCTACGGTTACGAGTTACGAGTTACGAGCCAGCACCAGTTGTAGATTACTTTTGGATTTACATGGGGTATACTTGCAGAGTTAGTTTAACTACTTCACACACGAACTCACCTTGTCGCTGGCACGTTCCAGGCTGAGCGCTGGCTCGTGCTCCAGGGAGCGCGCCTGATGCACCAATTGGATTTTGCCCTGTGATATTTGTATATAATTCGCTGGCGGCATTATATCGTGCACATCGTCCTTGTCATCCTCGTCGCAGTCCTTCTCGTTTTGCCTGCAATAATCAATTGAAAATATATATAAGTAAGTAAACAGAGAGAGAGAGCTTGATTAATGCCAGCTGACAGCCTTCAACTGCAGCCGCTGTGTCTGCAGCCAAAAACTTGCTCAACCAGCTTCCAGCTACGAGCTTCGAGCTTTGTCGCGTGGGCTGCCGATCGTATCGCATCGTCTGGTTGCATAGCTCAAAAATCTTGCCCAATGCCTATAATCCGGCACCGGCTCCGGCACCCCCAAAGAAGTGTCAAAATTATTGTTACTATTCGCCCAGCCAGCTGGCCGACAAATACACACATACACACACACATACACTTGGAGCACTCTAGCCACTAATCTGGAGCATTGTGTTGCAACAGAAAACATATCTTCAAGTGCCTCAATAGGCACAGCTAAAGTACATGCAGCCAATAATGCAATCGCACGAGACTGCACACTGATACGATGCCAGGGGAACATGTGACGAAATCCAACAACAATCAAGCAAACAAATTTCAAGCTGCTAGAGCTCAAGAGCTACTCGAGAAACCCAAAAGTATTGAAGAAATGTATATATAAATAAGCTTCATGGTAATATTTATAGCCATGAATTGGAGATTTATTCGACAAAAGTTTATCGCCTTTTCAGCTACTCTACTTTCCCCAAATATATATATATATATGAAAAGTTCTGCTGCAGTTACTTCAGCACTCTACATTCTGCACTCTTCACATTCCATTTTCCACCCATCATCCTGCGTCTCCACTCTCCGCTCTCCAATGGTCGCTTTCCATTCATTACTCTCCATGTTTTCATCTCTATGCTCCATTCTCCGCATTTCACTGTTCACCCTCAACTCTCCAATTTCCGTTCTCTGCTTTACATTCTACACTCTGTGCTTTACCATTCTCTACTCTCTCCACTCAGTGGTCCGCTTTCCCTCTCCACTTTCTACTGTCCACTGTTCTCTACACTCTACACTGAGCTATTCATCTGCACATTATCTGCTCTTGATTTTCAAGTCTCCTCCCTCCGCTATGCACTATCCTCTCTCCACTTTCTACCGTCTCTTCCCTATTTCTCAGTCCCTATTCATTCTACCTTCTAAACTTAAACTCTCCAGTTTTCACTTCAACATCTCCATTCTCCATTGTCTTTGTAGTCTTTTCTCCACTCAATACTCTCCACCCATAACTCGCCACTTTACTCTACACACTGTCCACACTCTAAGCTTGGCCACTCGTTTACCGAATTGTGCACCTGGCAGCACTGTGCCTTCTGACCATGTCGGTTTCCCCCCGCCCCCCTTGCGAATTGTTTGGCTGTCGGGCGTTGCCACCCTGTGTGGCACAATTGACGTGTTGACCCAATATTTGCAGCTGACAAAGCTATCGATTATTGTTGCACCTGTGGAAAAGCAAGGAATATGCGTGCCACAGATATCCTAAGTTTCTATTTAGCATGTCCCCATAGCCACATGTATGTGAACTGTGTCGGCCCCCAAAGCCAATTGCTAACAACAACTGCCACAGCCACAACACAAACAACAACAACAACAACAGCAACAACAATTTGCTCGTTATTTCAAATTGAATTTGCGAGTTAAGTGCAAATAATTTGATAAAATTGGCACTTGGAGGCATTCGAGTGGGCAACAACGGCAACAGCGTCAACTAGAGCTTCAACTCCAACTCCAGCTCCTGCCCCAGCTCCAGCTCCAACTCCAGCTTCGACTGTGGCCAAATGCTTTTGACTTGACTGCGTCCATTCAACCACATGCGAGCAATCCAGTTTTCTTTCTTTTTTTCTTGGCTTTTGGTCAAGTCTAACGCTCAACTCTTTCGCTGCAAACGAGCGTCTAATAAATGAATGCCTCAAAATGTGCAAATAGCTGGGAATGAGCGACGGGCCAGATACCCTGTAGAAATCTTGCATCGCTTCAAAATGCGATTTCGCAGAGAAACTTTCTAGTCCGCTACACATCTAATCACTAAAACCAATATGCCCCACTGAGTCGTTTCAAACTTACAAGCAAATCGCACAAAATGTTTTCGTTTCGTATCGTGTCCGGCTGTCTGCTGCGAGCCGGACAGCTGAAGCTGCAGCCAAGTGGGCAGCGTCCAAGTGCGTTTCTTGTGTGTTTGGCTGCCTCCATATCTTGCAACCATCTGTGGCAAGTTTTTCACTTTGCTTTTCAAATGCGGCCCACGTGCCGCTTCGCAGTTCTATGCGCCTTTGATTTATGATCATCAAATAAAGCAATCAAAATCAATTTAACTGTTATCAAACTGGCTGGACTTTGGCTTCTCAAATAGTCGCACATATGTATATAGTATGTATATATGTGTCTGTATATGTATGTATAGGTGACTCATGCTGTCAGCTTCTTTGCCTGTTTCGATCTGTGCTTTAGCCGTTGCAAACTTAATTAGCTGGCACATCAATGCCATTGGCGCAGTCAAAAGGCCAGCTAATGGCATTGCATTGACTTAATTAACAATCAGCTTGGTGGCATGCAACATGCAGCTACCCCACCCATAGCTCTACCTCTTACTCAATTGTCTGAGCAATAGGTGCAAAGTGCAGACGTTGCACTTCAGGAATCTAATTTAGCGTCCGTGACTCATTGCCCATACTCTTCCCATTCCCATTCCCATTCCCAATTCCAATTCCAATTCCAATCCCATTCTCATTTCCATTTTCATTTCGAATTCGCTTCTGCCTTTTAAGGTGCAGTCGCAATGCCTGCGCCAGGGTATTTGCATTTCCATCAACTTTAGCTTCCGTTGGCGCATAAGTCATAAAAAAGCTTAAGCATATGTGTTCATATGTATGTATATATCTACGATTTAGATTGAACATGTGCATGCTTGAATGTTTTTTACGATAGTTATATTTTGCGATTGATGTCGAACTATCTCATTTCCAATTCTTTCATCAATTGAATATTTCAATTCTCTGATTTCTCTTATCTTCAGCTTCTTTATTTCTAGATTTGGAAACTGTTCTTCAATTGATGTAAATGGAATTTCAATTTGATATATGTATATGCGATAGTTAGTTCAACTTCCTCGCTTAAAAAGTCACCTACAACTGCGATAATTATTTCCTTGTCTTTCCTATAGCTGGCTGCCCTTCCTCCACTAATTTATATGCCTTAAATAGTAGCAGACAGATAAATGAATATATATATATATAGTCATGATGTTCATTGAATGTTTCAGGAGTTGGAGAGACATTCAGTTGTCCATCCATCCACTCGTCCACTCGTCCGTCCATTTGTTCATTCGTTCATCCGTCTGCTTGTCTTTCCGTCCGGTCATTCGGTTAATCCGGCTCGACTGTGCGGCACATTCGTTTACTGATTATGCGTTTTATGTGACGACCATAAATTTCCGCTGTCGCAGTTGGCACGCCCCCTTTCAAAGAACTGACCCCTCCCGTCACTTGCTTCTGTTTGCGGCTGTCGCTGCTGCTCCTCCTGCTGCTCCGCCTCCTCCTGCTGCTACTGCTGTCCGGCGCTTATCAATGGCCAGTTGCAGTTGGCATAAAAATAAATATTGCACAGAGTGGACAAAGAGGGAGAGAGAGTGAGAGAGTAGACGACTACGTAACACTCGCTCGGGTTTAACACATATTAATATATTGGTAGATATACTATGTTATATATTGATTTTCGAATTAGACGTTGATTTTGTTTACTTTACTCGATTCAGGTATAGGCTCTACGATTTTTGAGTGGTTTCGCATTATAGATTTCTGAGAGTCTTGAGTATATTTTGGCATTTGACTGTGACTATGACTGTAACTGTGACTCTTTCACTGTGACTCTAGTTCTCAAATTTTGACCATTTTATATATAGATCAATCTATACTCTTAAATGAAATCGAAAACATTCGAAATATCTGCAAAGCCAATAAGCTCGCGTCTTTCATGTGAACCAGCATTCAAAGTTGCTGGAAACACTTTTTCCTTGCATTTAATGGCAATTTCTTTAGCTTTTTTTTTAATGCAAGCTACAAATAAGCCCCATAAGGCGCTTACTACTTGAAGCTGACCGAAGCCGCAGCGAAATTCGGCCTGTGACTGACCCGAAAGACCCTTAAAGGCAATTTATGGAAAGTAATTACAGCCTGCGTGCGTGGGTGTGGATGGATGGGTGTGTGTGAGGAGTTCCAGCTGTAATTGGGGGCGCTCCAGAGATAAGCCACATTTTATATATATAATTATAGCTAGAGTGGAATATAATAAATACTAAGCAGCTTTTAACTGCTTATGAGCGAGTGATGGACTTTGATGGAATTGTAGCTTAAGATTAACTAAATGTGCCAAGGAAATGGAGGGATAATAAAATACGAATGGGAAATGAGTGCTGAATGCTGAGAGAGATAATCTGATCTCATAGAGTTTTGCTTGACTCTTGTGGAATTATACACAGAATTCTTTCATTATTATATATTAATATAACTGTAATTCGTCGAATACCACAAGAGCTAGAGAATTCATATTTACTATGTAGATTTCTGAGATGAGTGCATATAACGTGAACATTTCGAATTTTGGATACCTGCTCTATCAACACCTCCAAAATTCATTGCCTGATTGAAATAACAGTTTTGCAAAGAGTACAGGGTATTGTTCAGTCGAGCATGCCTCACTACAGCACTTTTATTTGTGTTCCTCTGCAATTAGAGGGTATTAAATAACTAACAATGTAATACGTAATTGGAGTCTGGTCATTGGGCTATGTAATTCGAACTTTTTATGCAAATCAAGTTTTTGCATTCACAATAGAAAAGCTTGATTTATAGCTGCATAGACTATTAGCATACGTATAGAGACCAGTATATGTATATGCACATATATATTTTTACTGCCAACTAATTAAAAGTAACATTTAAAAGCAATTTGGACAGGTTTTCGGTTAAGTACACTCGCAAATAATTATGGGGCTATTTGGGAAGCATTTACACCAAAACCGAATGCAGCCAAATGAAATTTGCATGAAACGCGTTTGAATTTAATGTCATGAATAGCTGCATATTGAAGATAGTGTGTGTTGTTTAGAGTGTGCATGTGTGTGTGTGTGTGTAGTGTATTTGCATGTGTGTGAGTGTGTGTGTGTTGTGTCTTTAACTCTTTTAAAGCGCTGACAATGAGGTCGACAGTGCAAATAATTTACAATTCTGCAATAATTTTTCGACTGCTATTCAAGAGCTGCCCACGCGCCACGCCCACCAGCATCAGCTAGCCGCCTCCATCGCGAATCGAAGCTGCATACGCCCAACTATTCGAAAACTCTTTCGAACTGTCCGAACTGTCAGCCTGGGCTGTTTGCTCTTGTGGCTCTTGTGGGTGCCAGAGAGTTGACAGGAGGTGGCGTGGGGCGTGGGGCGTGGCGCGTGGGCCTCGGACTGAGCTGACCACACGCAAAATGCTGATGCAGTTGCAGTTGCAGTTGCTGTTGCCGATCGAGATGTGGATGCTGGATGCTGCTGCAGACAGAGACATAGACCAAGACTTTTTGACACACTGTGATTTAAGGCTCGCCTGACTTGAGGGCATTGCAAGAAAAGAGGTTAAGGGACTGCGCTACTGTTTGCATAATTATCGAAAAATTTGCATAAAATCGATTAGTTGCAATAGATATTGATTTATGGTAGCTGAAAAGCTTGAAGTAAAATAAGAGTAAATATTACTAGAAAATAAATGAAAAGTTAATAGCGGCTCAGTGTAAAGCTCGAATCCCATTTAGGGTTACCTTATCTCTTATCTCTTATAAAAATGCATTTCTGATTTAATATTAACATTAATTTTTGGGTCAGTTCACGGCTCGAATGCCAATTTACCCATAGTGAAAATGTTGGGCATGCAAAGCTGTCTGAATATTTGGGCAGATATTATATACCAAATATATATGTCTGTATATATGCACATATCTGTGCATTTAGTTGGGGTCTATATAGATATAGTAGGCCTCTCTCTCTCGCTCTGTGTGCATGCAAATTTGTAGTCAACGATTGTTAATTTATTCATGATTCGAATCGGCTAACGGGCAACGGGCAACGGGCTAAGCTTCCGTTATAAATCCGCGCCACACGCTTCGCTGAGCAATCCAAAGGGCCGTTCAGTAACCCATTTTGCAGACTTGAAACAAAATCCGACAACGAACAGATATACATATATACATATATTCACGTGTGTGTGTGTGTGTGTATATAGGCGGGTACTCATCCATGCAGCAGCATAACCCAAATAGGCGTGTCCAAAACCCTGTTTACAATTCGAATGGGGTCTCCGCTTACAGCTTGCAGCGTGTGCAAAAGGAGAGCAGGAGGAAGAAGAAGAAAAGTGTTGAGGCCAAGTTAAACAAGCCAAAAGGATGCAGCTGCAGTTTGCTTAGATTATGAAGAGGAAGAAGAAGAGGAGGCGAAGACTGAAACAGAGACTGAGATGAAGGCAGCGTCAAGGCCCGTTGCTAACTTAGCCACTGCAGCGCCAGCCAAGCATCTCATCGCATCGCATTGTTAAACACTTCCAGCGAGCTGTTTTTGGAGTGTTAGACTAGGCATACATCTAGAATGCAGTATATATAGTCTAGATGTCTATAAATAGAGCGTGCATCGAGTATACTCTATAGGTCGGTATAGTGTGGAGAAATTCTCTAGATAGTATATCCAAAATAACGAAAAATCTATATAAGCAATTGGCAAAATGAATATTCTATGGAATATCTAGAATATATAGAGTCTAGTCTCTACACAGAGTAACTAGAATATGAGTAAAGCATAGAGTATAAGAAATGGAGGCATAACAATATATACGCATGTACCTGATATAGATACCTATTGAATTCTCTATAAAGTCAAAAAGATCATAAATCAGTATATTATATATACATATATACCATATCAATATACTAAGGAGCGAGCATATATAAGTCACGATGCAAAGGCATTTACTCTTCTATACAGGCTAGCTGTAAAGGAATTTTAGCTTATGGAGCCCTGTGGGTGTGATTAATGTAATGAGAAACTTGAGTAGTTGTTGCTGCGTGAAATTTGCTCGAGTTGCTCGTGTCTCTTGTGTCTCTGGTGTCGCTAAAGTCTCGCTTTGGTGCGTGTGGAGCAGCTCGTTTCAGCACGCCCTTTGCTGTTGACAATGTGTTGACTGAATGCGCCATCGAAGTTTGTATCAATGACCCAAATCTGCTTCATTTTTTCGGGGCATCTCTATCGCACACTCGCCCTCTCTCTCTCTCTCTCTCTCTCTCTCTATCTCATTCATAACTGATTTTGTAGCCCACACTTGAAATTTGCATAATTTGACAAGCGTTAACCAAGAGAAGACGAAAAACAAAAAACCAAAAACAAAAAGCCAAGATTTATTATGGGCACACTCTGCATATACGGGTAAAACTGATCCGATAACCATCTGATAATTGTACTCGAACAGGAAACCATCTACTGTATAGTCCCCTCACACAGACAGTCGCATAATTGAGTCGGCGACAGCCCCTGATCGTAATGAGATCTCTGTAACCGCAACGCAACAAATGTCATTTGCTTACAAAGGGAAGTTGAAGAAACCACCAAAAAAGCATTTGAATTTGGCTGAGCTGCTGACGATTTAGCCTTTTAATGGCTATTTTTATGCATTCATAATGAAGATATTGTAATATATAATTATGAGTCATAATCAAAATTTACATATTTTTGAATTTTACAACTTAAAGTTGATTACTAAATTTAGCTTTTTTATAGCTATATTTACTTCTGTTGATCTATAAAAGTTTTGTTGGTAAATTGGATTAAAAAAAGTTTTCAAATTAGGTGGAAATTCACTTGTGATTTAGTAGCTCAAAGTAGACTACGCTGCTCTATATATAGCTTATTTATAGCTACATTTAGCATTTATTAGAAATAGAATTTGGGTACCAATGCAAGTAAAATATATCTACCCCTATAATTCTAGCAGCGCTCTGGCTATATTTGGCTTTTTTAATAGTTTAGTTTAGCTCTTTTATAGCTAAGTTATTTGATTAGAGAAAAATCTATAGATAAACTCTTAATAAATAGCCATTATATGTATTGAGTTGCACATTTATCAGTTCTCTTTTATAGCTTTAGCTATAGCAATAGCTAAGTAGAGTAAAGCTTCAAAACGTGCTGACAATTATAGCCATTTTCAGCATCAAACAAGCTAAAGATTGCAATTGAAGCCACTAACATTTCATCTGAAACTGAAATCGAAGTGTTATCGTTAGATTTATCGCATATCGATCAACTTGATTAGAGCTTTATTGGCCCATCCAATCGGCATTCAAATGGAGCGTTCGAGTGTTTTATGTGCTGGCATTTGCAAATATTTGATATGCAAATACAAATGTTGGTGCTGCTGCTGTTGTTGTTGTTGTTGTTGTTGTTGTTGGTGGTGGTGGTGCGATGAACGACAACAAAGAGAGGGCCCGCCGCCGGCAAATGCAAATAGCTAGAAACACAAATGCCAAATGCCTATGCAAATCGTATGAATTAAACCGCAGCGCAGAAACTATGGCAAACATCGATGCGGACGTCAGCACATGTCACGTTTGTTTGGAGTCTCTCGACTCTCTCCCGTCTCGACTCTACCGTCTCTCGTCTCCCATCTCTCGTCTCGAGTTACGAGTTACGAGCTACGAACTGCGATTCCGGGAAACGAGCCATACGAAGCAGAAGCAATCAGCAAAACGGAAGTCAAGTGGACACCTTGTGTTTACCTGGGCGAACACTTCACACAAAACAGCAGCAACGGTTTGACTGCCAGCTGACGGCCAGCCAAGCCATGGTTCTGGCCCTGGTACGCGTACAGTGAAAGCTGGCTGGAGTGAACCCATGCAAAAACCAAATCAATAAGGTCAAATTCCATATTTCATATACCTTGTTGAAAGATGATGTGAAGGAAGGGTACAGTTATAAACATTTAGTAAGCATTGGTACAGTGAACACTGACTGGAGTTAACAGCATAGTTTCAGTACATACAGAAAATGAATATGTTAGAGTATGCATAGCAACAGTTAGCTTGAAGGTGATTTAAAACATCTTATAGAGTATGAGCATAGGTACAGTAAAACTTGACAAACCATAAAGGATGTTCTATACAGAAGATGTCGCTTGCTAAGCTTGCAGTTTTATTATAGTCATAAATTTGGTCCTGTCAAAAGGCATTTATCACTTGTACAGAGCTTTCACTGTAGCACATCGATATATGTATATGTCACACATACGCAAAAGGAAGCCGTCAAGGTGCAGCCAGCTTAGAAAGTTATTTGCATTCAGCAAATATGCGTAGCTCTGGCAATTGGCCAGCCGGAAATTGTAGCTAGCACTTGACACTTAATCACTTTAACTGCTATCGGTCGGCAGCTATCGGTTATCGGTTATCGCTTATCTGGGGACCCTCAAGGACAACAATGGCATGCTAATTATTTGGGCCACGGCGCCCTAATGGGCCATAAACAGCCGGCTCAATAGCCCATTTCCGTAGCCGAAATAGATAACGCACTCGCGCTATTGTGCACGACATATAACATAAAACGATATAAATACACATATATATATACATATATATATACATATATATATATATGGTATGTACATGTATATGTTATGTCCACCTGCCAAACACACATACACACACACACACATACGCACATTCACATTCCCATTCACCTATATAAATTGTGTGTTATCAACAAACATTTGCCGCCTTCTGCTCGACTCTCGCTACAGCCAACAATAATACCCTGTACGGCTATAAAGCTGCGTCTACGCCCTTTAAAAAAATTTCGTGTGGGTGTGGCAAATGGGCGTGTGTTTTTTGGCCAACAGTCAAGCGTCGAGCGGAAACAAGTTTGCGTTTGTAGCGCGCGTTAAGGGCGAAAACTTTTAATTAGAAAAACAAGTGCAAAAAGCTTAAAAAAAGGCTAAGAAAAAGAGCTAAAAATAAAATGAATACAGTAATTGAAAAAAAAAAAAAAATTAAGAAACAAAACATACGAGAAAATATAGAGTTTTTAATGCTTGACAAAGAACGAGAAAATAGATTAAAGAGAAGAAAGCTAAAACAGTAAACACTAGCTAATAAAGAACTCGAAGTTTAATTGTAATGAAATGTAAATGAAAATTGGCTTAAAAATAAAGGTTTTCAGCATGAGAAAAGGAAAAGGCTAAAAACTTGGGCACTACAGTAAATGCTCGCAAATTGCAACGTAAATAAATGAAAAGTAAACCCAAATAAAATCTGTTGCTACCCCTCTTGATTCGATAACCACTTTTATATATATATATATATATATATATTTATTTTTTTTTTTTTTTTTTGGCTGGAAATTTTTCTACTAAGTAATTTTTTGTACACATGGAAACACATACATACTTATGTGTGTATTAATAATAGAAGAAGAACAACTCACTTTGCATGTCAAAGCGCAATAAAGAGAAACACTCTGGTCAGCTATTTGGGTAGGTTAGGGTCATTCCATGCGTCAAAGGTAACAATTTATGATTGAAGCTTGCGGTTGAAGCGCATAAAGAAACAAGCGTAAAAAAGGGTATATAGACGACTTTGCAATTCCCTGAAATAATATGCAAGTAGTGCTTTATAAGTGAGACAAAGGCAGGTACCCAAAACGAAGAAGAATGATCGACAATAATCGATGATCATATTCATTTATATTTAATCATAGAAATGCATAACTGGATGATTGACGAGCGCAAATAGTATACCTCAATTTTTTAGATTGCAGGGTATCTGCAGGTAAAAGCAAAGAGCCAGGAACAGCTTTATTCAAGTACGTACAAAGGAAATGACAATTTGGCTTTTTCTAGCCTTTTTACTAATAAGCACGCCTTTTTTATGGACTACAGGGTATCAAAGAGAAAAAGCCCGTGTAATTTAGCTGTTGCAACTCCTCAGGCTGCGCGCTCCGCTGCGTTAGAGCTGAGGCAAGGCAAGTCGAGCCGCGTCGCTTCGCGTCAAGTCGAGGCGATAATAAATCGTCTCCGGGGTCTGTGCGATCTATACATATTCATACGTCAGCTGCTCATTAAAAAGGTATTCATCATTATGGCGTCTGGCGGCTGCGGCTGCAATTGTCACACCCAAATTGAAATCTGTATCGGTGTCCGCTGGTATCTGCATCTTTTCGAATGAGGGATTGCGGCTGCTTCGTGTGCAGCGTGTTCGCTGTCAAAATGCAGAGGAGACAGACGTCTATGCTTGATGCTTTCATTGTGCTCATTTTTTCGAGTACATACTGCGAAGTGAGGTACACCAACTGTGCCAAGTGACTTGGCAAAAGACATTAGAATATGTACAATATGATTTTCACTAAACATAGTATATTTATACTAAAAACTTAAATTCTCTCTTTCACAGTCAATTTTCAAGCTAATAAGCATTTAATAATGCTTTTTAGCTGTTTCACTCTAGGAATAGCTAATTTTGGCAATATGATCGTTAAATGCCAACACTGACTGCAAAGCTATATTTATAATTGCAATTATCGATATGTAACTCACTTTAATCGTAATAGCTAGCTAAAATTGTGCAACACTGCGTTTATGGAAATCTCTTATAAATCAGCTGTTGCTCGCGGCGAAATTCAGCACGCACGATCTTCGCGTATTTTTCTGCAATTTTTGTTTAAGTGTGAGAATTTAAATAAAACCAAAAGGCAGTGCAAAATGTTAAAGTGAAGTGTGTGTTGTGTCGTTTATATTGATTTGCTATTATTGAATATGCCATAACTATTTACTAAGTGCAAATTCTTGTTGGCAATAGTTCAATGCATACATGTACATGTGTATACATACATATGTATGTGTGTCTGTGGGTGAGTAGTAGAAATATTCTCTTATTTATGCAAACAGACACATATTGTGTTTATAGATTGAAAGTGTATATAAAACTCGACGTTGCTGTTGCTTTTCCCACATTTCATTTGTATTTGTCGTTTAGTTGAGATATTGTTCAATAATTTTGCTTTTTTTCCTTTGATTTGGCCTGTCGCCCCTTTTGTGAAAATGTTATGCGATATGTGCGCCACTTTGGCTTATGATGGAATTGACACTTCACTCGCTCTGACAGACATATGCGGCGAGGGGCGAAAGAGGGAGACAGACGGACAGATGATGTGCGGAGTGCAGCAAGCACATATACAAACAAACAGGCACACACATACACACACACAGAGTTATTAGAGATGTAAGATAGTGCACAGACGGCGACGCACTTGAAATGCATAAAATGGCATATCTTTTGTGTGTGTGACAGAGTGCTTGAGTGGAAGAGGAGAGAGGGGGAGAGGCATACTTTGTTGTGGGTGGGTGTCTTGTCTAAGTGAAGTTGTTAGCTCTAATGGCGCATTTATGACAGCTAAACGAAGAGAATGGGCAGAGGTTGTGAAGTTTGCTAAGCAGGAGAGAAGAGGCACTGCTGCTGGGCATAAAATGTGCTCATTGTATATTCCCTCCCTGTCACTCTTCCGCTCTTGCAATTACTTTACGATGGAGTGTGCTCTATCTAACTATCTATTGATCAAGGCGAACAAAAGATGTGTTTTATGCAATGCCCAACGAAAGGCAAATGAACTATGAACTGTGAAGAGACTGCGAAATTGTGTCAATGCTACCCTCGCACTAAAGTCTATCGAATGTCGACGCGCAACTAGGCAAAAGCAGCCGAAAAACTTTACGCCCTATCATAAAACACAAAATAGACACATAAACATACATACATATGTATGTATGCATGTTTGTGTATATGTGTAGTCTGTGTGTCTGAGCTATTTATCAAGAGCTGCGCATATCCGGTAATTGCAATAGTTTTCTAGGCTTTCTGTTCCGTTGTAATCTTAGTTTGAAATTAGCGCAAGGCTGCAGATACAGATACATTTCACAGTTACAACAGCTACAAACTGCCTATTACTCACGCACAGTTTGTAACTGCGTTAGTTGCTGCCGCTGCCACTGTCGCCTCACGCCTCACGCTTTGTTGCATCACATTTCCTTTAACCCATAAGCCCCAATAAGCTTGTCTAAGTGGCACATGCGCAGCCTCACAAGTTGTCAGTCAGTCAGTTACAGCAAAAGATACAAAGATACATTTGATAACTCGGCTACACAACAAGCTCAGGCAGAACAATGAGCGCAGCCAGCAGAAATGAGCACAAAATGGAAAACGCTGCTTGGGGCACCGAATAACAAAAACAAAAACAAAAACAAGCACAAGAACAACAACTACAACAACAATTATCAACAAAGGCGCCAAAGCCAACTGTTGTTGGTTGTCATATCCGTTGCTACAGGGTATTTTGAAAGGTTACACACATATGTGAAATATATACATACATATGTTATGGTCTTATATTTAAAGCATATGCTATATATATTTATTTAAAAAGAATGTGAATGCCAAATATGGGAACAAATAAATGTAAGCGAATGAGACATATATGAATATTTTGAGCAGTATCTATTTCTAAGCTTGCATCTATGCATATCTACATATAGATCTGAGCTGTAAACCTCCATATTCGCGTAGTATATGAAACAATAATACTATTGTAGCTGTACGTACATTACTAGTGAGATCAAGATCTGTACATCAACCTGATATGATATGATATTTGAGAGTGCAGATTAAGAGCATTCTCACTGCTAATTGAAATAAATTAGCCAAGTCTACATATATTCATATGTTTAAATTCATGTTTTAAAATTTCTCAATTTTCTCCACCTTTCACACAAGTACAGTATACACTCGCCTTTAAGAACGCCTCCATTACACAGCTGATTTTGTCTTTAACAACATTTTTAAAGTTCTTAAAAACTTTGCAATTACCATCATCATATATAATCTTAATGATGAGAAACTACTTAAAACTTTCACCAGAGCACATCAAAGTCTTGCTGAGCCGAGCATATTACATATTCGAGCTCCGCCCTATTACATATTTCCTGCGTTCCCGTATCAATCATAATTAGGCATGCAATAAATGTAAGTTTTTCTTAAAGAAACTCAAGATGCAGTTAATTATATGTTAAGCATTATGCAGCTAGGCTCAAGACCAAGACTCTCGTCTTGGAGCTCAGCTTCGTGTGTGCTTTGTTGTCTAGTTTGGATTTGTGTTTGTGTTTGTGTTTTATAGGCGTGAGAATTCATCAACTTTTTCAGGGGTTATCGCACGTATTGTGGGCCGCACGCGTAAAGTTTAATGCTTGCCCACATAAAATCTTGTGCTTAATGTTTAATGTTAAATAAAATTGTGTGTTATGGCTTTTCGTGTAATTATTTTCAATGCTCGTTTGTGAAGAGATAAGAGAGTATATTGGTTTGGGTGTCTAGTAGTCTGAGCTGCCTAGAATCATTAGGTTTCACTCTAGTATTCTCCCTCCTTTATAAAATAGTCTAAAGATTCAGATGTTTGCAGCTTGGCGTGTCTGAAAAAGGTACAGTTCTAAAGCAACAATTTTGAGCGGGCATATTGCAGTCGTGTATGCCCTATTGCATAGTCTATACATGTTATTTCTTAAATTTAGTCGCGCTTGATTGCGAGACCAAGCGTTTAATTTCTATGAAGTTTGAAAGAGTCTGTGTGTGTGTCTATGTGTGTGAGCCCACACGCAAGATCTGAAGCTTGAACAAATTATATATACATGAGGATATATGTGTATACATACGCATACATACATATATATGTATATTTGGAGTCTCCGTTATGTTGCTTAAATGCTGCCACCTACAAAAAGTGCCACAAGAGTCGAAGTTTAGGCCTCGACTACAACTTTAGAGTTTTCAGTTTCTATTTGCACAGGTGTTTTTAGCACCTGAGCCTAAAGTATTACGTTGTTGTTGTTGTTGTTGCTGCTAGCCCTCCAGCTGCCGTCAACGCTAAGTGCTAAAAGGCATTTGGCTGCACTTTTCTGTAATAATTAGCACATCATGACTTGTAAACAACTTCGGCCAAAAAAAGAAAAACATTAAAAATGAAAAACACTCGCCTTTGTCATCTACCAAGAGGCTTTCAAATATATGTTGCTGTTTTTCTTTAAGAGTGGGTGTGAATTATGCAGGTACTTAGTCAGATACTGGAGCGTGTGATGTATAATATACCTGAATCTAAACTCTAAAGTGGACCACTTGAAAAGTGAAAAGAGGCCTAGGAGTGGGGTGAGATTGAAAGAGTGAAAGAGAGATAGAGTGAGAGAGAGAGGGGGGAGAGAGAAATGAAGCTTGCTAAGAATTTAAGTTTTATACTTATTGTAATTGAGATAGACTCAGTTCATCCTTGTGATCAAGAAGACATATATTAATTGGGCTCTGCCCTGATTTCTTTCGTCCATTACTTGCACTTTTACCAAAACAATTATACCTTGAGCTGGCATTCTTAATGGGCTCGGTGTATGAAATTGAATTCCCTTCAAGAGAATAGTTCTCTAATCCCAATAATCCCCACTTAAAGAGTTACACATGCGCACTCTTTTCTCTCCACTCCGTCTTCCTCTTTTACATACATATGTGGGCTAACAATTGTATTGAATGGGAGAAGGCACCCACACTCGAAGCAATTACGTGTCTATTCTTCAAACTCCTCAACTTTCTATGGCTTTCATTAGAGGCCAACACGAAATTCATGAACATTTCCCACAAAAATAGTTGATAATAGTTTTTTTATTTGCAAAAAAAAAAACAGTTTTTAGAAATTACACTTAGATTGTTTCGGGGTCTGCACGCGCCACAAGCCACAACAGTTCAGCCGCCAATTTGTGGGGCATAATTCAATTTTGTTCATAGAAACTGGTTTTCGTCTCCAGCAATCGGGCTAATAATAAAGATTTTTTTAAGCTAATTGGCTCATTAAAGAAAAACGCTAAAAAAAAATAAACGATGATAATAATGATGACGACGAATGATGATAAATGATGATTGTTGTCGAAACGTGCAACATTTGCGCAAATCAGCAAATTCATGAGCTTCAATGTCACGATGAGCAGGGGTTGTGTGGGGGGAGGGGGCGTAGGGGCTGCTCACTGGCATTAATAAAGAGGGCGAAGCGAGGGTAGAGAATGGAGCTGTAGTTGTCTCTCAGCGGCGTCTCGAGTGCTGCGTGCAAATGAGCTCAAATTTCCAGCTCCAGCTGTGCAACGAAATTAATTAGACAAATAGTAAATGATATTCTAAAAACAACTTTTTTTTCTCTACTAATTTTTGCAAATTGAAAAACGCCCTGGAATGAGGGTTGGCCAGGCTGCAGACCCCCTCCGGTCCCCAGCTCCCGCATTGACCTTTATCGCGTAAGTCATTAACAAAGGAATTGGGCCATGAAAACGACGAAGGGACAACCTCGATAAAGGCAGGGATGGAGTAAAAGTATCAGAAGTCGAATTTCGTATGCCCTGCTACTAAATTTCAATACTCCTCTACTTAATGCACTTTCTTAAAATTAGAAACTTGGAGCTGGCTGCATTTGCTCGTTGATATTGCCTTCTTATAAACTTTAAAGATTAGCGGATTTGAATCCCAGCAAGTTTGGATTCAAATAAATGAATGTTTTTATATTTAAGTCTGGTCCTACGACAAGATCTTATTCCAGAAAACACAAATATACACTTATACAAATAACTCTAGCTGAATACTATTCCATGCAAATCTCACATTCCCTTCCATTAAATACCTCTACCTGAAGGTATTTATTCTCCCCAAGTTAGGGTATTTTTTAGGGTAAAGGTCCAACTGCGATAAAATAAAAGCAGCTCAAATGGTTGACAAAAAGACTTAAGAATGGCATCAATGGTGGAGGGGGGGGGTGGGAGGGGCTGTTGGTATTACTCACTTGCGTGCTAGTCTCTTTCTGATGCCCGCGAACATTTTGGCTGCTTCCTCTGTGACTGTGCTTTGTTTTGCTTTCCCTTTCTTTATTTTTATGGGGTTTGCTCCACTTTTTGGATGCCTCCTTGGCAAGCGTCTTATTGTAAATTAAATTGCTGATTTCCGCTTGGACACACACACATACACACGCACGCACGCACAACCAAATCGTAGCCAAAAACAAAAAAAAAGGCCAAGCGCGATTTCAAATTAATTAAAAAGCGCGCGCGAGAAAAAGTCGCGCACAAAACGCTCACAAAACGCGCCCAAAACGCAGTTGTCGCACAGTTGCTGAAGTTGTGATTGTTGTTGTTGTTGTTTAGTTGGTATCAGCAAATTGTTGTATTTGTGGTTGTTGTTGTTGCTGCTGTTGTTGGCATTGAAACGCCTCATTGCAAGACAGAAATCAATTAAGCAAAGTAGCCGCAACGGCAGCTGCAACTGTTGTTGTTGCTTTTGTTTTTCCCCTTCTCTCGCTAGTCTTTTTTTTCGACACGTTTTCGCTCGTTATGCAATCAGTAGATTATTTCTCTCAGTGTGCGTTTTATTTATCCATTGAGCAATGGCTTGGTCTTTTTTATACACTTGTAGAAATCAATAGTAAAAATTTTCTCGGCATTTCTCTACGCACACACACACGCACACTTATACCCTGGAATTGTGGCTGGGTGTGGGGGGATGGGCTTCAGTTATGATGCAGCTGAAACGAGAGAAATTTACACATTATTCACAAATATTCGCCGCAAAAGGGAATGCAAGAAAAAGAAAATTTAAAGACTTGACAAAATATTTGACTTTCATAAAGATTATTATTATTTTCTTAATACTCTGCTCTGTGCATTGTGTGAGAGTCTTATCGTTTGTGTAAGCAGTTTGTATTGACTTTTTACGACTACCAAAATGTGTATTTTGTGTTTTCATTGTGAAATATAATATTATCTAGAGATGTTATATAAGACGAGTTAGTTATATAGTTTGCAGAGAAGGGATAATATCTCTGCGAATATATTCAAATTCTCAATGCGAACCAATATACTCTCTCCATAAATATGATGATGAGTATAAGTATATCTTTTGGTTTTATTTATGTATGAGAATGGGAATGTTGTCAGCCATGCAGCCACGCAGCCACGCAGCCACGCAGCACGAAGCACGCATCAAGCAGCATGCAACATATAGAAGCGATTTATATAATTGACGTGTCGAGTGACAAATTAAAAGGGCAACATAAATCGACTGCCTGGATATTGTGGCAATTGCGGTTAGCATTGTGTGTGTGAAAAGTTGTGCATATATACATACATATAAATATGAAAACAAAACACATACTTATATATATATAGTATATACATATGAACAGCAAGATTAATGAGTTTTTAATTTGATGTAAGTAAGCGAAATTTGTGAAAGAATTAATGGTAAAAAATGTGAAATTATTACAAAAGAAGCTTAAGAGCAACAAAAACTCTATAGAAGATACGCCGCAAACATCAATCATAGCGCGTGTAATTAGAATTGCCCAAAATAAAAAGAGGGGCGTAGCACAACAGACACTGATTCAGATTCGGATTGGGATTCCGAGTCACTAACACAGCAACAGATGGAAATGCGTATACAAATACATTAACAGATGTAATTATGCACGGTTGCGCCCTAATGGGCCAAAGGGCGCATGCACTTGGCTCACAGACACAGATGCAGATACGCAGATACACAGTTACATGCATAGATACAAATGGTAGACGAGCTACAGAGCAGAGGCAGCCAGCATGACAAAGAACATGTTGTTTTTGTTTTCTGTTTCCAGCCAGCGAGAGCGAGTCACAGCTCGATGCAGCAAGCGTGAAAGAAGAACAAACGCACGCTCGCAATTGCTGAGTGGAAAATGTATCTGTATCTGTATCTGTGAATGTATCTGTAGCCGTAGCTGCTGCTGCTGCTGCTGCTGCTGCTGCTGCTGCTGTTGTATCTATTGAAGATTGCAACACGTACAATTCGTGCATACAACAAAAGCTGTCGCGGCCAATATTGACGAGACCCCGCACTCCCCCGTTCCACGTACGCCCGCTTCTATCTAGTTTTTCTTTTTGTTCCCATCCATGGTTCCGCTATTTTAGGTCGTTTCTCCCGGTTTTCCAGCAACGGAAACCTGCAACATACGATATGCTTCAGCGCGCGTGCAATTACCACCGCAAAACATCGCACAGCAATGCGAGATGCGGTTACTGCGTGAGCTACCAGCCCGGGGGATGGGAGAGGGTCTATCAAGTGGGGAGGGAATGATGGGAGCTGGGCAGAGGGGGGGCTGAGGCTGAGGCTGGGAAAAGGCTTTGACAAAGTGAAATTCAAGTGGCCCACCGAAAATAGCTGTTGCATATTAAGTATAGTTGTTAGCACGGAACAATAAGTGAAATACAAATGTTCTTGGGACGTAATGCCACAGACTCACAGAAGTCTCTCACACTTGCATGCACTGAGCAAAAAAATATACATACATATAAAATATTAAAAATATGAAATGAAATTATAATGTTGCAATGTTTTCTTCTATATCTTCATGAATAATCATGCCTGTCAAAAGGAAGTTTCCCTCCATCTTTTCATGTTCTCTTTCAAATTAATGTTATTTAAATGCTGTTTCACATCACGTTTCTCGCAGTGTATTATTTTGACAACTTTAGCTTCAAATATGTACTTAGCTTTAAATATCTATTAGAAGTTTTCCTCGTTTTCTTTTAGGGCTTATTTCATCATCATTATTTCACATCACACTTTTCTCTCAGTGTACAACTCTGTCAACTTCAACTGGAAATTTATCATAAATGTGAAAGCTAATCAGAACTTTCATTTCCTACTCTTTTAGCTGTCTGTCTGTCATTCGTTTGCTAAAGAACTACACAGTTTTACTTGACACTCCATGCTTTTCTCTCAGTGCACATTTTTGATTACTTCACAAACAATCTTTTCGTTGGATTTCTGCTAACGCCCACCCGTTCGTTTCGCATTCGGATTGAATAACAAAAGCGCTGTGGCATCTCCTTTTTGGAGTCGTTGATGGCGTCAATTGTGCAATGTGTCTACGGCTCAGTGTCCGGGTCCGGGGTCGGGTGGTCAGACCCGGATTGGAGGCAGCCGAAGAGAAGGCAGCACAATTCGCTTAACTGGCATGGAATTTGCATCAGTTGAACGCTATTCATAGAGCTGCACAAGTGGATTTTGTTGATGGCTACCCGGGATTATTATTATGATATTTATGACAGACTAACCTAACTGATTCCAACACAATGAGAGCACAATAGAAGCCAGAGGGAAAGAGTGCGGGGATGGGTGGATTGTAGTTGGATTATATATGTTATACACAGTTGGCATATCTAATTCAAAGCGAAGCAAATATTTTCATTTAATTAAAAAAGGAGACGAATCGTGTTGATTAGATTTAAAGTGAACGAAAATTGGGTGAATGGAAAAGAACTTTTTCTATAGTTTCTGATGTATAGATATTGTACAATGGAGATGATGGGTAGATAGTAAATAGACAGATAAATAGACAGAAACGAAAGTGTAAGAGGATAGAAATCTAGATAGCTCGAAAACTAGATAGATATCTGGAAATTTAGATAAAATCCTGCATAGATAAACAGATATATTGAAGTTTAGGCAATTCGATTTCTAAGGAAAGATTGGAATATTAAAGTATAGACCAATAGATAAATCGAAATAAATAAGTAGAGAGAGTTAGTTAGTTAATTTATATCTTATTTAACTATACATATCTTTCTCTCTCCCTCTCTCTTTCCCTCATTATAATAATATTACTAGTTAAGTTTCTGCTCAAACGTCCTTAAAGTTTTTTTGCAATTCTTGTAGTTTAATTAAAATGTTTTACGTTTTCACAGCTCGAAGATGAAACTTTTGTCCGCAACTTTATTTGAAATAAAGTTTTGTTAAGCCACAGTTGTTACATTTGAGTTCTGGAATTTCAGTGATATTTCAATTTGTTTTTATTTCTTCAAACTGCGAGTGCAAACTTTAAGTTTGCTTTAAGCCATGCAAGTTGAGAATTTGAAATAGATTTTGCGCAACTAATTGCCGTCTAAACTTGAGTCCTGCCTTTGGTAGAGTCTCTGCCGGCGTAACTCAAGTTCAGGCTGTCATTCAAATCCCGCAGACAATCCGCTTTAGTCTGGCGCTGCGATTTAATTACAGCTACAAGCCAATGGCCAGCGGAGCAGTCTGTTTAGTCCAATTTAGTTGCCATTTTAATTACAGCACAGTTTTCCTGCCGTTTTCCACTTAAAATGAAAAACGAGGCAAGAAAACGCGCTGTGCAAATGTGCGAAATAAAAAATTTCATAACGTGAAATTAGCGCAAATAACTTGAATGCAAATGCAATTTGGGCACGTCGAACAGTTCGGGCCAAGAACCAACTGATGGATGTGCCTGCTCACTCTCTATATATAAATGTACGTATAAATATATTTAAATGTATGTATGTGTGTGTGTGTGTGTATATATACAGTATCTGTCGGCTCATAAATGCAGCAGCTGCTTTTGCTTGAACGCAGACGCGCACGCATTTGAGCATTCATATTCAGATTTATACTCATAGCGCCCGTTTGTCTCAGGCGTTTTTATATTGCAAATCTATGGGGCATTTGGGGAAGGCAGGGTATATTGCTTGAGTGTGAATGTATGCGACAGCCAGCAAAAGTCAGATATCTATGAAGTATATACATATACATAGTATATAAATATCTGTATTGGTACCAAGTCAAGTGAATCGGGTGAGTCTAAACTAGTTTGAACTTAAAGGTCCTAACTCAAGAATTAAAAGAGTACAGTATAGAAAGCGAATCTACTCTATAAAAACAAACTTTAATTAGAATATGCATTTTTATAGAATTGGAATATTGTTTATATAGTACTGTAGGTAGAGTTTGTGACAGAGAGGGGTGACTCTTGATGGATTTCTAATTCTAGGGTAGCTCTTGGCTGTTCTCCCACTTGAAACTATTTTAGTTTGATTTATTTGACCTGAAATTGCATGGCATATGGTTTTTCTCTTAAACAACAACAACAATCTTCTTCTAGGGTATCTGCTAGTCGCGCTCTGCCGCTTACGTCGCTCTTGTGTGTTTTTAGCTGCGTCTGTTTGGTTTATAATTAAACCTAAAACGCACTCACGCACTCGCCACCGCCAGCCCATTTATGAATTTTGCCAATAATAAACAACAGCCAGCGATCCCCATTTCAGTTATTAAAAGCGAGCCCCGCCCCCTGCTGGCACAGGCCCCACGACCCATTCCAGCTGCTGCGGCGGCTGCTGCTGCTGCAGTTGCGTTTTTAGTGCTGACAGCAATTCGAAATGCAAATCTTTTTGCAGTTGTGCGTTTTTCTGCTGACTTTATGAGCTGCCTGAATATGAATATGAATATATGTACATATGTATGTATAAAAATATATATATTTATCCACTCAGCTGCTGTGAATGTGTCGCCAAGACGCGCGCCTCTGGTAAACAAAACAACATCGCTTGCCCCCCCAGCTCATGCCACATGCCTCATGCCTCATGCCTTGTGACTCAAAGAGTCAACAAGTTAGAAAGCTGTGCCAAACACTCGACGCATCTCCGACTTTGATATACCCGCAACTAATTGAATCAATGTGAAAAATGTTTACTTCAGCCAAGCTGAAATGGGCATATCAATTCGCTCAACACACCTCCATGCTCACCTTTAAAGTTTACACGTTACGCCCGCATCCAAAGCTTCGCTTATCATAAAGGTTGCCTAATTTTACAAAGTGTCTTATAAATGAACTCATTTTCTGCTTTGATCACACCTCCAAGCTGAGTTTATTTTGTGTCATTTGTATAATATCTGTGTTTAGGTCATAAAAAAGCTTATTAGATTGGCTTAAGTAAAAAGGTTTCAAATTTGTGGAAATGTAATAGGTGATGCTTTATATGGGCGACTCTATGGTCACTTTATTTTGTAATTTTGAGGTGGTCAAATTTCAGCTTTAGGATTCTCCTTTCTATGAAGTTAGTTATAATTAAACTGTCTTTCTGTCATCATAGCCAACTAATATGCCCCTGTTCTGTACATTCTCTGTAGGGCATTTCGAATGATCGCCGCGAATATCGAAAATGAGAACGCAAAATAAACAAATCATAAATCTGGGAAAATGTGCGCGACCAACGACCACCCAAAAGGGGCAGCACAACATCTTTTAGCTTGCATCACTGGTAAGTGTGTATGGGTGTGTGTTTATATGTGTATGTGTGTTTGCGTCTCGAGTGTTTGATTTTTTGCCAGCTTTGTCGCGCTGCAGAAGTTGTCAACGCTTTGGCTGAAATGCCATTTGGTTTAATTTTAATTGAGAATCTGTTTTGGATGCTGATGATGTGTCCAATTAGAGAGGCATAAAATAGTATGCAGGTGTGTCAGACACGCACACGCATACACTGACAGGCATCCACACTCATGTTTGTTTTCCCCCTTGCCACTTAATCGAATATTCAACTTTAGCAACTTTCAACAAAATAAAAATATAAAAAAACGGCAATCAAATTTTTCCCAAAAACAAATAACAAGCAAAGTTTTTGCTTAAAACCTATCAAGTGGCAGGGTGGTTGGGTGGTTGGGTGGTTGAGTTTGGCTTTTAGCAGTGGTTTAGTTCAGGCTGTTAAAGCAGTTCGGCTTGCCCACATGCCAATAAAGTGTCAATAAAATTGCGTGCTGAAAGTGGCACGTGAACTGGGTTTTTGGCACAATTTTGAACTTCATTGTTGACAAGTTTTTCGAGCTACTGTAATTGACAGCAAAGGAAGAGGCTTGGGTTTTTAGTGGGTTATAAAAAGGATATGTAAACTCATAAGAGCTGAATAAAAATCAAATTTCTTTGGCATAGAAAATGCTGAAAAAGGCTAGAGCCGAAACTGGCTGAAAAGCAAAAGTATATGATGCTATATAAAATATATATGTACATATATGTATATATATATATATGTATGCTTCATGCTAAACACATTTGAGAGATATGATGGGTAAACAGCTAGAGAGGTGACCTTTGATAGCTACAAATTGTGATCTAGATATGGAATTCTATGTATGAAAATAGTACTTGATATATTTCTATTCCGTTTCTAGTTAATCTTTAGCTATATTTAAA
This sequence comes from Drosophila mulleri, assembly GCA_035047565.1. Classification (NCBI taxonomy): domain Eukaryota; kingdom Metazoa; phylum Arthropoda; class Insecta; order Diptera; family Drosophilidae; genus Drosophila; species Drosophila mulleri. Next base: position 2,187,053 of record JAWNPK010000060.1, read on the forward strand.
GAGAAGATCAAAGTTTTTACAGCAAATGGGAGTGTGTTCTACTACACACTCATTCATAATAGCGACATTTCCAAAAACAGTTCAATTTCTATGCTCAATTTGATTTCCGTTTCCATAAGCTGCAATAACCCATGCCAACATTGTGCTTCAGCTGAGCTATAAATATATCTTTCATTTTAGACACACAAATTGACCAAATACTCAATCGACTATTACAGCAACAACAACAACAACCAACAAGCAGACACACCCACTTAGCCAGAGTAGAGTGTATATAATCGACAGAGTGAAACAGCCCCCACCTGCTGCTGCCATTGTTATAAATCAGTTGGGCTCTTATCTAGACTAAATGGTTTTTTACTTTGGGCCGATAAAATTGCGCCCGTCAGCAAAAACTATGCCAAGGCAGCAGCCACCGAACCACTGAGCCAATGAGCCACCGAACCACCTCTCTATTAAGCCATAATGTATATGCCACAAATATATCTATGTATATATATATATCTCTGCTGTATAACAAAGTGGATAAGTGGGCGTGGCCACAGGCACTCATTTGGCCTAGCTTGGCTTAGCACTGAAATCTGTAATTCGACTTTATTTGCCAGCCATAAAACCTCGGATGCTTCTGCTGCCTGCCGCCTGGCTAGAGATGGAGCTTCGTCTGCCACGGCATTTGTTTAAGTAATTAGCGTAAATATCAGAGCATAAACTGGCTGGCTTTTAGCTCTGGCATAGAACCACCTCAGGCCAGACAATTTGGTAGTGTATTTGCCTTTGGCTGTTTAAATACTGAGCTGCACATTGTGGCAAGGTGTGGAGAGAGATTGAGAAGACTTTGAGATTGCAGTAGTATTAACTGACTATCTTATCAGCTAGACTTAATTTTATGATTATTTAAATATTATATAACAAACAAACTTTTGATTTGAGCTTTGCCTTTAACACAAATATATCTTGAATGCAAACATTCAATACCCCAATTTTCTAACTTTGCCTTTTCTCTAACTGTATGAGCTCTTATCACAAGTTCAGCCCAACCTGAATACCTTAGAATCTGCTATACCCAAACTCTTAAGCTCTGCCGTTTGTCTACATTCTGAGTTCTTAACAAAAGTCAAACGTAACGAAGTTAAGTTCACATTCTCGTAGGCTTCCATAGAGTCTTGAGCGTGTCAGAAGTCTGTCTATAAGCTCTATTAATATGATTAGCCATGGCTAATGGACATCTGTGAAAAGCTAATTAGCGAAAACACGTTAATTAAATTGCACAAATGACAGCCTATTGAGTGCTCGAGAGATGCTGTCAGCTGCTCCTTCAAATAAGTTTGTTATTTTCCTCCGTTTCTGTTTACGAGTGCCAAGTTTGATCCCCGAGGCAAATCGCACGCGGAAGTGTCTGTCCATAAGTGGAGAGACAGCCAAAAAAATAACAAACTGACAAAAGAAATACAAAAACAAAGTCTTAACACACATATGTATCATTGGCTAAATCACTTAGACGTTAACCAGTCGGATAACTTTTTGAGTCCGGCGAACCGAAACTGAAACTGAAATGGCGACAAATGTTCTCTTGGCAAAATATCTGAAAACTTGGCCGATTATCACCAACGCGATGATGATGTTTTGGTATGATATTTGGCTTTTGAGAGGAAACCAGTTCGCCAGCCAAACACCTACACGGCCTATGAAAATATAGATAGCTAGATACATAGATAGAGAATTATAGCCACGCTCATATAGTTGAAGTTTCAATTGAACTCTTTGCGCCCAAACAGAAAAGGTGTCAAAGCTACAGCCTTGGCTTGTGCTGTGTTTTTGGTGTTTTAAAATGTAAATGTAAAGAAATTACCATAAAATGCAAAACGTGCCGCGCCACAGCAACTGTGTTACCAAAGAAACTGTTGGCCAACTAAACTAAGCCGAAAGCTCGCACACTTGACTTTCATGGCTTTGAATGTACGAAAATTAGTGCGCGTCTCCAAATGCGTGTTGGGTTGGAGCCGCACACCCAAAAAAAAAAAAAAAAAAAACAAAAACAGACAAACAACACAAAATAACATCGAGAGTGTATCAAAACAAGTGTACCAAACAAGTAGCCGACTAGGGTATACCCTGAAAGTAGTTAGACTAAGAAGACTGACTAGACTAGAATATACCCCGACTAAGATTTGAATTTGAATTTGAATTTCCTGTTGCTCCACATAGATTTGAATGTCACTTCTGCAACTCTTATCGAGACAGACAGACTTGCCTATATAAACACAATATGTCCTGATTCGCTCCCAGTATCTATCGGTAAGGCGACCTTGGCTCTTGACACAAATCCATGTCAATAAGTCATACCCTTGCTAAACATATTCTATGATTTTAGGGTATATGCAGGCGAGAGTGCGAGAGCTAGGGAGATAGGGTGAGAGGCACGCTTAATGGTCTGTGTGAAAGTCTCCAAAATTTACGAGCAGCCCTATGAGATATGGTTATGGCTGATGTGTTTATACTGTCAACTGGAACTGGGAACTGGCAGCTAGAAACTGAAACTGAAGCAGGAGCAGGAGCAGGGGCAAAGGCAGTGGCATTGGCAGAAGCAGAAGCAGAAACTTTTGCACACATAGACATTTCGGTAGATATTCATATGGCTTAAATGAATACCCCACATTGGGTGCCTATGCAAATAGCAGCAGTTGTTATTCATATAGCCCAGGCCTAGCTGTGACTTTATTTATTTGCCAGACACACGAGAGAAAATGGGTTCTGTGCATGTGTGTGTGTGTGTGTGTGTGCGTGGCCTGATTACAGTGCACTCTGGCTACGGCTAACCGCCCCCACCGGATAAAAAGTTCAACTGTAGTCAGATTTTAATCAGTTTTGCTCTCATGAAACTCTGGGAAAGCTCCACTAATTCTGGCTACTAATTGGCTTAAAAACTTTGCGCCAGAGTCCAGCGTTTAATTTGTTTTGTATCTGTTGCAAATGTCTTTATTTATTATGCTAATGTAAGTCATATATGCATGTGTGTGTGTGCGTGTGTGTATTGACATGTGTAGCAACATATATTTGATGTTTATGTTGGCTCACACGCACGCAGTCAACGTTAAAGTTAATGTCAAATTTGTTGACGTCGAGGCGCACCTTACTTCCGGTCGCGCTCGAGGGGTCACTTTTTCACTTTTGTCAATTGCTTCGCTTCATTTTGTATTCACTTTATATATGTGTATGTGTATGCGTATGTATACCTGCACCTAACTAATTAGACGGGCATTATAAACGAGGGATGATTTGTTTACATTATATGTGCTTTATATTCGAAATTGGTTCATTACAATTTATGTGAAAGCCTATTAATGAAAATTATATATTATAAATTTGAAAAAAAAATACATAAATTATTTAAAGTTAATAATAAATAGCTGTGATAATTTATATTTAATAAAAAAAAAAATATATATATATATACACATACATTTATTTATACAAAAAATATATATTTAATTTTATTAAATTTAAAAAAAATACTTTCAATAACTATTAATATTATATATAATCATTAAAAATTACTAACTATTTTTAGTAAATTAAAAAAATAGACAATATTGTTAGCTAAAATGATATACAATTTACTTCAATTAAAAAAAAAAAGAATAAAATAAATATTTAAAATTTACTTTACACGAAAAGTGTTAACTCTTAAATAAACTTTCGTTCGATAACTCACAGTCCTACATTCTATTCAGTATTCTTTTAATATTCATCAAAGAAAGTCTTCAATTTGTAGTGCAGGTATTTTCGAAGTTGTTCAAGCTCTCTGCCTTTCGTTTGCATTCGTATGCCAAACACATTTGGCATTTTCATTGCTAATGCTCATATTTTTCAGCCAGGTCGCAGCACGTGCGTGAAAATTTGGCCACAGCAGTCCCTTCGCTCGCCTCGCCCCCTGCCGACCGCCCTGCCGACCGTGGCCTTTTGGGAGCCCCCATTATGATTGTTGTGGCAACCATAATTAAACGCCCAAAATGCTAGAAATTACAGTCTCGAATGGTGTTCTATGACGTTTCGTCTGCGCTTCATGTCGCGTGGGTCGTGCCTGCGTTGAGTTTCTAGTTTTGTTTCGCTTTGTAGAAATCGACGCGTAGATTGCATAATTACGTCTACGACACGGCGACGACACTGCGCTAGCCGTGACATTTTGTTTTTTGTTTTTGGGCTGAGCTTTAACGATGGAAAGTGTAAGTGCGAAACGGTAAAACAAAAGTCGCAAGGCAAAGTCATGACAGCAGAAAACACATAAAACTTTAAGCGAAAGGCAAGCGCGATATTCTTGAGCAACATATACATATATGAGGAAAGGCAGATTTGGATGAAAGCTAAGAACAAGAGCAGAGTGTGAAATAAGCAATTTGAATTAATATTTATGAATTGAAGTTTATGTTAAATTAGTGTAAATAGAGTTTCAGCAAAATGTTTAATAAAGACTTAATAGAGAAATGGTTTGAGTTCTAGCTGGGGTGAAGCCATTGAACCTTTGATCCTTAGGTCGAATCTATTCAGGCATTTAATCTAAAGTCTTAGCCGAACCACTGAGCAGAATTTTGTAGGCATTTCTTGCATGCCTTTCATCTATATCCCCAACTTATTCACTGATTGATGAACTTCATACGCACAGAAAGTATTTTTAATCCAAGCAAACTCAGCCGAATCGAAAACTTTCCAAATGGAATTATAATATGTGAAGCAAGTCAGCCATGAAAATGATACAATATATTTGATGTTTACGCAGTATTCATTAATAATTTCTATGGAATCCAAATAGTGGTTTTAATCTTATCGGAGAAATGCTTTTTGTAGCCGTTGGCCCATTACAATTTCCATTACTCATGAGCTCGCTGCCATTGTGAAATGGCAAATGGCAAATAGCCATTGCACTGTTATTAATTGAATCAATGACAAAATGAAATGAAATGAAATTCAATGTGAGCACACACACATACACACCCATTTTGATAGGCGACCTATTCCAAAATCGAGTTATCAGCCATGGCGCCATGTGGCGTATGCGCAACAATATTACCCATACGACCTCTAAGACTGAGCATTGTGCAAGCATTTGCCTGCAATGGCAAAGCCAAACAAATTGAAAGTATTTTCACAAAGAGAAATAAGAAGAAGAAGAGATATAAAATAAATATTATGAATAGCACAATATGCAATTGAATGTGTGTGTGTGTGTGTGTGTGTGTGTAGGTAATTAAATGCAAGTGCAATGAAGGGGAGTACGAATGAGGTCTTGGTGAATGTGGAGAAAGATATCTGAAATCGCAAGTAAAATGCATCTAGAGCGGGGAATACTTTTTGAAAACTCTGCCATATACTTGACTCACATTTGATAAGAGTGTGAAATGTTACGTTATACGTATGAACAAATGCAGTCGGAGTTTATATTATCTGACAAATAAATCTAAGGGAATTTTTTATTAAAATGTTATGTAGCCCTTCATGGTTTTTAATAAAAAAATATTTTTTTTAGCTTTGATTATGTCTCTTAATAAGCTCCCTCTGAAAAACTATTTTAATTATATGATTTAAATATTTGATCGTGTTTAAATTCTTCATAATCCATCTATAGAAATATATAATCTTTTTTAACTTCTTCATTTGTATTTTTTCTACTTTTGTATCGATAAGAAATGGTTTTTTAATGCATAATTTATCTATGGTTATAATATATGCCATAACAAATTTGTTTATTTATTTTAAAACTGGTTTTTACAGAAAACCATTCTTAAGTCATATATAGAGAAATGATCTCATGATCATTTAATAAAGAGCAAACTATTTGAAAAATTCACAAAGTTTTGTGATTTTTTTAAATTACTAAGCAGCTTTTAATAATTTAATCATTTCTTTACTTTCATTCCACCTTGTTTAACAATATTTAAAGGCTGTTAGCTTTATTATTGAGCTTGAGCCCATAATTATTTATTTTAAAAAATTATATTTAAAGACTCTAATAAACTATAATAAAAATTGAGCCCATAATTATTTATTTAGTTTTTTTTTTTTTTTTTAAATCTTTAATATTTAATTAATTTTTAAGCGCCTTATCAGTGTCTATATTTAGGTATTACCCATTTATATGAATAATTGCAAAATTCCCTTTAAGTAGTCAATTATTTTTGAATAATTCCTCACTTCCTGCTTCCCATTAATCAGATATGAATTTCTATATAAAGTGAGCTTCCGTTTTTACATTTTCCATGTACAATTTTTTGTCTATATTTGTTTGCCGAGTGACTCTGCCCAAAGTTCCAGAATGCAATGCCAGAAGCATTCACCAGGTTGTATTATGTTGTCGTTTTTGTATTTTGGTGCCTGATAAGAGCTTCGCATTTGACGTCTGCTATTGCCATTGCAATGAGCCGCTATCAGCAATTGATATCGGAAGCGGGCAACGTTGCCAGCCAAGGCCTGATAAAGATGACGACGCTCGGGTTACACACAGGCGCCGCAGGGCGTCCAATAAAAATTCGTGGAATAGAGAGCAGACACGACTAGCCAAATGCCCTGTAAAGCTACACTTTCCAGAGTTCAATGGCTAAGCCGAAATGAATCAGCAAATTAAAATTAATCAGCAATACTTTGTTGAAAATCTACCTAGAGGGTAAAGCTTACACAAATTTTATTTATTGATTGTTTTTTTTTTTACACTTTTAATTGCATTAGTTTTTATACACACTTCGTAAAACAAGCCTCCCTTTGAAACGCTGCTCACTATAGGGTATTACTGTGAACGATTGAGTGAGCAACAACAATATCAAATGATTGAGCAATTGACAAGTTCATTTGTGAACTGCGACACTTTTACGTTGGGCCTGAGTCCAGAGAAAAGCGTCGCGCAACCAAATTTTCAATTTGTTTACGCAAACACAAACAAAAGTCTACTTATCGTGTGTGTGTGTGTGTGTGTAGAGCAGCTGCTGTTGCTGATAGTGTTCTCAAATTAACATAGTGGCAGTCGTCAAAAAAAGAAGAGAATAAACGAGCCGATAATAATTATATGTAAATGAGTTTTTGTCGCCTGGCTGTCTTATCAGGTGGTCAACAACAGCTCATTAGAACTAGATCCCCGCAGTCATTGAACTCTCTTCGAATTGGCGTCTCTCAATGCACTTACTTTTTTTTAGAAGCACAAAGTTTTGATGGTTTGAGCGAAGCCGGCGAAAGACGACAAAACAAAACAGAACAAAAAAGTCGAAGACAGGCAGCAGGTGTGTTTGTTGTTTTCCTTTTTCTGTTTCTTCTTTTTGGTTTTTTGTTTATTTATCGCTGTTGGTTAGTTAAATTCACGCAGCGGCAGCTGTCAACACACGCGACGCTGTTCGCAGTTTTAGAGCGGCTAAATTATCGCATAATTTGCATGCAGTTGTTGCCGCTGCTGCTGCCAACAAAATGCAGCGTTAAACGCACATACACTCATGCACAAGCACTCACACAACTTAGGCTAGACGACGACGTCGACGACGGCACACCAAATAACGTCTGCACGCGGCGAAGACTCGATGGTAACTAATAGCAGCACACTGTTAAAAGACACTCAATCGTGATAGCAGCATATGCTATGCTGCTGTTATTCTGAGCGCAAGACTTAACAGAGCCGTAGAGAACGCCGACTCTCAGACGCTGTTAACTGCGGCGAATTGAACGTTGAACAGCTGGGCTTGCTGTTGTTGCCGGCTTTTTGCATGTCGCTCTTTTCGGTGGTTGCCCACACTGTATAAGAGTCATTGACGCGTGTATAAGACGGGCTGCAGGCACGCTTGGAGCTAGTTGTTGTTAGTATAAGTGCTGAAATGTGCTTAGAATTTCAATAGAGTTGATTTAGTTAAGAGTTAAAAGTGGGAACATGTAAAGATTATCGGGCAGAACAAAATTGTAAGAAGTACATATATGTATGTATGAATATGTGGATGTATGTATGTAAATTATGTAAATCGTATAGAGGAGTTTTAAAGAAAGCTTAAAGTACTAACATTTGTTTTTTTTCTTTAATTGAAATTGTTTCACTTTATAGAAAGCAAAAAGTCATAAATATTACTTTTACGTAAAATGATTATTAATTCATTATTTTATACTAAAGAGTCTTATATTTAACTTTGAAGTCTTATACAAATCTTTCCAGAAGTCAAACTGATTCTAATTCAATTAATTAAATAAAATTAAAAATAACATGTTTCGTTATTTACGCTTCACGCTTAACGTTTGGGCCATAATCAAATGATGTAGTAAAAAAAATGTATTCAAAATTCAAATACCCTTAAATAAAAGAACTTATAAAAAGGATACGCTCGAATGCGTCAGGACCTTTGCATTGTTGTTAACAATCCATCATTATCGCATAGACATCCGGGCGCAGGAAACGCAGCAGCACAACAGCAGCAGCTGCAGAAGGGGGCGGGCTGCGAGGCGGGTGGCGTGGTAACATTGCATTACAATTTGTGGCTGGCTCTTCGAGCGATTCCTTTTCTTCCTTTTTATTTTCGTGTAGTCCGCTTGGCCGTTAGTCTGCACACACACAAAGACACCCACAGACACACACACACAGACGCACTCACACACAAATTGGTACGTGGCGCACGTGTCTGGCAGCTCTTGCTGGGGATTATATGGCGCACGGTCGGGTCGGTCGCAACGGCTAGCGATCCACAGGGCGCAAACAGCGAAACTGAAAGTGAGTCCCGTGGAAGTGTAAGGATATATGTATGTACATATATATGCATGTATGTGTGTATGCAGGATAGTAGAAATGGATGACAGGCCGACTGCAGCCGTGAAGCACGGTTAGGCTGGCAGCCAGCAAGGCACTCAGTCAGTTGGTCGTGGTTTTCAAAATATACCCGGACCACAGGGTATACAAGAGAGTATGAATTCACAATGTAACTAAAACATAGCAAAAAGACTCTCCAGCTCAAATTGTCGTGCTAATCAGGTCTTTCATACCAACTATGAAGGTGAAAAAAAAAATCCCTGTAGCTTATGAGTAATGTTTTCATTTCATGCTACTCTACACAGCCAAGTGCGGGTATTCCATTAGTCGTATACCCTTTGCCTTATGACCGGACTCCCCTTTTTTACCAATTTGAAAGTTGCAATTTTCCATCTCTTTTTATGGACTTTTGGAGAAGAGCGTGAGAGTGAGAGAGAGAGCGAGGAGGCGGTGGGAGAGGGCGATACGGGTAACTTTCAGCCACGTCGGTTGTTGCGGTTTATGCAAATTAGCAAAGTTAACATTTACCAAATTGTTGACGCTACCAAAATTTCATTTGGGCCAAACTCTCAAACGGCAGAGAGGGAATGGCAATATGAGGGAGAGAGAGAGAGAGAGAGTGAGATAGGCAGAGGAAGAGAAGAAGAGTTGTAGCTGCAACACGGAAACGCAACTGGGAGAGCAAAATCGAAATCAAAGTGTTTGCCCGCTTTTTGATCCGGCTATGTGTTTGAGGACGGCACCTAGAACTAGGTAGAGCTCCCCCATTGACATATCTATTTTCGACTGGCATTCAAGTTGACAAGCGGCCAAGTGATGGCATGCACCTGCAACAGCTTCACGACTCCATGCCACATGCGGCACTCCGCATGCCTCACACAGCTATCTATCATAATTAGAATACGATTTGGAAGTTTGTGCGCGCCACAGATGCTGCAAATAGAGCGTCTAATAGCATTTCATTTAATTTCCGCTCTAGAAAAAGGGATACAATGGGGGCTTACGCATGCAATCGTAAATCGCCTAGCAGGGTATATTAGCTTGGGAAAATGTAGGTAGGAGGTTACAAAATTGATATGATGGAAGATCGAAGATCAATGATGGAATATAGATGATAAAAAGTGGATGAAATATTAAAGGTCGACGATGGAAACTGAAATATGGAAAATGGAAAGAATAAGTTCTGTTTATGAATATCGCTTCCCGAAATATATGAAAGTCTTTCCTTTACGTAAGAGTTCACTAAAAATTATCTTCCGCCCAGACAGCCCCATCAGGAGCACTCTTACTTTTACAACATACCAAACTTGACATTTTGTGAAGAGCAGCCAACGTGGCGTATGCGCAATGCCAGAAACATCTAATTGCGCCCAGGCGAGTCGTTGCGACCGAAGGCGACAACTTCAAATGGAATAACTGAATGGAGCTGAACGGAATGCGGCTGCATAATAAAATGTCAAATGCTCGACCTGTCGGCAGGTGAAAGCATAAACAGCAAACAACTACATTAACACTAACGATGTCCTGGCGCAAGCCCAGGACAATTGAAATGCCTTGGCCAGGACACACAGAGAAAGAGCGAGAGCAAGAGGAAGCTGCTGCAGCAAGCGAGAGGCATATGATAAACAGATGAACGGCTGCAGAAAAATGCTTGCAAATGCTTTATGCTATCTTTGTTATTGTTGCGGCAATATCCTGCAGATCGGGGGAGAGTGGGGTAGCATGGGCAAGAGGATAGAGCACCGTATATGTAAATGTATAGAAAAAACTAAATGATTTATCACCTGGCAGATAAGAAGACAATAGTTGGCTAACTACAGGGTAGTTGAAGAAGGAAGAGAGTCAGGAGGGCTCTTCCAGTTACACACACAGTACAGGGTATCAGCCGGTCTAAGCTTCCATGTTGGCCGTAACTTGGTTTAGTTTTCTTATTTGGGAGTTTAGCGAACCCGAACTCCAGTCGGGAGTTTGTCTCGGCGTCGTCGTCGGAGTCGAAGACCCAGACAAACGCTTCCATATGCTTTCTTTGTGTCTGCCACAGTTCGCTTGTGCTTTCCCCCCGCGCCTTCGACCAGACAATGGGCAACGGTTGGATCCTGGCTCATGGCTTAGGAACGCATTCAAGAGGCTAATGCCCCTTTGGCCATTGGATCTGTTGGGCGACACACACACACACATACACAAACACAAGCATAAACACATAAAACATAATAATAATAAAAGCAGTTGGCAAATTTATGAATGCGCCACAGAGCGTTGCAATTAGCTCTCTGAATTCCTATACATTCGTACGCTATAAACATGGATGGATCACAAACGTATTTGGCATGTGAGTTGTGTGTGTCGAAATTTGCATAAACTGCACATAAACTAAATTAACATACAATGAGGCACTTTGGCATTAACTGTAATTAAGTGTATCTACTGCTTGCCACATGCCACATGCCACACGCCACCTGCCACTCGCCACCACCAACGAGCTGCCACTCGCCACCACCTGTCCCTCCTTCTTCTCCTTGCGAGGTAATTAAATGCTCTTCAGTCGCATTGAAAAGTGCAGCTACAGCTGTTGCTGTTGTTGATGTTAATGTTGATGCTGATGTGGATGCCAAGCCCGAACTCTCATACTTTGACTAACAAATAGACACAATCATTAATTAGACACACACATATAGGTGTGAGATGAGGTGTGTGTGTGTTTGTGTGTGTTTGCCTTCCAGGCTGTCTTGCTTTAAAGAGTCTTCCGACCACCAAGTGAACTTTTGTCAGACCTAAACAATAGATTGCAGCTACACACAATTAGTTGGGATACCTTCACTCTGTAGTCGGAAAGGGTTATGATAAGCTAGCTGCTTATTAGATGTGAGAAAAAAGAAGAGGGATCAAAAAGGTGCTGAAAGCAATATAATTATCTAAAGTAATTTAATGAAAGGAGGAGCAAGGCAGAGTGAGAAATAATATTGTGAGAAAATGAGAGATTAACAAAGAAACACATTTTGAAAAATAGACAGAGTAGATGGGGAGAGTAACAGATAGAGAGAGAGAGAGAGCGGGAGGGAAAGAGGAGCGATAGTGTGGAAGGGAGATAGAGTTAAAGTAATATTAAGAGTAGAGAATTGTCAATGAAAAGGATCTAATGAGAGAGAGAGAGAGAAAAAATTTTGAGAGAAATAGAGCATAGAGAGAGAGCGAGAACTCTAAAAAGAGAGAAACATGCAAATCATTACACAAGAACTCAGGTGCAGGTAGCATTTAAGTCAGTCAGCAACTCAGGGCAAAACTTTCCCACTTGTAAAGATGCAATCGAGTGAGTGAATGCAGTGTAAGAGAAAGTAACGGTAAATAGCAGCTGTGTAATGCCTGAGAACAAGGCAAAAGTTTATCGTACGCATTCATTTATTCATGAAAGAAGAAACTGCGCACTTTCAACTCCAGCTCCAGCCGAGCGCCCAACTCGAGTTGATCATTTTTGGAGACGTAAATCTGAGACGTGGCACTCAACTAAATGAAATCCTTTCACGGCTTGGATTGTGATTTGAATACTTGCGGCGTTGCTTAGATTATGAATTCATTTATAATCATTTAGTTTGAGTTATGTACATTGAAACACACTCAAGCACAAATCCCATAATAAGCATATTCTATTAGGCCGGAGCTACCCTTAGCTTCAACTTACCCCTAAATATTTCATATTGTACATATCTCTTGTTTGGGGGATGGAAATTAACAAAAAGCAAATCCTGGACACATGTTGCATTCAGTTGCGCCCTTCCAGCGTCGGGGGGACGGGTAATGCTATGTTTTGACAAACCCCAAATCGGGCGAAAAACTGAACTGTTGAGGGATTCCTTTTGAAGATGACAACCATTTGCACCCGCAACCACCGTGTCGGTGACAACATTTATTTTGACAAGGACCTTCTCTCACTCTAGTTCCCCAGCTCGCTCCAACTGCAATTTGCCTCGAAAGGGTTTACCAGGAAGTTGTAAATGGGCGAGCGAGCACAACCCCAAAAGCTGAAGTGCCTTTCGTGGCGCTTTATTTACCATAATCGAGTTGATGCATTTTTTGACGCTGCGGTTTCGCATAATTGAAAATCGAATCAAATCGCGTGAAATTTAATCAACTTAAGGCCTCAAGTTCAATTCCCCAGTGAGACGAGCAGCAGCTGGAGAAGCAGCTCCAAGCAGGAAATCTAGAATTAGCCCAAATCCAAGTAATAAAATTGCGACTATTTGCTTTGAATTGAGTTACTAATGGGATAGAGTTGAGCTACGCATAGCCGCAAACAGGCAAACAAAAGGGAACGAAAAAGACTGAAGCAATGAGTTGACGAATTTTCTATGCCCTATTTGAGGAATGTCTTATATCACATAGACAATGCCTGGAGGGGTGTGCTGAATAGCTGGATTTGAAAAGCCTTTGTAGAACTGTAGACTGTATGATATGTATATGAAGTTAAAAGAAAGCCACATCTTGAGAATATATGAGAATAATTGAAGATATGGTGGGAAGAGAGAAGTTATCATAATAACTAGCAAGGAAACCCCAGCCTAGTCCAGTCGTAAGATCCTTAAGAATTGGATATAGATAGACTAGCAACAAACTCCAGCTCATAGATGGACAAATCTAAAACAGATGGACATGCACATCTCCATATGCACTCCAAGTTTACCGATGTAGTCATATACCCATTTACATCTTATACTCTCTCTATCTCTCTCTCTCTCTCTCTTCCTCCCTCTCTCTCAGCTGACATATTTCATCAGAAAGAGTGTAATACCCCATGCAAGCGTATCAGAAACGACGGCACTAAGCCCACAATGTGAAGCGCTGCGTCGCTCCCCAATCAAATGCCGATGAGCTCCAGCTCGAGACTCGAGTCTCAACTCTCAACTCCAGTTGCAATTCCGATTCCAATCCCAGTCCCAGTCCCATTCCCGGTCCCATTCCCAGTCCCAACTCTCATTCCCTGGTCCAGTTGGCATTGCCATTAGTTGTGCATTTGCGTGTTTGCTGAGGCTACTAAATAAGCACCCGGCGGATGTGTAATGTCCGCTGTGCCAAATGGACACGACAACTACGGCAACGACAACGTCGAGGATGATGATGATGATGGTGATGATGATGTTGTTGATGACGTTGTCTGTCCAAGTCAGGAAATTAAGCCCTGTAAGCGGATTTCAACATGTATGCCACACCGTTCAGCTACTTAGAAACTGGAGTTATGTTCACTTTCATTCAATCGATGGTCATTTATTTGATATACGAGCATATAAGGCAACTGTAATCCCCTACCGGTCGCTCTCTTCACTTGCTGGAGCGCCTGCGATTGTTGCCAAAGATGCGCAGGTGTTTGCTGCGCGACAGCTCCCGCGCCTCCCTCTGGCTCAGCTCGTACAGCTCCGCCTCCAGCTCACGTATGTAGGCGGCCATGGCGGCCGGTGAGAGACGAGTTAACTCTATTTGAAAGATATATGTACTTATATATATGTAGTTGATATTGATTGCGTTTGCAGTTCATTTACCCATTCGCTTTTGTTCGTCTTCCTTTTGGGTGCGCGCATTGCTGCTGCTGTTGCCCGCCTCCTGCTCGTTCCGGATGGCCATTTCGGCGATTATGGAGCTAACACTTTTGCGTCCACGTGGACTCTCCTCTATATCCTCCATGTCTACATCATCGTCGGTATCCTCGTTGGATGAGCCCGAGCCAGCCTCTGCCTCCTGCTCTGCTTTGTCGTGATCCATGTTTCGTTTATCTCATTCACACTTTTGCAGAAATCTTTTATAGTTAATTCTCGTCAGTTGACAAATGCTATTGTGGCAGAGACTCAATTGTCATAGTTGTCAGTGTTGTAAACTTGATATAGTCTGACTGAGCTAGGATTACCTGAGACACTCAAAGCTTGGATAGAGCTCAAACGATTTTTTGATTATATTTTAGGTTATGGATTTGTCAATAATTTTGCTTTGATGCTCGTTACTTTTCATGAAATAGATACTTTGCCCTTCAATATATGTATTTTATGTTTCTATAGATAAACTTTGATATATTCCAAGACGTATATTATTTTACATAAATTTGGTCTCTCATATGCCGCTTTTATAGCTTTCATAAACCCATCCAAAACTTTGCAGCACGCTCTCTGGGCTATTTGCGCAGTTGAATCCTTCAGGGTTTAACCCTCCCGCTGTATTCGTGGCGCACATTAGCTATCTAGCGAGGCCATTAACTTTTATAAAGCCAGTCAAGAATACCAGAGCCGAGTCCCAGTCCCAACTACCGGAGAAACCCTAAACATTAACTTCAATTTGTTGCCGCATAAAGCCAAAATGGAAAATTTCAAATGCGTATTTTCCGCTAAACACAAAGGAAGACCCCAAGTGCCCCTCCCCCGCGCTAAACCCAGACCAAAATGGCTTGGCTAATGAGCTGCACAAAATTAATTGTTGCAATGAAATCACGTGCCCGAAAAGAACTGCCAAAAATATCCCAGCAAGGTTGGAAATTTGGCAAGATATATACGTGCGTATATATGGTATATGGGGAGTTGAGAGTATTTCGCAGTTTATGCAAATTATGTTTTAGTTGTCGCTGCTGGGGGTTGCACAGCTGAGCAAGCAGAAGCCACAGCAAAGCGAAGGGGGGGGGGGGGGCACTCGCCAGCTATTAGAAAACGTTTCCACAAGGACTCGAACTCGACTGGTAAACAATCCATCATTAACACATGCAAAGCACCCTGTGACCCCAGCAGCTACGACTCCCCCCACAAGTCTCTAGCTTCTAGGTGTGTGGGTGTTGCACGTGTCTGTTTGCATTGCGGGCAGCTTAGACGACAACCAGACGACAAATAATAAGTATGAGAGCGATTATTTGGGAGTGACTGACTGGGAGATACCCTTGATGACTTGTTGGCTTGTGTTGGGTTCATTTGCTGTTGTTGCCGTTATTCCTTCTGGAAAACTTTCATGAATGTATATACCTAGAGCTGGAGCTTCTGCTTTAAACTCTATAACTTGTTGTTTTCAGTAGGATACTCTGCATTTCTGTCTATTATTATATTTCTGTCACTATTCTATTTGTTTCAAGCCACAAGGCCTTATACTACTCGAGATCGATGATGGTTTTATAAATATTAAATCAACGCAATATACCCGTTTATTGGCAGACCTAGGGTATTACCTGTGCCGAATGTGTGTCGTGCGCAGGACAAAGGACGCGTGCTTATTGTGAATGTATAGCCATTGTTGCTACTGTTGTTGGTCGCCCTGTTTGCCATTGCTGCTGCTTTATGGCCACGGAGAAAAAGTTGTGGCAAAAGTATCGCTTTTTACTTTTACTTGCGGCTCATGCAAATTGCACAAGTTAAATTTTGAAAATGTCAGCTGCTGCCCTCTCCCTTAGTCTCTCGCCGCATTATGCCTTCCCCTCTCTATAATATCCCCATTTTACCCCTGCTCGGCGTCTAAATGATGGCTCATGTTATGCGCCTAACTGCTGTCCAAAATCGCTCCCCTGGGGTTCTAAGTACTAGCTATACTGCTGCGTGCTTTACGAGTGCTAGTGCACTGAGCGAAAACTGTGTATTGATTGAGAAATATGAATAATATATAGGGTAACTATAGCCAGATGACCTCGAAAGTGAACCCTGCGGCCATTGTATTAGATTGTAATTGAATGATGTAAGTCCATCCATTAAAATATAGGTGATTCCCTTAAGGAGGTTCCCAGTCATAGACATTATGTTTTCTCTTCTTCTCTCTGTTCCTCTGTTATTTTCTTGTCCTTTTTAGCTACAGTCTATGGTACCTATTAGACTGTCACCTTAGCTTCACACTCTACTCTTTTACTCGTATAAGCTCTATATAATAGTTTACCTTCAAAGATTTCTGTCAATCGGCATGCCCGCTCTCTTCGCTTACTCCTTTCGATGTTGTCAACACTTTTCGCTCAGTGTACAGTGACACTGTGTGTAACATGTTCGCCTTACACTGCAGTTTATTTGCCAGGATTTCCATGTTATCATCGTGCGGCACGTGTCGCCGCTGGAGCTGCTGTTGCTGTTGCTGTTGGCTCTGATTTTGGCTCGCTTTGAAATGGCTGCTGTCATGACCCGGCAAAAGCGAGAAGCCCAAGCAAAGGCGAAGGCGAATGGAAGCGCGGCACTCAGTCAACATGTCGTCGTAGCCAGTTGCCACTGTAGCGGGTTGAACAACCGAAACAACAACTGTCCAAACAAGCGCAACGAGCCGAGCCAAAACATAACTAAACAGCCGAGCAGCCAAAACAAATGCCGGCCAACTCTCTGGCCCAGGACATTGTCCCAAATATGAAGGACCCAAGCAAATGAACTGCATTTGTGCGTGGGGCCGTGACTCCAGCCGCAGCTGCTGTTGCCTTGCCAGCTCCTACTATATAGCTGGCTCTTGTTCCTTTTGCTGATGTGCCAGGTTCCATTTCTCGAATTCCAACCTGTTCCTGCTCTCACTTCAGCTGCTGCTGCTGCTGCTGCTGTACCAGCGTTTGGTCAAAGCTTCTTCTCTCCCTTCTATTATTATCATGCATACTCCTGCTCTTAAAAATTCCGACCTATTCCTGCTCCTCCTGCTTGCATCTGCAGCGGCTGGTATGTCAACTGCTCCTGCTACGTCCAGCAGCTCTTTTCACTCCTGCTCCTGCACCTACTCTTCGATATGCATAATAACCTCCAGTAACAGCGGCTGTTATGCATCCTCCCTCTTCGAGCTTCCATTGGACGACTGCAGCCCTAATTGCCAATTACCAAGTCTCACACTCAAGTTCCAAACCATTTCATTCAATTTTCATGAAATTCCATTCGATTTTCATCCAATTCAAGGTCTGTTCAGAGAGTTTACGAATATATTTATGCATATACCGATACCTATGTACCTGATTATAATTACGAACAGAGTTCATAGAGTGAAAAACGGCTCTCTGCCTCTCCCTTTCGCTCTGTCTATGTTTAGTCTGTGCATCTGTATCTCTGGCTGTCTGACTCTCCTCTCTCTTTCTCGCTCTATCTCACTCTCTCTTTATAGTCTTACTTTCTCACTTTCAGCCTTGATCTCTCTCCATTCCCATTCCCACTCTCCATCTGCTCTTCTTCTTATCATCCACTTCATTTTATTGCCTTTCTCACCTTCTTTTAGGCCGTTTCTCTCTTAGTCTCTCACTTTTCTTCTGCATCTTTTTTCTATATACTTCATCTAGGGTATTTCATAGTCAGCTCTACCCCTTCTGTTAACTGTTCTCTCTGCTTGTTATTATGTGAAGCCAACTACCGGCTAACAATTTTTAATTAATACCATTTTATGTACCTAGTTGTTGTTGTTCCTGTTGCTGTATGCACATGCAAATTGCGCATTTAATTGGATTAACGCACATTTCCGATATTCACTGTACGCCGCACATCCCGCTCTCTCCCCCTCTGCCTAGTCTCTGGCCGTGGCCAATTCATCATCGGGGTCTGCGTTTATTTATGTTTGCGTTTTTAATTATGTCGCATTGGCCGAGCGCTGAGCCAACTGAGCCAACTAAGTTTGGAAGTGTGCCATGTCTGTGTGGCAAGCAGCATGCAGCATGCAGCATGTTGCATGTGTGGCATGAAGCTGCGGATGTGCGGCTCGTTGCAGCTGCAGCGAGTAATTCACAAAAATAACACAAAAAACTCTAACAAACTCAACTTTGATTTACAGCTTTTACTTTTGAGTTGCAGCTCGTAATTGATACTTTGGCCCAGGCATTACGACTGCCCTGTTTGATTACACTTTAAATATATACATATATATGTATATATGTATATATATTTCTGATTGCATTGCAATGCCTTAACGGTTCAATAATCAGTCAGTCAATCCACTCGATTGCCAATTGTTGCTGGCTTCATGCTAAGGTGAAAGTCTCTCTCCCTCTCTCTGTCTGTAAGCCTTCTTCTGTCCCTTTCGGCAGCGTAGGCGCAAAGAATGCGCCTGCAGCAATGCAAGATAATAATAAAAAAAAAAAAAAAAAAAAAGAAGAAGCAGTAAATGACTACGTCATAATACATAATCCTCAACGCTGACATCAAAATGCCAATCAGACGGCATTTGGCTTGCAGCACGTTCAACTCGACCTACAGCAAAGGGGTATGATGAGTCGGGCAACTAATCCCTAATAATTATGTTATATAATAGTTGCTACTTAGGGTTGAATTAGATGATTAGTGTGGGGAGTTAGCTCACTAATTATGTATCTAATTAAACTTGTCCTTTTGCCATCAGAATCATTTAATTCTGTTACAACTGTTACCTCAAAACGTATTGAATATTCATACATTTTGATTATTTTTTAGTTGTTTAATGTATTTTCTTCTATATATTTCATATATTCAACTACAACTTCTACAGGGTATCTTTGTAGTCTGTCAAACTGCGGCGTTACATTTCCATTTGCTTCTGCTCGTGTGCAAACATAAACACAAATACGCATTGTTCAACATTTTGTGTGTGTGCCAAAAGCAAAAATTGATTGTTTATGCTGGAAACCAATGCAAATCTCGACTTGAATTTCATCTCTTTGGCTTTTATGCGAGAAATGCCTGGGGAATTGGGTTGACGACTCTCTAAATGCAACCAAATGTGTGCTAAATGAGGCAGTCTGAATCACTGTTGACACATCCATGGATATTAATAAAAAACAGAATGTGGATCAAGCAGCATATATTGCTTTTTAATATGTGGAAGGCACGTTCTAAACCAGGAATTTATTGCATTACCTAGTAAAATACATACATTTTAAGGCTTCAAGCATAGCTATTAAGAATTTACAGCCACTCATATTAAAGTCTGTTAATGGCTCAAAGCATGTACGGTCTATAAATTACTTTGGGACTCGTCCTTTGGCTCTTTTGTGGCTCTAACTTAATAAATAAACTATTTTGAGAACTCAGTTAGATATTCATACCTTGCATAAGAACCCTTTATACTTGGGATTCGAACCTATTTTCTACTACAAACGAGCATATCTTATCGGCATTAATTGAAGACTTAAATGACCAGCCACTTGTACTCCTCTGTTAATTGAACTTGCCCTCTCTAATTCAGCCTGTTGCTCTTTAAAACTGAAAGTCAGTTCTGCTGAAAGCCCTGTGAGCATATCCTGCACCTATTTGTGGGACCAGCTATTTGTTTTTTGATGCTTTTGTTGTTGGCCTGGCCGCACCACATCACATGTCAGGCGACATTTAATTTTGTGCTCGCCGTTGACAATTCATAATACATGCTTATAATTATCCTGCACCCTTTGCAGGCTCACTCATTCAGCCAGCTTTGCACCACCACCACCGAGAGCACCACCGCCAGCCGCTTTATGTCAGCTAGGGAAATTTACGGTCACCTTTTTGTGTTATTAATTGCCCGCGGGCACGAACCTGGAGCGAGCTCCTGTGCCTTGTCCTTGGTGGCTTTAATGCTTGTCGTCGCCGAATGCAAATCATAACCGAGAGCCAAACGCCGATGGGGCTGACTACGAGATACCTGAACCAAAATGAGTTCGAAGAAGTTGAAGAGTAGAGCCGAGGCCAAAGAAATGACATGGGAGATGTTTGAATAATGATATTAGAAATGAAGAGTTTCACAAGCTAGGATTATGAAGAGAAGAGAAAAACAAAAACAAAAAATGCATATATCTGACTAAGAATAACTACAATTACTTTCTTTCTTTCTTTCAGATAAAGGGAGTTTCAAGGTAAGCTGTAATCTCATATATGTATTATATAAAACTTATCAGGTCTACAAATCTACTTCAATTTCCTAACACCGAACTCCCCGCAGACCCAGCATACCCTGTAGCTCTTTGCTTGGTACGGGTATTACCATAGCATAAATATTAAAAGCCTAATTAATTTAAGCCGGCATTCCAGTTTATTGTATTTATTACATTTCGTTGCCAATAATTATTTTAGGGCAAACGCAGCGGCAGGTGTGAAATATTCACTCGATTTTCCATCAGAGCTCTCCACAGCTTTACAGCTGCTGCTCGCATTAACTATCTGTCTCGCTCTCTTTAACCTTTTTCATGTCATTTAACATGCAATAAAATTGTTAAAATAATTAAAGTAAATTTAACAAGGATTTCAGTGCTGCAGTCGCAGCAGCCGCAGCAGCAGCATGCGGAGCAGGAATCGGCGCAGCTGGCAACATGTTTAACAACAATTTGGCCAACTAAATGCCACAGGACATGTTCCGTAGACGTTGTCCCGACTCCTTGCTGCAATTAGCACGTTTCCATTCCACTTTAAATTGTCAAAGCGAAATAATGTCGCAGTGCTGCCTGCTCTGAATGATGTCTGGGCTTCATTTGCGGGCAATTGCCACGTTTATGCACCTGGACAAATGATTGATGATGCGGATAGTTATCTGCATGATATATGTATGTATACATTAAATGCATATTTATATATAGTTATTTTATATTATTCCTGTGCTTACAGCAGAAGAGCCTCTAAAGTTCTCTATACTGGATAAGTAACTATCTTAATATCTTACTCATTTGAAACTTGGGAAGCTAAGCCATAGATGTGGAGCTACTGATCAAGCACTATGGGGTCTGCATATGTCTTGCATATGCTTCTCTTGTCAAAAAATAGTATAAAGCTACAAAAGATCTCTTAAAGCTTCATTTAATCTACTCAACCAACATTAAAAGCCAGCTCTTAAAATATGAATTCTCGCATCAATCGTCTAGACAGACAGTTGGTTTGATCAATGAATCGAAACACAATTAATTTTATACAACTTTTAATGCTCTTGAGTAAATCTCTGCTCAAACACATATGCATAAATAAATCTAGTCAATGCCATTGTTGAGCTGCTCAATTACTCATTATGAATTGCATTCTTTGCCTTCGATATGTATTACCTTCATTTGGCTCACTTCTTCGCTTGAGTTGAACGCGCATTGTTGGAATTGCGACGAGTTAGGCACAAGTAAAAGTAGTTCGCCCAGTTTTGGAGCACACTGAGTGGCCTGCTGGCAGGCAGGAGCAATCAGTGCATTGGCCATAGCTATAGCCATGGAAATAGCCGTATCCCATGTCCATGTCCATATCCATATCCATATCGATATTGATATCGCCTCTGGCCGTAGTTGTACTTTTAGTTTCATGAGCTGCAGGTGCCACTTCATGCTGTACAAGTTAACTTACTGCCAAGCCATTCACTCTGCATACCCTAGGCCTAGCTAGCTGCGAGAGAGGCGCATTAGCTAGCTAATGAGGTCTGTGAAAGAGAGAAAATGCTTCAGAATACTCTTATAACTGTTAGCTAAATAAAAATAGGTAGATATACATGATTTCTTATGGAGCTGACTTCACTTTAACGCAGCTTAGTGTATTTGAAATTCGTTGCATTGCTTGATTACTTCGCCTACTTTTTATGATGTTTCGATGGGTGCTGCTGCTGTTCATATGGTTAACCGATATTGATGGATAACAAGTTGTTGGAAAGTAGGTGAGCCGACAGGCACAACGAGAGAAGAGAAGAAGAGAGCGAGAGGAAAACTGAATGAATGCATTTGAAGAGCTCGCCGCTTCTCGCTTTGTGAATGCCTCCACTGCTCATGAATAGTAATGAGAATCGATTTGCTAAATGCCTAAATTAATACTAAATGAGCATTCAATTGTGCATTGATAATGAGTGAAAACGTTTGAAAAGAAGACTCGAAAGGAAATCTAATGGAAATCGCTAATTGATGCTATAGAATGGCAAGCACAATCGATTTTCAACAGATTTCTCTGCGACTCCTCCGACGGATAAAATGGGATCTGCGCTTTAGAATAGTAAATGCATTTACTAATATTATAATACTTAAATATGCATATTCCTGAATAAGTTAACAGACATTCACACTAATCTATGCAGAATTTAAGAACCGAGCTCACTGTTTTAAATAAGAAATGATATAATACCTAGCGTCTCTTCAATCATCATCTGTATTGCCTTCTCTATATTGCTGTTTTTATTACAACTCTTTAACCTAATACACCCCACTTAACTACATGAACAGGGCATTTCAATTTCAACTTTGGCAACTTGTGAGTTCTGCGAATGTTAAGCCAGAACTTAATCAGTTGCTGTCTTTGATCTTTGGCCGTGCGACGCATCTCAATATCGAGCTGTCAGCCAGCAGATCCTTTAAATCTGTCGACTGCATCCGCGGAAACAAAAAAGCCAATTTTGGCACTGCCTTTCCCTATTTGCCATTAACTGCAGCAGGCGTCGATGCTTTGAAGTTGCGCAAATGAAGTTGTTTATGAAGAAAACTCCCTCTGTCCCTCTCACTCCAGAAGATAGATAAATATATGCATAGCATAATTTGCTGAGCTTCTAAATTTGGCGCAAAATTTGCAACAGAGATCATTAGTGGCTGCACAGGATGCAATTGGATGAAAGAAAAGAAGGAAAAGAAAGAAAGACCAGAAAATATAGAACTATTTTGATTGCTCAAATGCACATTAAAAGTTCGCTTTCCTTTTGCTGTTGCTGTTATTGTTGTTGTTGCTGTTGTTGTGCAAAATTTGGTGTGACAAATTGTTTTCGACTGGCGCATTTCGACTTTTGACCCACTTGGAACTTGGCGACTTCCTGGGCAACCGAACCAATTCCTGCGACGCAGTTATCGCTGCTTGCCTTGCACCTCACTTAGCTGAGCTGCGTCAGCAAACGAAGCTGAGGCAACAGAAGCAGCAACAGCAGCAGCAGCAGCTGTAGTCATCAATGGCAGGGCCTACACTGAGAGAAACAGAATTAAATGAGGTGAGAGGCTTAAAGGAACTAAACTAACTTGAAATGAGATAGACGGCTTCTTTATAAGGCTTAACAGTCAATCTATATCCAATCAATATCCACTCATTGATTAATAAGTTTCAATGGAGCGCTTCTGGTATATTTTTTGGTATTTTAATTTTAATTTTAAACCTTTTCTGCATATTATTTGGACTTAAAACTTCCTTAATATCCAAAAAAAACCTAGTAGAAACTCGTCCCAAGTCATTTCCCAACTTGCTTTCCCATAGAAACTCGCAGTTCAGTTCAGCAAACGGTTGACCTTCACCTCGTTGAACCCGCTCAAGTTTGTGCCCAGATTTTCGCTCAGTGTAGCTGGAGACTGTAAGACTGCGGCGACCGCCATCATCGCTTGGCATCTTGGCAAAGCGCGTCGCCTTCGAGTCTGACCCAGTTTCTGGCTTTTGGCAGACAAATTGTCTGCGCCTTACGGATTGTTTATGATGCTTTTGAACTTTGGTGTTTAAAGCGCGCGATGAAAAAATACAGCTACCATCGCTAAGGCAACGTCATCAGCGTCGTGCATGTAAGGTGGAAAGTGCCATGTGATAAACTAGAAAAATTCAATTATCTTTGATTTTGGGCGTAAAATGGAGCCAGAAAAACAGCTAAAGGTTTTGTTGTTTGTCTGAAAATTAGTTTTCCAGCTATTTGGCCACATTTGACACACATCAATGACTTTTATTGCACTCTTTACGTGGGGGCAGGGGAGTATTCACCCTCTGTCACCCTCTCTCTCTCTCCCAGTCTTAGTCGCCCTCTGTGTAAGGTCAACTCTCACTTGGCCCATTGACGTCTTATTATAAGCCTCACACACACACACATGCAAAACTAGTCGGGCTCAATGTAATTATGACAGCAAGAAGCACTCATATTCGACATCATTTGTCCAGCGGCACACAGCGGGCGAGTTGAAGTGGTTAACCACACAATGTTGCCCCTGTCAACAGGCCGTGGAGTTGAAATGCTGCTGCAACGGCAACTGCAACTGCAATGGCAACGGTAACGGCCACGGCAACTAATCCCAACTGCAAACAAAACTTGAAGAGAAGAAAAGAAAAACCACAGAAACGAAGCAAAATAGCAGCCACGCATAAAACTGTCAAAAAATTGCCAAGTGTTTGTGCGTATACAAAGCACAGTGCGTGCTAAAAGTCAATGAGCTGCGAAATAAATGAAAGACCTTAAAGAGATGAAAACGAAAATACTTAAAAATACTATACTATAATGAAATAAATGAAAGCAGTAAAAACAACTTTAAATTACTTCAAAACATCAAATTATTAAATTAAAAAATAATAAATAAAATAAAATAAATCAATTAATAAATAATATATATACTTTCAAAATACGAAATTATAGATCTACAAAACAAATATTATACTTAAACCAACACAGTCTTAAATTATTATACTTATTAGTAATATAAAATTGTGTACATGAATATATATTTCAACTCTTCAAAGTCTTTATATACAATAAATCTTGAGTTTCGATTTGAATATCAAATTTACAAAGTAATTTATTTGCACAACTCTTAAGATCTCTTAAAGTTTCCTTTATTTATGCAAAAATCTAATTTATTTGAAGCATGCTCAAATTTCAAGTAGTGTATGGGTGTGTGTGTGTGTGGCACACAGACTGGCAGTACGCACTGTAGTACATATTTTGTACGTTTCTGCATTTGGTGCTGTTCCTGCCAGACTTTTGCGGCTGCCACATGTCCACAGAGCAATGCTGCAACAAGCCAGTTGCACAAATCAAGTCAACAATAGAGGAATTGTGCGTGTGTGTGCTTGTGTGTTTGGGTAGCTGCCCAAAAGCAGATATGACAGATATCTGCAAATATATACATATATGTATATCTGCATATGCATATGCATAATTCTATGTATGCGTGTGCCATTGACTTTGCAACTTTGTGGATCTATGAGTGATGAGAGAGTGAGCGAGCGAGCGGGACGATTCGAGCATTGAAGGTGCAGACAGTTCTGTCAGTCGGCAAACAAAGGAGTTTGTCATCATACATACATATTTGCACTTCAGCATAAGTTGGGAGACTGTTTGGGATGCCGCTGCCGCTGCCGCTGTTGCTGTTGCTGTTGCCACTTGTATTGGCGACGCATAGCAACGCCACCGGAAGTGCAACTCAAACAGCAAAGTCCGGCATGCATTGGCAGCCCTTGGCTGCTGGAGCACACACAAAGACGAGCAAACTTTTTGTTTTTTTCATTTGCTGCTGCTGCCACTCAAAGGCGACTCCATGGCAGGATCTTCGGCTCCTTCTCCAGCTGCAACTGCTGCCACTGCTACTGCTATCAGTGTTGCTGCGGCAACACTTTGACAGTGTTTGCATTCGGCAATCATATTTTCTTTTGTCTACAAACTTTTTCGCTTTTATGGCAACAGCAAACCCTTATCGCATTAAGCGACAGCCAGCAAAAAAATATGCATATATTCATAATTAGCTGAGAGTCATTCACTTAGTTCTGACAGTAGAACAGACAGAAATTGCCAGAAAATCCTCCACATAAGCAGACAAGCAGTTCCAACAAAATGATTTTAAGCTAACAAATATGGCAAATAATTTTAAATTCTTTAAACAGAATTTAAAGCCTAACTCTAATTCTAACTAAAGCTTAAGTATTTTGAGCACTGACCTCAGCCAAATGCTCAGAAAAGGCAGTAAAGCTTATCGCAAGCTTTCACGTTAGGGCATTTTAAGGCATGCAATAGAAAAGCCTTAACAAATTAATTACAGTAGTAAAAGAGTTTAAGTTAGTAAAATTAATGCTTAAGGTAATTCAAATTCCTATTTATTAACATTTATGTTATTTAGTATTTAACACTTTCAAGCCAACACTCGAAAAGCACTTGAAATTAAAATTATGTATTTAAAATGTGGTATTTTTTAGCACTTCATACCAAGCCAGGCACTTGAATAGCCATTAAAACGTTACTCAAAGCAACGTAACGATCACTTTTGCTGTTTAACGAAGGCTATCACTTACAAGTGTTGGTTAAGCCTTAAAGCTGCAGCTATTTCGTTGCTTCTGCCGACTAATATTGCATCTCACGCTCATTTATGCGCATTTATTGCGTTCTATACGTATGTATTCATTTATTTAATTTTTTTTTGTGTGGTACGTGTGCGCCGGCTGATTGCCAGAATAGATAAAACGGCGCAGACGCTATAATTATGGCTGGCTAGCACTTTTTATTTCATTTTCACTCAATGAAGCGCAATAATTGCTGCGATTAATGCAAATTCTTCTAACGCTTCAAAGGCATAAAATTTGACTGCACAAAAGGCGGCACATGACCGTAGCACACGCCCATGTCTGCACGCCCCCCACATAGTTGGGCGAGACAAACTGCTGTCAACCCTATAGCACGACTCTAGCCTAAGTCATCATGCCCTTCCTTGTTACCCCCTTGGCGTCAGTTAATGCTGGCAATGTGTATGCAAATGAGTTTCCAATGACTTGGTCCGAAAACAAAACAAGCGAGGATGATGTCTCTGCTGCACTTGAACTTGGCTACGTACTCGGTCTCCCACCGGGAGGGGCGCTAACCCAGTCGTTCGTTGGCTATTAGCTGTGTGTGTGTGAGTGTGTGCGTCTCGGTTGCATGTGTCAAGAAGAAAGCGTTGCCTGTATTATAGCAAAGTTTGCACTTTTACTGCCAATCGTTGCAAGTGTGTGTGTGTGCGTATGTGTGGTTGGGTGTGTGTGGCATGTCCCTTGTGGCTTGTCCAACTTTAAACGCTCAACGCAATAAGATAAGCACAGCAGAGCACAACACAGCAATTTCTGTTTAATGCATGCCCACTATTTCCCTCTCTCTTATCAGACTCTTAAAAAGCACTTCGCGTTGACACTTAAAGCCTTTACAGTCGATACACCTTTCAAGTCGTTATTGGACTTGGACAGTCTCAGTTTAACAAACTTTTTGCATATATTTTTACATACACTTTTTTATGTAGGCCTATAATTTCGTAATATTTGAATGTTGACTTTTTATACGCAAAAGCAAAATTATTTGCGCGCAAAGTTTTCAATTTCAGCGCCAGTGCTAAAAGTTCAATTAAATTTTAGATAGTCTGGCAACATACAAATATATTCTTCCCGCGCCACTTTTAAAATTCATCGTAAGTCTGGCAACACTTTAATGCAGTGCTACCACTTAGTACTTGTTGCTTTGTATCGAGTTGGCAGCACGAATATTTACGTAAACAAGAAGCAAACAAAACGCTTATAAAACAATTCGAAGCCTTTGTCGAAAACGCTGTTAAAGCCCGTCGCAAATGTCCAAGCACACATTAATAGGTATGTTTAAAATATACACAGGCGTGGCTTCAGTTAATAACTGACCTCGGAGACAGGTGGCGGCACTGGATTCATCGGCAGTCATCTCTCCAAGCATCTGGCGAAAAATGGCTATGAAGTAACTGTAATTTCGCGGATGCCCGGTCCGAAGCGCATCACCTGGCACGAGCTGGAAAAGCAGGGTATACCAAGCAGCGTCAACTCTGTGGTAAATACAACTGGTCAGAATGTGCTGGACCCATCCAGACGCTGGACGCCGGGCTTTCAGCAAAATGTCTGGAATTCGCGTGTCAACTCCTCGAAGACGTTGAGTCAGGCGATTCAAGCAGCGCCGCAGGTGAAATCTTTCGTGAACTTATGTGGCGTTAGCCTCTATCCGCCGTCGGAGACCAAGACGTACACGGAGGACGATCAGGGCGTGAATTACGACTACATGTCGAGCCTGTGCCTGGCCTGGGAGGAAGCAGCTCGCTCCGGCGACTCGAAGGATAAGCCCTGCAAGTGTGTAGGTGTACACACACATCTAGAATTACAATGTATCAATATCGATTTTCCAACACTGACACTTTAGAGCATTGTGCGCACTGGCGTTGTCGTCGGACGCAATGGCGGCATGATTAAATCCATTTGGCTGCCCTTCAAACTGGGTCTCGGTGGTCCCATGGGCGCCGGCAATCAGATAATGCCCTGGATACATATGCACGATCTCTGTGGCCTCATCCAGCATCTGATTGAGAAGTGTGAGTCTGGCGTCTTCAATGGCGTCGCACCGGAAATTGTTAGCAACAAGGGCTTCTCACAGGTGAGCCATTTATTTCGATTTGATGTGTTGACTCTCCAAATTGACCAATTCTTCCTTCTTACTTTAGGCATTTGCCAGCGCTCTCAATCGTCCTTGCCTGTTCGCTATTCCCGAGTTTGTGGTGCACGCCATCTTTGGCAAAGAGCGTGCGGCGCTGCTCCTGAGTGGCGCCAAGATTCAGCCCAAGCGTACGATCGCCTCTGGCTATCAGTTCAAGTATCCGGATGTGAAGTCCGCCGTAGCCGAAGTCGTTGGCAAATAGAGAGCTGAAGCAGTTGAGAAGTTGTTATGAATTCTTGAAATTGGCGAGTTGTTAAACTATTTATTATTTAAAGCGATCTTCATTTGTATTATATCAATTAAACTAGAGCATATACGAGGTATATATGTACATACATTGTCTATATATGAATAGAGGCATATTTGTTGATCATGTCTATGCACTTCATGAGAATTGTGAAATTTCAGTCTATAATTCGCATAATTATGGAAATTAATTTGTTTACGAAAAACTCATGGACAACGATTATTATTAAATATTATTGTACCCATTGAAATGGGAGCATAGAGCATATTAGTTCTGTAAAAATGTATGTAAGAGGCTGAAGAAGGCGTGGCATGTATTGTGTTTGAGGCTATGTACGAAATTTGATAAATAAGTCTATGCAGCGTTCGAAGTAAGTTCTAGTCAGGCATAGATTTCTAATCTTTCAAGTTTATAAACTGCTAAAGAGATTAAAGGGAGTTAAGAGCTGGAGACCGAAAGAGACCAAAGAATTTGTATACTTTCATATATAGTTTTGTTTACGTAAATGTTTAAGATAAATCGTTGAGTTGACAGCAGATGACTCCACACTTTTATTCCCTCTTTATAAAGGTGTGGAGTTACCTGCTGTTAACTCAATGATAATGCTGAACATATCTATAAACAAGAACAACAAAATAATAAAAAATCGGGAATATATCTTTTGTTATTGTGATTATTTAAAACACACAAAAAAGAAAAAAGTACCAAAATCAACCGATGTCGATTGAATTAATTAGGCAATCGAAATAATTGCATAGCAAAAAAGTTAATTCTGAATAAAAGAGAAAAAACATTTATTAGCGCTTCATAATCAGCATGGAAAGCCTATAAAACCCTCATAAAATGTCATGTCTAGCTCATTCGTAGCTGGACCATTGGAAGTGCTAAAAATGTTATCTAAATCTCAGCAATTATTGCTCATCGTTGGGCTCACCTGTTGGGTAACTGAAACATAGCACGAACCTCAATATGTTGAATGAATAATTGTTATAAAACAATTGTGAAACAGAGCGCGGCCCAAGCGGATGTCGACTGCAGCAAGAAGCCGAAGCTCGTGAATCCCAATTCCTGTTGTCCTCTGCCGGAATTCGCCACTCCCGAGTTAAATGAGAAATGCAAGGAATACTTGAAAACTCCAGCAATGCAAGCAGAGTTGGGCGCCGAGGGAAAACGTGGACATCGTCACCATTTGTTCCTCCCTCCAGTAAGCGGAGATTTCAGCAGAGATTTCCAATTTATGGATAGCTATACCTCTCTCTCTCTCTCTCGATCTGTTTCTTTATAATTAGTGCTACATCTCTTGCATCTTCAATGAGACGGGTATCTATAAGGACAACGAGGTGGACCTCGATGCGCTCAATGCATACTTGAAGAACATCTACAAGGACAACGCAGAGCTGGAGAGCATTGCCACTGAAGCTGCCGGTAAATGCAGCTCCAAAATGGACGAGTTCAAGGATAAGATGAGCAACCGACCACGCCCATCGCCACCACCCGGCGCCATGAAATGCCCCCACAAGCCCGTCTTTCTGTTTGGCTGCATTTGGCGGAAGATTATGTTCAATTGTCCCGCCTCCGTTTGGACCGATACCCAGGAATGCAACGACGCTCGCGATTATTTCAAGACCTGCAAGCCTCACAAGGGCGATCGTTTTGGTGGGGATAACTAATTGGATGATGAGCAATAACAGTAATGAAAATATCACACAAAATATCCATAATTGATGTAAAAACGAGTCCTATACAACCTCGCTGTGACCCGAATAAAATGTGAAGAAATTCATAAAAAAAAAGCAATTGTTATCGTAACTAGAAGATACCCTGTAAAGCAATTTACATGGGGAAAATAGGTTTGTGAAACAGGCAGAAGAAGAGCTGAGGCGATCTAGGGAAGGTCGAATTACGCTTAGATAAAAAGTCAAGAACTTGCTACAGTGCAATTCCATATTGGGCACGCTCTGTTTCACAATTACAATAAATATTTAATTATTATCACTAAACTGATGTTCGATTTAGATATTTCGCTATGAAAAACAGACTCCAATAATTGCTGAGATTTTGATAAAAATCTGTTTGCGCCTCCGCTGATTTATTATATGTACATATACATATACGTATAATACGTCATATAAAGTCTATATAAATGTACGTAAATCTATTTTTGAGATCTCAGCTATGCGCAGCGTTGTTTTAGTTTATATATTTCAGAGAATTTCAATTTACATTTACTAAAGTATTTGTTTCAAGTTTCGACTTGACTTGAAAACTCTAGAAATAAAGCTGAAACAGGCTCTATTAAAGCATTTTGATGGCCTTCGAATAGATTTTCTGCAGTTATATTTCTATCTTTAAGAAACACTTACTCAACTCTCTCTGTAATTCTATTTGAGGCAAATGCATTTGGATCTGCTCGTAATTGGGTTTAGTCCTTGCACATTATCCTTTGCGGTGCTTATCAGCGCTTTGCACGCCTGAGCGCGCAATGAAATAGAAAATTCGATTTTCCGCAATTGAAAATGTTCTTATCAAACACACAACCAGTCAGTCAGCCAGCCAGGCAAGCAGTAAAGCAGCCTGGGCGGCCAGTTAGCGCTTCCTGCAGTCTCATTTGGCCTCTGCTGCTGGAGCGAACAGGACGTGTCGATGGCGAGCATTGAGAGCGAGTTGACGCAGTTTGTGGCGCAGTGTCGGAAGCAGGAGTTCAGCGAGTCGGAAATGCGCAGCATATGCCAGCCAATCCTCTGGCACTGGCGACTGCTGAAACTGAGAAAGTGGATGCAGTGGCTCCTGCTGCCCGCTGTGCTGGTCTATCTGCTGTGGAGCTACTGCGACAGCTGTGCCTGGACTTTGAGCGCCGTGGGGCGCCTGCTGCTGATCGAGCTGCTGCCCTATTGGGACTGGACGCCCTACTACAATGCCAAGTGCCTGATCGAACGGGAAACGGAGCGGAGCAGTGAGTGGCAGCCGAAGGCGCTGGGTAGGCACGAAACTCTCTGGGAGAACTGTGCGTTGTGCGAACAGCTGGGTATGAACTCTCTGTGGGCATAGCTATTTATAGCTGACACCCTAAATCCATTTCAGAGAGCATTCCCGTCGTCTCTAATGCCAGCTACTCCCTGCTGGAAGCGGAGTATCTGGAGCGCGGTCTGCCAGTTATCGTGGGCGACTGCCAGCTCGAGCTGAGCTTGGACAAACTGCTGCAGCGGTTGCTGGAGAGGGCACCAGAGCTGCTCTCCAGCGAGCCCTGCGACGTCTCCAGCAATCTGATGCTGCGGCAGCTCTTCAATCTGGATGCTGCGCTGCAGAAGATTCCAAGCACCTCCGCCTGGCATCTGCACTTCCGCAACTGTGAGGCGAGAGCGGTGAAGGCTTCGCGTCTCTATGCAGACAAACCCTACTACTACCCCGTGCATCTGGAGCCCTACTACTCCAGCTGGCTGCTGCTGGCGCATCAGCAGAAGCGCCCGCAAACCGAGATCTATGTGCGTGGCCTGATCTTCATACAACAGCTGAATGGCCACTTCGACTGGCAGCTGCGCCCCAAGCAGCCGTGCCAGGAGCACAATTGCCCCAATCTGAGTCTGCGCTTGGCTGCGGGTGAGTGCCTGCTCTACTCCACGGATCTGTGGCGTCTCAGCTACGGTGTGCAGCAGCAGCCGAATGGGAGTGACACCTCCATCGCCACACTGTTCGAGGTGAATTGGCAGCTGTAGGAGAAGATATGGAACATAATAGATCACTAACAACTGGAAGCGTTTGCACCTCTAATAAAAATCAGTCCAATATAAAAAGTTTCAAACCTTTACCCCAAGGAGCATCCCTCAACCTATAAGATTCTCTTCTTGTCACATCCCATTCCAATGAAACGGAAAGCAAATCTGTCGAATTGTCCAAATTGTATTTACACAGAGATAAGGATTACACATCAACATCAAGTAGACAGGATATGCATTGGAACTTAGTTTAATACTGTTTTGTAGTGCTTCATTCAGTTCAGCCTTAGTGACTCGACTCGACTCTCCTCCCTCTAGGCCCTGCGGCACTTGGCCTCGACGAGCTTCTGCAGCGTGGCCGTCAGGCTGTTGATGGCATCGATTTTCATGCGCTCGATGCGCTCCTGCTGGACCAGGGACATCTTCTGGATTTGCAGCTGTTCGCGCTGCAAGCTCCGCTGCAGCTCCATCTTCTCACGCTCCACGTCCAGCTTGCGCTCGAAGTAGTCCTTCCACCAGATGTCGTCCTGCTGAGGGGGCGGCGGCGGCAACTGTTCGTAGAGTTTGCCCGACGGAGCCATTGCCATCTCCTGACTATCCGTCTGATCGGGCATGCTGGTGCTGCCCGTTTGATCGGCATCGTACTCGAGCTTGGGCTGGCGCACTTCCGACAAGCTGTTGCTGTCCTCGTCGAACTCGTCATTCGATTTGCTGTCGAGCTGCAGCTGCACCTGCGGCTGCAAGAGCACCTGATCCACAGGCGTTATGTACGGCTGTTCATCCTGAGGCGTTGCTGGCTTCGACTGCTGTTGTTGTGGCTGTTGTGGCTGCTGTTGCAGTTGTTGCTGCTGCTGCTGTGCCTGCGCCTGTTGCTGTTGTTGCTGTTGTTGCTGCTGCTGCTGATTCGCCAATGGCACTGGCTGCAGCTGCACATCAAAGTCGGCCTTCTTGCCCTGCAAGTACTTGAACATCTCCTCGAAGAACTCCCAGTGCACGTAGCCCGAGACGTATTTCTTGTTCAGATTCTTGTTGTAGGTGATGAGGATGTTGTGCCACTTCTTTTGCACCTTGGCTGCGCTGTAGCGGAAGCCCAGCCGCTGCAGCTGCCGGGTGCAGTGCAGCCACAGCGCCGTCCGCTTCTGCCTGCCCTCCGTGAAGCTGCCTTCCATGGGCCCGCGGATGTGTATCAGAGCACGTGTGGCTTCCGTTGTCCAGGCGCGCTCGTATGGACCGCGTCCTATGCTATTCGCGCTGCCCGACAGCTCCGTCTCCTCCAGCAGGCAATCGTCGTCCAGGTCGTCTAGCTCATCATCGCTAATGGGATAGGCTAAGGAAAAAGGAAAACAAACAATGCTTTAGCACCTGTTGCTGAGGATGGCGGCTCTCACGAGCTGCGCAGTCTCTCTCGCTCTTAGCTTGCGTCGCTCGCTCTCTCTCAGCCCACCCACCACCTACCAGCAGCAGCCGCAGCCGCCCACATCCTAGTTAAACGCCCGAAGCTGCAAGGATGCTAGCGCTGCTGCTGCTGACGTACAAGCATAGCCAAAGCTGAAGGATACACATTTTCACAGTCTTCAATCAAAATCACAACTAGCACACACCCATACACACACACATGTAAAGATTTATGTACATTTACTGTTTTAGTACTTACGTTCCGTCTCCTCAGCGCTGCCATTATTGTTCGCTGCACCATTTGATACGATTTGCGCCATTTGTCGATGATATTCCTAATTTGTGTTATTATTATTATTTTAGATAGCTGCTAGTCTATATATTTTATAGCACTATTTCCGCATTAATTAAAATTGATTTTATGACAGCCTACTTGACTCTCGTCTCGTCTCGACTCGACTCAGCTCGACTCAGCTACTCAGCCTAGACCTGGCTGCTCTCAATAGTTTTCTGTTACTAACCGAAGGACATTTTATGGGCTGCAGGCGGCTGCCGGGCGCTTAAGCTTCCACTCTCTCTCTCTGTCGCACGCTCGCACTCGCTCTCTGTCTCGCTCTCGCATAAAGCTCTTTGGCTGCTGACGCTCTCTGAACTCAGATCTGTGTGGGCTGCTGTGTGGCTAGGTCATAGTATTTGAAGTATCTAGAACGAATGCTGCTTGATTGTGGATATACATACATATATGCAGAAATATATATATGTAGATATGTTTATATGACGTTTAGCAGCTGCGCACTATTTCATCAACCTAATAATATAATAACTAAAACACACCTTAATCTGTCTAGACTAAAACTCAATAAATAACAATTACATAATAAATAAATATAGACATTTTTAAATATTATTATTCTAAAATATATTTCATAGAACAAATCTATTAATACTTTAAACTTAATTATATTTTTTTAAAGTTATTTATACTTTTAAATATAAATTCAAAGGTTACGTTTAGGAATCCTTTATTTTATTTATTTTTATTTTTTTTTCTTAAACTATAATTGAATAATAATATTGTCACCAGAAAAATAGATGAAAATCAATTGGAAAAGTCCTTTATTAAAAAATTTAAATTTTGAACAAATGTTCCTAAAATTTTACAATTCAAGGAAATTTTTTTGAGTCAGTTGGATCGGGTGGCTCATCGGTGTTAGGGTCTTCAAAGTCTGGTATAAGTCTGTTGGATATATATACGCATATATATATAATAATATATATATGTATAGATTTATAGAATATATTTTAAAAAGTTGCTTACTTTGGATATGATGCTTTAGCCAGCAGATATTTTACAATGAAAGCAACACATTTTTGTACGCATCTAAACATAGCTAAGATTCAAAATTCGAATCTCTGGCAGCACCGTAAGGGGAACGAACAGCAGAGTTTCACGTCATTTAGCGTTGCCAGCTGCTTTGACGTTTGCCGGTTTGCTTAATTTCGCCAAGTTGGCAGCGCTCAACGCAACAAATTGCGCGTGCTAAAATATTTGTTGTCGAATTGTTACATTTGCCTGTGAATAGAGTTAATCAAAAACTAAATACAAAAACTGATCAAAAATGCCCGCCGTCGAAAAGTATGTTATGTAAGTGTCTTGACTAGCAAAGCAAAGTAGACGAGTTTTATTAATTATGATACATCTCAGATACGATTGGAAGCGCCTCTGGCAAATGGTGTCCGGCATCCACTATGAAACACCCAAAGGCACAGTGCGCGATGAGCTATTGAATGTCTGCTCGGAGCTGCAGGCGGGCGTCCTGCAGTTCAAGCCCAAGAGCGCCTCCAATGTGCAGCTCTGCACGCTGCTCAAAGAAAAGAAACAGGAGAAGCTGTTGCCCTTCACAGAACGTCTGCAGGAGTTGCTCAACCTGGAGTCCGCCCAATGCTGGGAGATACTATGCTACTATCTGACCAAAGAGTATCGCGGCTCTGCCAGTTTACTCACACAGCTCATCTCCACAGATTCGAACATGATCAAGCTGTTGGATGACATTCGTCACTATTATTCCCTAGAGCGCATGATTGTGCTGAAGATTGTGAAGAATCTGCTCATCTTTTACCACGTACCCAATCATCCGTACCATGCTGAATACAGGGAAGTTGTGGACAAGATCACACTGGAACGTTTGCTCGAGTCCTACCTCAACCAACTGGATAGCTTGATCAATGAGCTGCCGCCACGCAAACTGCTGGCAGGCGAGAGCTTCCATTGCGCGGATCGCCTGACCAACTGGTCGGAGCGCAACGCACGCGAGACCAACGAAGTGCTGCACATCCTGCTGCTGATCAGCGAGCACAAAAGCCTTAGTTTTAGCCAAATCACGCGACTCTTTTCCACCATCAAGCAGCATTCCTTCGGTCGCTTACAGAGCTACCTCAGCGAGTCAAATCCCTATCATAAAGAGCTGGTCAAAACTCTAACCTACTCGGAACTGATGCTGTTGCTCAAGTGCCTGGACAGTAACAACGGAGAGCTAATCCACCAACTTATTAAAGAGCTTCATGTGGAGATATCCAGCATGCATCATCGGCCTGAGCACGGCCCACTGCTGCTCGTCTGGATGCTGTTGCGCCTGCGCGGCACAAACGATGCCGATGATGCTTCCAGTCTGCTGCGCTGCCGCCAGCTGGGCAAGCGAGCTGTCGAGCTCAAGTGCTTCGAGCTGCTGCATAGCATTGTGACACACGCAATGTTCTCCGACGACAGCCTGCTCTCGCGCATCGTGAGGAGGACCATCTACAACCAACTGTGCTACATGTGCGACCTGTTCGATGGCGACGGCAGCTGCGCCCGCTATGATGGCATCTTCGCTCTGCTGTGTGAGCTGCTCTCGTGGCCCCAATTGGCCAAGGATTTCTGCAACCGTAAAGGTTTGTTAAGGGAGTGCCCATAAATTTGTACTAAAGGATTTCTTCTCTTTTTCTAGAGGATGGCGTGCGCTCCTTGTATAATACTCTGCTCGAGAACTTTCCTGTGCAATTCATAGAATTGGCCAACGTGGCCCATGCTTTAACAAAGGCCGGTCAAGGCAACTATGTAAGCTAGTTGCTAATCCTATCTATTAGCGTTAACTGTACATCTTCTTCACACACAGATCAAAGCTCAGCTGGAGTCGCTGCCTATGCTGGCGCTGCTGTATGATGAGCAGGCGCACAAGGTCAGGGTGTTGGAAACGAATGAGTATGAGCTCACCAGCCCAGTGCAGGCCTTTCCCTGCATTGATTTCACGATACCCATTGGCACCAGCTGCACCGCTGTGCAGCATGCCAACGGCTTCTACATGCACTTTCGCTGCCAGGTGAACTTCTTCAATGCGCTGCATCACGAGATTAATTGCCTGCTGCGCGAGAAGGCGCAGCTGCACGGCGACATCGAATCGAATGAGCGCGTTTTACGTGTCGAGGCGGGTCTCAGGTATCTGGAGCTTGCGTTGCAGCGCGTCACATCCATAGCGTCCATCAGCTCTGAGATGGTGCATCCCACAGAGATGTGCATCGATTTGTTGAGCAAATTCAGGAGCGTGCAGTGCCCGCCTGCGCGCCTCTTGTCCATTTGCCTAAATGTGTGCACTGCGCTGTTGCCGCTCGTGGATGAGGAGATCTTCATGCGTGTCAGTCATTTGGATATACTGCCCAAAACGGGCAGTCAATCGCTGCAGGACTACAAGCTCTGTGCGAGCGCAGTTTTCTTCGAGTCGCGCTTCCTGGGCGCTGTCATCGACAATGTGGAGAAGAAGCAGGAGCGCTACGATTTCCTCTTGGCCTATCTGCACTTTCTGCGCACCTATACGAAGCTCAAGCGCCAGCGCTATCTGCAAGTGGAAATACCAGGCTTGGTCTTTCTGCTGCGCGACGTGTTCCCCCACTTGCACACCTGGCACTTCAAGTCGCAGCTGGACAAGAACAAGATCTACTTTGAAGTGCTCAGCTTCATATGCGATCTCTTTGACATCATGGGCAGCAGCAACGAAGTAAAGTGCGAGAAGCGACAGCTGCTGCTCAATGTGTGCGTTTACTCGCTGCTTAATCTGGACAATGGACTAATCCTTTTAAAGTACATCTACCTATAGACTTCCCATCTATTATGGACTTTCTAATTGCCCTTGTCTCTCTAGATTTGTGGGCGTTGGCAACGCCTTTGTCCAATACACCATGGAACTGGAGACGAACTGGATGCAGCAGCAGCCGCATGGACTCATGATGCTCGTGCGTCTCTCTATGCGCATATTGATGCAGGTGCTCTGCCTAAAGAGCCATGTCTACGGCACGGGCGTGCTGTCGCCGCTGGAGGCGCTCATCTATACACAGCCCAAGCAGCGGGATACGTTGCGCATTATACCCACTGTATGCAGCTATATGAGCAACATATTTGATCGCTGGCTGCCCATCGTGTCCTGTCGTCTGTTGAAGCGCATTGCGTTGGAGTTTAATATGTCGCTGTTGGCCTGCCTGGACATGGAGGCAGATCAAATTCGACTCACTTTCATGCAGAAGATGCCCGATCAGCTGGAGAGCGACTCGATTAAGATAGCCATACTGGAGCTAGTGGATGCCTGCATAGCCAAGCAGCCGGGTGTCACAGAGGCCTTCTTCAAGGTCAACTATGCGAATGACAAACGTTCGTTCTTTGGCAAGGAGTGCTCGCCCAGCATTGGGGACAGCATTGTCACCTACATGAAGGAGTTTCTCGATGCCCTCGAAGAGGTGCCGCTGACCATACAGCAGACGTTGCCCTGCAAGGTCATGAACATCTTTCATTCGCTGTGGAAGCACAATCTTAAGATGCTGGTGGATGAGCTGCTCAAGCAGCCGCGCTTCTGGAGGAAGCTTTGCAGTCCGCTCTTGACCAAGCCGACCAGCCAGCCCCAAATGAGGGTCTACACGCAGCTGATCAACATTGTCTCCATCGAGATCTACAGCACGGGCAGCAAAAAAAAGAGCGACCTACGCGAAGTGATGCAGAAATTCTTCGAGCTCGATTGCTTCCAGCAATGGCTCGACTATATCTTCAATTTGCCCAAAGTTCCGGCTAAGCAGAGCTGCAACGAGGAGCTGCCCGACTGGATATGCTGTTTGCAATCGTTCAAAGACTTGATAGTCATACTGCTGAAGAAGCAGCCCGCATTCATCACGATACCCGATGCCCAGTTCAAGATGCTGGCCAAGAAATGCCTGACAGTGCTCGTGGATCGTGCCAACTACTTGGAGGACTTGCGTCCCTTCATCATGCTGGCCGAGCTGTACATATTCATACTGCTGCAGTTCAAGCAGTCCTACACGAGCAACGGCGCGGAGGAGAAGGAGCTGATGGAGCAGCTGGAGCAACTAATTCTACGCATCTGCGCCTGCTACGAGGACTTGCATGTGCGCGCCAAGGAAGCGTGCCTGGCCATAATAACCAAGTGTGCGCACCTCTATGCGAATCTCCTGATCAAAGACTCTAGTATATCGCTGCGCTTTCTTAACTCTATGGTCAACATCATTTGCAAGGAGCTGTACGATATGGAGAACTCTGTAAATATCGATCCGCAGGCGCCACTGAAGCCTCCACCGAAAGCGCCGCCAACGGAAGCCAACGATGGCACCGGAACCACAAATTCGCTGCTCTTGTGCCTTAATCTCCTGAAGACAGTTGCGGCCATCTTTTATATGGATGGACCCGGTAACTGGGATCTGCCGTTCGTGTCGGTGCGTCTCTTCCAGCGTCTGGTGCACTGCGTCTCGCAAACGCTACCCATCCATAACAAGCGGACGCTTAGCATCCAGCTGCTGGACGTGCTGATCGTATTCGCCAAGAGCAACTGCTCCTCAGAGTTTCTGCATTGCGACGTGGGCGAGCATCTGTGGCTCAAGCTGCTGCCGCCACGCGAACTGCTGCATACGAAGCTCTCCTTCAAAAAGGCCACAAAGGGCAATGGGTGGACTATGGAGCAGTGGTGGCCCATCTACTCGCGTGGCATTGAGCTGGTCAACATCATCTACGACAAGCACAAGAAGTGCTTCCTGCAGGAGGTCATTCAATTCGTGGGCATACATGAGGTCTATCTGGTGGACTCCCTGCTGCTGGGCAAACAGTCCCTGGAGCCCGCGGCCATGAAGCTAATCAAGACAGCCATCTCCCTAGTGGCCAGTTTAACGAAGGATCACAAGGAATGGGCGCAGGAGAACTGCTCATCCATGCTCAACATTATGGTAAGTTGAGGCATATTACATAAATATATCTGACACTTATCATTTTTATTTAATTCGTAGAATGCTGTCCAGGGCCTCATGTGCCACGCCATGTCCATGTTTCATCAGCAGCGCAACTTAAAGTGCCTGCTCGCCGGCAGACGCTCACAGCTGGAGATGTTGCGCAGCATGGAATCGATTACTATCGATGATAATATGATCAACGCTTGCAATGAGTAAGTTCTGGGTTAAGACTAAGCTCTGTCCAAGCAACTAATAATAAACTTTTACTCCGCAGCCTGACTGACATCATTATATTCTGTGTTAAGGCAATGCAAAAGTTTAGTCCCGATCTGTTAGACATCCTTTGCTGCAGCTACTATGAGCCGCACAAGTGGCAGCCCTTACTGGACGTTAAATTTGGAGCACCTAAGCTGAATGAGAGCAGCTTAACTCTCACTTTTGGCATGGTGCTCAACATGGTAACCATCTACGTGAAGGCATTAACTATGGTAAGCGGAAGAATAGCAGATTTAGATAAGCAATAGCTATATATGTAAATGTTTCTCTTTTCACAGCAAAATCACGGCTTCCACGAGGTGCCGCTCAATGCGCTGCCCAGTGTGGAGATTGGCGAGGTGACAGACCGCATGGCCTCGGGTGAGACGTCTCATGGCCAGCGCAGCTTTTCGCACTCTGTGTCCACTGCCGGCTGTCCGTCGAGCGAATTGCTCTCCAATTTGGATGGCCAGCTTTGTCTGGTGGCGCTGGAGCATCTGCTCATGCTGGTGGCCTCGCAGAGCATCTATGTGATACGCTCGCCGGAACTGGAGCCGCGCTGGAAGCAAATTGTGCGACGCGACATCAGCAGCGACCTGCTCAGCTTCCATGAATTTGTGCGTCGCAAGGTGATCGTGGACTATAGAGATGCACGCTGCCAGTGGGTGCGGCGCAAGCATGGGTTGCTGAAGTTCAGGCCACAGAATGTGGGCAGAAGCCCGGCAATTGCCTCTGGCAGTCAGCGTGGCAACGAGGTAGCACGCCGTAGTACCACCGCCAACGAGCTGCGTGTGAACGTGGTACGGCGTCTGCATTTGCAGCAACATCCCCAACCACTGCAGCCGCAGTCTGGTGGCTTGGAGATGACTCGCATGTTGAGCCCCATTGCAGCGCCTCATTCAGGTAGTCGCCACCAGATGGCAGCATCTACGCCGCAAGACTCAACAGATGTTAACGAAACGTCACGAGAAACCCAAATTGAGAACAGGAAACGCTTGTATGCGGCAGAGTCAATGGCACTTGAGGTGCAGTACTTGCCTCCGCCTACAGAGCCCAGCTATTGTGAATTGTCCCAGGTGCAGCTTGTCGAAGAGGATTATCTCCAGCTGATGTCTGCGCTGTTTAGCGTTATACCACAAACCGAATAGGACTCTAGCTTAAGCTAAAATAGGAATAGAATTTAGCTTAAGCTTGTATTTTCATGTGAAATTATTAAAAAGTTTGTAAATTATATACATGTTTAAATAAAGAATAAAAAATTTGATATGATTCAGACGACTTTCTTTATTGGCTACTAACATTTTCTGCTGGGTGTACAGTTTCTTCATTGCATACTCCTGCGATGATCATATGAATGCAAATTATTTATTTTGTAGCATACTTTTGGGCTGTGCGTTAATTCAGCGCAAATTTTTAAAGAAAATATGCATTGCATACTTTTGTAATGGCCCTAAACTTGCAAATTTAAAATTGTAGAGCATACTTTTAGGGCTGGGTTTTTAAAGTCTAGCTCATAAGTCTCAGAAGCAAATTTTTGTTGAAATTCGACTGATATACCAGGCGAACAGAAATGACCAGCAAGAGAAATGATTTTGTTTAGCGCGATGATTTTAGCTTACAGCAAGAGCTCTCTGAGATCAACAGCTAGTGAGCATACTTCTATTTATTTACAGTAATTCAACAGAATTATGTTATTTAACATAAAAGTTAACACAATCCTGTTAATTAACATAAAGTTAAAAGAATTCTGTTAGTTAACATAAAGTTAAAAGAATTCTGTTAATTAACATAAAGTTAAAAGAATTCTGTTAGTTAACAGAATTATTAACATAATCATGTTAGTTAACATAGACAATAACAGAATTCTGTTAGTTAACATAAAATTAACAGAATTATGTTAATGAACATAAATTCAACAGAATTCTGTTAGTTAACAGTTGAGTGGCGGAAAGCCGATAACAATCAACGAGTTTTAACGAGCGGTTAAATTTAAAGTGGACGTTGTATTGAACTGATATCAAATGCCCAAAATGAAGGGAATTGTGAAAATCATTAACGGCGAAACGGTGTGCCCTATCAAAGACTTCACAAATATGGCTGCTATCATTTTCATTTAAGATCAGGTTAACTTAGACTAATGCATTTTTGTTAATTTAAAATAAATCTGTGCAAAACCTATGCATAATGAATACGAGCCCAACCTGTAATTAAAATGGTCAGCTTGTAATCTGTTTATGTTCTGTATCTGTCAATCACTCAGCCATTAGTAGCTCAAACTGTATTTAGTCGGCATGTGACGTCATTTGGCGTCCGACGAGCCCCCAACTACGTCAGCTGAGAACGTGTCGCCCACGCGGTGTCAAAACACTCTGTATTACCCGCTCTCTATCTCGCGCTCTCTCTATCTCTCTCAGGCTCTTTCTGTTGCCGGGTCACATTGGTTACTCACAAGTTAAACATTGCCACGCAAAACTGAAAGAAGTCTCAACGCCGGCGGCGCCGTCGCTGTCGTCGTCGTCGT
Organism: Drosophila mulleri; assembly: GCA_035047565.1. Classification (NCBI taxonomy): domain Eukaryota; kingdom Metazoa; phylum Arthropoda; class Insecta; order Diptera; family Drosophilidae; genus Drosophila; species Drosophila mulleri. The sequence goes on from JAWNPK010000060.1 coordinate 2,230,231, forward strand.
CAACGCAGTTTTCGCTGCGGCCAGCTGAGCTGATTATGTGTTTAGCACTGCGGCCAGCCGTCATTTCAGTACCTTGTGGGCCGTCACAGAGAACGCATGTGCAGAGACAGCAGAGTGAATTGAGCTAGATAAAGAGACACGCACCTCAAACAACAGTTTACAGTTAAGCGTTTTGTCCCCCCAACAAGAAAAGTCGTCAGCAGCTGTTTGTCTTATTGTGATAATGTTTAAAGGTGTGCCAACGCTTGCGAATTTGAATTTGCGTTTGCTCAGCAGCCACACGGCCAAGGGTCGTGCGTGTCCTGGCCGAGTGGTGCAGTGCCGCAGCAAGGCAACGGCCACATCTCTCGACCTCAACGATTCCAATGGCAAGTGCAGCCAGATCGATGTCGATGTCTACAGCGAACAGGACCTACTGAAGCGCTCCAAATTCCGGCATCGGGGACTCGATGTGCAGCAGAAAATCGCATCTGAGGTGAGTGGGCAAGGCTCCTGCAGCCGAAACGGAAACAGCTGATATCATCAAGTCGATTTTCCTTCATTGTTTATTTTTGGGGGTTGTCGCCACAACAGGCGTTTCGTGATTCCGTTTCACATCGCATAACTATCGATTTTTACACCAAATGCCCAGTCTAATCCAGAATACTATAAAATGGCGAAATTCGCCGAATGAAATCGAAACTGTTTTCATAAGTCTGCAATTACATAGAAATATTTCGTTGCCAGACAGTAATCTAAGTATATACACAAGTGTATTATACTCAGTAAGCGCTCTTATCTATTTACCTAAGAGTTACGTGCCCGAAACATAATAGAAGTTCAGGTTTATATCATGCGTTCATTTAGTTATCTTATCAGGTGGGTACATCTGCTTGATGGAGCGATGACTACCGGAAAATCACATTGGGAAATTAATCATGACGTCGCCTCGTTAGCATTTTATGATCTCGTCACATCTTAAAACAATTACAATTACTATGGCTATATGAATACATATGGCCCGATATTGACATGATACGTATTAACGAAATATTTACTCTGGCCAGAATTTATGATTCATGATATGTGTTAACACGACACTCGAGCCTCCCCACATGCCAAAGTCACGAGAAAAATGTCACAAAAAAGAAATCCCAACAAGCGCTAATATATGTATGTATATATTAGACACATGCATATATTTATATACAATATATAGCTGTAGTAACATACATATATACACAATTATATATACAAATCTGATATATGTATAAACATGCGAATTCTCAAAAAACAAAAAACAATGCGCGAATTTTGTTTATGCGCTATCGTAGGCATAGACAGGGACAGAAATAACAAGGGGTAACGTTGGAGTGGGCTAGCGGAAGCAGAGAGAATGAAATAGAGCTTTTTATTCATAGTCAAGTGTTTCCGTACATTTTAGTGAATGAATAGATAATTAAATGGGCTATGCATACATATGTATATACTCTGGTAAGTAATTTGCGTGTTTTTCGAAAGTCTTAGAACTTCTTGAGCTTCGACTATTGATGAAAATATCGCAAGATTACGAGAATAGAACTTAACTACATTTTTAGCAACTATATATTAATATATAGAATTCAAACTGAAATTTAATGAATTAAATAATAATCTAATCTAATCAGATATTGTAGAATATCAGTCTTAAAGTTCAAACAGAAGTCGTATACGTAATATTTCTTACAAAAGTATGCGTCATAGATACGACAAAAATATATATATTAAATACTTACCGTGCGGTTATTGACTATAAATCAGCATTAACCGTTAACTATGCCAGATAACCACGTGGTCTACACAATGATTTTCAAGACATAGATGATCTAGGTGATCTACATAGTATATATAATATACTACATGATATTCATGATGAATAATATATCTGATGTATGTCGCATATGTAGATATGTTTATATATTTAATTTTTGTATATGATCCAGGTTATCTATATATATGGCGCGACATTTTCGCTCTTACAAATCAAACTTAAAGTGCCGCTCTTACTATTTATATATTTATATAAGACTTATTTAATATGATTTATAAGATCTGTATAATATCTGTGATCAATATTTATGTGTAGCTTATCCACATGATCCATAATATATATAGCTTCTATATAAGCTGATGATCCTTAAGATCTTTACAAACAATTCAAGTTCAATTCCAATGCTCTTGCTATGATCCCAATTATAGCACATATACATATATTTAATCCCTTATCTCTGTCTCCATATACATTAGAAAATATTTGAGCATATGCTAAGTATTTTTCCCCCGGGGCTCCATCGCTGCCTGTTACTACCTGACGCTGAAACTTTAATGCCGAATACCGTTCCGTTGCCATGGGAGAAATAATGAATGTATTTTAAAGCACATTGCTACCCACATGTACATATGTATGTATGTACATATATGTAGTACATACATAAATATGTCTGGCCACTGAGCTGATATGTGCTACGAGTGCTAATAGATTTTTGTTTTGGCACTCGACGCCGAAAAACAAGCCCCTCACAGCTAGCAAATCAGATGGAACTAGAGCTGAGAGAGGAAGAGCGCGAGAGAGATTCGGAGAACAAGAGAACGATAGAGCGAGTGCAGATGATCTTACAAATATCTGTTTGCAAAAATTCAGCTAAACAAATCGAAGTATATATTGTATGTGTGTGTGTATCTCCACATCGTCATGTTTTAAGTACATTCATTATTTCACTGTTGTTTTTGTTTTTGTTTATTTATAAAATCCAACTGCGTGCGTCAATATCAGGCGGATACTGTTCCATTGAAATGAAAGTTGTCAATAATCAAATTTAATTTATTTATAAAAAATATTAAAATTAAAAGTATAATTTGGCAGCAATAGCTGGGCTTTCCTGATGGTTATTGTCAATGCAGGTAGTTATTATCATTATTATTATCATTACGCATAATCAGCTCGCCAGTGCAGTTCTTATCTCCCGCCGCTTCACATGACTCTGTTTGCCAAGCCCCCCGATTCAAAAACAACTTTTTTATTTCGGACCCAACAACAAATCAAAAGTGTTGAGTCGTTTTATTTTATTTATTTATTTTTTTTTTTTTTTGAGGCGTCTGCGAAAAGAAGCTCCAAAAGAAAATAGAAGAAATAATCTAGTCACTTAGTTTTTTTTTACCATTATCAATTATTTACTCATTCAATTAGCAAATTGGGCTGAATTTGTTGTCAGGCAGCTGTTGGCTGTTGGACTTGCATTAGAGCTTGGACTTGGACTCATCGGCTTTTAGCTGATGTCACGCTCCAGTAATCCCACATCCATGGCCAGGTGTTCAATTACAATTTGCCCAGTAAATTGGATAAGACAATCTATTTTGAACTGTCTCGGGAATGGGCTTTAATCACTCGTGATAGCACGTCAATTCGCTTAAAATAGCTTACAAAAACACTTTTTAATTAAATGCTGAGAAATTTGACAACAGAGACTAGCATAGGAAAGAGAAAAACATATAAGACGAAATATAAGCGAATATTATATAGAATCTGGCGTTAAGCCTAAATAGCTTGACCCTTGGGAGGCATTGCCATCTTAGATGTCTAGCCATATTCGGTTAAAACTAATTCTCTTGGCCAGATTTCAAATTAAGCGTTAAGTTCTCACATGAAAATGCTTTGACAGTTGCAATGTTTGGCTATTTATTAAAACTTAATTGGGAGAATGCGGAATAACACAAAAATGGGATCAAGATGAATTACTATATAAAATCTATAGGTAAAAATTGAATAGATATAATTTAAAAATTTCAAATTAAAATTAACAATAAATATATTAAAATTTGTTTAAGGAAATTGTTACATATATAAATAAAACAAAAATTAAAAAAAAATGTATATTCATTTATATGAATGTTATGTTAAATGTCAATATTATTTGTTCATTATTATTGAAAAGCAATTCTTTACTTGAGCGGGCTATCAGTATAACTGTTCTATAGAGTCTCTTTATTCATCTATCATCTGCACACTTAGTAAAGAACAATTGCATCATTCTCTTCCTTCCTGCAGCGCTCGTCTGCATAGACATTGTCACAAATTTGACAGCATCGACAGCATCCTAAACAACTAAACAGATGCTAAATATATGAAATATACTATATATACCATATATACAATATGTACTACGTATATAAGTATCTTGTGAAGTGCACAGCAGTGCTTCACATTCGCAGCCTTGCTAGCAAAAGAGAAGATTGGCAAACGAAATATGATGGAAAATTGTATAGCAAAAAGTGTTTAGTCAAAAATTAACAGAAATAAATCTAAATATAAAAGCCAACAAAAAACTTGTTAAAAGAAATAAAGTAAAGCCATTGTCCATTGTGGACTGGCTGGCGTTCGATACGAACAAAGCACACTTTGAAAAATGCTACAAAATTCTCTCAACAGTTTATAAATTGTAATACTTTTCCATTTCGTTTGAGACTTGCGTGTCTGTTTGTCCTCTAACTATGAATGCTTGCCACGCCATTGCTGGCATGATAAAGGTGAGATTAGCCCAAGTGGAAAAGTGTAGCAGCATTTTAGGAGCTTAGCAAATAGCAAATAGATTGACCAATAGCAGTTATGAATGAATGCTAGACCGAAGCCCATCCATGCCTCATATATAAGTTGACCGTTATGTTGTTTGCTTAGCATTTGCAGTTCGATTCTCGAAATGTCGCAAACTCTGAGAACAATCGTACGTGAGCAACAAATAGAATAATAGCTGTGAAAATATGTCAGGGATACGTGCTTGGCACTTCACATTGTACACATATTTCGATTTCTGAATTTATCCAGAGTATACTTTGTATAATTTCAGAGAAAACTACGTACGCCGCCGTTGTTGAATTTGGTTTTTGCCAATCGTAAATTATCCTTCTACGACACCAGCACCGGACAGAAGCCCTGCGAGGAGAATGCCAAACTGTAAGTTCGCACACGCCTGGCCACATACAAATAAGTCAAAGATGCACACACACACATAGATATTTGTATGTGTATATATAAGACATTTCGCACTTACACAAAATATTCTCAAAAATATTTGAGTTCGCATTTGGCACCTGCCTCAGGCCCAGCTTTCACGCCCCTCGGCACCCGCGCAGCTCTTGAGCCTCAGCAGGCTTGCCACGTGGCTTAAATAATACATTGTCGCTATATATATAGACCATTTCTAATAGATCCCTTGGTGCTAGTTACCCATTGCCTTAACACAGCTATTTCCATTTATAGATCGAGCTATTTTTAAGCTGCGCTCTGTAATCCAGAAGTTTATCAGTTGATTTACACAATTAGCGAAATTACAAAGAAATCGATTTGAAATCTAAATATTACGAATATGAAATAGACTAGAAGAGTCATATAATATATTTATATATTTTTGCAAAAATATTTACCTTGCACATTTGCACGCATTATTTTGAGCAAATTGCTTCTTGTTTTTCTGTTATTTGCCTTTGCCTTTGCTTTGGGCTGCATGCCAAAAGCAAATATAAGAAAGATGTTTTTGTTTTTCAACAATTACGATATGATGCAAGGGATTTTAAAATTGCATGCACACAGCTCTAAGATACTCTGTTTTGTTTTAAATAAAAATAAATAAATAAAACAAATTTTCAAACAAAAAAGCAAGTTAGGAAAGCAAATCTCTCCAAAGGAGTTACTCTATAAGTGTAAAGGATATTCTATATAGGTATATAAAGGATTCATTCTAAAGGACTTACGCTATATACATATGTATATAGAGGATAGGTCCTTAAATAGTCATTCGACATCAATTCTTGAACTACTGCTGTCTGTCTGTCTGCTGTCCAAAATTGTTGCTTTGTGCGAGGCGTACGCGCACTCAGCCGCTAATTGAACGCAGTATAGGGGTATAAAAATAAATTAACATACATTTATTAAATGAAGATAAGATCGAAATACGCTCCACTTTGATTTGTGGGCGACCGATGGACCGTATGCCGTATGCTCTGCCAACTACTATATAAAACTGATGCCCCATTGCTGTGGCGTTCATTTCGGCATCGTCGGCAGCTTCGAGCAGTAAACCAAACAAATTTTCGCGTCTTTCTAAACACCAAATTTTCGGCGAATCATTCAAAAAGAAAACTACTTGAAATGGGCGAGCGCGGTTATAGTTTGCTGCAGTATGCGACGGAGCGGGCGCCGCTGCCGCTGGACGGCTACACGCCCGAGGAGGCGGACCAGTTCAAGGATAGTTTTCGGCAGAAGATACTCGATTATTTGAAGTCGATGAGCGGCGACCAGCTGATCGAGCTGGTCAAGCAGAACGCCAACAAGGTGGAGGAGGAGGAGCAACAGCAGATTAAAGCTGGCGCCCAGTCGAATCCCGTGCAAGACGACGCCGATCTGATCGATGCGAACATCATCGCCGAAATGGTGGCGGGCATCTGCACCAAGAGCCAAAAGGCCACCTTCATTAAAGTGATTACCAAGTACATCAGGTAACAATCAATTGTGAATTGTGAATTGCGAAGTTCGAATCGTGAAAATGTGACTCAGGCCGAAGACGAGCCCCTGTGATAAGCCTGCGATCTGGGTGCGTTATCTGGCCGAGCATATTGCGAGCAGACATTAACCATATACGTGATATAGTATATCTATGTGCATTATATTCCAATAATGGGTACAATATTACACCCGACGGCAAAGGCAAATAGCTGCGGGTGTTTACATACTTTGAATGGGGAGTTAATTAATTTATTTTATTGGCAATAACATGATTTAGAAATTAGCGCCTTTTCCCCCACAGACGCACAGTCAGCCTCTCTTGTTCTCCCTCACTCTCGTTCACTCTCCTGCGCTCTCTCGCTCGCCGTCTCGCTCGTTCAACAATAAAAATCACACATTTGGCTAATGTATAAAATGTCCGATCGTCGCGTAGCCGCAACACAGTTGAGCTTTAGGTTCAGAATATTACGCATACGCCATGGTGTTAACGGAGGATATAGTTGCGCTGAAGCGCCAGAGCGAGGACGGCGAGGCCAAAGAGCGCGAGGAGATCTATAGGCATAACAAAGAGCAGGAGACAACCGAGACAGCTGCCATAATCGAAGAGATCATCGAGGGCATCTCGCTGCAGAATCGTCGCGGCACCATAGTGCGCACTATATCGGCGATAATCAGGTATACATCGGGTCGCAGTAAAGGGAATATATAGGGCAGAAATATAGCACCTACATATGTATAATATATACATATATATAGGATATATGATATGGTATGTATACAGGGTATATGTAAGGAAGCTATAGCGTAAACCTATGCTATATCTGGAGAACATCTATAGGATAGCTATAAGATGTATGTTTGTATATATGGGGTATAGCGCAAGTGTGAGATATACATAGAGCGCATCTATAGGATAACCCATAGAATAAATAATATATATTTTGAGGATATGCTTGATATCTACAGGTCATCTAATGAATACATATATAGTACACATAGGATAGATGGTGCCTATAAAGTATATAGGCCATACATAGGATACCCGTATGGGGGACATACAATACCTAAACCATATATAGGACATATATAATGTGAGTCTAAAGGGACCTTTATAAGTAATATATCACATAAATAGCAAGCAAACATAGACACAAACAGTGACACACCCTCTCAATCGAAACGATTGCGTTTATAACACAACATATGGCAGACCACCAGTACACATATCTACATTTATAGATAATTATATACATACATATATATTTGCTATATATATTTTATTTCCTTAGAAATCAGCGACGCAACTATTCGATAAGGCCGTGAGTAAATTTTGGATGGTGTTTCCTTGCGTGTTCTTATATCGTTTTGATTTAGTTTTGTGACACCCTACCGAAAAGACTCCGCTATACCACTCGCTTTTAGTTGATATATAGCGCCACAACAAGTATATACATATATGTATATATATGTATATATTACTTGATCAACTCTAGTCATAACTTTGGACGCATTCAATTTGTGCTTTAATTGAGTTCAATTGGAATTTGACAAGAACTATATATATATATATGTGTATATTTATTTGATAATTGAGATTTCTTGTATTTATTTTCTTTTTGTTTTCGATAAATTTGACACGGACGAGGCGCGGCCTGGCAACTCTGGCAGCGCGCTGTAGCGTCTATATTTAGAGCCTTTGCAGCTGAACTGTAGCCAGGTCTAGACGTTTGTTTGCTCATATTATCACCTGCCCACACTTGTTTTATTTCGAGCTTTACTTATAGTTGTATTTTAAGTAAATCGTCGTAGCTTCTAGCTTTTTCCACACAAGCATGCTAAATAAGTTCCCGCCGTCACTTAACGAAGTTTTGGCAAACTCTTAATTCTTTCCGTAAACCCTCATCTCTCTCGTTTAGCCATCGCGAGCAGGAGCAGCGCAACGCGGAGGATGTGCTCTTCGATATGTTTGCCAGCGAGGAGACGGGCCTCATATCCATGGGCAAATTCCTGGCCGGACTAAAGACCACGGGCATACGGCGCAATGATCCGCGCGTGCGCGAGCTCATGGACAACCTGAAGAAGGTGCACAAGCTGAACAACTACGAGACGGGCTCGTCGGCCGAGAGTCAGCATCTCAACCGCGAAACCTTCAAGGCGTAAGTCTCACCTAGGCTAGCTCCGTGATCCATGATCCTTTACTATCCTTTCTTCTGCATCGTTTTCAGTGTGGTCTCGCCGAACATTGTGCTGATTGCCAAGGCATTCCGTCAACAGTTTGTCATACCGGACTTCTCGAGCTTCGTCAAGGACATTGAGGAAATTTACCATCGCTGCAAGTCCAACACTCTCGGCAAGCTGGCCGACTACATTCCCCAATTGGCGCGCTACAGCCCCAACTTCTGGGGCGTCAGCATTTGCACAGTGGACGGACAACGCTTCTCCATTGGCGATGTCGAGGAGCCCTTCACACTGCAGAGTTGCAGCAAACCATTGACCTATGCCATCGCCCTAGAGAAGCTGGGTCCCAAGCTGGTGCACTCGTTCGTGGGCCAGGAGCCAAGTGGCCGCATCTTCAATGAGCTCGTTCTCGATCAGAATAGTGAGTTGGCATTGAGCACGCTCCATGCTGGGACTTAGCTAATCTTAACCTACTCCTGCTCCTGCTCCACAGAGAAACCGCACAATCCGATGATCAATGCAGGTGCCATACTCACCTGCTCGCTGATGAGCGCCTTGGTCAAGCCCGACATGACCTCCGCGGAGATCTTTGACTACACGATGTCCTGGTTCAAGCGCCTGTCTGGCGGCGAGTACATTGGCTTCAATAATGCCGTATTCCTCTCAGAGCGCGAGGCGGCCGATCGCAACTACGCTCTGGGCTTTTACATGCGCGAGAACAAATGCTTCCCGAAACGCACAAACCTGAAGGAGGTGATGGACTACTACTTCCAGTGCTGCTCCATGGAGACGAACTGCGAGGCGATGTCTGTGATAGCCGCCAGCCTGGCCAACGGCGGCATTTGTCCCACCACCGAGGAGAAGATCTTCCGCCCGGAAGTCATCCGGGATGTGCTCTCCATAATGCACTCGTGCGGCACCTACGACTACTCGGGACAGTTCGCCTTCAAGGTCGGCCTGCCAGCCAAGTCGGGCGTCAGCGGCGGCATGATGCTGGTCATTCCCAATGTGATGGGCATCTTTGCCTGGTCACCGCCTCTGGACCAGCTGGGCAATACGGTGCGCGGCCTGCAGTTCTGCGAGGAGCTGGTCAACACCTTCAATTTCCATCGCTACGACAACCTGAAGCATCTGTCCAACAAGAAGGATCCGCGCAAGCATCGCTACGAGACCAAGGGCCTGTCCATTGTCAATCTGCTCTTCTCTGCTGCCAGCGGGGATGTCACGGCTCTGCGTCGCCACCGTCTGTCCGGCATGGACATCACGCTGGCCGACTACGATGGCCGCACCGCCCTGCACTTGGCCGCCTCCGAAGGACACCTGGAGTGCGTGAAGTTCCTGCTGGAGCAGTGCCATGTGCCACACAATCCCAAGGATCGCTGGGGCAATCTGCCCGTGGACGAGGCCGAAAACTTCAACCACTCCGATGTGGTGGAGTACCTGAAGAAATGGGCTGAGAACGCCAAGGATGCTCCGCAGCAGTGCATGTCGGACGCCGTGACCACCAAGACCGAAGCTGACGAGGTGAGTGCTGCAGCTTAGATCAACTCCGTATCTTGTCTATATGTGCATACGAATGTGCCTTTCAGGAGCTGCCCTGTAATCAGGACGATGTAGTAACCAGCGGCATATCCAGTCCCATTCCAACAGTATCGGAGCCACGCAGCCCCAGTCCCGTTTCCTCGGAGGACGGCAGCACAGTGAGCGCCACCAGCGTGGACAAGACCAAGCCCGGCCTCTAGAGACTTATGGACGGACCTATGGATATATAAATATACATACCTGTAGAATCTCGCTTAAATTATTTGCTTAATCATCTACTTAGTTAATATACAATATTAGTTAGCTATCCGAGTTGTTCAGACTTGTGAGCCCAACATACATACCATATATTATATACAACATATATAGATATATATATATATACACATATATATATATGATTATTAATGCTACTCTGATCAAGGCGAATATAGACGGCATTTGTACTTTATAGGGTTTTAGAAAAGCATTCGAAGATCAGTGCTAGAATGCAGACAAACCATTGAAAGCAATGACAATAAAATGTATTTGAAAATCTTCAAGATATCCCACAGAGATATATTACCATATATACATACGATATATACGATATACATAATATACATATACAGAATGTTTACCTGTGTGACTCGTAATTTTATATATTCGTGAATCTTTTACAAAATTGTCAATTGAAAGTGTTTCGATGTTAATCATAGAGCCGCGTGTTTAGTTCCTTTATTTAATTTCTTTGTCTATATGTATAATACATTCAATAAAATCTATCGAAAACTCCAAAACCTTATTGTGTTTATTATTTAGAAAATGTGAATCCAGTTTAATGCCGGAAAATTGAATAGGCTGAATAAGCTGAGTAATCTTTGCAGATTCATGCTAAAGATTGAACCCCTCGCTCTACAATTTCTACAGTCTTGTATTTTAGTTAGTGTTCCACTACTTTATCATACCATTACATACTAGCGTAACTCACTGGGAATTTTAATAGTTACCAAACTGCTTGGGAGACACAGTTTCAGATACTTGGATTGATTGGCAGCAACAACAGCAGATGAATGCTATATATGTAGATTGAACCATCTGGACCACAAGGAATCTAGAGACAACAATACTCCTTCTTTTTGTAGACTAAAAAATGATTTGACCCTCAAATTAAATTTTGGATACTGACTGAGTATAACAATTGTTCACATACCATTAAATCTTTTCCAGTTGGCTTGTCAATTACACCCTTCTAAAATAACCAGCGGAATTACTAGTATTTAATATTACTAGTGCAACTTTCTACTATAAATTCTATATTTTTTTAATAAACCTCATAATTCTATTACCAAAATCACATACATAGATATTTTTGTCTAGTTTATGGACTAATACTCCCACTCGCGCTTAGTTTGTATAAAGTTTCCCACAATTTTCATTGCTTTCGTACCACGATACGCAGTTGTGTGTGCTCGCACTTCCAAGTTCGAAAGCGCCGCAGCAAGACGAAGTTCGAAAATTCGAAAAGCGTCGCTGCCGGCTGCCGGCAAGCGTTTCAGTTCAGTTTAGTTCGGACGCAGCATTCGAGGCGAGTGGACGGCGCAGTATTCGGTCTTGCTCTCAGATTTAAATCGGACGTCGGACAACGGACATCGGGCGGTTGCACATTTAACTGAAATGATAAATTCATTCACAGCTCGATTAGCTTAATCATACGGCAGTGGCACACTTAATTAGTGAATATAATTATATACCAATTATAATTGATTTATTAAGTCAACAAGCTATTTGCATTTTCGCATAGCTCGCACATTGCGCACTGCATAAAAACTTGGGGTAGGTTATGGAAAGACGACTGATTATTTGTATTGTTTGGCAGCAGAGCAAAAACGAAAACAAAGCCAGCAACCGAAGCAGCAGCAGCATCCGCAGCATTAGCAGCATCAGCCACAACAACAACTGCAATTGGCCAAACTTCACAAAAAAAAAAAAAAAAAAAAAAAACTTATTTTTTCGACCTGTGTCTGTGGGTGAACGTTGCTTAATCGGATTAGCTTGACTACTATATAGTCGAGCAAGTCGCAGAGAAGTAGCTAGATTATACATATGCTTAGTTCATCTATTTATTAAAAGAAGTTTTAAACGAATGACACTTTAAGTGCGTATCCGGTAAACTATTTTCGAAATGCTTTCAGTTATTGTATTCAGATACGGTTGTAGTTGCGGAAATAGTTACGCCGCATTGCATAATATGCAGTTTCCTATATCAAATGGGGTCTGCGCTTCGATATGTGGGCGCCAAGCAGTTGGAACAATTGGGGCCATCGAGCAATAAGCGCTTAGCTATATCTTACGAATTTCCTCACGCAATCCTCCGACTCTAGCTAACAATTGGGAAATAGCATTGGAATTATTATTTGTGCGTGTGTATGTGTGTGTGTATTTCCTCTTGAAATTAAAAGATCTAGAGATTAAAGTGGCATGACTGTGCTTAGTTTTATGAACCGAGAAAGATTTGAAATTTTGAATGCGTCTGTCGAGATAAACATGATTTGAATAATCTTCTTTGAGAAATAAAATTGACTTTGAGGCACTTAGAACAAGAGATTAAGTTGAACCCCCTTTTCTTTACGTATATGAATTCTATAGATAGGATAGTCTATAAGTAATTCCCACTAATTTTCTGTAATGCAAACAAAGTGCTTAGCTCCTGATTAGGCCCTATAGATAGTTATTTGGGTGGGATGATTAACAATTTGTGGGTAGGAAAAGTGTCACGAAGCAAATCGAATTTCTGAGAATAGAAACGTGTACTGGGCATTAGGTAAACAAAGGAAACCGGGACACTCCAATACAGTTATACTGTTAAATATAACTGTCCATTGGCCATTGGCCAAGTCAGGCGTGAGAAATGGACACATGTCGATTATGCAAAGCGATACGACAGGGCGTTTGCTAGGAGAACCTGACGAGTGAAAAGGAAGTTAAGTACAAAGACGGAGAGTGTGAGGCGGAGGAGGAGAGAGATGGGGTGCCAGCATATTGAATGCATTCAAGTGTCCATCAAATGCCTTTCGCTGTGCCCGAGTTCAATGAACTGTCAATAAATGGAACATACGCACACGTACTCAGGCATAATTATTGTGGCTCACACAATAGTAGTGGAAATAGTAGTAGAAATAGTAGTAGGAGTTGGAGGCAAACTCAATCAAACTGCGATAGCCGGCGACATCCATGTCGGAAATTGGCGCTCTCAGAACCCACTCGGACGTATGATAGTCAATTTTACACGTCTACGACTGCCACAGCGCACTCGGCAATGGCAAACAAAAGACAAAAGAAAGAGAGTTTTGTATAAGTAATGCCGACTATTAGATGCACTCATGTGAGGGCATTTCATGTTTACTTGAGGGAAGATAAAGCTTTGGAAGTTCATTTTAATAATAATATATAATGAAATAAACATACCTAATAAATATAATATTATAATTATAATACAGAAAAATATATAAAAATTGCAAAAAACTTTCACTTAAGTTGAGATTTGCAATAGAAAGAGTTTTGAGCTTGTTCCTCTGCATCACCTCATCATTTGCGTTGCTCTCCTTACAATCTCTGCTGAGTGTGTTACATGCTTCACTAGGCAGTCAATGTACCTTTTGTTGTTTTGCACACACTGTGTGCAGCTCAAGTGCAATGCACTCGAGCAAATATGTTGATGCTGCAGTTTTACCTTTTGGGCCACTCCACACACATGACGAGCATTTTGTGCATGTTCCAACAAAATATCCCAAAATAAAACTCCGCTTCCATTTTTAGCATAAATTTAGAGGGGAATGGAGGGGAATCACAGAGAGAAAGAGAGAGAGAGGGAGAAAGGCAGCGAAATTGGATCATTTATTGGCGGCACTCGCTGCACAATTCATTCAAAGATATGCCACAGCCTTCATTCATATCAACACGCGCACACATAGACATACACATATGCATATATGTACGCACAGTCACCCACACACCCACACACTCACACACTCACTTATTTATGTAGATGGCTGCCTTGTAATGAAAAGTGGCATATAAAGGCGCCGCTATTCATCACCAGCGGCTGGGGCTGGTTACATGGGGGCAGTTGCCTGCCCAACCGCAGGCGCAGCTGAGATTTCTGCGCCCCCACATTAAACGAGTGACAGACCCTGCTCCCTGAATGCCTGACTGCCGACAGCAGTCGCGTTTGCATCTGTCAGCAGCAGCGGCAGCTTCTGACTCCGATTTTAGCCGCTACTAAATATTGTGGAAAAACATTTTTATGAGCCACAAAAATGAAAGAAAAAGATATAAATGCATGACTGCATAACACTCGTTTGTCTTGGGTTAAAAGCCTGCAGAAAATATTGAAAAAATATATATGAGGCTAAAGTAGTAAGACAAGGAATATATGTATCTAAATGTATCTAGCTATAAAATTTAGTAGCCAAAAACCAAGATATAGTTATGCTCGATCAGTTATGTATATACATATGTATGCACATATCAACTGAAAAAATCTTAAATAAAAACCTCCATGTATACAAAAAATACATAACTAATATACCCCAATGCGAATACCCAAAAGAGCATAGCATAGAATTCAAAAGAATCCTGTGTTGAATGCCTTTTGCCTGCCTGGCTCTCTGTCTGTCTGTCTCGCTGTCTGTTTGGCTGTCTATCTGGCTGCAGTTGTTGCTCTGATTTTGATAGCCCAGCCACTGCTAATATTTCCATCCTTTCAACAGGCTATCATCGGTGGTCGCTTAACTATCAGACATTGATTGCTTTCACATGGATAGCAATTCGGTGAGTCCCCTGCCGCCGTTGACGCTGGAAAATGAGAAGACGCCGCCCGGCACGCCCAATGGCAATGAAATGCCACCGCCGCCAGATGAAAAGTGAGTTCAAATATCTGAATATCTACAGCATTTTATTAGTAATAAAAATGTACTTTAAAATGTGAATATTATATTTATCCGTGTCTTAAGTGTTTTATAATTTTGCTTTGCCTTTATGAACGAATTGTCTAATAGCAAAGCCTTAAACCAACCTGCAAGACAAACGTTCAAGTGATATAGCAGATACACAAACCCAAACACACAACAAGCTGAATCTGAAGCAATTCGAACTAGAATCGTCGCCAAGCAATTGTAATTTCATTAGCAGTCCATGCTGATTTTCCAGGGTATTTGTTGACATAACCAAACATATGGTATTTCTCTTGCAAACACATGTCTAGCAGATCAATTTGCAACATTAGCTATGAAATTACATAAGCAACTCACTGTGCTTTGCTGTTCTATTCGACCCGACTCAATTCGCCGTTCCGTTTTTTCTGTGTTTATAAATACTTGAATGAAAATGGTGTCAAGTTGAATTGAGAAGCCACATCGTTGAGCTGCGACTGTAGCAATTTGGCGTTGTCTAGTCCGACAATTTGGGGTATTTAAGCGAAAGCCCTGCCTTGACCTCGTCCTGAGCTGTCGTCAAAATAAAAATATAAATAAAAACAAAAAGAACTCGTTAAAATAGCGCTCATTAATTGTGCCGTAATGGCCAAAGTGTAACATTTACATTTCAAATAGAGGAAACAAACGTTACGAGCGCAGGTGACACGCCTTAAGCCAGCTGCCAGGTGGGCGGGGCATGTGCCTTACGCCTTTCTCTGTTTTTAATGCGCCAATTTCCTAAGCCGTGTACACAGAGTAGCTCGTAAATTTTATTTTAATACGCGTTGCTCGCAAATCAGACTGACCAAAGAGATATATGGAACGAAGACACACACAGACGCACGCACACCTGTAAGCACACCTGTACACACACCTGTTTACACACGCACACATTCAACAGTTGATCGCGTGCGTGCGCCCAGTTGACGCCAGCCAAAACACGCTTCATCCTTCATCCTTTATCCTGTTTGACTGGCCTGCCCCATGACCTCCCTCCCACTGCCCCCATACCCCGTTGTAATTACAGTACACATATTTTGTTGCCCTTTTTGCTCATTTCATTTCGAATTCGATTTTGTGGGCGCGCGCTGAGCTGAACTGAACTGAATTCGTGCTGCCCGGCTCCATGTGTAATGAGCACGCATTAGCTGGGTGTGTTCGTTCATAGCTAGGTTTGACTGTACGCTTTGTAATTGACAAGGAACTGGGGAACTGCTCCAATTTTATTTATAGCATTAACCAAGCTCATTTATTATATATATAGGACAGCTGCTGTGATTGCTCCTCAAAAGTAAATTTATTTATTTATATAAAAGAAAACACTGCATTATTCTATTAATGCAAAATTAGATTAGTTAAGTTGTCAGTGTGTCGTTCTGATTATCTTAACAGCATTATCAAGTATATCATATTTTATATCTAAAATTTTGTTATCTCGCAGTTACTATATTTGTCAAAACTCAAGCAAATAGATTTATCTTGTACAGTAATTACCTAAAAGTCTAAAAAATATGCTCACAAGCTTTTCGACAAGGTCACGAGCGTTTGTAAAAGATATGTTTAACCTCCTGGCAGAAAAGTTTTAACATTTTCGGTTAGTCAGAATTTTAAAATATTTCTGTACAACTTTTCTTTTTCTCGTCTTCTTTTATATTTTCGCACAAGAGATTCTAGCTGGTTTGTGTCTACGCTTGATCATGTACGCATTTCGAACTTCGATATTCAACTCTCTTTACACATTTGACAGTGCCATTTTGAGTTTAACAGCAGCAGAGAATGTTAACGTGTCTTGGATTTAAAATGTTCAATTTCTTGTGCTAAGTTAGCATAACTAACATATGAATAAAGTTATAAAATATATTTATACAGATATATGAGCTTCAATAATATTTCAATAAATATATGAACTTATTACAAAATGCATAGGCTTATTAAAATCGTAAAGATTTCTATTACCATGAAAAGCTCTCTTAACATAGGCTCGCCATTTCTCTTTCTCTTTCTCTCGATGCGGCAGCGCTCTCAGCTTATCGGTAGCATTTTTCAGTTGATTTTTCAGTAGTTCATTCGCCGTTGATCCGTATCGAGCGTAGGTTGCAGCAGCCGGCACATTGAATAAATATTGTGAGAAATTACCAAAAAAAAAAGAAAGACATAAAACTAAATGTGTGTGGAGAACAAAACTTACAAAAATAACAAAAAAACAATATAAACAATAACCTTGCGCTTTTATGTAGAAAGTGCTTAGACCGTGTCTGCCTTTTGTTTGATAGATACATTAAAAACTATCAATGGATGATCGTTACACGAGAAATCGAAAGTTTGAATAAATACAAAGAAACCGTCATTTGCATATGCATCAGACATTAATTTAAATGAATTACAAAAGAAATACACGAATAAATCTCTGAATATCTTGTATTTGCAACTGAAAATTGAATTTAAATCCATGTGGTATCAAATTCAGCCTAGTAGGGCTATGTTTCTGAACAGCTAGAATTTCTGAGCAATTAACGCGCTGATTAGCAAGTCAATTCACCAAATGTCAGATTGATTTATGTATACACATATATATAAGTATTTATTACGTAGTCAAAAGTTCCTCTCAGTTGCAAATTCAACACGTTTAATTTGTGTCAATACATCTATTTTTACAGAGAACTTAAATAATAATTTGTGGGAAATTCCAAACAGAAATTAAAAAATAAATACAAATAAAAGCTTGTTAAATCTCTAACATCATCTCTCGAATTTTGATCTATACATTACGTATACGCCGAGTGCTCGCCTCTGTGTGATCGAGCGCCAAAGAAACAAAAGCTAAACACAAGGCACATACATCTACATAAATTCGCTTAAATGCGTGAACGTCATTTGGGCAAAATGCCGCGCGGAGGAACGACAACAGCGTAAGTTCGATGCGACGAGGGCTGTTCATTGAAGACAGCACGAGGTTATTTAATCAAATTAGTATAGCTCTACATCTAGAATTTTTATTAACATGTTAATATTCCGTGTTAATTGGGACGACATTTCACGTGCCAAAAGCAGACAAACAAATATTTTACTATATTTAATAATATAATAAAAAAAAATATATGTGAAGAATACTGTTAGATCTTAGCTTACATCATGACGTAAAATATGAAAATATTCACTGGAATACTCCAAATAGATGCAACTTGATGTATATACATCTTTGTTTTCATTAGGATATACCATAAGCAATACTGGTATAGAAGTTCCCTACATCATGAAAGATTTCTTATAAGCAATACTTAAAGACCTGTGCTTACTTTATGATGTATTTGAAATTCACATAGATATTTGCTTACATCATGATATAGCATAGTAACGTATTAGATGCTTAAATCTTATCTCACATAATTATCTACAATCTAGTATACTATTATTCCAAACTGTCAACTCTTCGATCCACCCTGCATCTTAAGCAGACGCTTATACATACACATACGTACATTTAAATTGATAAATGATGTGTTGCTCGAGATGTAGATTGAATTCCCTACATACATATATGCCGGCAGAGTTCACTCTAAATCGAGGTAAAGAGAGAAAGAGAGAGAGAGAGAGTACTCTAAGGCAAGCAAAAGCCAAGCAGCCTGGCTCTTAATTCCAATTCGAGCAAAGGCGAAAATAAGACAAACTTTATGAAGAAATGTTTATAAGTATCTATGTATTTGTATATGAATATAAATAAACACAATAATTCAATGAATAAATTGCAGGGCAACTGCGCCAGTGTGGCGTTTGTGTTGCGTGTCGAGTTCTGGTACTGCGAATTTGATTGTATCTTTAAGATACAATTACCGTACACACACCAACACACGCGCACACACACACTTACAAAAACACACATATGCAGGCGTAACAGAAGCTGCCGTTAAACACAACGAAGCACGAAAATGTTTCAATTGAAACTCCCCGAGACGTCGCTCAGTTCGTAAACAATTGTCGCCCATTGTAAAGCAACACCAACAACACATGCATGCACACACACGCACACACACACATAGATATTTGCTTGCAGTCTAAGCTTGTACATAATTAACCCGCAGGACACATTGCGAGCGTCTGTTTCATGATTTCGTTTCTTTTCTCCTTCTTCTCGTTTGCGGTTTCGTCATGCTTGCGCGCAAATGTTTTAATTTCGTTACAAACGCACTTAAATTTTAATTGTACTTTCGTAATTTGTCACATCCTCAATGTGTGCTTCCTGCTGCCGGCTTATAGATGCAACGCGCAGCACTTGCCCAGATACATTTGTATCTGTGCCACAAGTAGCTGACGCGAGTCGCGCTCCACTTTGGTTTTGTTCTCCTCGATGCCATCCAATCCATACCACGCCATAATTAGCCCGCTTTCAACTGGGCGAGTTACATGGCTAAAGACCAGTCATTGCTTGGGCGCTAATTATGGCGCACAGCAGCGCCCAGATACATTTTTATCTCGACATACACGTTGTAGCTGCTGAGCATTAGCTTGTTCTTATCTGTCTGTCCAAAGATAAGCGACTAGATGGACACCATATCTAGTTAATGTATGTGCCTAATCTACTTGGCTAACCTTTAAACTGTTATACTCCCACTTATACGTCTGCCTATGTATACTTATACTTGCACTTATACATCATGTTTGACTGATCACTACAGCAAACACGTAGGTTCTTCTTATGATAAGCTGATGCTGATAACCTTTCAAACATTTATACTTATACGTAGACTTATATTAACTCACTAAAAATGCTGCAGCAAATCGTTAACGTTTCTTAAGATAAGTTTATTTGTATGCCTTCAAACTACAAAAATATTAGTCTACCAATTTCTACTCCTATCCTGATATGTATTTATAATTCATCTTATACTTGTACTGAAAATTATATTTCTAAGTAAATTGATAAGAAAACTTATACTTTAAGCATTCTTATACTACTTATACTTACACAACACTTATTAAATATAAGTTGAAGCTAAGAATTTTTCCCTAAACACAAATAAGACTGAAGGTAATAAAGATTACATAGCTCGGCAGTCATATAGCAGATGTGATGTGATTTATGGACTAGCCTAGGATTTTGTGCAATTAATCTTAGTGAAAAAATTTAGAGTTACAAAGTATTGTATAGAAATTTTATTGCTGCACCGGGAGACTAGAACTCGCTGCATTACATATAGAATATGTGATTATTATATAATGATAATAATATATAAGTCTTATAATATAATATATGTAACAATCAAAATAAGAGAAGATGGCAAAGACTTGTAGACATTACACTATGTGCTATATGAAAAGCTTGAACTGTGATCTATCTATGTACATATGTATATACTGTCATATATGGCTTTTATATCTAGTAGGATTTGATGTGCATACGACATGCAAGTCAGTTGTATTCAATTCAATTTATGGCTATCAAAATAATGACTCAGACAATCTACAACTAATTAAAGCTTTGCCTGCTTTCGCTATGGCTGAAGAGGAGCTGCTGTTGTTATTGCTGTTGTTGTTGTTGTTGTTGCTGTTGCGGTTAAAGAACTGTCAACTTAAGATTTTAGCTTTCCTTCATTAAACAACAAGCCAGGCACCAGACAGTCTGCAGTCATGTGTGTTGCTGCTGCTGCTGCTGTTGCTGTTGTTGTTGTTGTTGTGGGCGCAGTGTCAAGCACCTCGAATAGTTGCTGACCCATTAGCAACAATTGGCATTAAATTCATCTGGAGGCACGTTGAAAGCCACGGTTGCAGGTTCATGATCAGGTTTAGACTTGCAACTTGCAACTTGCAACTTGCCTCATGACTATGTAAAACGAGTTGTGGCAGAAAAGCAAAAGCAAAAGCCAAAGCTTTTAGCGAAATTTTCCCAGAGCGCAGACGGGTGAAAAAAAGTGAAAGAGATATACACAGATGCAGATGCAGATGCAGATACAACAGTTGCAGCTGCAGATGCAAGCAGGCAGCGCTGCCTTTGCCGCTGCCCCCGCCCATTGTGGCTGTTAAACAATTTGTGGTCGTTGTTGTTGCTGCTGCTGCTGCCGCTGCTGCTGCTGTAGCTGTTGCACTTGGGCGGCAAGTGAAATGTGTGTTAAAGCAAACAGCCTGTTCGGCTGCCCGCAAGCAGCTCATGTGTTGAAAGCTAAATGCCTCTACACTTATACATATACAAATGCACACACACACAGACACACATCTGTATGGTTGTGCTGTGCATTCGCCCGTTCATTGACATCGCCCGCTGAGACATGATGCATCGGCTGCACCGCGCCTAATGAAATTGTCAGGGCAACTACAACAACCGACAACAACAACAACATAGTCGGTCGATCGGTCAGACGGATGCTGCGGCAACATGTTAATTAAAGCGCTTATTATGCGGCGTATCACAAAATGTTGCAAGTGATATTAAAAAACCCAAAACCCAATTAATATTTTCAGCCACTGTCCACTGCTAGCTGCCACACACACACACATACAAACACAAACACACACACTCACAGACTGAAGCGGCTGAGAAAGTGCGTGCCTAAATAGGCTATTTAACAAGCTGTCTTTAAATACCCTGCACTCATTAATAGTATTGCAGGGTCGATAAGACTGATGTGAATGTAAGTCTCATATAGTATCCTACATATATAAGGTATAAGAACTTTAAGAGCGTCAAGAATATATGTACATATATGTATCTCTGGGCCTTCAAATGAAGGACGTTAAATATCTATATAGAAAAAGTTAACTGTTATCTTTGCTATCATAATCACAATCGTAACAGAGAATAAAATAAGAGAAGAATAAAAATGACAAAGGAAAAAGCCCAAAGAAGAATTAAGGTTTACATATAGCTAGTTACGACAGCTGTGACCGGATTGCAGGGTATTATGTCAGCAATTAAGATCACTATGCGATTGTGTTATGCTCTACAGGGCATTGGCTAGTGTCACACTTTCCACTATAAATTACTCTCACACTATCATTATTATGCTCATAAATGCTTTGGCTTTTGCTTTCATTATCAGACGTCGAGTGATTTCTTTGGCTTTGCGCACTATTAATTTAAATAATAACAATAATGATTTTGTTTGTTTTGTTGCTTTCGTTTCGTGGATTGGGTTGTTGCTGTCACTTCAAGTGCAGCAGCGATTGCACTTGGAAATGATTAAGCAGCTCGTTGGCCAACAGCAATGCGCCTAATTACCCACATACCCACCAGAGAGTCCCCCAATTCCTCCCCTCCCCCACCCATCCTATCTCAGATACTGCACTCAACATTTGGTATCTGTTTACTTGCAACAGCTGCTCGTTGCATTCGATACGAATTGTGATTCGGCAGCAACACTGTGAGAAATTTCACAGTCCTCTATGTTGCATCTGCTTATGGATGCTGAGCTCATCTCCATTTCAGCCATCGAAATGTTTTGTCATCTGATCACACGCGAATGATGACGAAAAATGATTATTATTTATTATGTGAATAACATTTTAATTGGCATCGAATTGCATATGCTCCATAAAATTCAAGCGACAATTGAGAAAATATTTATGTAGAACGGAGTTCTATGAACAGAGCATATTTCATTTATCTTGTTTATGATATATTATATATATTTTTTTTTTTAATTTATTTTCTTGAGCTGAATTTGGCATGTGCTGTTGAAATTGTCTGTCATTTATCTCTCGATTAATGGGCCGTATTTGGCCTTTAAGATATGTACAGTCGTAAGGCAAGACAAGGTTCTTCCCTATTATACCCAAATATTCAGCAAGCCTTCCAAATGTGATCATAAATTATGTAAAAGCACAATGACAAACAGGAAAACAAGAGACTTTTCAAACACACAAACAACATTAAATAGAAAAAAAAGTAAAAAAAAAAAAAAAAGGAACACAGATTAGATAATCCTCATGGGCAAAATAGCGGATTATTTAAAAGAAACAAAAGGCTACAATAAAATAAAGGAATATTTTAAAAAAGAACAGTAAGAAAATGAGTACAAAAAGCGATGCTAACTCAATTGTGATTTGAATTCGAGTCTGAGTCTGAGTCTGAGTCTGAATCTGAGTCTGAATCTGAGATGATGACGATGTTGAGGCTAAAGAACTGAACCAATTAGCGGACAAATTAGATAATTGCTAGAGTTTTTATTTGTTGTTCAGATTTGCCTTTGTGCTGTGAAGTCTGTGGAAATGTTTGCTTTATCAAGCAATTAAGATAGAAATTTTATGTAATTATGTAAGAGACTCAGACAAACTGTAATTATGTAAGATGGGAGAGGGAGACAGTCAGACTAAAGATCTTTTACATAATTGAATTAGCAAACGCAAATAACTGAAATCGAAAAAAAAAATCCCATATAGACATACATATTTGTATATAGATAGATAGCACGCTTTAAAACCCAGGCTTGAATAACAATTATGGATGTAATTGATCGCAACTTTATAGATGTGCTAAATCGAGCCATACTCGGAAAAAGTAAACCAACTGAAAAGTAAATCTGATCTAGAAAATAATTTAATTTATATGTGAAAATCTTTCCCATTCTTCTTCGTGTCATTGCAGACGTTATGAGGAGGATCCAGATAATGCCTGGAACTGTTGTTCCTGGTGTGAATATTTGTTAATCGTAATACTCTCTACCATACTGCTAGTGGGTGTCTTGATATTGGCACTCTTCTGGGTGATGTTCTATCGCGGCGGCTTCGCCTGGTCGGAAAAGCCACTGAAGCAATTCAACTTGCATCCCATTCTGATGATAGCGGGTTTCGTAACGCTCTCTGGATTCTGTAAGTTAAAAATACTAGATATGGATCAACACATATATCACCTTATATACATATTTCATTTCAGCTATCTTAGTCTATCGACTGTGCCGCTGTGTCAAGCACATCTATGTGAAACTGATTCACATGTTCTTTCATGCTGCCGCAATACCCTGTATTGTTATGGGCTTCCTCTCCGTCTTCGACTCGCACAATGCAATGGCCAAGTTGAATTTCTATAGCCTGCACTCATGGCTGGGCTTCGTGACAATGTGCATGTTCCTGCTGCAGTTCGTAATTGGCTTCTTAACGTAAGACTCCCACGCAGCAGTTGCCCAAGCATATCGCTATAGGCTTTAACCTTTTCTGCCTTAGATTTCTGGTGCTGCTCTGCTGCGACAATAAAACATACAGCTGTCGCTCGGCCATGGTGCCGATACACGCCAGCCTGGGCTTGGCCAACTTCTGGCTGGCCATAGCCACCGCTGTGACGGGCATCATCGAGAAGGAACGCGAGACTGCCAAGGATCCCACACTGAGGTGAGTCCTAAGCTGAGCTCAAAGGAACTCTCATATTTAAATCGCCTCTCTTTGCAGCGACGATAATCGCATGATTGAGCATTATATAACAACAGCGATGGGCGTTACTCTCATTCTGATTGGCGTTATTGTCACCTTTGCCGTGCGAAGAACCAATGCACCTGCCTCTGCCAAAGTCTATGTGACCGAACGCATTTAGATTGTGGCCAACTGCCACGCCCATAACTACAGCCGCCTGCCACAGCCAGTGTTATAATAGAGCTGCAGCTGTCTGTTCTAAAAACAAAAACAAAAAAAAAACAAAAAAACATTCGTCACATCCATAAACTCTCTCCGTTGTCTGTGTAGCACAAACAGCACAAAAGCTTCTCTTCATATACATACTAAACTATACGATATATATACACTCATATGCCAAATCAAAAACTCTTTCTACAAAATCAAAATCAAGAACATTTCTTTGCCTACATTTGCTGCTAAGTAGTTTTCTCTATATACACATATATATATATAGTAGTGTATTCATTAGATACTGTCGAGAAATATGGATATAAAAAAAACTGATAGTACCGCCCAGCCCAGAGACCAAGCATTAGAATTTTACACAACAAATTGAAATAGTAACTAAATATACAGCAAAGCAAAAAAAATTCTTAGAAATTTATAAATAACTAACTTTAGTATACAGCTGAATTCTTAGCCAGATCTTTTGATACTATTCAAATACTATTCATTATATATATATATATATATATATATATATATATAGTATAAACACATATTGTACTATACGAAACTAATGCATACAACTTTTTTTATATTTACATACGTAGTTATCGTCGCATTTGATGTAATTTTTTGCTAAATATTTGTAATTCATAAACGAAAACGAAAAAAAAAGCCTAAGCAATATAAGTTGTAAACCCCAAAATTTACAAGTATATAATAAATGATTCTTTTATTTATTAAAATTAAAAAATATGTGTTCCAAATGCGCTTCATGTAGAATAAATAGTTAAACCCTTCTTTTCAGTTGCAATTCATTGACTAACTGCATTTGTAGCCCTTGAGCTGGGGTAATCGTAGCGCTCGCTTTTTAATCAAAATAACATTTTGATTGCCTGATTGTGACGTTCGGCCAGTTACATAGATTATGCCATTATTTGTGCCAATCGAATAGACGCTCACATTCTTCGGCTCGTGCTTGCTAACGGGCATATCGAAGTTGCGCACACGCGGCTCGGGCTTGCTGTTGACATGGATGTTCTCTATATCTAGTTTAAAAGGCGAGACAAAGTTGCGTATCCAAGGCTTCGGCTGGAGCAGTTCGCGCTCCAACTGATGGCTGCGATTGTCGTCCGTCTGTTGCTGATCTCCATCTCGATCCTCCTCGTGATCCCGATCATGATCTCGATCCCGCTCGTGATCCCGATCATGATCTCGATCCCGCTCGTGATCCCGATCATGACCACTATCCCGCTCGTGATCCTGATTCTGTACCTGATCTTTTTCAGACTCCGTCAGCTTGCGTACATAGGATAAATCTGGCTCAAAGGCCGGCACTTCACCCTAGCATAAGAAATTAGAGTATATTGTCTGATTTATCAAGTATTGTATTTCACTTACCATGCATACATGCAGTTTCTGTGCCTTGGTATTGTCAGCTATAAGGAGTCCGCATTTGCATTCGACATAGCCGTGCAATCTGTATATGGGTCCGATTTTTTTAATGCTAAAGCAGCGCTTTACGTGCGCTGTCAAATTTTTAAACTTTTCTATAGATCGGCCACAGCTGGGGCAAGTGGATTTATTCTTGAGTTCATTTACTGTATACCAATAGGTTTTGCGATTCTGCAAAACACTGTAACGTTTCTTACTGATCTGCAAATAGGTAGATAAATTGTTTAATTAGACCTAAAGCACCGACAAAATAGGTACAGGAGATACGAACCGTTATGTCCTCGTCGCTTGACATAATTTAGCATTTAGATTTCAATGAGCTAGATGTAAGACTGTATTAGATATCAGACGCCCTCAACGTAGTAGCGCACAAGTTAATAATACATATGTATATCTTAATTATAAATGTTTCCAGCATCCAAGAAAATTAAAATCACATTGTTTATGTTTGCCAATGCGCTTGCAATTCTAGCTGCGCATTAATCCAGTGCGTACGCTGTTTAGCCTATGTTCAAGACACTTTGTCGCTCGTCCTAAGCTCACGAGTTGTTTAATATTACGTATATTTAAGCACAAAATGCTATTTGTTGATATTTTATCTGTTTTAAGTTGTTCGCTACCATTGCAGATGCTATTAAATAAACTATTGTGAACGATAATTTTCTTAAATATAATTTTGCAACACTGCACTTATCGGCCATGTATCGGAACTTTATTGCCTGCCTATCGTTCACCCACCACAAATTGTCTCAACAAGAAAATATAAAATTACGAACAATTTGAAAGACACGAATATAAAATACATTTCTTGTAATTGTAAGTGCACTAAGCACAAAAATACCCATTAAGAAGCATAATACAAATATATATCAGTAATTTATAAATATTTTTCTATGTGGTTAGTTTAATAAAAGAGTTTCTACGTACATACATATGTATGTAAACATTTTGTAAGAAAAATATGGGTAAGTATTTTCAATGGCTGTAGAACATTGTTAAAGAGCGTTTAAGTAATATTCAACTTCTCTTGATGCAGAAGCAATAGCAGCTGTGCCGTGCTTGCTATGCCTGGAAGAGAATCCATTGACACTGCATGATTATATGGATGTATTTTCGGCAAAGGCTGCCCAACTGAATGTGGTGCAAATTATCAACAAACATTTTCCAATAGAGCTAATACAAAGCAGCGGGGAAACTCGGAAAATATGCCCACCATGCTGGTCAACGGTTTCCGCTTTCAATACGCTGCACGATTTCGTCTGCGCGGCACAGAGCTCGCTGCGGGAAGCCAAGGTGTTACTCATGGAAGATGACCCGCTGACCCAGGCGAACTTCAAGCAGGCCAATACCGATGCAGCCGAGCTAAATGCTCGCAACTTTTTCTATCCTGAGGTCAAGATAGAGGAACATGAGCTGGAGCAGTTGCCCAAAATTGAGGTGCTCGAAGGTACGAGCAGCCTGCAGACGCCCTCGCCCGCTCGTCGTCTGCGGAAGCGTGTCAAAGCGGAAGCAGAAACCGCAAATGTCCAATCAGAATCGCTAGAGGTTAATGCAAGTAAACCTGTAGAGACAGCTGAGCCACCGAAGAAACGTCGCGGGCGACCACGAAAAACTGAAGTCTTGCTTAAACCAGGTCCAGCTGAATCGCAACCGGAGCAAACGTTAGATTTGCCGTCCAGTCTAAAGACAGAAGCGGAACATCCCGAAGACTTCAGTGACGATGATCATGCGTTCATTGCCGATTTTGTTGAAGGACTTGCCCGCAGCGACGACAGCAGCGACGAGGAGGATGAGGAGGATGATGATTCTGATTTTACGGTTGGCAAGCCGGACGACAGCGAGTTTGCCATCATACCGAAGCGTACTCCAGTCCGACCCAAGAAATATAAAAAGCGTGCCAAGCCAGCAGAGCCGCGAGTTCGCATGTCCCGCGAACTGCTCGATCAGCGCAAGAAACAGCAGGAGGAATTCGATGCGATCATAGCCAAGTTTTTCAGCGATGTGCTGCCCTGCTCCATATGCAATCTTCTGGTGCATAACTTTACGGAAATGCAGCGCCATCATCGACTCACACACCAAGTGGATCCGGGCTATATGATTTGCTGTGGACGCAAGTTTACGCAACGTAAAGTGCTGGCCGAACATGTCCTGGTCCATTGGAATCCCGATCACTTTAAGTGCGCCACCTGCGAAAAGTCATTCCAAAACTCAAGGCATTTGGAGTCGCATCAACAGGTGCACGAGTCCAAGTTGACCTTCCAGTGTGATCTGTGCAGCAAGGCGTTCCTTAGCAAAACGGCCATCGACTATCATAAGCTGAACAAACATGTGCCCAAATCTGAATTCAAATTCACCTGCAGCGAGTGCAACAAAAAGTGAGTGAGATCTAATAGCCAACTATAAAATAACTAATCTTCAATCCCCTCCAGATTCCTGACTGAACGCAAGCTGAAAAATCATATGAACTCCATGCATGATCCGGAGAGCATTATCATTTGCGACAAGTGCGGCAAACAGATGCGCACGAAAATCATCCTGAAGAAGCATCAAGAGCTGATGCACTCAAACACTCCACGTCCAGAACCCGAGCTGAAGCAGTGTCAAATCTGTGGCGCCTGGCTGAAGGGCATGACAGGTCTGAAGCAGCACATGAAAAGCATACATGTGGAGAGCGCGGGCGAGCATCGTTGCCATGTATGCAACAAAGTATCACCAAATGCCCGAGCGCTACGTCGTCACATCTATCACAAGTAAAGCCGGCAAAAAAAACTCTTGATTCGAATATAAACTAATCCCTCTTCTCGTTGGCAGTCATGAATGCGAGCGCAAGTTCAAGTGTACCATGTGCGACAAGGCCTTCAAACGCCCACAGGAGCTCAAGGTCTGCTCTTAGATAGAAATATATATATACACATATCTAAATTACTAATCTATAATTTCGCCCCAACAGGAGCACACCTCAACCCACACCGGCGAAGTGTTGTACACCTGTCCCAACTGTCCGATGACCTTCTTCTGCAGCGCCAATATGTATAAGCATCGCCAGCGTTTGCATCGAGCCCAATACGAGGCCGATAAGAATCAGCCAAAGCCCCCAAACATATTGCAGCAAGCAGTGGGCGCCACGGCCGCCATGAAGATCAAACTGATGCAGAATACAAATGTGGCCAGCATAGAAACGGACTTGAAGCATTTCTAGATCAATACAGAAGTACACTTAAGGCCCCTAGACTAAATAGTTGTAGTTTATGGTCTAGTTGTGTAAAATTCAAACAAGAATATAGAATATAATATATATATATATATATATATACATATGGTAAAGTCGATGTCGACGCACTTTCGTACATGTTTACTGTCTTTTTCTTGGGCGGATTTGGGTTACATGTCTATAACTAAGTGAAAACAAACAAAGTTGGAATGTCTTTCTTTCTTTATAATTATTTACAAGGATCGCACCTTATATAACGCATTAACATTTACATAATTTGTGTAATGCATATTATTTAAATATATATTATATATATATATATATGAATTGTTCTTTTTTTGCATTTTCTTATTTTGTTTAAACATTTAGATTTCTTGTAGTTGTAGCAGTAGCAAACATTGAAAATATTAATTTAAATTTTACTTTACATACAATTATTATTGTTCTTTCCTCATTTAGCTTTAGATTAGTGCAAAGTTTTCGTCTAGAAAGTGTTCGAATTAGGTACGCTTTTATATATTAAGGTTTTCTTTTCTTTTTTATTTTTATTTTTATTTGTTTTTTTTTTTTTTTTGCTAACTCGAACTCATTCCGTTAAAGATCTGCAAAACTTGATTTGTTTTTGCTTTTTTTATAAACTCTCGATATCTAGGCAACATTTAAAAATAGAATACTTTTGTTTAGGTTTTATATAGTTTGGTTTCCGGCGGAAATTTCATTGCATCTTTTGTTTTGCGACTCCTTTTACACTAGTTAATCAAATATTATTTTTAATTAGTTGGGTTTTAGTCGGGCTTGCAATTAATTGTTAGTTACAGATATTAAAAAGAAAAAGAAAATAAAAACAAAAAACATATTGTTTAAACACATCTTTGTGAATGAAGAAGAAACATATGTAAATCAAATATTTATTTGTATTATTAATAATGTTTTAACTACTATAAACAAAATTAAACTTTCGGCTTGATTTTAGTGACAATGTGTGTTAAGTTTCATCATTTGTGTATGTGTGTGTGTTTACTATAAAATATATCATTCAGTTATAGTTTACATATTTTTGCATTAACAAAACAAGGCCAAAAGAAAACAAACAAACGAAAGAAAGTGTAACAAACAAAAAAATACTGTTTAAAACTGAAGCAAGTATTGTAAATACAAATTAGAAACTCTTTTTATACAGTTTTAGTTTTATGAGGGGCGGAGGCAAACGCGACTTGAACAAAAAACTTTTGGAAATTTTGTTTTGCTTCTCTTACGCGCGAGTAATATTATTTAAAACTTTTTCCTTTTTTTTTTTTGGATTTTCTTTGTTGAAAATAAGTTGAACTTGGGAAACGGAATTCAGCGAACGCGTAACATAAATAACAACAATAATTATATAACAATGACTAAATTAATTTATAGTTAACTATTAATTGTTTGCGTGGTTTGCTATTGTTGTTGTTGTTGCTTTTATCTCTAACTATATGCACTTATTGTTTTTCTTTTTAATTATGAGCAGATTAGAATTGTTCTTGATTTGTTTTGGGAAGCAGACAGCGTTTTTCTTTTCTCTTTTTTTTTGTGTGTTAGCTGTTGCTGTGAATATAATTTGCATATTCAGTAAATTGTTGATCTTCTTTTGTATTTATATAGTTATTGTTGTGTGGCTGTGTATGGGCGTGCGGGGTTATGTGGGTGTGTGCGAAGTAGAGGCACGTGCGTTGCCTTCTTAAAGCTTGGTTTGCTCAACCATATCGATGTTCACCTTGTAGAACACATACGGATAGTATTCAGATTGGCCAAAGCCCAAGCCGGGTATATCCACATTCTGTTTAAGAAATGAGACTTTCAATATTTATATAAATTATTCAGTTTAAACGACTCACATCAGCACTGTTCACATTTCCGCCAGCGGATGCACCATCCAAGTGGCCATACAGCTGATTGAGCACATCACGCAAGCGCTTGACGCTCTTCTTATTGGGCTCAATCAATATGGCCTGGAAGTTAACAGGCAGGCCGTACCTATAAAAAACGTAAAGCTGATTATAGCATATATAATGATGTGATATAAGATACGGTAAGAATGATATATGATAATTTACTTATGATGTATGAAATATAATATACAACAACAAATTTTTGACAAAAACTTAGTGTTGTTATTCTGGCCATGAAAAATCCATTTGCAAAAAAGAAATGATAAGATTTTCTTTAATTTTTAAGGAGTTTAAACAGTTATCTCTATCGTATCACTTCAAGCTTGTACGGCAAATAGTTTCTGCATTCTGTAAGATTTATCTACCTCAGCACAGATTCCACAAAAACGCGCAGCGCTTTGACGTGTATCAAGGCGCAGAAAGCCTCGCTGAAGTTCACCTTCAGCCAGCGCACCAGAGGACCCTGTAGAGAGTATATACAATAGTTAATTATATTTAATAGAGCTTCTGCTTCGACCACATACAAACTGCTTCTTCTTATCGGTCATTAGCTTGGTCATTTCGTTCTTGCCCGCTGCCAGCTCCTCCTCGTTGTAAACGAAATCACGCACAATAAATTTACGTTCACGAGCATGAAGCTTGAACTCCTCGGTGACCTTCTTGAAGAGCGTCACATTGAAGAGGCAGTAGTCGGGATCCTCCTTGATGAGCTGCGATGAGCGTGGCACAATCATGTCCGTAATCATCTCATAATTGGCCAACCAATCATTAGCCATGGCCCTGAAAGGAATAAGTAGCACAGATGACATAAGAGCGTTATACAGAGCATTATAGAGGGATGACAGTACACCCCTTCCAAACATACTTTGGCACAATGACCAGCAGCGTGGTCAAGTACTCCGAATCCAGTATGAAGTGCTCCTTCTTGACCAAATCCGCCAGATTGCGTGTCAGCAAACTGCCACTGTATATATAACAAAGCACAAATTGTGGTTAGGGTATGCGTGAGTCGAGTCACTTTAATTATAATTAACGACATACGTTTTCTTCTTTTCCAGATTCTGCAGATTGCCTTTCAGATTGTTGTACGCCTGCGATTTGGTCTTCAAGTCGCCATCGATTTGACCAATTTGTTTCGATATGATATCGGCTATATTGCGCAGCGATTGCTTGATCGGATATTTGGCCATATCCCATTGGAAACGCGTTAAATACTGCGGCAGTTCGGCTAAATTTCAAAATGAAATGGATTAGTATTGCGAATTGATAAAACGTTTTATTTTCTTTTTTATTTTATTAGAACTCTTACAAAAAACGAAAAATATATAAATTTAAAAAATAAATAAAATTTTATATATTGCTGTGAATAATTAAACTAGATTTTTTTAAAATTTGCATTTTGTACAAAAATAAATTGAGTTAGTATTTAACAAACAAGAATTAAAAGAAAAAATTAAATTAAGTAATAAATATTGCACTTAGTATATTAAGATTAGATAAAGTTTAGAAATTTATAGACACAAATGCAAAAGACACACATATACATATATACACATACACACACACACACACATACATTAATATATATATATATAAACAAAAGGCAACCAATTTCATAAACATATTTACAACAACTCTTTGTTAATTAGCTATATATATGAACGAAAGATTAAAAACGTGCAATTAACATGCAACAAAATAAATGAAGTTTATTTATAACAGCGTACATAACAGCTAGTGCCTGCTGTTCGAACTGCTGTCAACTGGTATAACGCTTGAAAGCGTGCTAGCCAAGACATACAACCAAGTGTCTATGGTCAACGGTTTGAAACTTTGCTGCTGTAAGCAGCGTTGAGCGGGTTAAGTTGCTGATCTGTTTGTTATATAAGCTATGTACAGGATATTGATCTGTTGAAAAATAGACTCAGCAGTCGAATCAGGCGACAACGAGCTGCTAAGAGGGTCTATCAAATAGTCACTGATTTCTTAGGAGTAATAATAATATATCGATTTAGGGAATTCATTATTGGGGCTGTCTAAATAACACAACTTAGAGTATATATATATTAGTATTTCACTCATCATCCTATCATCAAAACATGATATGTATCAATTAATTTCTTGAAAAATGTAAAAGTGTTTTTCTTTCACCTAAGCAGCGCTAAATCATATAGCTGATTTGGCTACTTAAATTTATTAATTCTATCTGAATAAACCTAAAAACAACAACCTTCACTAGGATTAATGAACATATAATTATCGTTAATTACGTACAATCAACAAAAAATGCAAATGACAAAAACGAGTAAAGAATTAAATGCGCTACAATTACTAGAGGTGGCATGGGGAGAAACTACAAGGTAGTTGCTAACTGGGAAAATAACTATAAACTATAAATGGGTATCATTATAATTAGAAGGAATAACAAAATACCTTTCATAACGGCACAAAATGTTTTTTGTTGTATGTTTTTATTTTTAGGTTTATGTTTGTCTAGTGTAGGTAAAAGTAAATAAGCTAAAGCTTTAGACACTTAAAAGCAACTTAAAAACAAATTGTCAAAAAATATAACAAAATAAATAAATAAATACAATTTCACAAAAATTCTCTCTGTATGTGTACATCTGTGTGTATGTGTATAAGTGTGTGCTGGTGTTAATATTGAGCTTAATGGAAATCGGCGGTAATCGTGGCTATGAATTGCGCAGCAGAACAACATTTTTTGGTGAGCAGTACACTGAAAAAACAACATATTCGCTTTTACACTGTTACAAATCCTTTAATATATTTGGTGTATTTATATATATATATATTTATTTATTATAATGTATAAACAAAATAAATAGAAAGAGATAGACAGAGAGAGAGAGAGAGCGAGAGAGAGAGAGAGACAGTAAAGACATTTGACTTTCTGTCATAACTGATACGCGCGCTTGTATAACACTTATGCCGTATAACAGTTAACCAATTGCACAATCATAATTCAAGCGAGCGCTAGACATGTGTTGAATCAGTTGATATATCATAAATTTATGTATATTTATATATATAAGTGGTATACATAGGTGGCAAAGAGGAGAAGGTAACATCAAGTGGTTCCTCAAAAGAAAGGAAAATAAATGTAAAACCAAAAGAAAAAGGAAACAACAACAAAAGAAGTAGGCAAAGGAAGAGAAACGATAAAGACAGAGGCAACGTCCATGGGCCATTTGAAATGGCCAGGTATGCTAACCTGGACTGAGTGGAAATTCGGGCGGCTCAGCTGCATGATCCGTGTCTGGACTGGAACGACCCTGGCTACTACTGCCACAACAACTACTCACTGGTGACGATCTATGTGTTGTAGTTAAATTAAATCCATTGTTTATATTTAATTGAGACGTTGTAGAACGTTTGCTATAAATTTGATCGGCAAGAGAATTGAAGAAAGAGCGATAACTAGAGCGCGGTGTGGGCGATGTCTGATGCCAAAATGTAATTGGTTTGAATTTGCATTGGGTTTCTGTTTGTGGCTGTGGCTGTGTGGATGTCTGTGTGCTGTGTATAACAGTGCGTGTGTGTTGGTATGTGAGTGAGTGGGCGAGTGGGTGGTTTGATGAGTGGGTGATTGATTTAAAAAAAGAAATACATTATTATTGCAATTTATTTGTTTCGAAACTTTTTGCTTAATTAAATCAAACATTTATGCATGAGAGAGACTAGGGAGAGAGAGAGAGAGAGAGAGAGCAAGGAAAAGAGAGCGCGCAAGCAAAAGCAGGTGCACAGTTTGTCTTTTGTTCATTTTTTTTTTACAGTGTATTCTTTTGTTTCAGTGTATTTGTGTGGCATGACTGTAGCTCTGTTTGGGGTTTAATGACTGCGTGGACTTTGGGCAAAGTTTTTTTTCAGTTTCTTTTTTTTTTCTTGTGCTTTTTTTGGCAACTGTTCTACAGATAATTGTTGATAAAAAGGATACCTGCACTTCTTAGAGTTACGCTTCGGCTTATTGAACCACCAGTCGAATGTTTCGGATAGTGAGGAGGCGCTATTCGGACTCTTTGGATCATCCAAATCCTCCGCATCCTCCGTATCCGTATCGCATATCGACTTTTCTGTTGGCGATTGCAATGGCGATTGTTGTTGTTGCTGCTGCTGCTGATGTTGTTGCTGCTGCTGCTGCGCTGGCATTTGAAATTGACTGCTGCTGCTACGAAAGCTCAGCTTGTTATTGTTTATGTTGCAAGTGTTGTTATTTAGCTTTTTGCTATTAGAGCGCGACATGCTTTGCACCGAACTGCTGCCCGTTGGCGCCGACGTTGAGAAATAAGCCGAGGAGCAAATGGTTGATGCCGAACTGGCCTTGGCATCAGCAACAGTTGCTGCTGTTACGGCCGTCGCACTGCCTGGAGTGCTGTTGCCCGTTGCTATGGCCGTCACAGTGTTGATCGCGCAGCGCGTGGCATTCAGCATCGAGGAAGCTGTCTGGGTATAGCAATCGTCGGCCATCAATGTGCTCGCCGTGGCGCTGGCACTGGGCGGGGCGAAGACGCTGCTGCTGTTGCTGAGCAGCCCATAGCATTCGTCGCAGGCACAACCCGATGGCGGTATCACAAAATCAAAGTCACGCTCCGACTCATCATGGGTTAAGGACAAATTATTCAGGCTGCCGCCGCTCACCTGGCACGCCGAGCAGCTGGCTCTGGCTGATGTCGAGGCGGAGGCGGAGGCGTAGGCAGAGGCTGTGCCTGTGCCTGTGGCTGCGGCTGTGACTGGGGCGTAGGCGGAGGCGGAGGCGTGCGCAGCATGCATATTGGTATTGGTAGTGGTAGTAGTAGTAGTAGTAGTTGTTGTTGTTGCTGTCGACTTGTTGCTGTTGGATTTACCCTTGAGATCCGCGGGCAACTGCGGCAGATACTGATGATGATGATTGTGGTGGTTGTTATGTTGGTGTAGCGGATTGTTTTGGTGGTGCGTGTGCTGGTGTTTACGGTGATGGCGCAGGCTCAAATGCTTCAGACGTTGGTGATGTCGACACGGCATGCTCTCGTCAGGTGGGCCAGGACCTTCAGCAGGTAACAGGAACGAGCGAGTTGCAGTTGATATCAACATTTTCAGGTGTATATTTCAGGAGTTGTTGTTTAAGGATTTTTTTTCAGTTTCGTTTTGGACAAAGTTTGTAAAAACAGTAAACATTTTTGGAACATGAACTTAAAAGCTATGTATAGCATACAAATCGAGGTTGTCTTTCAAATAGGCCTATATCATATGTAAAGTCGAACGAAATAACGATTTATACCCTATGTAACCAAATAATCGATTCCATTTTTTGTTTTTTGTTTTTTATGAAACAAAAGCCAAAAAAATAAAAAAATTAAAACAAAAAAGTAAAATATATATATATATTAAATAATATATATATATATATAAAATAAATTAGGAAATGAACTGAGAATTGAAGAATTAAAATAATTTTGGGATATATATTTATATTATATATAGTTTGTATACATATAAAATATACAAACTCATATACATATGTGGATAGTTAACCAATATATAAATCGAAAATAAATATACAAAATAAAAATACATATATAGATGTACATAATTTTATGAACAACAGTGGAAAGAGAAATATTTATGGCAAATGCTTTCTCACATTTTTCTTGACTTTTAAAACTTTCTTTACTTGGCGCTAAAATTTTTAACCAAATTAAATCAAATTTTGTTGCACAGTGTAAAAGCGTTATATTATTTTTTTTTTACAAATTTGTTTTCAATGTGAATGCCTGATAAAAAGCGAGCTGAACATGTGAATGGTAAAACACTTACACAAGGACACACACACACACATATATATATTTAGAGATAAAGAGACACAGTGAGAGATGAAGTTTATCATTGTTACTAAAATTTACAGTTTATTATCATTAAAATTAGAAAATAAGAGCATGATGGAGACGAGCAAGCAGAAAAACAATTAATGCAAATGAAAATAGACGCAAACACATACACTCATACGCACGCACACACGTACAGCACAATACTAATTGTTATACGGTATAACAGTTTAGTCAATTCACAATTTTGTATATAGGACGCACGCACTTAAGATAAGTAAATCAAAGCAAATCAAAGGTAAAAATGTAAATAAAAAATTTTGAAAAAGAAATAACTCAAAAGTTAGAAAGAAAATTCGCGCTTTTCTTTAAGAGATATATATTTTTTAATAACCAAAATATATTTATGTGTATTATGATGTTTACAAAAATTAACTTTTTTTTTAGATTTTCTTTTACAGTTTTCTAAAAATTTTCTATGTTTTATTCTTTCCGAAAGGTTAAACAACTTGGTTTCCTTTTGATGATTTTAAAGCTAGTCTGAATTCAAATTGGTTTTAATAAAAAATTGTAAAATATTGTATAAAAACAATAAAATGAATTTACAACAATATTTAAGTAATTTTTGTAAAATATACAATGTGTATTTTTTCTCTTCAATAACCAACTAAGCGAGAGAGAGGGATTTTAGCGCTTAGTATTAGTAGTACAACACCTCTTTTCTTGACGACCTATTTGCAAGTTGAGTGTGTGTGCAGGTGTATGTATTGGAGTGTGTGTGTGTCTATGTCTTTATTGTTAACTATAGGTAAATATATATGTATATACATACATATATTCCAGATAGATTTAGACAGATTTGTATGTGAAGTGCATGTGGATTTTGGGTATAGTTATTTGAGAGGGGCAAATGTACAACAAACGCAACACAAAATAGGAACAGAACGTTGCAGTCGGGCGCAACCGACTGCATAATACTCGCTCACGTTGCTTCAATTGGCTAAAATTCAGTTAGAATATATAAATACTGATATTTTGTGAAGTTCTGTTTAAATTCTATTATGTAGAGAAAGTCATTAGTAATTTAATTGCAAACCTTACTTTGTTTTAACTGTAAAATGATAGCAGATGCTCTGCCAAAAAGTCATAAATATATATATCAATAAAATATCTTAAAAACTAAAATCCTACGGAAACTACTGTTCCGCTTAATCGAGGATCTATGGGTGTAACTATATTAACTTTTGTCTTCTATAACAAAATAGTCTAGTCTAGTATGAAAATGTAATTCTAACCAAAAATTTATTTATCACCCTATTACAGCCACCTTTTACCAGACATATCTATAGGAGTATATATGTACATATCAATTTTAATCACGATCGGACATTGCATATAAAAAATACAACTATACTCACTTTTCACGACGTGAACGAATATAACAAACAACGTAAAATTCTCTTTACTTTATATATTCTTTTGCTTTATCTTATTTCAACATTAGTTCCATTGTTGTTTACTAAATATACATATATAAAAACACTTTTAAAATTTCTTTTCTTTTTTTTTTTTTTGTGATGATTTGTGCGCATGAGTTTTAACATAAGAAAAATAAACAAAATAAAAATAAATAATAAAAATTGAAAAAAGTATATTTTAAAAAATTAAGAAATAGAAAAACAAACTAAAAAAAAAAAAAAATAACTTTAAATTTCAGCTAAAAATAGTTTAGTTATAAAATCAATTTTTTTGGCTGAAAAACGAGTATCGATATATATCAAATTGGATTTGCTGAGGCTCTGTTAGTCAAATTGTCAGAAGACAGATATATATATATAGACATATACATATACATACACAAATATGTATGTATATATATGCATATATAGATAATACTCTCGTATCCTTTTTGTATTTAGCAAAATGTTGGCTGATACTCAAGTCGAACAGGCTATGTATATATATATATATATATGGATGTATATATAAAAAAGAGGTATGTGTACTTAATGTATAAAACGGGCTTTAAACGTAGTTTTTGTTGTTGTTAGTAATAGAAGAGACAATATATATATACGACTAGATATTTCTTGATATATCTGAGCATTCCGTTTCACAAAAAATTAGCTAGAAAAACATCTTAACTAAATCAAATAAACAATATATATATAGAGAGAGTTGGTTCAGCTAAACTGTTAACTAAATCTATGCTAAGCTAATATAAATTTCTATATATGTATGTATATATATGATCGATATTACAACTAGCACTTACTGTTGTTGGCCAGCAAATTCTCATGCAGCTTATCGCGCTGATCCTCCAGCACCTCGCCCAGGTACAGGGCCACCTTGCGCGTGATTTGCTCCACGTACGTATCCAATTTACCCAGATCATCGGACAGGCCAACCAACTGATCCAGTGTGCCCACCTAAAAGAGGGGTATGCATTGATATCTATCAAATTATAGGGTATACTACACATTAAT
Source organism: Drosophila mulleri (assembly GCA_035047565.1). NCBI lineage: Eukaryota > Metazoa > Arthropoda > Insecta > Diptera > Drosophilidae > Drosophila > Drosophila mulleri. Next base: position 2,269,853 of record JAWNPK010000060.1, read on the forward strand.
ACTCACCTTCAAGTCGGGTATATGGAACTTGTAGTTATTGCATAGATTATGTTGCTTGCTGGTTAAGTTGTTCATCGTGTCGAAGGTTTGCTGGCACGTCTTGTCGCCAGGCGCGGAGATAATCCAATATTCGGACATCGTTAAATAGCTGAAAATATCAAAAATATATTATAGGTTATATAGAAATAGCTAAAGATATATTCGATTTGGTTTGGCTTGTATAATGCATTCACATTTCCTTAAAAATTCCTGTGCACACAAAACGTGTTCATAAATAAATTCCATTATGTAATTTGAGTTGCTATCGATTCGATGTACACATGTATGTATATGTATATAGCTGTATAATTTATATATAGCTACATATTATATATGGCCTTATAAAAGTCAAACAAACACTGGTTAAACACGCATTAAATTTTAATTATTGACCTCGAAAGCGTGGGTCAGCTTAACATTTAGATGCGATCGACCCTCAATATGCAATTCACTGCCAAGCTATATACATTATATCTGTGTGTATGTGTGTGTGTGTGTGTGACTGCATGTTGTGCGCGTGTATATAATAGAGTTCCTTTTTTCTTCTATTTTTTGGGGATGGTATCGCCAGCTAGACAACAAAGCGCAGACACTTGGCGCCAGGCTGACTTGTGTCCTGTATATCGACTCGTCAACATGGCGTATACGCAATATGTGCGCATTGAATACAGTGAATGCAGGAATATGGATTCGATTTTTACACTGACAATGAATCTGTTGTGCTTCATAAGTAGCTTTAAATGTTATTCAAATGATTGGCAAGTGTAATTATATAATTACGAAAAACGTTGCGTATACGCAATGTGAGCGGATTGACTACAGTAAATTCTTGTTTAAGTCGGTTTATATTAATGTTGTGAAAATTAATTTAAATACATTGAAATAAACTCTGTTATTTTCATATATACATATGTATAGTAAGGAAAATCAAATTCTATATGGATTTTTTATGTATATTACTGCTTAGACATTTCTTTTAGAACAACTTGATCAAGCAACTTTTCACTGTAGTTTTTAAGCGTTATCTTATATTGCTAGCACCGTTCACTATAGCGAGCATTCACAGTATTATTGTTGCTTACAACTTACAATTCTAACACTGTTTACGCTTCAACAATATAGTCAAGAACTGCTCAACTGGTATGCGCTGCAGCTTTTTAGGCATAGTTTCTATTTGTATCTCTTTAATCAGTTAAAGTCTGATAAAGCAAAACTTAAATATCTGGCGGATATTTGTATAAATGCGAAGTGCATGGAAAAATACGTGCGCACTCGGCGAAGGTTCAATGCGAAGTGAACGCTGGAAATGGCACTGGAGATAGAGCTGAACGTCGCAGCTGACGTCGCCTTTGGCGCCGCAGTTGCTGCTAGCGCTGACGTTGCCGTTGCCGCTGCTGATGTTTGACTGCCATATGGAATAATGCTTGCCACCGAAATTTTGTGTTGGTGCCGCAAAGGCGCAGCCATGAAGGAATCGATGACGAAGCGGCGACACGCAAACCGCCTTCTTCAATTTGGTAAGTGTCGTTGTTTCTCCTTGTTGTTGCTCTCTTTGTTGTTGTTGTCGTTGCTGTCCGCAGTAAGGTCAGTTTGCGTATGAGTAATCTTCGCAAGAGATACAAATCTAACTGTGGTCAATTTCATTTTAGTGGTAGTCACTATTATTATTATATAACTTTATCATGGCCTTCAAAGAGCACCAAACAACATAACAACAAATACAGAGCAAAACCAAGAACTATAGGCATATGCTTGCAACTATGTAAAAATCAAACAACAACTAATACCCTGTACTATTCAAAGGATCTGATGTTGATTATGATCATAATCAATGATTATGAGAATCTTAAAGAAAGGCGTTAAAAAGAGGAGGAAAAGAGAGCAAAAAATGGACTGATATAAAACCTAATAGAAACATAGGTCAAGGAACAAGAAGAGAAATAGCCGAGGAAGAGAGATAGAATAGAATGAGGGAGAAAAAGAGAGAGAGGGGCAGAGGCAGTGAGAAAGGGATTATAAAAATTAGAACGTCGATCACAGCTTGTAAGTATTATTGAATAATATGAAAATCGAAAAGAAGATTGTTCTACAACAAACATTGAAAAAATATATATTTTCAATTATGACATAGGCTGTTAGTCAGATAGAGCCAATAGACACTGTTCCAGGGTATGCGAAAATAAACAAAATGACAACAAAATCGAGCGCTGACCATCCCCAATAATGACTGCTGCCGCCCCGCCATAACTAACCATGCTTATCATCAACCCCAACGTTAACAACAGCAACAACAACAACAATAATAACAACAAGGACAAAATTCAAGGCAGTGCATTGTCCTCAACCAGGAAACAAATGAGAGCCTGGCAACCGCTGGAAGTGGAAGAAACAACTACAACAAAGCCGTGTCTATTTTTAGCCCCAAAATCTAAATTGCTTTCGTACAAATCACTAAGTAGAGCCGCCTGGAAGGAGGCAGTTATGCCACCATGAACATAGCCAAATATACATTGCATATGTATGTACATGTATACATACATACATGTATTCAATTCCATGCTTGCCCCGGGTCAAGCGTGACGCATTCAGGCAAATTAATACAAATGCAAATTGCATTAAACAATAGTTAGCTTTTAGATTATTTTCATTTATTTCACAGTGTTCCCACAGCTAATTATATAATACCGAACTCAAAAAGGCAAAGGCAACTACATAAATTGGCAACACTGTTTGCCAGTTATAAACTCCAACTGTAAACAGGCGTAAATGATGTTGACATAAAACAGCAAAGAGCGAAGAGCATGGCGAACATGTCGCCAGTCAGACTGGGCAACGGCTGGCACAAATGTAGTGGGTGGGAGATAGGAGGAAATAGCAAAGCGAATCGGTCTGCGGGACTACAAAGGACGCGACACACAGGAAATTGCAGCGTTCGCCGATGACGAAAACAAAATAGCGACTAGAATAACTGTGATGATGTTAATGGCGGACACACATATATACATATATGTATATATATGTACACATATACGCGTTGTGTATGTGTATGTGTACACAGGCAGCGAGCGAGCGGGCAAATTAATTAATAATAATGTAAGCTGTCAGCCGGAGAGAAACAGAGATGGAGCGAGAGAGGGAAAAGGAGAAGCCTGCTGTTAAGCCTTTAAAGTGTGTTACCCTAGCAGCTGTTTTTTTTTTTTTTTTTTTTTTTAATTATTTGTGTTTTTAGCCAGCTGCTGACATTTGTGTTTTATTGCCTAGGCAAAACAAAAAAATTAGAAACGCAGAAGCGTGTTTGACTATTCGCTTCAAGTTTATATCTGGCCAGCCGCGTCAAGGTCCTTGCGGCACGCAATATTACTATTTGATGTAGTCCTTGTCCAAACAAACATAAAAAGTTTATGCATGTGTAGCCAGACAGCAGTGTGAAAGGAAACGCGGAAGAATTCATAAATTTAATTAATTGTACCGTGTTGAAATGTTTTTGTAAATTGAACAGCTTGATATTTTGTTTACGCAGAGTGTGTGAGAGATAGAAAGAGAGCAAGGCAAAGGAGAGGCCAGCATTCAGCAACAGAGCGAACATTTTGGAGAGTGAGAACGATAAAGCACAGTGGCAACAACTCCCCACAGCTCGACTCAAACACGCACGCACACACACACAGCGGTGGTGGGTTTGCCGCACAGTCAGCTGTTCGTGACAGTCACATGACAGCTATTCGATCGATATTTTCATTTTCTCACGGGTTTTACTGCCCAAATAACCAAAACAACTAATCATTTGCTAACATATTTTATATCATACAACGAATGCCAAAGCCCGCCAATTCATTGTAATGGCACACGCATAATAAATCGAAGAGCATGGAGGGAGGCTACAGGTTTTCAGGGTCATTTTATTTGCGCACATATACACAATCATATTTGATTTTGTCTTAGAAGAAAATCGACTATTGAGCACTTGCAGAGTTGGCTATACTCCCATCACACCGTTCAACATTTGATAACAGGTCAGCAGACCTGTTATAACTTTTTTTCATGCGCGCAATTTGCTGCGTTGTCGCTTTGCACACGCACTAAATCGAGTTACACTTACATTTAAAACGGCACTAATACACGTCGAAGTCGTTGTTGATTATTAAACACACAGTTTTTATTGTGCGCTGAAATCGTTTTTAATAAAAACCAAGCAACACAACCGCACTACCCACAATGTACGTACGAAACGGAGCACAAGACTCTGGTAGAAACTCAACACAAAAATGACAATTCACAATTTCGCATAAGATTCACGTGATAAGTGGCGATGACGATATGTTTGCATATATCGGTTGAAGCTAGCGTGCACACACTGTCTACGAAACAGCTGTTCACTGCGACAGTTCGTGTGTACACACTGCCCCTGTCGGTTTCTATGTAGGCGCCCATAAACTACGTGCCTAATTATTAAAAGTTTAGTTTAGTTAATCCTATTATTTGGCGCAATTAAGTTGGCACTAGCATACCAAAATTTGTAAGTGAATGTAAATGTTAAATATCTAGTGTACACAGCCAAGGGGCATTTCGTATATCTCAGTTATGAATTCTGAATAGAATTTGTGACAATTTAAAGCCTTAAAAGTCTAGAAAAATAAAAAGAGACTGTGTGGGTGTTTGTTATTAAACAATAGTAAGTTTTAATATAAGCTAAGTTAATAAATGACGATCTTTGATATATGTATATTTAAAGGCTGTTTCCGGTTTTATATTGTTTGGCAGCTTTTGTGACATTTCAAATTCATTTCATTTGTTTCATAATACAATTACATTTCACATAACAAAAGGCACACGTGCTTCCTCTATGTACGTACATACATACGTACCTTAGCCTTAGTAGGTGCAAAACCTTTAGCCCGGAGCTGTGAATGTGCAAAACAAAAAAAGCCAACGATGACTCAAGCCTTTTGGTAGAATGAAAAAAAAAAGCGAATGATTTGTGTACACAAACGGATGCGCAACAATTCCCAAATTCCATTCCCCTTCCAGTGAGTAGCACTTTCCTATTAGACTGTTTACACTCGTCTCCAGTGGCGGCTGCTAAAAATAAACCAAGCCAATTGTATGCGTCTCTTCCTCATTGCGTAAACAGCACAACGTTTGCATTGCATTTCCATAACATTGAACTCTAGCACAGACACTTAATGGAAATGGAACGTACATACAACAATTGTCGTACCATATGCCTTTATCCATTAACCAACAGTCAACAGCTTTCATCAAGTTGTGGCTTATCGCCGCCGGACGATTGCTTTGCCAATTGTTCGTGCACCGCCTTTGATCTTATCTCAACTCGGTTCGTAGTCCAATTACTCTTATTAACTATGCAATATATTAGCTATTCCAGGGTATTCAGCTAGTGCGGCATTGCCAAGCAGAGAGCGAAACAGATGGCATTGGCTTACAAAGCTTATTCTCCGCTTTTCGCTCTGTGCATTTGTTTGCTGCCAACGTCGCTGCCGCTGTCGACGTTAACGTATTTCCAACGATCAGTCGCTGCTGCCACTGCCGCAGTTTCTGCTCTTCTTGGCGCTGTTCAGTCTGCAAAGAGATTCGCTCGAGTGTGCAACGCGCTGCGTACGTAAACAACAAATTTCGGCAAGAAAATAAAACGTTAAAAGTGAAAACAGACGAAATCGAAAGAGAAGAAATCAAAACTATTTCGGTATTCAAATATTTGTGGCAGGTGCTAACAGTAACGGTAAACCTGGCACAATTCGGTGCTCATTATACAATATTAACCGTTAGAGAGCGACCCACATTGATTCCCAATCAGTCAGAAAATACAACTTGACCCAGTCCCAAAAAAAGGAGAAACAAAAAACAAGAGAATGTGAAAATTTAAGTTTTTTGTGTTATTTTAGCACACATACATATAATCTAGACTGTTAAGGTGCTAACTAATTTAGCAGGAATTTGTATATACATATGTATACATAAATATATATATATATATATATATATATATATTATATTTACCAACTTTGATTGGGATTTTAATATCGATCCGGTTTTTAAATTACTTACTTCTTTGTTACTTTTGATATACTGTTAATACTGATAATACAAATATATCAAAGGTATATACCAGTATATGTAAAGGGAATACGATTTTATAAAATGTCAATGTTTTTCTTTTAAAAATATATATATATATAAGAATTACTCCTTTATCCAAATTTCTTCGTTTTTTTTTTTTTTTTTTTTTTTTTTTTTTTTTGGTACTAAAACATATTTCTAATTTTAAAGGATGTTAAAATTGTTCACTAGTTGAAATAATATCTTAAGGGTAACTCTCATATAAACCCATTGTTTGTTATTTAGTTGACTTATTATCTGTATAATTTTTTTTTTTTTTTTTAGTTAAAAACCTTACTAATTTATATAATAAATCAAATACATACAGATACATATGTATGTGCATTCCTGTCAAGTATCTATGCGATAAAATACTCCCAAATTTAGTGATATAGTTCGTTAAAGACAATCAGCATTTCTAATCTACATTGTCTGTAATTAATATGAACTCAACACATTTTAACATAATATTAATGTTAGGGTTGGGCCTGTTTAGTTTAGTTGTTGTTGCTGCTTCTGCTTCTGCTGCTGTCTCTGCCGCTCTTGCTGTTGGCACAGTTCTCTTTGATGTAAGGTTCGACTGCTTGGAGAAAGTTTCTTCGCCGTGAATTTTAGTGCTTCTGATGTTGTTGTGTTTTATTTATTTTATTTTATTTTTTTCTTTTGCTGCTAGATTTAGTTTCTTTAGGTATAATGCTCGTCTTTACCCTCGGCCTCACCCTCTCTCACTCACACTCACACGCTTGCGTGTCTGAAAAGCTCAACGCAGCGAAAACGAAATCGGAACCAATGGGCTCCATGGTCGCAGCAACGCCGCAGTCAACGTCGCAGCGCTGCGTGAGCTCCTCTGCGTTTCGTTGCTGTTTGCTCTTGCTCTTGCCGCACACGCTCAGAGCAGCTCGAGCGTGCAACAGGTGGCGCTCATGTGCGTTGACGGCTGTTGTTGATTTTAAGCGTTTTACCCCAACCCAACCAATTTTTTCAGGTATTAAAAGCGATATGCATAACTTAAAGCCGATTTCTGATGCGCAGAATATCAAGAGGTGAAAGTTGTGATGGGCACATCGTGGCACTTATAGCAAAATGTACAAGTATAACACCTAACTTGGATCTGTCTCTTTGCAGCGCTCAGGACTATAAAGGACTCTCTTCCATCAGCCAAGGACCAATTAGAAATTTAATTAAGCCATGTCAAACAATTGGCCCGAAAATGTTGGAATACGCGCCATTGAAGTGCTCTTCCCCTCGCAATATGTGGACCAAACGGAATTGGAACAGTTCGACGGCGCCTCCGCTGGCAAGTACACAATTGGTCTGGGCCAGGCGAAAATGGGCTTCTGTTCGGATCGCGAGGATGTCAACTCACTGTGCTTAACGGTTGTCACGCGCCTACTGGAACGCCATCATATCAAGCACACGGACATTGGAAGGCTGGAAGTAGGCACTGAAACGATAGTCGACAAGTCGAAATCGGTGAAATCTGTGCTAATGCAGCTGTTTGCCAAGAGTGGCAACACCGATATCGAAGGTATCGATACCACAAATGCTTGCTACGGCGGTACTGCAGCGCTCTTTAATGCCTTAAATTGGATCGAATCGTCCAGCTGGGATGGACGCTACGCGCTAGCCGTATGCGCCGACATTGCCGTCTATGCCAAGGGCGCAGCCCGTCCCACAGGCGGTGCCGGTGCCATCGCCATGCTAGTGGGACCAAATGCGCCACTGATCATCGAGCGTGGCCTCCGCGCCACCCACATGGAGCATGCCTACGACTTCTACAAGCCCGACCTGAGCTCCGAGTACCCGACAGTCGACGGCAAACTTTCCATACAGTGTTACCTCTCGGCACTGGACACTTGCTATCGGCTCTATCGCAAGAAGTTCGAGAAACAGCACCCTCAGCAACAGCCACTGGGTCTGCAGATCTTCGATGCAATCCTCTTCCACACGCCCTTCTGTAAATTGGTGCAGAAGTCAGTGGGCCGTCTGTGTTTCAATGACTTTTTGCTCAGCACCGAGGCGGAGCGGGCCCAAAAGTTTCCCGGCCTGGAACGCTTCAACGACGCCACACTGGAAGGCAGCTACTTCGACCGGGATTTGGAGAAGGCGTTCCTCACTCAGTCGGCGGAGCTGTTCGCCGCAAAGACCAAGAAATCCTTGCTGCTGGCCAACCAGGTGGGCAACATGTACACGCCGAGCGTCTACTCAGGTTTGGTCTCGCTGCTGATCAGCGAACCGGCGACTCAATTAGTGGGCAAGCGCATTGGCGTCTTTTCCTATGGCTCCGGTCTGGCTGCCTCGATGTACTCCATTAAAGTGACTGAAGATGCGGCCACGTTCGAGAAGTTTGTCGCTCAGCTGGATTACGTACTGCCGCTGCTGAACTCCAGAGAGAAGGTGGCTCCGGAAAAGTTCTCCGAGCTGATGGAGGTGAGGGAGAAGAATAATCATGCAGCGCCCTACACTCCAACGGGCAGCATCAGTGCTCTATTCCCGGGCACCTATTACCTTAAAGATGTGGATGCACTGCATCGGCGCAGCTACGAGCGCACGCCCAACAACAATCTAACCAATGGAGTGCATTAGCCAAAGGCGTAGGAGCAGCAGCAGCAGCAACTGAAGCCTAACTTGACAATAATCCTCAACTACTGTTTAATTCTAGCTGCTATATACAAACTATATACATATATATATATGTATGTAAATCGGTTGTACATTTGGATTTCTTTCATTAATATTTATCTACTTATTTCTCTTTGGGTGAATACGGTCGAATCTATCTAATGCAATATTCATTTATATTAATTTTACGGCCAGGCTTATAATATTTTCACTAAGTCCGCTTCCATTTATATCATGCTCGAACTTCTATTCTATTATCTTTATATCGATTCGCATCAAAATGCTTAAAGCAAACACACAAAATGTACACTAAAAAACAAAACAAAAATTGAAATACATTTCAAATCGTATTTATACAAATTTATGCACAGTCAAAAGCATATTCTAAACAATTTGTAAAGTGCAAATAAACAACAAATTCAATACCAAAATTTCTTGTTACTCATCTTAAAAATTGAATTGTAAAGGAATTATAATTGCTTCGGAAGGATATGTGGATATAGCTGATCCTAATCTGCACCTTAGACTCTTCGTATCTCCTTATAACGCTGTAAACTTGTAGAAGTTGACGCCTAAAATAAATTAGAAATCAATTAGAATTATATTTGATCAACAAATAGGATTAATAATAATGGAGTTGAAGAAGGGATTTGCATAAGTGGTAAAGCCAAGTATAGGAAATTTAAAAATAGAATGCATATTTCTAAAATCAAGTCGTATGAGATTGAACGAAAATATACACTCCCATACGACTTGTTCGTAAAGGTTGTATAAGAGAAGATTTATAACGCAGACTTGTAAGAGAATGTTGACAAAAGGTGTAGTATAAGAGAGTGTTAAATAATAGAAATGTATAAGAGACAATACAGTTCACGAAGACTGTTCTTTAACTAAAGAGCCTATACAATCGACTTCACTCTTTGTTCACTGTATATAGAGTATAAATAACACTCAAATAAATACCATTAGGAATAACGCGTGTTTTGAATTGACTCTCCTTACGGAAGACGCCCAATTTGTTGTTTTTATCAAACAAATCCTGCAAACAAGAAGAGAAAATAAATAAAACCTCATGCATTTAAAATGGAGTAAGATTTACCTGAACGGTATAGCCATTATCATTGAATAGCGAGAGCTAGATAAGAATATAGTAAAATACATAGTAATATATAGTGTAGCATAATATGCAGTATATAAACTAGGTCATTAGATTTCAAATGTTTACCTCCTTAAGCGTAAATGTTATGGGAAAAGGAAATCCGTCCACGCGCCGACTAATAAATGCCACAGCGTAAGAATATTCTCCATTGATTTTAGGTTCGATTGGTCGACGCCAGACCTACCGAACATAATGAAAGTAAATACTTCAATAATCACAAATATATAAATAAATAAATTATACAGTTACCTCAATTTTTTGCTTCATAAGGAATCGTTTACCCTGTATGCCCAACGGATCCTGATTGACAGCAATCACATCACTGCGTTATAATATATATTGTTATACTATAATGATTTATATGACATAGCTCGACCAACCGATTCTGTAATATCTCCTTAATTTCTGGTCGCACCTTGGCCAAGTCATTGGACATTATTAAAGGCGCCGCCAGCACAGCCCAAATGGCCATTTGCAATTTGCTCTGATCATAGCTCAGGCCATAATTGCCTAAAATCAACATATCCGGATCGTTCCAATGTCCTGGTCCGGCGTGTGGCTGCATGCTATCCTGATTTTTGGCAAAGTAGTCAGCAATTTCCATAACAGACTCAAGTGAATCATCGATGTCATCCCAGTTTCTCCAGAGATTGCAATGGCGCTTCAATGACTCAAAGTGAGGCTGTTCACCAAATTCCGATTGATAAGCAGGCCTGCACATAAGCTCGATTCTTAATCAAAACAATACATACATACATATATCACATTATATACCAGCTGCACGAATAGACCATGGGTCTGCCCGTTTCATTCAACAGTCGTCCGAATTCTGGATAGCCTGTTGCCATGTCGCTAACATTGGCATTGCAACCATCCAGCTTCACATAGTCCACATCCCAGTTTGCAAAGGTCTCGGCATCGAGTGCCATGTGGTCGATCACACCTGGATAGCCAGCACAGGTCTTTGTGCCAAAGTCCTGATACAGTCCAAATTTTAGTCCTTTGGCGTGTATCTATATAGTGAGACTAGTTAGACAAGTCTACAGTTGAATTGCTTTAGCATACATGATCAGCCAGAACGTTGAGGCCTCTGGGAAAACGTTTCCGATCTGGTACCAGCTTGTTTGTCTTGTTATCCCGATTCCACTCCAGCCAGCAATCGTCTATGATGACATATTCATAGCCCACATCAGCATAGCCTTCCGAGACAAGTAGATCGGCACTGCGTCTGAATAATTTCTCGCTATAAGGAGAAAAGGTGAACCTGTTATGATTTTATGTAACTGACTGATAGATAGTTTACCTTATGCACTCATCTGGATACGTATCACAATCGGTGATGCAGCGAAAGCGCTGCCAAGACATCCATCCCATGGGTGGCCTGCAATAGATAAGACACTTAGATCTACGACCAAATGCAAATTAAATGCGACTTACGTTAGAGCCAGTCCGTTATCAAGTGCTGAGCCAGTGCGGAGCAACTGCATCAACAGCAGTACCAGCAATGGAACGTTCCTCATGCGAAACATACTTCAACTAGTGCAATGCAGGCAATGCCTTATGTCCAGCCCGCAGTAACGGTTTTATAGCTGTAGATAACTGTTGTTTGCCAAACTGCTTGAGCAAAGAAACCAACTTGGCTGACAAGCGATAATTGTTAACTGTGGTAATTGAAGAACATTCGAGTACACAGCTTGAACTGCCTACTCGAGTTGTTCGCACAGCAGGGAGACACAGCCGTGAGCTGTGTTGATGTTGGGACTGGAAAGACTCCTTATCATCAGCTGCAAGTTCAGGCGCTCAAGCGTTGCAGGTTATCTACTCTTAGCCCCTGACTGTTACACAAGCCAACAAAACATAGCTACACTTACCACAAAGCAGAATAAATTATATGTATATGCTACACTATAATAACAATTCAATTAAAACTAAAACATTCATTAAACCAAAGGTTAACTCCACCAATTACTCAATTTTGTCAGGCAATGTACTTTTGCTTTCACTACATACATACATATGAATGTACAAATGCATAGACAAATAACTGTTTAAAACATCATGGCTGCCGGCTTCCAATGGACTCTCAAGTGTTTTTAATTAAAAGGGAAAAAATAAGTGTCTAAATATTCTTGACCCAAATGGTATTTATCAGACACATCACACAGGAGAACATATTGACAAATCAAAATTAAATCCAATTAGACGTACCATGGCAATTTATCTAGTTGCTTATTGTGCAATATTCTACAATAGACTATTTAAATTTAGTTTTATTGTGAGAGATTTGCGCGGGCGGTTTAACTAATGATTGCGATTTGTTGATGTTATTTCCAGCCAAGCTTATTATTAAAAAATACCACTGACTGTTCTCTGGTCAGTGAAAATACCAAAACGTAAGCCATGTATATAGCCATTTTGTTATCGATAAGTTGGGAAATATTTAGTGGGATTTTTATTCAGCGCAATATAAAATAGCATTCCAATTTAAAATTTTCAACTCCCAGCAAACACTAAAGCCGGGCAGCATAAGTACTTTGATTTCCGGCACCTGTTACATTAAAGGTGTTTATGACCCGATTTGCAAAAAATGCCGTGACAAGCATCAAATACAATAAATAAAACAAAAAATTAAAACATATTTCAAATCATTTGTATATTATTATATATGTGGATATGTGGAGATAACTGCTCCTGATCTGGAGCTCAGCTGCTGCGTACCTCCTCATAGAGTAGTAAATTTATAGAAGCTGACGCCTAAAATTAATAAAAAATAATAATAATAATAATAAAACAATTAGAATTAAATCCGAGTTACAGAGATTTACATATAAGTGGCAAAGATTACTTGTATAAGAAATGGAATAAAAGTAACAGAAATAGAATTTTATAAACGATTTCTAAAGAGTTGTGCCAATAGATGTTTTTTTTAAGCAATTAATATAACAGCAACTGCTTACGCGATCTAATTCAAGGTGTGCTCACTGTATATAAAGAATAAATAAAGACTCATATAAATACCATTTGGTACAACGCGTGTTGTGAATTGACTCTCCTTATGAATGACGCCCAATTTGTTGTTTTTATCAAACAAATCCTGAAAGCAAGAGTAAATTATTAAAACTTAAAGTATTTAATATGCAGCAAGATTTACCTGAACGATGTAGCCATTATTATTGAATAGCAAGAGCTAGATAAGTTTAAAGTAAAATATATTATAACAAAATAATAAAAATAATAATAATATATATTGTAGCATAATAAGCAGTATATAAGCATAGGGCGTTAAATTTAAAATCTTTACCTCGTTAAGCGTAAGTGTTATGGGAAAAGGAAATCCGTCCTCGCGGCGACTAACAAATGCTACAGCGTAAGAATATTCTCCATTGATTTTAGGTTCGATTGGTCGACGCCAGACCTACCGAACATAATGAAAGTAAATACTTCAATAATCACAAATATAAAAATAATAAATTATACAGTTACCTCAATTTTTTGCTTCACAAGCAATCGTTTACCCTGTATGCCCAACGGATCCTGATTGACAGCAATCACATCACTGCGTTATAATATATATTGTTATACTATAATGATTTATATGACATAGCTCGACCAACCGATTCTGTAATATCTCCTTAATTTCTGGTCGCACCTTGGCCAAGTCATTGGACATTATTAAAGGAGCCGCCAGCACAGCCCAAATGGCCATTTGCAGTTTGCTCTGATCATAGCTCAGGCCATAATTGCCTAAAATCAACATATCCGGATCGTTCCAATGCCCAGGCCCGGCGTGTGGCTGCATGCTATCCTGATTATTAGCAAAGTAATCAGTTATAGCCATAACAGATTGAAATGAATCCTGGACATCACCCCAGTTTCTCCAGAGATTGCAATGGCGCTTCAATGACTCAAAGTGAGGCTGTTCACCAAATCCCGATTGATAGGCAGGCCTGCACATAAGCTCGATTCTTAATCAAAATGATACATACATACATATATCACATTATATACCAGCTGCACGAATAGACCATGGGTCTGCCTGTTTCATTCAACAGTCGTCCGAATTCTGGATAGCCTGTTGCCATGTCGCTAAGATTGGCATAGCAACCATCCAGCTTCACATAGTCCACATCCCAGTTTGCAAAGGTCTCGGCATCGAGTGCCATGTGGTCGATCACACCTGGATAGCCAGCACAGGTCTTTGTGCCAAAGTCCTGATACAGTCCAAATTTTAGTCCTTTGGCGTGTATCTACAATTATAGTGAGACTCGTCAGACAAGGCTACAGATAGATTGCTTTAGCATACATGATCAGCCAGAACGTTGAGGCCTCTGGGAAAACGTTTCCGATCTGGTACCAGCTTGTTTGTCTTGTTATCCCGATTCCACTCCAGCCAGCAATCGTCTATGATGACATATTCATAGCCCACATCAGCATAGCCTTCCGAGACAAGTAGATCGGCACTGCGTCTGAATAATTTCTCGCTATAAGGAGAAAAGGTGAACTTGTTATGATTTTATGTAACTGACTGATAGATAGTTTACCTTATGCACTCATCTGGATACGTATCACAATCGGTGATGCAGCGAAAGCGCTGCCAAGACATCCATCCCATGGGTGGCCTGCAATAGATAAGACACTTAGATCTACGACCAAATGACCAAAATTAAATGCGACTTACGTTAGAGCCAGTCCATTATCAAGTGCTGAGCCAGCGCGGAGCAGCTGCATCAACAGCAGCAGCAGCAATGGAACGTTCCTCATGCCAAATATACTTAGATGGCAGCTCAGACAATGCATCGCTCCGATCCCACAATAAGGGTTTTATATAGGTATCCATCTGTAGATAACTGTTGTTGGCCAAACTGTGTAAGCAAGTAAATAAATACACTTGGTTGACAAGTGATAATTGTAAACTATAATTGAGGAGCATTCCAGTGAACAATCTGCTATACTAATCAGTGCATTACCTAAAAACAGAATAAATTATACAAATATGCTACAGTGTAATACAAATTCAATTACCACAACTGAAGCATTCATGGGATCCAAGTCAATTTGAGATAATGAAACACATTGCTATATACATATGTATATATATTTATATTCTTTTTAAATTCATCTTAATTAGTCAGGATTGGCGCGGGTTTAAGATTCCACCTGAGGTTATTATTAAAAAATACCAAAACGTCTGCGTTGTTTAGTGGTTTTACAGCCACACCGTTATCGATAAGTTGTGAAATATCGCTGCGGTTTACGTATGCATCGTGTGTAAAATTAAATTAATTTCTATATTACTTTTTTGTATATTTGTCATAACGCAAAATGGCATTCCAACTGCCTACAACAACAACAACAGCCAGCGCTCCAAGCTTCTCGTTTGGGCTTAGTACTGCAACGTCAGCAACTGCCGGCGCCGCTGTTCCCGCCAAACCCACATTTGGCTTTGCTGCACCAGCACCGGCTTCAAATGTTGGCGGTGGCGATGCTGATGGTAGCAAGACGGCGGCAGCGCCTCTACAATTTGGCGGCTTTGGTTTGACGGGCACACAAGCTGCTCCAACTTTATCGAATCCCCTGACGGGCTTGGGTGCCGGACTGGGCGTCGCAGCTGCTGCTGCACCTCCATCTACGGCGGCCACAACTGCGCCCGCTACTACGGCGGCTCCAACTTTTGGATTCCTTTCCCAACCAGCAGCCACTGCAACCACAACAGCAGCTGCAGCGGCGACAACCACAGCCAATCCACTTGGTGGTGGTGGACTAACCCTGGGTCTAGGAACTGCACCGAAAACTACATCGGCTACAGCACCCGCAGCTACTTCTGTTGCTCAACTAGGTAGTACAGCTCCACTTGGAGGTTCAGCTACAACTGCTGCTTCTGCGCCAGCCGCAGCAACTGGCAGCTCCTTCGCCAACCTCTCCACTGCAACAAAGACCACTGACTCAGCCACCGTTGCGAACGCCACGCAGTTGTCGTACCATCAGCTAGAGGAGCACATTAACAAATGGACTTTGGAGTTCGAGGAGCAGGAGAAAGTCTTCACAGAGCAGGCGACGCAAATAAATGCCTGGGACAAGCTGCTCATTGGCAACAACCAGAAGATCATTGAGCTCAACGATGCAGTGCAAAAGGTGAAGAACGACCAGCAGGTACTCGACCAGGAGCTAGAGTTCATAGCCACGCAGCACAAAGAGCTAGAGGAGAGTCTGGGTCCGTTAGAGAAGGAATTCACCAGTTTGCCACGCGTCGATCAGGAGCGCAGTCAAACCTATCTGATGGTCGAGAATCTGGATACGCAGCTGAAGCAAATGTCCGAGGATCTGAAAGAGGTGATCGACAATCTCAACGAGGCGAACAAGGGACAGGATCACACAGATCCCATTATACAGATTGGCAAGATATTGAACGCACACATGAATTCACTCCAATGGATCGAGACACAGTCGTCGCATATATGCAAGAAATTGGATGATATCGGAAAAATCCATGAGACACAAAAGCGAGACATCTTCAGGGCTCCCCATTGAAAGAAATATCATTTTCAAATAAATGCAGAAATTAATGTTAAGTTATGTTTGATTTGAAAAAAGGGGAGGTTGAGGAAACTGTTAATCTAAAGGCTCTTAAGATTTATAGACATCATTCTTGGAAATTAAGAGCAAATCTTTATCAGTTATCATTTGTTTAAATTAAAGAACAGATCATTATCAATTATCATCATTTTATTATGCAAATAACGTATTGTAAATTTCTGAATATATACCCCCTGCATATATATTCATATATCATATATCCCCTCCAACTATATCCCATCCACTCAATAGTTCTTGAAATGCTTCAGTCTAAACAAGGGCGCCTTTTTACCCCTGCTGCCCAAAGCCAAGTAGCCGCTATTTGGCGAAAAGGCCATCATTTTGATGTGGCCTAAGACGTCACTTGGCTCCGGGAAGTTGGCATAGACCGTAGCGCTAGGGAAATGTGCTATCTTCACAGCGTTCGACACCTGTGTTGAGCACATGGCCAGCAGCTCGGACGTGTGGTTGAACTGAAGATCCATAATGGCCGTGCGCAGATTCATGAAGGATTTCTCGGGCTGCGGCGTCGTCGACTTGTAGATGCTCTCGTAGTCATAGACATTGACTACGCCCTCGTTGCTGCCCGTTGCCAGAAGACGCTGACTGGGCGCCAGCTGCAACGATCTGCCATTAACGCAGCCATCATCAATGAAACTGTGCTCAATACAATTCTGTCGCAGGGACAACACATTCACATTGCAGCCGGAGCTACTGCAGAGCAGGCGCTTTGAGTCTGCCGTGAAGCACATGCCGCGCACAAGACCTTCCTGTTTGAAGCTGTGGACCAGCTCGTTTGTGTTACTGGTCAGCAAGTGGATGGCACCGAATTTGCCAGCTGTGGCAATGTATTTGCCACACGGCGACACCTCGAATTGAGTCAAGTGATCCATCATTTTAGGCAACATCAACTTAGTCTCCTTCGCCTCCAGCAGATCGTAGGCATAGTAGAAGGGCCTCAGCGAGCCAAAGAACGCTTTCGTGCCGCACGGCGCTATGCGGGCACAGGTGAGTGGAAATCTTCTGAAGCGGATGCTGTGCAGCTTCTCGTTCTTCTGGCCATCCACGCTATACAGATTGGCCACACAGCTCTCTCCAGAGACCAAGGCAGCAGTGCTGGTCGGATGGAATTGGATGCTCGTGATCACGCCTTCGCTGTAGGTGGCACGATTCAAATCTCGCGTCCGTTTGAATTGCAACGTTTTTACTGGCAGCTCATTTGACCTGACTCTGCGCTTGATGAAGCCCACGGTTTTAAGCAGCGGCTCCTCCTCCTCTGTGTCGGAATCATCGCTATTCTTCTGCCTTCGCTCAATGGATGCCCATTTTGGTTGTCGGATGACTCGTTGAAAGCGCGCTGTTAGATATTCTTTGTAGGATTTGTCCTTGCGCAAGTGCGTCAGTGGACCGGTGTGTCGCGTCGGTCGCTTCACCTCGCCCACCTCAATATCCTCGTCATCGGAGTCTATCCATGCTGGCTTCGGTTTCTTTGCAGCCTCTGCTGCTTCCTCGTTATCCTCATCAGCCGCTAATTTGCTCACATTATCAAGCTTTATGCGTTTTTTGCCCACTGATTTGGCCAAGTTTGTTAGAAACGTTTGCCTATCGCCGAATATCAATTTTTCCGAGGGCACCTCCACATAGTCCGCCTCCTCTCTGTCTCTCTTTATTTTGGACGAACGACTGCTCTGCGCTTTGTCTTCCTGCTTGGCATATATGGCTATCAGATCTTTCAAGTCCTCCGATCCATCACTAGACTCATCGCCACTCATTTTGTCTAGCTATATATTATTATTGCGGTTTGCGTTGAGTGCAAATTGTGCACACAGAAATATTTCTTGCCGCACGTGTGTTTTGAACCAGGGCTGGCTAAATTGAATAAATAAATATCGATCGCGTGTGCGTTATGCTGGCACACAGTGCAATTATATTTGCCGCTGTGCAAAGAAATTATCGAAACACTTGTTGAAATTATCGAAATTGAAAAGTATATTTAAAAAAATTTTTATCGTTAAAAATTACGTTAACGTTAATTTCGGATAAACATATATTAGTTAACATATTCGAACAAGGGTATCTCTGCTGTTTCAGCTCTAGAAATATTGTTCTTGCTGTGGACGGGACTTGCGGGCTTAGTAGCTCGACGTCGGTAGCGGGCTCGTAAATATAAGGTGTGAATAAAGCGGAGAAGCTTAATTATGTCCAGCAAAATATTGAAGATTATGACGTAGCCCATTTGCACCAGACCCATGACACTAATGCCCACAAACAAGGCCAAAGCACCGCCAAAGGACACTGCAGGAAGACATTTAGATTTACAAACTTAGCTCGTACAATATATAGCTTACCTATAAGATCCTCAAAGCTAAAGACGACATCGCGTCGGAAGCGTACCTTAGGTGGTATTAGATCCCAGCGAAAGCTAGATGTAGCCATGTCGATGCCTGCTGTCTCCTCATTGCCCTTTATGCCCCACGAGCTCTTCTTTACTGTCTGCATGGTATATTCAATTTCAGTGCAAGTCGAAGGACATTTACAAATGTGCAACGCCCAAATGGGCCACTTAAAATCTAAAAGACATTCAAATCCAGCCGGATTACAAGTGACTCCCTGGACAAAGGGATAAAAGAAGGGCACACAATTGCACATTTCCAATGCCATGATGGCACGACAGCGTGCCAGGCATAAGGATTTGCTGTAGACCTAAAGGAAACACATAATTGGCGAGAGCATGAAAATAAGATTGATGTTTTCACATGCCTTAAGATTGGCGGTTTCCTCATCATTGAAGACGCATTTACGCTGTTCTACGCTTAGTTCTCGTAGATTATTCGAAGCGCTGGTTTGGATTAAGGTATAAAATATACTGTGAGATATATATATGCTGTTAACATTATTGAATTGATATCTCTTACACTGTCTCCAACACCTTAAACGAAGCTGTTATTTCATCGGATTTGTGTAGTGTAATAATGTTGGCCTCCGAGGCGGATACTTCATATGGCGAATGAACATCCAGCTGCAAAAGAAGTTTAAGTTGTTCAATCGCATCTAGTATATATAGTTTTAGACTAACCACTCCCGTGCTTTCGTATAGATCCATGCGTATAAAGCATTGCTGCTTGCCAAATTGACAGGTCAGAGGCTGCGGTAATTGGTCATAATCCACTTCTCTGTATAGATTGTGAGAGAGTTTACACTTTGAATATAGAAACATCTATCCCACTCACTTCTTTCCCAGCATTCTGGACATGGGTGAATTTATGGCATAGCAACAGCCACGCTCCGTCATCACCATCTCCACATTCACTTCAAAGTCCGCATCAAAGCTGCTGATGACCTGTTCAAAGGGGCGATTTATGGTCTGTATAATCTCATAGAGATCCACTTGTTCGAAGCGCTCATCACTGGCGAATTTCGCGAGCTCAGCATAGTTGCTGGCCGTGGCGTTAACGACGGCGTACAAAAAGTCCATGATATAAAAGTAATCCTCATCAATGATGGACACATTCCACACGTCCTGTATCAGCTCATTGGCCTTAAATGAATCAATGTGATCGTAGTAGCATAAAGTGACAGCAGGCAGTGAACCATTCCAGCCACGGTAATCACGATCCACCGATATGACCGTGGGCGAATTGACGTATCTGGCGATCTGCAGCTCGCTGAGCATGTATACAGCGAAGACGCTGCCCACCAGGACAAAAAGCCAGAGCAGCCTGGCAGGAATGTCAGATGTGATTAGTGAATATATAAGAATGTATAGATATATCAGGATATACCGTTCAGCTATATGCAGTCGACGATTCACAGTTAATCGTATGGCCAACAAACTGGTCTCGGCGCCTGCCTGTGCGGCCACATCGCGTAGGCGAGAGCTCACAGCACGGATTAGCCAAAGCAGAAGCCAGGCAAAGGTCAACAGACAGTTCCTGGTGCAGGCAGCGCAGCTTTTCAGCTGCAGGTGCAAACGGGAACGCATTTCGACAAGAAATGAAACAGCAAAGGCCAAGCGCTCTATACTTTATTGAGTAACCATCATTTAGACAAAACCCTTTAGCGATTTATTGCCTAAATCGATTTGAATCAGGAATATAACAATAGCGAGCAAAGCGTTGACGAACTGCCAGCGGGAACAAAAGTAAAACAAATTAATTTTTATGATGTTTTTGATTGATAATGGCAGCCAGCACTTACCCCGCCCAGTGCCAGGGTGTCCAGCTCGATGCAGAGCGCCAGGGGTTGATTGTGATTGGACTGGAGCTGCAGCAAAAAGCTGTTAATCGAACGCTCCAAGCGCGCGTCGCTTGCGTCTAGCTGGTTGAGGAGCAGACGTAGCTGGCATTTCTGAAAACGTATAAATCATATCAGCTAATGGGTTAATTGCCAATAGGCCACAGCTCCCTCTCACCTGCTCTATAATCCGCTCATTAGCGCGCAGCACGAGCCAAATGCGGGAGCCGTGCTGCAGCACCCACAGCGTGCGATAGCAATAGAGCACCCAGTCGCTCAACTGGGCCAGCTCCAGCAAGCGAAAAGAATTGAAGATCTCGTAGGAAAAGCTCAGCATCGAATTGGCAAAGTTCACGATCAACGCAAACTCAAATCTGTCCAATATCTTGGCCTGAATGCCATCCAGGGCGACGCTAATGAGACGCAGTTCCTCCAACTTCAGTTCAATGGCAGCTGGATGCTGCTGCAGCTCCGCTAGACGGCGGTTGAGTTCCGCATAGAACAGGCAGAGCAAACGATGAATCAAAATATATTGCAGCAGGCCGAAGTTGATCATGGCGCAGGGCAGCTGATGGGCGCAGTTACTGGCGAAGCTAAGCTTTAGATCGAAATTGAGCCAGGAGCTGTCCACCAGAGCGCAGATCGAATGAAAGACAAGCATAAGGCAGAACAGTACCAAAATCTGTTTTCGTAGTCCTCTATAGAGCTGAGGAATCGCATCTGCGTCCACAAAGAGCTGCGCCTTGAGGCGCTCCAGTTGCAGCGAGAGACGTTTGTAAAAATCTTCGCTGCGATAAATACGTAATGAGAAGAGCGCTGTGAGCAACATATTCGCCGGATACTCGGCAAAATAGAAGAGCTTCTGTATGGTCTGTATGGCCTTGTAGAACCTCATGGTGACCAGGCGATGCAGCGTGAAGAACCAGACACAGATGAGGAGCAGCAACGACCAAACTAGATGCGGATACTTGAGCTGCTCGTTGGGTGGCGAGACGCCCAACCAGCGGGCACAAAGGAACAACAAATAGAGCCAAGTGCTCATGCTTGAGTCAAGAGAAGAACTAAATTATAAATTGAATTAATGAATTCAATTAAAAACGGAAAATCATTAAGTGCGCTTTGATTAATGTTTTCATTGCAGCTCGTCAGGATGTGCTTAATGAAAGCTAATTGAAAGGCGCGAAGAGCCTTCAATGTTCAACGTCAAACGAAATGCTGAAGCTCAAGCGTAAGGAACGTCGCATAGCTGCCTGGGCACAGCTCCCGTCGGGATTAGCCGGAAAGCAGCCAAGGTATGCTTATCCAGAATACGTCAGTCTATAATTCATTGCCAGTTCCTTCTGCTCAGCAACTGGAATCTCACACAGCAACTGCACAAATCGAATGCAGAGCAGCTGCATCAGGAGCTGCGATTCCTTTTAATCATCTGCGTGGTATTCGGATGTGCACCATTTTCCGTCTTTTCCCGCTGTTCAAGTCGCATTCACCACGTCCTTCAGTCTTGCTGGTTATTCCTGTTCTACATTTGGCTCTGCTGCCTCGCCTACATGGAGCTGAATGATACAAGTAGTGAACTGAATAGTTTGGAGAGAAACTTTTATATATTTGAGGCAATTACCTACCTCATGCATATACCCTGCGTTGTGATCGTTAGCCTAAGCTGGAAGGGACGCATTGGCCAAGTGTTCGACACGATTGGCAAATTTGACTTGGCTAGTGGATACATTGTGAAGCGCAATAAGATCCGTCGCTTCGTGCACTTTCAACTCTTCCTGTTGTTCATCTTCGGTAGCTGCGCCATACCCATTGTATTCTTTGATAGTGGTGTAACGGTTTGGAAATCCATCTGCAGCTGGCACACCTTCATCGTGCCCAACACCATGACAGGCTTATCTTTTGTGGTCTACTACACCTTGATGGAGGGCATCTACTGTCGGCTGAAGCGCTTGGTTAAAGCTTTGCATGCGGAGCTACAGCGTGGGATTTCCATGCGACGTGGTGCACTTCAGGAATTGCGCTGGCAACACCGAAATCTTCTCCATTTCTATAAAGTTCTAAATCAAACTTATGGCCTCTCGATTTTGCTGCTCTACGCGAGCTCTTTGATTAATTTCAATACGAACTTGTTCCTCTTCTATAAAGCGATTGAGAATTCTAGTAATGCACGCTGGAACTGGTGGTGCTACACTAATTTATTTCTGATTATGCATACGTCCAAAATGTTTTATATTCTTTATTTTAATAACAAAGTCCAGCGAGAGGTAAGGTGCTGTACAATGAAATTGTAGAAATTTCTAACTGTTCATTTCCCAGCAAAACAACTGCCTAACGTTGTTGACCTCTGTTCATGGCGTTAGCGGAGATTTGATGGAAACCATAGATCACTTTGTATTGCAGTTGCAGGACAATGTACGAGCGCATGTAGCCTGCGATCTTTTCGAATTGGACTACAAACTTATACCAGCGGTATTTGTACACACATCTCACTGAGTTTTGTCTATTATTTTATATATTCCAGCTGCTGATGATCACCACCAGTTTATTTATATTTCTACTCCAATACGATGTGACGTTTCAAGCGCTGGCTCATGCCAATGAAGAAAGCCTAAAAACATAAAGATACAGGCGCCAAACCTATCGATTTCTGTTGATTGTTTGGCAACTGGTTGATAAACTTAATTTTAATATGCCTATTTTTATAAATAAAAATAAAATAATATGTGTATTAAATATTAAACAATTTGTTCATAATTCTGTATCATTGCTCCAATAACATTATTTTAGCATAAAATCAGTCAATTTAATCTTATCGATATACTTTATTTTTTCTAATATCGTTTATGTTCCAGCCCTGGCAAACACCTCCGCTGCGCATCTCAACATTTTTGCACATTCGCATTTTTCTTGAGCCAGTTTATGTATATTGTATACAATATAAATTTCATTAGTAAATATGTGTGACGTTGCAACGGTGCAGAAAATTGCCAACTGCTTGGGCGTTGCACCCGGTGAAATTCAGCTAAATGACGAACAGGTATGGATCTCAGAGCACAACGTGTCTGGTACAGTGGGCTCCTATACATTCATATGTGGGCGATATTAATCTAATTCTTATTGTCAAGGTCGTAACACGCATTGGCGCCCAAAACAATAGGGTGACGGGCTTTGCCACCATACTAGAAAGCTTGGCGGTTGAATCTAAATCAGAGATAGCACAAAATAGTATTGCATCCCCGGAAGTACAGGCACAGGTCTATCAATGGATTGAATTTGCAGTTCTTTATGTCGGACCCGGCTCAAAGGATAAACATGTATCCAAGCAATTACTAGCAGATTTGAATAATCTGTTTTGCAGCAAATCCTATTTGGTAGGACACTTTTTAACACTCGCTGACCTCGCAGTGTTTTATGCTATCGGCGATCTTATTGTGAGTGTTTAAAAAATAGTACAACCGAAATGTTTTACAGCTTTTTATGTTGCTTACAGAAATCCCTGTCGCCTGTAGATAAGGAAAACTATTTAAATCTGTCTAGATGGTATGATCACTTGCAGCAACGACCCGAAATACATCAAGGCGAAGCTCTGCTCAATTTCACAACCATTTACCTGCACAACTGGGCGACAGGCACACACCTTTGAATTAGCAAAAAGAAACCATTTCAATATTTATTTCTATTGAGTACCACACACCAATTTATGCATGCATATACATCAATGCATGAGTGAGTGTGACTGTGTATGTGTGTGATTGCATGTCAATGAAAGAAGAGCGCTGGAATCTTGTTTATCGTTATCGATAACATTTCATTTGAAAAAGAAATATACAATTACAAATTATTTGTGATTCGAAATATGTTTGTTATATGAATTGATGCTCTTTTTAATTATTTTCTATGCGCTGGCTGTATTTGAACGGTATAGCAGCGACTTGTGCTTCTCCAACATCAGTTTGCGGGCACCTCGCGCGGTGAGTTGAGCGAGTTGTTCAGCTCACTCGGCTCGGTGCACTTCCATAGGCCATACGTCTTCCCTACTGTGGTCTGCCATAGACGCAGCGTGCCATCCTCGGAGCCACTTGCATAGAGTTCGCCATCTGGGCTGAATTTCACCGAATGCACTGGTCCGAAGTGACCCTTGAAGGATTCTGTTATGATAGAAAAACGATAGAGTTTAGCTATTCCTCTAGGATTATTTTCAAAGTGCTTACCAATTTCATTGCCTGTTATATAATCGAATTTATACATTTTAAAGTCCTCGCCGCCGCAGACAAAGACATGCTTATCCGGATGCAAACTGGCCGACGCGACATTCGTCGGCACTTTCACCTCCTTTAGCTTCTTTAGCGTATCGATTTCCCAAAAGCTGATCGTCGAGCCGTGCGTGATTGTCAATACATGATTGTCATGCGAGATCTCTAGGCTGTTGGGATTGTTGGGAAATTGCAGGCGCTGCACCTCAATGCCGGTCATGCGATCCCAGAGCCGCACCGTCTTATCATCGGCCGCTGAGATGATGCACTTGTCGTCCCGGCAGAAGAGCGCCCGCTTTATCGCACCTGTATGGCCCACATAAAGCTCGGGCTCCGCCTCCGGTTGCTCCAGATTGAAAACACGCACCAGCTTTTCGTTGCTGCCAGTGACAATGTTCTCGGAGCTGTTATCGAATGCGACGCTCTTCACGATATGCTTGTGCTGGAAACTATGTATTTCGGCACCGCTGACTGCATTCCATACCTTGCCGGTGAAATCCGCGGCGCCGGATGCGGCCAGTGTTGCATTGCGATTGAGTGCCACGCCCCAGACGGCGCCCTTGTGTCCCTCGAAGGTGCCCACCCAGTCCCCGGTATCGCCGTGACGCAGCATTGGGCTGCCATCTGCAAGAAGAAATCGAAATTAAAATCTAATTTTAATTGTAATCACTAAATTATACATATGTGTGTATATACATATCTGTGTGTGGGTGAGTGAGACATCTGTGGAAATGGCAAATGTGAGAAATCGAAATCGATTCTTAATTGCGATCTCTAAATGCAATGCCTATACATGTGTGTGTGTGTGTGTGTGTATGCGTGAGCGGCGGAAGCTACCTTGACTCAACGACGGCGCTCAATGCCAACGACCTGACGCAGCGGCTGCGACGCCGACTGCCGTGCACCAAGTTCACGTCACTTCCATTGCAACGTGATCGACAGACAGACACAGAGAAACGGAGAGGAAGAGAGAAATAGAGAGCTTGAGGCAGGCTGTGAATGTGCGCAGGGACGCAAATCTAAGCGCTCAATCAATTTTATTTTAGTTGTCGCTTTACAAGTTCAGTTGTTATCGCCTTATTTACATGCCCTGTCCGCAAATTAAAGCAGGGTATGCAAGCTTGCAATTTTTGAAGAGAACAACATTTTCAAAGCCTCTACAGCTGCTCTCATTCATTCCAATAGGAGAACAGATTTGAAACTGTTCCCAACATACATACAATATCATTATACATTGATCCCAGTGTAAGAGTGGAATAAGAATTTCTTGAATAAATACAGTGAGCCCACATTATAGCAATACGGGTTACAGAGTATCGCGCAGTTGGCAACATTCGATTGCAATTCTGACTTGTTTTTGTTTGGAACGTATTGCAGCTGCAGCCAATATATATGTATGTATGTGTTTATGTATGTATAAATATAGAAGTTTCAAGGTGCTTCCTGCGAATGACAACAAATAAACTTTTTTGAAAAGTTGCTAAACAAGGGGGAAACATTGCATTAAATGGCGATAAAAATTAACTTGAACTTGCAATGGGAAATTTGCTTTCCGCAACAATATTTGTGAAAGCACAATTGCAAACAAACACACATATATACACACATATGTATATCATATATAATTAAGTGTAGTTGTCAAGGTAAAGAACGTATGTTAAATATATTCAGACATAAATATGTATAGCAGGCTAGCGTTTGGCAAAGGGTTTTGCTAAACTGGTTTCGTGATCATTTTTTTTTCCATTTGGGTCAAGGCTACGGTTAGGCTAGGCATAGCTTGAGCTAGCACGATGCGTTGTCTATGTGATATGTACATATGTATGTATCTGACACATAAAATTGCATACAAGTAAACTAATATATGAATAATATAAGGACGCGTTTGTATACTCAATACTAAAACATTATAGGGTATTATAAATCTGTAATTAGCAAAGGCAATAAGCAGAGGCAGGCAACCGTTCTTAACTAAAATCACGTTCAGGCTAGAGATTACAATTGTAACTGGAATACAGCATTCATATCAATCACCGATAAATTGCCTACTATTAATGGAGGATGCAAAATATTACTCTGAAATGTTTACAGGGTATCGTGAAGTCGGTGCTTATGATTCACTTTTCATTGTTTACGTACCTTTGCAAGCCGATATGAGAAAATAGCCACTATCGCAGATATCACTGAAATCCAAATGCACCACGGGCCTGGTGTGTCCACTGCAGGTCAATGGAATCTGTCGCAAGTTATTGGCCGCCATTCTTGATAACTAAAATCAGCTGCGATGCTTCTTTCTGCCTCCTTCGCTTAAAAATTACTTTCTCGCTATTTTGCTGTTGTATACTCAGTTGTATACCACTTCTAATTCAATCAGTTTATAATAGTTGAGAGTTTTGCTCTAGTTTAGAAACTTTGTACTTTTCCTTGCTTATTGAATACTTTTTATATATATTTTAATGCCGTTGCATGCTCCTAGCTGCACTACTTTCATATAATTCGTGTCCTTGGCAGCTGCACTCCGTGTTGTTGTCTATGTTATTTATCGGCACTTTGTTGTTTAAAAACAAATGGAAACAAATTATTTACAATTATATATATATATATATTTAGATATATAAGTGCTGTTTTAAATTTTTTATATCTTTTTTTTTTAGCAAGAGGTGGAGTAAAAATAATTACGCGACACGCTGTTGTTGTTGGACGATTTGGCTGCCGAATGATTATTGCGAGAAGAATCGACGGCACAACCAAAGTATCGATAAGTCCGCAATATGCAAACGGCAATCATCGATAGTTTTGCAGCTGAGGAATCGCTGAAAAGAGCGTTTTTTTGCGCCGAGTGCGCGAAAGAACGATCAATTATCAAATATTCAAAATGATATCTTTTGTCTATAAAATTATAGCACATAAATTTCCTGCTGTATGTAATCTACAAGCACTTCCCACTAAAGTAGTTTTCCAGAGATTTTACTACCTTGAACTCGAGTTTTGGATGTTGTTTGTCTTATGAGGAGGCAGAATAATTTCTCAGATAAATTTACACACGTTCCAAAATCATGACCGAAATGATTATCTTTTCTGATATAACACGTGTTATGGCAAAGTCAACACTTATTTCGTATTTACTCAAATGAGCTCAGCAATTTCTTTAAGATTACAATAAAGCGATGAACTTGATGTCGCAATTACACATAAAATTTCTCCCAGTCAAGAACCTTCATAAGTCTATATCTTAACTCATACCAAAAATCATAATGATTGATCATAATAAAAAAAAGAGAAAAAAGTGTGCCACTGATTTGCCTTGAGTTGTAGATAAGTGAAAAGCCAAAATCCATTTGAGAATAACAAGAAAAAAAGACTTTGCTATCACTAAGCCATAAAAATCTATATTCGTAGAGTTCTAAATTCATGTATATAAACCTTGGCAGAGTGCCGAAAATGGTATCAGTTGGTAAGAGCTGAACCCGTCTGGTAGATGCTTAAGATGCTGTGCCTAAAGCAACAGCTTATACTTGTGCTGCTCGTCCTAGTGGGCGTTGCCCTCGGTTCAAACGATGGAGTTCATCATGTGGAGGAGCTGACTGGCAGGCAATTCTGGCAAACACGCTTTGACACTGGCATAGCCACTGAAAAGTATACGCCGCCAGAGGAAAAGGATCCACAGTTCTGGTATGATTTGGCCTATGAGGAGCTGGAGAAGAGATTGAAGCTGCCGCAGCCGGATGGCAAGAGAGCCAAAAACTTGATACTGTTCTTGGGCGATGGCATGTCGCTGTCCACGGTGACAGCGGCGCGCATACTCAAGGGTCAGAGAGCGGGCGGAACCGGTGAAGAGGCGTCGCTGAGCTTCGAACGGTTCCCACACACGGGTCTAAGTCGGGTGAGCTAACGAAGAGAAACTGATATAATAAATATCTTATTCCCTCTCTCTCTCTTTCAATGCAGACCTACTGCTCCAATGCCCAAGTGCCGGACTCTGCCTGCACAGCTACGGCGTATTTGTGCGGCGTGAAGACAAACATCATTGAAATTGGAGTCAGCGCAGCGGTGAACTTTAACAACTGCACGCAAAGCCAAGATCCAGCTAATCGACTCACCTCCATTGCCGAATGGGCCCAGAATGCTGGCAAATCCACGGGCATTGTAACGACCACAACGCTCACCCATGCCAGTCCCTCGGGCGCCTATGCCAAGACAGCGAATCGCAATTGGGAATGCGATACGGATGTGGAAAGCTATGGCGTGGACCCCCGAGAATGCGTCGATATGGCCACCCAACTCGTGACCCAAGTGCCTGGACGGAATTTCGAAGTCATGTTTGGCGGCGGCATGGGCAAGTTTTTACCAAAAACCATTAAGGATTTGCACGGCAAACCAGGTGAGCGCTCGGATGGCGTCAATCTACTCTCACGCTGGCAGGCGAGGCACGATGGCGGCGTCCTTGTCAGCAATCGCAAGCAGCTACTAAGCTTGAACGTCTCGGCCGTCTCCAGTGTCATTGGACTCTTCCAGTCCTCCCTAATGAAGTTCCACTTGGAAGCCGATCCCAGCTATCAGCCCACGCTCTCCGAGCTTACGGAGGTGACCATCAAGAAGTTGAGCCAAAATAAAAACGGGTTTTTCGCCTTTATTGAAGGTGAGACTAGCTCGTATGGCCTCCCTTTCAGTTGATAACACTTGATAACATCTCCTCTTATCAGGTGGATTGATTGACTACGGCAATCACTATACAAAGGCAGGCTATGCCCTGGACGAGGCACTGGAGTTCGAGAAAGCCATTCAGCTGGCCCGCGATATGACGAGCATTGAGGATACCCTGATCGTCGTCACATCGGATCACGGACATGCCCTGAGCATAGCTGGCTATCCTGGCCGAGGCACACCCATTCTCGGACTAAACCAACACGACGCAGATGTCAATGGTATTAAGTACAGCACACTCAACTATGCTGTCGGCCCCAAGAACTATATCGATGAGAATGGCAGGCGCATGGATATGACGTCAGAAATCGGTGGCGATGATTTTGTCTTTCCTGGCTATATAACCAAGGATCAGGGCGTTCATTCCGGCGACGATGTTGGCATATTCGCTTCTGGACCGCAAAGTCATCTCTTTACGGGAGTCATGCAGCAGCACACGATTCCACATCTGATGGCTTATGCTGCTTGCATTGGCAACGGACCCAAATTATGTGATGCCAAGTAGAGCGGAAGAGGGAGAGAGAGTGAAAGAGAAAGAGAGAGGCGGTAGGAAGAGTGAGAGAGAGCATTATATGAGACTCTATTCCTATGATTCTATATTCCTATATATATACACACTTACTGCCAAATAAAGAAGGAACTGCAAAAGAATTACTTTCCTTCTCTATCTATACTTAGTCTTAAAATAGCTTAGCTTTATATCTCAGTCTAATTAAAATAACTCATGAGTGCTTGCCAGACAGCAGCACATCATAATTAAATCATAAAAACGATCATGATCTTAACTTTTTGTACAGATTTTGCCTGTGTATCTTGATGATATAATTCTTTGATAAGACAAGCGAATTCTTAATTAAGATGGCGAGCTTTGAGCTACGAACGCAAATAAGTGTTTGCTGATTCGATTGCAAATCATTCTGTGTATTGGATTGGTATTCCAATTTTCAAAGCTTTCAAATGTTCGAACCCATCAAAAATAGTTATGAAAGAGACAGTAGAAGGCGTAGTAGACCCTATACGTATACCTAATATTCGAATTGAGCTGCCTATATGAGTATCCGGGTGCATTAGAAGATAGGCTAGAGACTGGATAGACCCGACTAACGAAGGATGACATTTTGTAGTTCTCTAGATTCATTTCTTAGCTCAGATAATTAAACAATTTTTTTATTATTTTTTTTTTTATTTAATATTTTTAAAATTTACACTTTCATAATTTTGTTTAGTAAAAAAAAAAAAAAAAAATACTTTGATTTCGCATTGAAGCTACTTTAGAAACATTTTTAAATAGAAATTTTGAGTTAAAACATATAAATGAAAAGCAAATCAAAATTGTGCAATTTCAATATACGGCGTTCATCTATAGGCCCTAACTTAGAACTCTATTCAAAATCGCTTTGCAATCAGTTTTTAAAGCCGTTTCAATTTGAATTCAAATTTTTGACTTTTTCGATTGTGTTCCGGATTTATCGCTCTTCACAAATTTTGTTGCTCTTCTTTTCTTCGATTTCCTCACAGGATCTTTGTTAGCTAGATGTGGTAATGTCACAGTTTTTTTATTTTCCTTAAAGCTTTCTGTCAGAGTCTTTTTGGAAAATTTTTTCTGCCCCGTTATTATACCGACAGCAACACGATTCCAATTCTCAATCTGCTTGCGTGACTCTATCTTGACGGTGCAGCAATCGGACAGCAATAGCATATCCTCGTTGCCAGTCACTGTTTCGTGTAGCGCCAGTGCCCGATTACAGTTGAGACACTTGCATGCCGCTCGACGTAGTCGAAACTTCATGGGAAATACACGACCCACAAACGTCTCAGAGTCCAAGAGAACGGCCTGCTTATGCGAGGGTTTGTCTCTTCTTAGCGAGGTTAGCTGCAAATTGGAAGCACTGTATGGTTAGTGTTGGAAGTTAAATCAAATATCAACAGAACAAAATATCGATAGCTATATTTATGCAATCGATGGTGAGCTTAAGAACTGAAGTCCGCTTGGGACAACTGGAAGGGAAGCGATGCAGGCAAAAGCTCGTTAAGAGAGCTTTTACTGTATGACTTAGTGAGCGCATGCTTAAGAGAAGAGTTTGGTAGACTAATTGCAATGTTCGCTTCGTGTATATTCAATGCCTACCTGCTTTCCCATTACTGCTGCGCCGCGTGGCCCGCATTCCATGCAGCAGGGGGCTGTAATCTTTGGTCTTGAAATCTGATAAGTTTCCCCTCCATGGTTGATGAATGCTTCGGTTGGATCGCCTCGCCGTTTCATCGGCTCATCTGGCTCTACATATTTCCTAACCACATTCTCACATTGCATCAGTTGCACAAACTCGCGCTGGGCGTCACTTAAGGACTCTGGACATCGCGCTGTTCCTGCATGTTGGCCAACGCCTTTTGCGTTGGTCCACACTCGACAACTGCTTACAGCCATGTGGCACGTGCCATGGATGGGAAAACTTCAGCTTTTTCAAATTGATTACTAGGTGTTCAGATTTTCAAAGCGCAGCTAACTGTGTATACTAAGGTAATGATTCAAATAATATTCGATTCCAAAAAAAAAAACTATATTCCATGAATATTTCCATAATTGAATTAAGTGTATCAGTCATCGTTATGGTTGATTAATAAAGACATTTAATAGATTTTGTTTTACAATATAACATGAAATGTACATTCGCACTTAAATATGGCATATGGTAACATTTATATACATATATTGTTTTTAAGAGATAGGAAAGAAATATTTCCTCTATGTATATATGGAATACAGCATCTTCTTATTTATATGTTTGGAATACACTCTAATGACCCGCGTCGACCCGCACTTTTTGTATCACCGACTTGCATTCAGAGTTGCGATGCACGCGATGATAATCTGTTATTTTGCCCAGCGAAGAGATGAAATTCTCGTCGTGCGTAATTATGATGAGCATGAAATTCGATTGATGCTGGCGACTTTCGACAATGCGATTGAGTGCATCGCATAATGACATTATATTATCCCGATCCAGGTTTGTTGTGGGCTCATCTAAGGCCAGGACACCGCAGTTGCTGCTAAAAGTCTCCGCCAGGGCCATTCGTATGATGAGTGAGCCCAGGACACGTTGCCCTGCACTGCATCGGCCACGCATATCAATCACGGAGTTATTCTTCGACTGGACCACACAATAGCTATAGTTCTTGCGCCGATCGGCCGATGTATCACTTGGAGTGTCATCGGTTTTAATTTGTATATAATCAATATCGTTGCCACGATAGATCATGCGCCAATACTCTCGTATTAAGCTATTGATGTTATTCATTTTCTCCTTGTGAAACTCAATCAGCGCCCAATCCAAGGCCTGACGATGACGGCCCAGGTCTTCGATGCCACACTGCTTCACAGCTACCTCGAACTTGGCACGCATATAGTTCTTCATGGACTCCTTATACCTCGGCTCAGCCATCTCCTTCTGCAGCTTATTCACTTGATTGTTAATTTCACCCTGCTGCCCGAGCAGCTCGCCACGTCGCACGGTGGCCACATCACGTTTCCTTATCAGCTCATTCTTCTCCTTTGTGACGCTGCGGAAATCCAGATTTCCCAATTGCTTTGCTAGCCTCGTACAATCTTCACTTAGTGCACTCTCCTTCAGCTGCAGCTGCTTTAACTCGCGATTGTCCTTTAGATCGCGCTCCAGTGCCTGTTGATCAAAGCATTTCTTCTTAATGGCCTCCAGCTCATCGTTCTTCTCGTTGATTTGTGTATCCTAGAATACGGTTGATTATAGAGTCTATATATCAATGGGTAAAATACGCATAGCTACCAGATTGCTAAGCTCCGCTTTGGTTGCATCAATGGAGGCATCGTATTTTTTGATGGCATTCACTAGATCCAGCTTGGCAAACTCCTGCGCCTGTTCATTCAATCTGTAAAGAATATATTAATAAATACGTATATACATATATATTTATGAGATAGGCATTTAACTTTTACCTTTGTATATCCTTATCGATGCTTTTGTATTCCATATATTTCGCCTGCAATTGCTCCAATTTAACACGCTCTATTTCTTTCAAACGCGCCTTTTCGCTTAAGGCTGCGCCCAGCCTCTGCTTGAGCGGCTGCAGCTTTGAGCGGAGCTCTGTTACTTCCGTGCCAATAGCAATGACCATGCGTGTTAGCTCGTCCAGACGCTCCTTCAATTGGGGGAGATTCTGCACACCCTCCTGCAGATTTATACGTTTGTCCTTCAAGCTAGAATAAGAGAAATTTAATATATATACATATATATATATTTATGTGGGCAATTAAATTCTACCCATTTAGAAATTCTCTCAAGCGGCTTAGTGCCTCCACTTGCTGCTCGAATGCTTGCTGACTGGTCTCCAGCGCCTTAGACTCAGCTTCTAGCTCCTTGGACACCTCAGCCTTTTGCTTTTGCAAATCTTCTATGGAAACGCTGGCATCATAGTTCTCTGGCAATTTAAGCTAGAATTTAAATATAAGAATTAAATATATTACAATAAATAACTAAATTAGGGCTTTTATTGTTTTTGTACTTTTAGCTGTTCCAGATCCTTTTTAACGCGCACAGATTCCTTCAGCGCCTCATCTAGCAACGTCATATCGCCCAGCATCGAATTGGCCAAGTCCATGTTGTGTGTCGGCTCGCCTAGTCGAGCCATTAGCGTTTCATATTCGCTGACTATATCACCCAGACTTTGTTCAATAGTGCGCAGCTCCTCCTTCTTCTTGGGCAGCTTCTCCTTCAACTCCTTAACTTTGTCAATTGTTGGCTTGATCTGCAGCAACTGTTCATACTTCGATTGCTCTGCCTTTAGGGTTTTTTCGGTGCGGCTTATGTTGTCCGGCAACTTTTGTATTTCATCCGTCAACTCGGTAGTCAAATCACAGGCCTTAGGGGTCAATCGAGAATTAGACTAGTTAATGATGAGCAATAAATATAGGCGTACCTCATCCCCTGACATATTGTGATGACACAACGGGCAGCTGGGCTCCTCATCTATTTTTTGTATATACCTGCACGATTGAAATCGAGATTACATTATCGAGATGCAGTTGGATTGCTTATCTTACTTCTTGTACATGGCCTCGGCAGACTTGAGTGCTCCATGTTCCAGCTGTAGCTTGGCTATGGCTGTCTTGCTGCGCAGCAGCAGCTCATCATAGGGCGTGCCATGGCATTTTTGATAAATGCGCTCCTCAGAGTCCTGCACTTCCTTCTCTATGCGTGCAATTTCTTCAATTAGGTTCCTGCGCTTGATCTCATGTGATTGTTTCGCCAAATTTTTACCATTGGCATCCACGTTCAATTCATCAATCTCTCGCCGTAGCTTATCGTATTC
Source organism: Drosophila mulleri (assembly GCA_035047565.1). Classification (NCBI taxonomy): domain Eukaryota; kingdom Metazoa; phylum Arthropoda; class Insecta; order Diptera; family Drosophilidae; genus Drosophila; species Drosophila mulleri. Next base: position 2,304,890 of record JAWNPK010000060.1, read on the forward strand.
ATTTTGCATGGCCCGTCGATAATTGCTTGATATTGATTCTTTGAAAAATTTGCTCAGATTATCGGCGTGTTTGCTGCGCACACGTTGTACCTCATGATTCTTCTTCTCCAGCTCTTTCTCTTTGAGTCCGATCTCAGTCTTCACATGAGCGATGGAGCTGAGGAATGTGAGCTGATCGTCGAGCTGCTTAAACTGAGCCTGTTTCTTATCTCTGTTTGCTTTTTTGCCTGCTATCACCTTACGACATGCCTCCTGATTGAAGTTGCGCGTGGAATGTTCGTATTTTTCACTTGTGTCAGCGATTTGCTTCTCCAGTACTTTGAGCTGCTGTTGCGAAGTTTCGATTTGTTTGATATTCAGCTCCAGTGATTCGATATCCCGCTCGGTGTCCGCCTTTTGCTTCTCCTGTGTTTTTATGCTCTGCTCCGATTTGGTTAGCTCGTTGCGTAGCTCATCGATTTTTTCCTGACGCGCTTGATCCGCCTGATCATTGCTCTGTGACAGTTCTGTGATTTCACACTGCTTGGCCATAAGATTCCCATCGATGTCATCCAGAAGATCAATTAATTTCTGTGGATTATCCACGACTGATGCCTCCACATTCAGTTGCAGTTGAGCGCTCAAAGTCTGAATGTGTCGCGAGAGCTCCAGCTTGCATTCCTGCTCGCTCTTCAGCTTTTGCTGTGTAACATAGCGTTCCTTGTCCTGCTTGGCCAGTGTTTTCTGCTGTTCCTCCTTCGTTTTACGCTTTTGGAGAAGTTGCTCCTCGACATCAGCAAGTTGATATTTAATTTCGGACATTCGCTGACTGAAGCTACGTATCTCCGCCTCCAGTTCCGCGAGAGAGCCCTCAAATGGCGTCTTTATCTGTCTATTTAGCTTGGCTATTTGTTCCACACAACTTTGGTGCCTGGCGAAAATCAAGGATTTATATAGTATAACGTCATAACAGTTTAAGAAACTATGTGCCCCTACTTAGTATCCACTTTGACTTTTTCCGCCTGATATTGCCCAATTTCGTATTCAATATTCCGTATTTCCTTCAGTCTAGCATCAATTGGCTTCACTTCCTCATCACATTTAATGCACTCCTCCTTAATTTCCTCACATTTACGCTGCGCATTCTGTAGATTCATCGTCTTCTCGTCCATTTCTTTCTTGAAGTGCTCCAAGAGCTTCAAGTTTGCATCTGAAAATGGCATATTAATAATGAAGGCTTGTTAGTCTTTAGTTATTTACCCTTAAACTAGTTACATACTCATTACTTTAAGCTCCTCCACGGCTGTCTTTCGCAACTTGATGATCCTGTCGAGTGCTTTGTTGTACTCCGTTATGCCAAAGATCGCATCAAACTTCTCCTTTAGCTTTTTGGGCTCATCCAGTGGCCAGCTGGAGTCCTCTTGATGGCAAAATAGTACACTGTTTATTATTGCTTTGGACACGCCCATGAAATCGCTAACAGCCATATCCGTATTGATGACGCGAGAGCTCATCGACTCTTGACTGTTCTTTGACGGCTTCCCATCGCTACCCAGAAAATTGATCGTGGAGTCTATAGTCTTAAAGGTAAGACCGTTCCTAACTTTGGTAACCTTCATGCTGCGGCAAATGGACATCTGGACATTCCTACGATCGCGCACTAGCATTTTCACCTGGGCCAAGGACTCATTTCTGTCAAATATATTGGGATCGTGCACGAAGTTCTTGCCGCTGCTGCTGCCGGGCGGATATTCGCCTGTGAGGGCATATTTCAGGCATTCAATAATTGTTGTCTTGCCACATCCGTTTTGACCCAGAATCAGCGTAATGGGCGACGAGAAGGTGATACTCTAATAGGACATGATTAGCAACAGGTGTTGTGGCAAGCCGTTATTTAAAACTTACTTGCATATCTTCGGCATTAACGCCGAAGCTGCGCACACCTTGTATAGAGAGCTTCTCAATTGTCGACATCTTATTCTTTCAACACTTTCAGTTGATTTCACAATATCAAGAAACAAACGCAATTTTGCCGGCAACCTTAAAGCGATAACTAAGGAATACGATTTACTTCCGATAAGCTATCGGTAAGCCGTTCAATATAAACGCAAAAATGCGCTATGAAAATGGGTATATATCGGACAGCCACCACAAACAGCTGTTCTGCATATTTTTAGTATATTGGCTATGGTCACACTGCGAGATTTGTAGTTCTGCGACGCAGAGCATTTTTCGCCGTTCTTATAAGTTATTGTTAATAAACGTAGGAAGTGCAATAGCTAATAAAGCAAACTGCGCTATTTGCTATTGACGTAAACTTTGGAATGTACTCGTACTCGTGATAGTGACCGAGTTGTGTGTGCCTGCAGCGTCGTGTGGGTGTTGCTCGGTGTTAGAGTGAGTGAATTGATGAGAGCAGGGGGTAATCACAGAAAGAGTGAAAGAGAGAGAGGGGAGAGCAACGAAGCTAGTGCGCGAGTGCGAGTGCAAAGGCAGGCAGGCGCTGCGAAAAATCAAAAGACAAAGGAATTGAATGCTGCTAGTAAAAATAATTACATTCTGATTGCGTTGCTTCACACACAATACAACAGCTAAGTGTGAAAGAATTAACCTGAGTGCGTCGTTAGTGTCTATTTATAATAGAAAAAATCAAATGCACAGCATTGAATGCACCAGCAGTAGCAGCACCAACAGCTCTGCATGTGTGTGCTTGCGCGTGAATATGTGTTTGTGAGAAACGAAAATAAAACGGGATCTATTGGCAGCGACGTTGCCACCCCGCTAGGCTAAAGTTCTTCCAGGCAGTGATGTAAATGGGGAGTACGACAGCGACGTCACAACAATTGCAACGTACCCCACGGCACCAACAACAACAGCAATAACTAAATCTTCCACCACCACTACCACCAGCAGCAGCAGCAACGCCACCACCAACAATAGCAACTGTTACAAATATAGCAGCAGCAACAACAATAACAACAACAACAACAACAAAAGGAAACCCCGCCAACCCCCTCGCTCGTGCAGTAGCCTTGTAAAGAAGTATTTTTACGATTTTGCTTTACTCGCCCTTCAATCGTCGTCGTCAGGCAAGGCAACGAACAAACGGGCAACCAAGCGAGAATCGCACAGACACACACACGCAGAGGCAAGGCTGCCTGGCACACCTCCTTCCCCATCTCTGCCTCAGCAACTGTTACCTTCTGACAGAGTTGCAATGGACTCGGACATTGAAATGGAATTGGAATCGGACAACGATGGGGAATTTGACGACGATTATGATTACTATAATACAGGTAAATTTTGAGAAGGATGTGGGGGCAGAAAGAGAACAGAGTCCAAGGACGCTTTGTGCAGTTTATCGATTACACACACGCAATCGATTTGAAGCACACAAACACAATTAGAGCCTTTTAATATTCCTATTGGACATGGTCACTACTACATGTCATTGTGTGTGTGTGTGTGTGTACTATTTGCATACGTTTTGCTTTGGTTATTAAGCTTTAAGTCAAACACACACACACACGCACATGCACAATCATATGTCGTGCCTAGCATTTTGCATTTAACCTTCCATAAAATTGCATGCATGTTGCTTGGCTCTTGACATTCGCCTTTACCTGCCCTGTTCTCTGCCTTTTACACTTGAACTCTTTTTCCCCTATTTGTTGTTTTTTGTTCGCCCGTTGCGGCTTCTTCGCTCGTTTACAATATAATTTGATTGTGTTAAATATTTCTTGCTGTGCTCGGTTCGTTACGTTTGCTTTCTGACCATGAAACTTAAATTATGAAATTGAAATTGAACTTGAAATGGTCGTACGTACGTCAAGCTTGGCCAGCGGCAAAAACTTCGGGGCCAGCGCTCTATTAAAGCTCTCTTGTTACTAATTATGCCCTATGTACGTATGAGATCAAGGGTATATTGCACCTCAACTAGATTTCTGCTAAACTAATAAAAAAAAACAGTTCTGTAATATCCTCATTTTTAAATGCTTTAATCTGTAATGTGCAACAGATCAGCTTCATATAAAGTTATTGATAACAAGATTTATATTGTATTTGGTATGCGAATTTTATTGTTTTTAAAGTGAATATACAGGGTATCTGTTAGTCGCTTTAGCTGAACTTGGTTGCATATACTGTTTATTATCTGCATTATTGCCACCTTTACTTTGTATTCTTTCTACTCGCATCTCTTTTACCTGCTGTTGATATTGTTACTGTTGTTGCTGCTTCTGCTGCTGCTCTTCCTCTCCGCAGCGAGATGCGTGCTCAAGTGTTCGATGTCTGACGTCGCGACGCGTCGTGCAGTTTCTTCCGTCAACAATTTTAGCTGTTTTTGACCTGCCTCTCAGCTGCTGCTTCATCTCTCTCTGTGTGTCTCTCACTATCTTTCTATCCCACACACACACGTGACGTCATAGGTAAATCTCATTTGTAAGCCAGCGACGTAATATTCGGCCTTCAATATTTTTTGTCTTCCCTTTTTCCAAACTGTCGTTAAAATGGCAATCAATTCCATTATACATCGTCATGAATTGGAATTTTATTTTGTTTTTGTTTGTTATTTTCCATTGTAAGCATGTGAATAGAGCAGGTAGAAAAGGGAAATGAATCATTTAGGGATTGCACCTGGCTAGTCCTTTGGTAGATTATGTAGAAAAAAAAGGTTTTCGAACTATCATGTAAAATATGTCATATGACAAAAAAATACCGTATAATCCAAATGAAAAGAATAAATCATTAAAATCGATGCTATTTTCCAACGACTCTAAATACCCTGCAATATCTGACTACTTTGTTGTTATCTTGATCAATAACCATTGTCTACTTTTAGGCGAAGACTGCGATGTCGAGAGACTTGACCCGAAGCGCGCCGATCCCGAATATTTCGAATACGAGTGCCTAACCGTCGAGGACATTGAGAAGCTGCTGAATGAGCTGGTGGAGAAATTGAACACAATATTACAAATAACGCCATCATTGGCTAAGGTGCTGCTGCTCGAGCACCAGTGGAACAATGCAGCTGTGGTGGAAAAGTATCGGCAGGACGCGAATGCATTGCTCGTGTCGGCGAGAATTAAGCCACCCACCACGGCCGTAGAGGCGGCCTCGACGAGTGCTGCTGCGGCCGCCCAACTGCGCTTGAGCAGCAGCAGCGGCTACAGGACATCCACAACATCGACTTCATCGCTAACAACAGCTGCCAGCGGCAATCCTCAGCAACAGCAACAGTTACAGCCACAGCGACGGATGTGTCCGGTGTGTGCGAGCACGCAGCCGAATGACAAGTTCTATAGCTTGGCGTGTGGGCACTCGTTTTGCAAGGATTGCTGGACCATTTACTTTGAGACGCAAATCTTTCAGGGCATCTCCATACAGATTGGCTGCATGGCCCAGCAGTGTAATGTCCGAGTGCCCGAAGATTTGGTACTGACTCTGGTCACACGGCCAGTAATGCGGGACAAGTACCAGCAGTTTGCTTTCAAGGACTACGTGAAATCGCATCCGCAGCTGCGTTTCTGTCCCGGCCCCAATTGCCAAATCATTGTGCAATCGTCGGAGATCTGTGCGAAGCGTGCCATCTGCAAGGTGTGCCATACGGGCTTCTGCTTCAAGTGCGGCATGGACTACCATGCGCCCACAGACTGTCAGATCATCAGGAAGTGGCTGACGAAGTGCGCCGATGATAGCGAAACAGCCAACTACATTAGCGCCCATACCAAAGACTGTCCCAAGTGTCACATTTGCATCGAAAAGAACGGCGGCTGCAATCACATGCAGTGCTTCAACTGCAAGCACGACTTCTGCTGGATGTGCCTGGGGGATTGGAAGACGCACGGCTCAGAGTATTACGAATGCTCGCGCTACAAGGATAACCCCAATATAGCCAACGAATCGGTTCATGTGCAGGCGCGCGAGGCACTCAAAAAGTATTTGCATTACTACGAGCGCTGGGAGAACCATTCCAAGTCTCTCAAGCTCGAGCAACAGACAATCGATCGACTGCGTCAGCGGATCAATACGAAGGTGATGAATGGCAGCGGCACTTGGATCGATTGGCAATATCTGTTCAACGCAGCCGCGCTGCTAGCCAAATGTCGATATACCCTGCAATATACGTATCCATATGCCTACTATATGGAACCGGGCTCCCGCAAAAATCTGTTCGAATACCAGCAGGTGAGAGGCAATTCAAAAACCAGTATATATAGTTGCATAGCTATTATATATACTGTATAGTTAAATAAACATATGTTTTTACTTATAATTTGAATAAATATAAATTTCATTTCTGCAGGCGCAACTGGAGGCTGAAATTGAGAATCTGTCATGGAAAATTGAGCGAGCGGAGACAACGGATCGTGCTGTGCTCGAGAATCAAATGGATATAGCGGAAAAGCGTCGCACTACACTACTCAAAGACTTTTTTCCCGTGATTGTAAAAACATAAGCTTTCCCTCATTTAGAATGTCCCATCCTTATCCCATTCGCATTAGCACAAGAAAGGGAAGATTTTCATTTTAAAAATTTAGTGACTCGCCACTCGACAGTATAAGTAGACGCTTACATTATAACTATATTATATATGTGCATATACATATAATGTAGCCTAACAATTTGTAGCTAATTTTTAAATCAATATTTCAAGTGCATATGTAGCTATAATCTAAAGAATGTTTATTATATACATATGTATATATACATAGATATGTATATATATATAGTTGTGAACTTCGATGTCACTCAAAACTCGATTGAACTGCAATACAACGCCTTGCGCAAACAACAAATTAGCGAGTGCTATCCATAGTTTTCCAAAAACAAATTCTAAAGTTTAATAACCCCAGCAAAATTCCAACCACAACAATTAACAATGAACAAACATTTTGTGAGAGAATTGCAGGAATAAATTCATGATTTAGCTCTAAGTCGTATTTACGTATTGTAGCAACAACAACAACAATATTAATAATATTCAAGTATTTGTAACTGTAATTATAAAAACACACACAGAAACACATTCTCGAAAACGAAATCTAAAGTCAACAAATTATACAAGGAAAACTTTTCGATCATCAAATGTTAAGTTCCCCCTTTTTCTACGTACATACATACATACATACATTGTGAATTGGCAGCACTGTTTTTCATATTAAGCTGAATTATACATTTTAGTTATTAGGTTAACACTAAGTATGCTTATGCGACTGAATTTAAATTAATTAAATGCAAATTTAAAAACCAGAATGATTCCACTGCATTTCTTTGTCGGTGTTTAAAAGTACGTTATTCGCTCTGTTGACGATGACAAGAATAATAATCGATTAGCAGCGAATCGATCTGAGGAAATCGGATATTGGCTTATTGGAAATAAATAGACTTATGATTCAATTAAATATTTACAAAAGTCGAAATATATTTGTTATTTATTTGATGGCGCTCATTTTGACATATATTATATAAAAGGTATTTCGAAAACTTATTTCTTTCCTTTTTTCGGCTTTTTCTTTTCGGGTGGATCTGGTGGTGGTGGTGGTGGAGGTGGAGGTGGCGGCGGAAGTTTTTTGGGTTCAAGTACACAGATTTCGTTAATTACTTTCTTATGCATAGATTGTTTGTGTGTTATTGATAGAATGGGTACACGATGCCAGTTTTCAATATACGAACTTGGATACACCTGAACGTCGCAGCAGTTCGAAATTAAGATTATATTTGAGCTATCCGTAATTGAATCACGTAAATACATTGCCCTACCACATACACCACAATTGCGCACATTTCGACGTATCCGAAACTTCATAGGAAATGCACGTCCAGCCAAAAGTTCATCATTGAGGTAAACACAATTCTTATAAGTGGGTTTCGGCCGAGGACGCCGCGTCCACTATTTAAAACAAATTTCGGGTATTTAAAATATAAAAAGGAAATACCTACAGAGACATACCTCTTCCAAGTGGAGCATAGCTGGTTTCATTGGAGCACATTTTGCTGAACAAAAATTATCTTTATGTTCTTCTTCTTCGGCATCCCGTAGATTGCAGCATTTTTCTCGTTTACGAGGGAGAGATGACGCCAATAGAAGGTTTGGATCTATAACACGTTTTATTGGAGGCTCCGGCTTTAGAATTGCTTTCACAATATTCTCGTCTTTAACAATGCTTTCTTTTGCAATGTTTTCGTCTTTCACAATGTTTTCCTCTTTCACAGTTTGTCCCTCCTGTGGTGGATTTTCTTCGGGAGGTTTGCATTCTGGACATATTCCTTCCAATGGCTGAAAGCAGCTTGGTCTAGGTGGTGGTTTTACTTTGTTTCTGTCCCTCCATTTGTCGCAACTACTCTCTTCCATTGAAAGTTTTTAGTTTTTCCTATTCCATTAAGGTGTTGTAATTTGGAACTTTATTTTAGATCGAATAACAAATATACAAAGATACAAAAGTAACTAAGATTAAAACAAAATTGAAATGTCCGTTTCTATCGTATCGATATATCGATTGCTAGATGTTTCAAGTACAAACACTTTGCAGCACTGCTCATTGGACAATTTGAAGCACTGCCTTCTATCTACTCATCTCTAAATTTCGCGCTTCAGCATTTGATTGCGGTAAATATTTGGCATGCAAATTGTGCAATGGAGCTGCCAGTTTCAGAATTTAATATACGAGATTTGGTACGTGACCTATACGGTCGTGCCTTAAATACAAAAGGCTCAAAGCAAGAGCTACTCGAGCGCCTAGTGGCAGCAAGGCACGAGAAAGCCGAGGCACAGGCCCAGGGCTATGTGCGACCTGGCCGGCCACCAATTTCCAAATTTGGCGTTTGTGTCCAACCGGATGATTTTGCCAATATTGAGTGCATGACAGATGATGAGTATACGGCGTATTCAAAGAAGGTGCAATGGCGTTTGCGACGCGTACATAAAACATATGATAATATGGGCTTGGAGTACTATCATCCCGGCGTCCTGCATCGCATTGACCGAAGCAAGACATATACCCTGAACTTAAATGAGTTTTGGGTGCGTAAAGAACCGTATGTGCATAAGGTACTTAACTCAACAATATGCTTGAATATATTATAAAAATTTTAACACATTTTTGTAGATGTTTGTTGTCTTTGTAACGCGTACCAATGCCGAGGAGCAGCGTCTGTGCTATGCGCGAAGCTTGGCTATGCTGAGGGATAAGAACTTGACTGTGGATCGACTGAGAATGCCTGTAAGTCAATCACTTATCTAAAGAATTGATCTTTTTAACAATTATAATAAATATTTCAGCTTATTCGAAATGATGAAATGGGCAAAGCTTTATCAAATATAATGCTGGAAATCGAGGATAATGGCTTAGAGAATTATGTAGCTATTGTCGCGCCCAAACAGCAATTGCTGCTGCAAGCACTGCAAGAGCTTGGAAGAGTGACTAAGAAAAAGTTGCCACCGATTGTCTTGGATAGTTGCCAAGTGCACAATATATTGGAAAACAATTTTTGTGCCAAATCTGCGCGTTGCTTATATCAACTGCAACATGAGAGATTTACGGAAAACAACTACAAGCTACAACTGGAAGGAATTCAAGAAAACTACACACAAAATGTTACTGCAGCTGCATTGCTAAAGGAGTACATAAAACCATTGCCTGATGTCCTGTTAGCCATGTGGAAAATTGAAGAGCATAAAGGGCAGGCCATATGCTTGGCTCGTTTGAGTAACGAAAGATTGAATGTCTATAGCGCTCAAGCTCAAAATGATTTACCGCCAATAACATTTGAAGAGTGCACAGCTGGCGCAGGTTTGCTCCAATTGCTGATCTTCGATGCCTTATGGTGTCTCTGCGATGCCACTGAAATTGAGGAGAACAATACGACGGCTATACTAGAGCCTCCACTGCCCGATGAGTGGCTGCCCCTATTGAACTGACTTATGGTAGGCGCTTATCCCTCGACCTTCACTCGTAAATAGCGAGCAGCTCACAATCCATATAACTGCCAAGTTTATATGTCTTTTAAGATAAGCGCCAGACTGCATATAATCTGGGAATCTTTATTGTGGCAAATGAGTCAGATAACAGTATATATTAGATATTTTTAGATATTCTCATCAAGCTTTTGTAGCTGCAACGTACTGCCTAAGTCTTTTAGTGTGATATCCTCCAGGCTCTTGGCTTTCTCGTCATCAAAGATTTTGAGATGCTTGGCATGATACCAGACCACAATGTTCATAAAACCGCCCAGCAATATACAAGTGCCAGCCGCCAGATTTAAGGCATATCTGAAAATACATCGAAGTGAACATTAATATGGCAAATATGTTGTAAAGGGCAGCAGGCTGCACTCACCTCAAGGATACTGTGTCGTAGAGCCAGCAGTTGCCTTTGTTGCTGCACGTCTTGCCCCACACCAGGCAGTATTTATCTATCAGCCAGCCATAGAAAATGGGACTGGGTATGAAGCCGAACAGCGAAGCCACCATGCTGCCCAAGCCCAGGGCAAAGCTCTTGTCCTCCGGTGGTATGCAACGCAATGCTATGAGCAGATTCGTTGACTTGCTGCTGGCGCCGACGAGCTTGAGGAAACACATGACGCCCAAGAAAAGGAGAAACTGATTGAAGCAGTCCACATGACAGGCGCCATCCACTGCATACTGCAACTGTGAATATAAACTATGAATTTATAGATCAGATCCAATAATCGAATTAATGTTCACTTTACTTCAACTCCAGTTGTTAAATTCTTTGGATTAATGCACTCACAGCCCGTGTATAGAGTGCGCTCCAGTTCATCCTTTATTTTGGCCGTGCAACCAGCATGGCAGGCGGATATATAGGTGACGTTATTGGGACTGCAGATGGGTGCGTAGTGCACGTATTCGCAGTGGCAGGAGACGCTGCAGCTATTACCCACTGTTGCCATGGAACTCAGCTCATCGCTGCCCTTGCAGCCAATGGCAACAAAGCCCAAGATGCCAGCCACTGTCAAAAAGTCCACCGTAGCATTCCAGGCAGCCAAGGCTCTCGCACTGGGCTTGTACTTGGACACAACAAACCCAGAGAGCAGCACGCCCGCCGCAGAGAAGCCCAGAGCTACGGTACCCGTGGCCATGGTGGCCATCGAGGCCGATTGCTGATATTGGGTCTCAATGTACTTGGGCGTGAATATCCAGTAGACCATGTAGCCAAAGAAGTAGAGTACGGAGGCAATTGTATTGTATACGTAGACCTTGTTGGTTGCCAGCAGTTTGATCGAGTGCCACATGTAGCCCAGTGAAAAGTCCATTTCAACAGTTGTATTTGGTTCGCCAGCATTTCGGTATTTTAAGCGTCTAGCCCTCGAGCTGGGCAGCTCCTTGGGAAATAGGGTCATAACAAAGGCAATAAGTGCTGTCATGGCGGCCAAGATGAGCCAGCCTAGCCACCAGGCGCCCAGCCAACGAGGATCTTCGGGCTTGATCAGTGGCTCCGCTGTCGGCTCTATATACCAGCGCAGGCAAAGCGAGGCCAATGAGTAGCCTATGGCAGGACCCAGCATGCGTAGAAAAGTGGAGAAGCCTGGAATGTAAGTCAGATAATAAAATACTGTAAATTATCTATAAATTCTGTTCCGGCTTTACTAAGCATTGCTGGCGTCTTGGACTTGGTGGTGTTGTCATCCATGTAGGCCAGGCCAACGACTAGAAATAATGCCTGACCAATGCCCAAAATGAATTGAGCTAGAAACAGAATCATTTGTGGCACCCAAACACTATCCTCCTGTATGCAACTCGATGTCTCATTCATGCACAGCCTCTGATCTCTCTGTGAACTAGCTAAATGTCCACTCAAGTTCTGATAAGCTCCATGATCACGCGTTAGTTTCAAAGCGTCCTCGCCAGCGCCATAGATAAAGTGCAGCGAGCAGTTTAGCAAACAAAATATGACGATTGTAAATAGACCTTGAAGTGGGATTTAGAAGTTCTTTAATTCATTTATATATATATATATATATATATGTGTATATATTTACCCAAACCCATCCAGCGCGGTCGATGCACTTTGCGCAGATAATAGCCAGTCAAGGCCGAGGCAAACATGGTGCTCATATCGTTGCCCACCGAAATGATGCCCAACGTCTTTGTGGGTATCTTGTAGCGCTTCTCCAGTGTGGTGATGGTGCCGTTGAAGTAGGCGAAGCACATGGCCATGAAGCACCCAGCGATGCCATAGATGGTCACATACATGGTCTCTGTGGCGAAACTGCGAAACATTCATATACATATATCAACATTTCATTGGGTAAATATTCGCTCGGCTCTACCTCTGCAGCGCAGGTCCTTTGAATATCCAAAAGCCGCAGGTTATATCCTTGCCATCATCTAGATCTTCTCTTAGCTCCTGCTCCCGCTTGACATCCTTCAACTCCTGCTCCTTCTGATCGATGGCCGTTAGCTTGCTAACATCTTTCAGAAATGGAGCCACTTCACCTGGATCCTTTGTATCGTGGCTCATCTTGCTGAACCCTCTCCATTCAAGGGCTCTGGGGAACTGATCTAGATTTTCTCTTAGTTATCAATTAAAATGAGATTTTCATTATCTCTAGGCATCAATAAAAACGGCCTTTCTGATTACGCGGATACAATTTATGAATCTTGCAGCCTAACTAAGCTGACATGAGATAAGATCATATTTATTTCTAATTCCATAGATGCAGCATATAAACATACTAAGCTAATTAACCAACTATATCTAAATGTATTTCGTGCGTAGGCTAAACGCATATCAAAATATAATTTCATCAATTCCATTAATTAACGCTATTTAAAGCTGCTTGACAAGAGCTTTGACTCTTTGACTTTTTTAAGTAGCTCAGCATGAGCTCTAATATATTTTGCTTATCTCATTTTGTTTACCTGAGACATATACACTTAGTTATCATGTAGTTGAGCCACTATTATAAAACGTAATCTAATAAATATTTGCTTTTATTTTTAGATTGTTGGAATAGCAATGACACACTGAAACTTCTTTCAAACTCGGGCAAATCGCCGCAAATGATCATACGATGTTCTCGCGCTTGTTAAACTTTCAAACCTTTCTGTTGTTATACGCTGAACCCATTCAAAATGGGAAATCAGGGTGTAATCGTTTTGATTAATATATGTAACAGGCAGAAGGAGGCGTGGCAGACCCCTTAAAGTATATATATTCTTATTCAAAGCGACGAGCTGAGTCGATTTAGCCCTGTCTGCCTGTTCGTCCGTTTTGAAAACGTCAGTGTCAGAAGCTATAAAATTCGATTCGACTCCTGTTTTTTCGTTATCAAAAATCTGGTTTAAATACTAAATATATATGAGTGTATTTTATAGGATCTCGACTTTTGTTATAATTCCTCTATTTCGCCCAAGTTTTTTCTTCTAAGTACTTCTTTTAAATATTTCTTCTTAGTATTTCTTCCAAGTAATTTTTGCTGAGCATTTCTTCATAGTATTTCCTCTCCAATGCCTGAAGGCCTTTGTCGCTCTGGCTTAAAGAAAATGGTTATTTAGAATTAATTCTTTGTAAGAATAAATAAATAAATAAAATAAATTTCCTCTCCAAATATTTCCTCTAAGTATTTTCTTCAAGTATTTCCTTCAAGTATTTGCTCCATGTATTTCCTCCAAGTATTTTTCCAAGTATTTCCATCAAGTCCTCCGTCTTTAATGCTTTGCTAAACGATCACACACTTCAGTTCACTTCACTGCACGACTGACCTCCACCGACTGAAGAACTGCTGCAGCTGCTGCCCTTTATATAGGGCGACTTGCACTCAAAGAGAGGCGCTCAAATGTTGAGGCCGGTGCCAGGTAGCATTCGTTGCAGACGAGCTTTAACTGACCAATGGGAAGACTCTCCCTGTGCGTCTCTCAATTCTACCTCAACTCTCCTGAATACATATAGACAACTTAAATGATCTTCCGTAGCTCTTTTTCATCTCTTGCTTAACTTAGGCAGAGAGGCAAATGGAGAGACAGGAGAGACAGTAGTTTTGGCTGTGTATGTAGTTTTGCTTGCATTTCGCGCTCATCTCCCAATTTTTTCGCTTTTTTCATCTTTCTATTTCACAAACTAATTATGAATTCAATATTATTGTATTTTATTTTTATTACTTTCTATAAATTTAACATTTGCTATAATTTGCTTTGATGACTCACAGAGTTAGTTAATATTGGATTACTCTTAAGACTTTTCCACATCTTTTGTTGCTTCCGTCTCTTTGACTTTGGTTTCCAAGTTAAAACTATCGACTTTACTGTCTGCTTGACCCGTTTCATTTTGCTCCTCATCGAATATGAGCAAATCTGCGGAATTGCGGTAAACGCCAATATTCAAAAGGCCGCCGAGGAATATGAAGAACGCTGCAGTCAAGTTGAAGGCGTATCTGAAATGGAAATAGAAATAAATTTCAGTAATCTACAAATTGGATGAGCAAATCATCCATTTACCTTAAGGACTCCGTGTCGTAGAGCCAGCAGTTGCCTTTGTTGGTGCACGTCTTGCCCCACACCAGGCAATATTTGTCCAGAAGCCAGCCGAAGAAGACGGGACTGGGCACAAATGCGAACAGAGCACTGATCAAACAGCCGAGACCCAGAGCAAAGCTCTTGTCCTCCGGCTGTATGCAGCGCAAGGCTATCAGCAGGTTTGTGGACTTGCTGCTGGCCCCAACGAGCTTGAGTATGCACATCACAACGAGGAAGATGAGGAACTGTTTGGTGCAGTCCACGGGACAGGCGCCATCCACTGCATACTGCAACTGTGAACATTAATTATGAGTATTATTATCATAGATCACATCCAATCAAACAACTTACCTCAACGCCAGCTGTTGTATTCATTGGATTAATGCACTCACAGCCAGTGTACAAGGTGCGGTCGAGTTGATCCTTTGCCGTGCCCGTGCAGCCAGCATGGCAGGCGGATATATAGGTGACATTATCGGGACTGCAGATGGGCGCGTAGTGCACGTATTCGCAGTGGCAGGAGACGCCGCAGCTGCCGCTGACTGTTGTCATGGAGCTCATATTGTCGCTGCCTTTGCAGCCAATCACAATGTAGCACAAAACGCCGGCGACAGTAACGAAGTCCACGAAGCCATTCCAGGCAGCCATGGCTTTGCCGCTGGGCTTGTACTTGGACACAACATAGCCAGAGAGCAGCACGCCCGCCGCAGAGAAGGCCAGAGC
Source organism: Drosophila mulleri (assembly GCA_035047565.1). Taxonomy (NCBI): domain Eukaryota; kingdom Metazoa; phylum Arthropoda; class Insecta; order Diptera; family Drosophilidae; genus Drosophila; species Drosophila mulleri. The sequence goes on from JAWNPK010000060.1 coordinate 2,320,068, forward strand.
TATAGTGCCTGTCGCCATGCTGGCCATGGATGCGGAGGTTCTATATTGGGTCTCAATGTACTTGGGCGTATAGATCCAGTAGGCCGAGTAGCCAAAGAAGTAGAAACTGGAGGCGAAGGAGTTGTACATGAACACCTTGTTGACCATTAGGCGTTTGATCGAGCGCATCATGTCGGTCATGGAGAGCTCCTTGTGCTGTTTGGGATTCTGTATGCCAGCTTCTTCTAGTTGAAGCCGCCTTGCATTCGAGCTGGGCAGCTCCTTGGGAAACATAAACATCAAGAAGGTGATTATAAATGTGACGACAGCTAGAATGACCCATCCAATCCACCAGGCGCCCAGCCAACGAGGATCACCAGGCTTGATCAGTGGCTCCAAATTCGGCTCAATATACCAGCGCAGACAGACGGACGCCAAGGAGTAGCCAAGGGCTGGACCCAGCATGCGCAGAAAAGCCGAAATGCCTGAGAAATGCGAGAAGAATGAATGTGTTTGTTAGATAATCTTAAGTAAGATACATGGTACCTTATGATAGGTCTCTTATCTTAACTCTTAACTCACTCAACAACGCTGGCGAATTCGCCTTCTCTGTATTATCATCCATATAAGCGACACCCACAATCCAGAATAAGGATATCCCAATGCCGGCAATGAACTGTCCCATAAACAAAACAAATGGCGGCAGCCAAGTGCCATCGCTCTGTTGACATCCCGATTCCTCGGACATGCATAACTTGTGCTCTTTCTGTGCATTCGCCGTGTACTCAGCAACACTTTCGAAATCTCCAAATTCACGTGTGAACTTTAAGGCATCCTCGCCAGAGCCATAGGCAAAGTGCAAGGAGCAAGTGAGCACGCAGAAAATGAAAATGGTAAAGAATCCTGAAAGGCCAAGGATACGAAATTGAAGGAGCTCAGTCAATGAGTTCAGTTGATGCCCTACTCACCTAATGCTATCCAGCGTGCACGGTGCCCCTTGTGTATGTAGTAGCCAGCCAGCACTGACGTGATCATCATGCTGACATCGTTACCAACTATAATGAGGCCAGATGTCTTTGTTGGGATCTTATAGCGTTTCTCCAATGTCGTCACAATGGCATTGAAATAGGCCAAGGACATGGATAAGAGACAGCCGCCGATGCCATAAATGCAGACAAATGACTTTTCCGTTGCCATGCTGTAAATTAAATGAGTAAAACTTCAGTTTATAGCTAGCCTCTTCATAGCCATACCGCTGTAGCAGCGATCCTTTGAATATCCAAAATCCACATCGAATATCCTTGTGAGGCTTTTCCTTCCGTACCTTGCCATTGTTCTGCTGAGCATTCTCGAGGAAGGGATCCTCCTCAGCTTGATCTGGTTTCTTTTCGAGACTCATTCTTGAACCGACTCCATCAAAACTTGTAGCCCGACTAATTGCCAACTATTGCTAGACCATTATATATAGGCCGACAGTTGACAAATTGTGCATCCATAAAGATCAACGAACAATTATTGTTTTAACAACAATAAAACTTTTGCCATATCTTGTGGATGTATCCCGTTAAGTCAACGAAAATATAGTATAATATAATAATGACATTATCATTTGTATTCACGCGAGATATCACATTTTTGAGAGGATGAGCCAGCAACTTTGATGAGAGATGAGATGCTGTTTTTAGGTAGATTATTTATAGTCATCTAGATTAGGTTGTAGGTGGGTGTATATAAAATGCTATACGATATTTTATATTTGACATTTGTAGTAGTCGAAAGTGTCTATATAAGATAGAATAGAAACAGTCGGACTCCTTAACAGATGGAGATAAATGGTGATTCAGAGAGTAGAACAGACAGAGGGACAGGGACATATTGGGTGAATAGACTGAGTGATGGGCAACAAAGAGATGGAATGGCTTATGTGGAATGATGGAGATTGAAGGACAGATAGACAGGTAAATAGACAGAGATGGCGAGATTGATAGACAGAGAGCTACACTGCCAGAGGCCGAAACAGACAGACAGATGCCAGCCATCTGGTGGGTTTATTGTTGTATTGAATAGGCTTATTAAATTGATATTCACAAAAGTCATATCTTTTTACTATTCTAGATAGATAACAGCTATAATTACATAATGATTTATGTGGTTTTCTCCATGGATTATAAAAGTCACCTTTTTACACCTTTTTGAAACTCGCGTGCTACTCTGTTTATCTCGCACAAATTTGATAAGTCGAAAAATCGCAAATCACTCGGCTAACCTCCGACTTAATATTTATTAAGTTACTTTCAATATTTGCTTAAGCTTTTTAATATTTATATAACATATATTATTTTTATTTAACTTCGCTGGATGATAATTCATTTAATTCAAATTGTTGTGAGCTCTTTTTGTGTTTTGCCTCTTCTGGATCTGTGTCGAATATCTGTAAATCTTTGGCGTGATACCAGACGCCAATGTTCCAAAAACTGCCAGCAAATATGAACGCAGCAGCCAAAAGATTTATGGTATAGCTACATAGAAGAAGTAGAATCTGTGTAGCTGTAATCGCGACTGAAGAGTCATTGGTCTTACCGTAAGGATTTGGTATCATAGAGCCAGCAATTGCCTTTGCTGCCGCACGTTTTGCCCCAGACCACGCAATAGCTGTCCAAAATCCAGCCAAATAAAATGGGACTGGGTATGAAGCTGACTATGGAGGCAATTACATTGCCCAGACCCAGGGCAAAGCTCTTGTCCTCAGATGACACACAGCGCAAGGCCAACAAGAGGTTAGCTGTTCTACCGGAGGCGCCTATGAATTTTAGAAAACACATGACGCCTAGGAAAATGAGAAACTGATTATAACAATCCACCGGGCAGGGTCCTTGTCGTGCATATTGGTACTACGGGAGAGAACAGAGAAAAGACTTTATTGGAAATGTGGAATTTAGAGCCAAGTTAAAGTTAAGATTGTACATTGAAGGTCTATAGTAGTAAACATTACTTAGACCTTGGAGTAAGCAATTTAGATATAAAATAGTAAGTAAGTTAGTGTAAGTCTAGTGTTACATCTGCTTATATCATAGTATACCAAGGGGAGTGTACAATTAGTACTGCTAGACTTACCTCTGTATCATTTGTGATATCCAATGCGCCAATGCACTTACAGCCTGTGTAGGTGAGTCGACCCAGTTCATCCTTCAGTTTACTGTTGCAGCCGGCATGACAGGCAGATATATAGGTAACATTATCTGGACTGCAGATGGGTGCGTAGTGCACATATTCGCAGTGACAGGAGGCGGTGCAGCTGTCAGGTGTGCTTGGCGACATGGATGTCGTCTTATCGCTGTCAGCGCATCCGATGAGCACATAGCACAAGATGCCCATTACCGTAAATATATCAACGATGCCATTCCAAGCGGCCATTGACCGGGCACTGGGTTTGTATTTGGAGATTACATAGCCGGAGAGCAAGACACCGGCTGCCGAGAAGGCCAAAGCGACTGTACCCGTTGCCATGGTGGCTGTGCTAGCCGATTGTTGATATTGTGTCTCAATGTATTTGGGCGTAAATATCCAATAGGGCGTATAGCCGAAGAAGTAGAGAATGGAGGCAATGTTGTTATAGACATATACCTTGTTTTTGGCCAATCGTTTGACGGACTGCATCATATCGGCGAGGGATAACTCTGTCACTGAGTGAACGCCAGTGCCGACTCCATTTGCTTTCAATCGTCGAACCTGAGCACTGGGCAGCTCTTTGGGAAACAAGTATAGAAAAAAGGCAGACATTAGCATTATGATCGTCAATATGATCCAGCCCAGCCACCAGGCGCCCAACCAACGCGAATCCTCATTGCTGATGAGCGGTTTCAGCTGCGGATCTATGTAGAAACGTAGACAAACGGAGGCCAAGGAGTAGCCAAATGCTGGACCCAACATGCGCAGAAAAGCAGACCAGCCTGTGAAAGAAATAAATCCATGAAGAGAGGCCCAAGAGGAATAGATTCGGAAACTTACTAAGCATAGCCGGTGACTTGGACTTGGTTGAATTGTCATCCATATAGGATAGACCCAGTGTGTAGAAGAGTGAACATCCAATTCCAGATATAAATTGGGCCACGAACAACAAAATTATGGGCGCCCATTGACTCGCGGTCTGCACACAGTCGGGCAATCGGGATTGGCAGAGTGTGGGATCCTCCTGGGTGGCATCGAAATCACTTGTATTCATATATTCATGGGTGAGCTTTATAGCATCCTCGCCAGCGCCGTAAATGAAATGGGGAGATGCCATCAGCAGGCAGAAGATCGCCAAGATGAGAAGCCCTTGATACATAAAGAATTAGAGAAAAGGAATTAATGGAGAAGAACGTGTATCAACAAATTATTAACAGCGACAACTAGACAGTGATAGATAGGGAGACTGGAGAGAAAGAGAACGAGAGATATAGGAAGATTGGGAGAGAGAGAGAAAAATAGGAAAAGATGAGTTTACCTAGAGCAACATATTTCGGTCGATGACCACGACCCGCGTAATACCCTAAGAAGGCGCAACTCAACGTTGTGCTTATATCGTTGCCGACCGTTATGATGCCCGATGTCTTAGTGGGTATCTTATAGCGTTTCTCCAGCGTTGTAATCGTGCCATTGAAATAGGAAAATGCCATGCCTATAAAACAGCCGGCGATGCCGAACAGCACCATAAACATGTGCTCCGTGGCCCAGCTGCAATGGGAATTACTTCAAAACTTAAAAGGGAAATGTTTTCCTTATGAAAATACCGTTGAATGCATGGTCCCTTGAATATACCAAAGCCACATTGGGTATCTGAGGTGGGTAGCTCCCGTTTAGCATCCTGTTGATCATTGGGAGCTTTTAGGAATCCAGTCACTTCATTCGCCACATCTGCCATTGTCGAGCTGCAAAGCCAAACTGAACTTTGGCAAATACTAAAGTTCATAAAGTGCAACTATAATTATGCACAAAATGTCCACTGTCTATATCTATATAGATAATAGCTATAAAGTCTTGTAATTAACGTAATCCCACGCGAAAACTTAATTTTAAGATAAGTTGTCTAGGCTTCTGTACATATGCTTTATGCACTGTCTGCCAGACTTTTATGTAGATTATTTAAATAAAGACGATAACTACAGTAGCAACTCGCTAAAGAAACTTTTCAGGGGTTCTATTAATACCAAAAATATGTTTCACTAAGTAAATTTATTGATTTTCATAGATAATTCTTTGGAATTTCTTAACGGTTAATCTTAACGTGTGACCACTGTACGTATGTCTTAGTATAGTGAAATGAGAGCCTTGACGGTTGCATTTATCACACGATCTTAGCCGTCATAATAGTTTATTATACCGACAGACTCGCATCATTTAAATCTCGTATATATAGCCACCAAAATCACTTACAATCTTTAGCTTAAAGATAACATTATCTTATAAATATATATAGGTATATACGTTTAGTTTGTAATTTTTTGTTTTTCTTTTTTTTTTATAATTTATTCTAGTAACTTATATTTCGGTATTCTTTTCAGCATTGACCTCCTCCTCGTGCTGCACTATTTGCATTTCGACTTCTTTGACCTCCTCGTCGAATATCTTAAGATCTTTCACATAATACCAGACACCAAAGTCGAAGATAGCGCCCAGGCTAATGAAAACCGCGGCCGTAAAGTTGAGCGTATATCTAAATCGAATGCGATTATTAATAGATCAATCCGTAATCATATAGCATGTATAAAACGCACCTCATGGACTCGGGATCGTAGAGCCAACAGTTGCCCTTGTTCGTGCACGTTTTGCCCCACACCAGGCACATGCGATCAAAGATCCAGCCAAAGAATATGGGTCCCGGTATAAAGGCAAACATCGAGCATAGCATCATGCCAAAGCCCATGGCCGCCGTCTTATCCTTTTCTGGTACACATCGAACAGATACTAGGAAATTGGATGCTCTGCCCGCAGCGCCAATGAATTTCAGAAAGCACATCACCGAGAGAAACGCGACGAACTGCGTCCAACAGTTGACAGGACATGCGCCTGGCGTGGCCTGACCAGCGGCGAGTTGCTGCGAAAGATAGAGCAAATGGGAATGAATTTGTTGAAATCCTTATCTGGCAGTGATTGATTGATTGACTAGGTATGAAAATGAATAGAAAAGTAGTCTAGATCCATTGAGAAAGAATACCTCACTTATACTATGTAGTATACAGCAACTCTACAAACTTACCTCTAAGTATTCTATGGATGATGAAGTTTCCTGTGCATTACCCGTTAGATCTCTGCTGTTCGCCTCATTAGCCAAATCCAGCGGAGTTAGGCGATTGAAGGTGCTATTTCTTGTGCCCGGTATGCAGGAGCAGTCATAGAAGACCTACAGAAACCAGAAAGATCTATAGGCACAGCAGATATAGTGAGAGTCCTATTCGAACTACCTTTTTGCCATCGGGGCGTACATGCTCCATCTTGCAGCCGGCATGGCAGGCGGAGATATAGGTCATGCTATTTTCGCCACAGACCGGAGAGTAGCGGACATAGTCACAGGAACAGGCCGAATTGCAGGTGACACTATCATTCGCAGCGCTATTGTGAATATTCACAATGACCGAGCGTTCGTTATCCGGACAACCAATGAATGCATATGTCACAACGCCAGCGACAACCAGAACGGCACAAATCACATTCCATGCGGCCATGTAGCGAGCCTTCGGCTTGTAGCGGGATATGATGAAACCGGAGAGCAGTACGCCTATGGCGGAGAAGGCTAGGGCCACAGTGCCCGTCACCATGCTGGAGGTGGCTGCCGACTGCTTGTACTGCACCTCGATGTACTTGGGCGTAAATATCCAGAACGGCGTATACCCAATCAGATAGAAGATGTTCGAGAGCGTGTTGCACATGTACGTCTTGTTGGTGGTCAGACGCCGGAACGTGACCAGCATGTCGTTGAACGAAGCCTTTGGCTCTGCTGTCGATTGCTCAGCTCTCGCCTCCAGATCTGCAGTGAGCTTCTCCTTCTCTGTGCTCTCCTTTTGCTTGAGCGAATTACGTTCGCGTCGTCGTTTTTCCTCCACCATGCGTCTGGCGGCGGCGCGGGGCAGCTCCTTGGGAAACATCGATAAAAAGATGCCCGAGCATGATAACAGACCGCCCATGACTAACCAGCCCAACCACCAAGCGCCCAGCCAGCGTGGATCCTTGTTGTTGATAACCGGATGCAGTTGCGGTGCGATATACAGGCGCAGACAAAAGGATGCCAGAGCATAGCCAATAGCTGGCCCCAGCATGCGCAAAAAGTACGAGAGGCCTGCAAAAAAAAACAAGAGAAAACAATCATAAGACTGAGATGGGTGAGTGAAATTTGAATACTCTGTTCAGCGCGTCAAGTGTGGTATATATGTGTTTGAGTTGACTGTCTCTTTCCAGAGGGTCAAATGGGGTATATATATGCTTTTGATTTGTTTATCCTTAATTTGTCATTTCCGCACATACATTCAGCTTAAACTGAGTATCCCTAACTCCTTCTACGTTCTCTTAAAATAATATCATGTCTTTCAACAAGATATATTTGTTTTTCGTCAAAAACCCTGAATAGTCTGAGACAGATAATTAATGCTGCTCTGTCATTCGAGCAATAACTAAACGAGTGATAAGAAACGGAAGCAGTATTTCTGGCGGTTTACTGAGGTGTAATCTCCTCTCTTATCTCGTAGACCAACACGAAGTTCACGTTCTTTTATTGGAGTCGTAAAGCCATAAGAGAAGTGATCTGCGCACTATCGTTTAAGAACTTACTGAGCAAGGCTGGAGTCTTGGATTTTTTGGTATTATCATCCATATAGGAAACGCCCAGAGTGTAGTAGAGGGAGCCACCGATGCCAGATATGAACTGGGCGACAAACAGCAATACTTGTGGTGCGAAATTTCCCTCGCCCACTTCGCACTCGGCGCCACCTCCCGAGAGGCGACACAAAGTCTTCGATCGCTGCTCCTCAATGGCCTCCATGGTGGCATTCTCGTCGGGCAGAGCCCCAAACTCCTTGGTCAAGGCCAGAGCATCCTCGCCCGGACCATACAGAAAATGCGGCGAGGTGGTCATCAGACAGAAGAGAACGATAGTCAATAGACCTGAGGAAATGTCAAGAATGAGGTAGAAGATGTTCCTGAAGTTCTTTGTAGATCTTACCAAATCCTATCCAGCGTGGCCTATGACCCTTGCCCGCATAGTAGGCCAACACGGCGGAGACCAAAGTTTGGCTAATATCGTTGCCCACCGATATGATGCCCGTGTTCTTCGAGGGTATCTTGAAGCGTTTCTCAATCGTGGTTATGGTGCCGTTAAAGTAGGCATACGTCATTGAGAAAATGCAGCCGACGATGCCATATAGCAAGACGTAGGCAGTTTGATTGGCGAAGCTGGGAATTATTTGTGCACGATTAGGATTTAGATGCAGGTCGGTGCTAACTCTGTCTTACCGCTGAAAGAAATTGCCGCGAAAGAGCCAGAAGCCACATGTCACATTCTTCTCCAGCGGCATCTCGTTGAGCAGCTTGTTGATCTCCTCGGTCATGAGGCGATCCTGTTCGGATTTTTCGCGCTTCAATTTGGCCTTGATGCGTGCCTGGGCACCTTTGTTGCTCTTGTTGTCCGCCGTCTCGTGGGCATTGCCATTGTTGAGCAGCTTGTGGAGCTCCTCGGGGGCGGCAGCTGCAGCAGCTGTCGCCTCCTCCGGCAGCTCATCGCTGCGAGCTGTGACACGTCCCTCCACGGGCGCCTCGCCTTGCACCATTTTATTTTGAATTTAGTATGTCTTGCTTTTGATTTTTTATGTATGTTTGTTTATTTTTGTTTAGTAGCACATTGGATTCTTCCGGCTGAGGCACACACCCACACACACAGAGCCGCAATAATTGATATGCACAATAATTCTTAATTGTCAAAATAAAAAACTTTCACGAGCAATTAGCTCCGACTTGCTCTTGTGCTTGACTTAGGGTTTTTATTTTATTTTATTTTTGATTTTTGTGTTTTTGGTTTAGTTACTGCAACCGTTGCGCTCTGCCGTTAGTTGATGCCGTAGAGCAACCGCACGCATCACCATTTGCGGATCGAATGACATGTTGTGCCCAAATTACGCGTGATCTTAACTTAAGTTCTTCACTCGACACTCGACACTCGCTGTCTATCCGACTGAGCGAACACACTTTGTTGACACTTTGGCTGGCTCTTGTTGGCACAGCGTCTATCAAGCTGCCTGGCCGCTTGTTATTAAAAGATTATCTTTTATTGGGCTTTTCACCTCTTGCCAGAATCTTCAATCATTTTTGCTGTGCGCAAGATATGAAGATGAATAAATTTCAATGAAACAAAATCTTAGTCTCTTTTGTTTTGTTTTGGGCTAACTATGACAACTGTAGAACAAAAATTGATGAAGATGTAGCAGAGTAGTGATAAGAGCTGTAACTGATCGTATGTAAGCACACACACACACACACATACATAGCTTCATCTGTGATAATGCTCATGATAAGTTTTGTTGTCTTGCCTTATCATTGTTTTGCTTGTGGTTTAGTATTCGACAGACGTTTGTTTACTTCCATTTTTGCAAATTCATTTATTTGTTTGAATATTAAGAAGCATTTATTTCAATTATACATGTTTTATATAGTTGCAGTTTTTCAAGTGCAGTTCTTAGAAATTCGCTCTTTATTACCCTTGTTCAACACGTAAGGTAATTCAAGTAGTCTAAAGCTTTATTGCAATATATTGTTGAAATCCTTTTGAATAATTTAATTTCTATTTGTCTCTCTTTATCTTTGCTCTTTTGTTTTCTTTTCTCTCTCAATCTTTCTATCTGACTCTGGCTTATCCCACTTTATCTGATAGGCAAAGGCCTATCTTTCTCTTTGTTCCTCTCTATTTCTCAATGTCTCTATCTCTCTTTCCCTCTCTATCTCGCCCTATATCCGTCTCGCTCTCGCCTTCTTTCTCATTCCCATCTCTGCCTGTGTTTCTCATTTCCACTCTCTCTCTCTCTCTCTCTCTCTTGATATCGCTATCCTCTTAGCTATTCTCTCACTCTCATTTTCCCTCTCTCTCTCTCTCTCTCTTTCTCTCTGTCTCTCTCTCATGATATTGTTGTCACATTCGCACTTACTCGCTCTATGCCGGTTGCTCTCTTTATCTTTCCCCTCTTTCTCTCTCTTTTCCTCTCATCTCCCCCCCCCCCCCCCAACCCCCTCTCTCTCCCTTGATATTGCTGTCATATTCGCTTTCTCCTACTATATTATTATCCATTCTGTCTCGTTCACTTATACCGCTATTCTTCTCTCTCACGTTCTCTTATATTTTTCTTTTTCACTTTCCATTCCTCCGTCTTTCTATTCTTATTCCCATAAAAACTTTGCATTAATTCTATTATTATTTTCATTTCCCGCAACTGTACGCAACAAGATCTGTTTCGTATTATTATAAAGTGTATAAATCCCAGGGTATTTAATGTTTAGCTCATCATAGATAACAGCTGTAGTTTGTTTTCCAAATTTTCTAGATATGTTTACTGCATCAACTATAATCTAGTAGAGTTCTAGGCGCTAGTCGCTTTGAGCTCGTTCTCTTGTTATCGCTCTGTCGCTCACGCTCTCTCTCGCTCATTCTCTATCTCTGTCGAACTTTTTGCATTCCCATGCCCATGCTCATTCTTTCTATTATTATTATGATTTTCAAGAGCCGAGCGCGCGTGAGTTTGAGTGTGAGTGTGTGTAGGTGTGCTCAACGTGTTCTATTATTTAATGCATGTAAATGTACATGGTATATACATATGTATGTACATATGTAGGTGGGTAGCTATGTATATATAGTATATACACTATATATTCGTGTACAGTATGTATGATGCTCGCATGATCGCTTTTGTGTTTATTGTCGACGCCACAATTCACTTAGCATATTTAAATTTTAGCGCTGCTTATCACTTGAACTTTATCTTCATTATGTTGGGCTTGAATCATAATATATATGCTATACGAATATCACTCTCTGTATATGCACATACTATATAGATTATATATTATATGCATAAAGCATAAATTTACTCTTAAATTAGGGAATTAGCACTTTAGCGAGCAACAGATTTTTCACTGATTTAAATTGTTTCACACCACAAATTGTAGATTAGATCAGCGACTTATAGTTGCTATATAGGCGCAGCTCGTCTTTAACACGACGACGACGACGACGATATTATCGTAACCGTAAGCGTAGCCATACTAAACTAAGCTAACCGTTGGATTTGAATTATCTGTGGAAATCTGCTCCAAGTTGTAGCTGAGCAGTTGAGTAGATGAGTGCCTCGCCTTCAAAGCGAATGGAAGTCGAGTCGAGTCTTCAAAACCTAATTCCAATTCAGCATTGTGTGTGTGTGCTCGAATGTGTGTGACTGTGCCAGTGACATCAATTTCCAAGCCGTCGACAAAATTCTTTATTAGATTTGCCAGGCGGTGCTTGCACTTGGATCACAGACAAATTCAAAAGTATAATTTAAGAAACACATCCAGGGTTATCAAGGTGAAATTCGATGGGAAAATTCTGAAAAGTTTTCAAACTGATATTTCGAATAAAAATGTATGTAAAAAGAGTACTATTGAATATAATAGAAAGTGTTTGAACTATGTACAATTTTTGAAAGAATTGTTATTTTAAAATGAAAGAGTTATCACCATAAAATGCATTTAATTTATTTTAAGTTTACTTCTAGGTCTGATTTAAAAAATATATATATATATTTCTTTATATTTTTAGAATTCATTTCATAATTTTATCTGACAGTGTACTGAAAATTTAATTGAGATTTTTAAAAAACCTATATTAAAGAATGAATCCACATTTTTGTTTAATAGAGTATTCAATATATTTGTATGATCGCTTGATAAGTATAATAATAATAATAATATTTGACAATTTTGTGTCTATAGTTATAGTGTATCAAAGTACTCGTCATATAGACCCATATAGCTCTACCGGCTCTATCGATACGGAAATATTGTCAACCAATATTTAAGCGTAACCTTGCTGCGCTCTATATATCTATATCAATTTGTGGTGTGTGGCTGCTGGAAAGTGTAAATGTTTATAATATCTTAAATTTGCATATGCATATCTATAGATCAGCCGCCCCCTAGTCCAAGTGTTTGCCAGCAAAATCAATCGACTGCGTTGATTTGCCTTTTAACCCCCGCCGTGTGTCTCTGTGGTTGGGCGTCTGATTCAATCAACCCTCCAAAAAAAAAAAAAAAAAAAAATAGTAATAAAAAAATAAATGAAATATAAAACCTTATATCTGGTATCACCCGATGCGAACCGAATGCTCTGAAGCTATAGCCCAGACTCAGCTACAGATCGTAAACGATAAGCGATTAGCGCTCTCTCAGCGGGTGAGCTTTTATAGTTAGCATCAATTGGATTGAAACGAGAGTGACTAGTTGCAGAATAGGCGACTATAAGATACCCATTGCAGAGTCTGTAAGGGTCGTAGCTTCTTCAATCCACATAAGTAGCTCGCTCCATTATCATTGTTTTCTGAATTATTATATAGACCAATAATTCAATTTCATATATTGTACTTCAATTTGATCTATATAATATAATTTTAATGTAATTTACTTGGGCAGTACGACTTTTAAATACCCTACAATAGGTGTCAGCTAAGTATTTTGTTTCAAAAATACCCTTATAATAATATTTAGAATATTATATGCGTATACAGAACATTTTTAAGTAAGCTCCCTGCTATGCGACTATTAGATATCCTTTAAGGCTGCTTTGCTGCCCAATTAGGGGTTGCAGATAAAGAAAAATAAGCAAAATCAATTGTATTCAGGTCCCACTGCCTTTTATTTATGTATTTGCATTGCTTATAAATGTGGAGATGCGAAAATCATAAACCCTAGCCACATATGTGGCTTACGAGGGCAGCGAGAAAGTCGAAATCGGAGTGAGAGTGAAATGTGAAAGAAATGCTTATTAAATTTGAGTATGAAGTTTTTCTGCGAGCGAGTCCAAATGGTAATGTTTATATATATAATCCCGGCATATGCAAAGGCAGCTATATAATTGGTGTGCGTGTGCGTGTGTGTGTGTGAACATCATATGTTTGGCAGCGCAATAAAAATCAAAAACATAATTTCTTGTATCAATTGAGCGGCCATAAAAAAGAGAAGCGAAGAGAAGTTGCGCCCAGGCATGTTTATTATTATGAGATGTTTGCATACGCAAAAGGACATCGAGACATGTGAGACACAGCTGCCACACACACACACACACACACGGACGCACACAGCTGTAATTGCAGAACAAATGCGCTTCGCATTCGCAGCGGGCGGGTGTGAGGCGGCGGGTATCCCCTGGTATTCAGGGCTCAGCATAAATAACAACAAATGAGGCAGCGTGTTGCCAGCTTTATCTCTCACTCTTTCTCTGTGTGGGTGTGTGTGTGTGTGTGTGTGGCACTTTTGTGCGCCGCCTGTAAGTATGCCACAATATAAAGACAACTGCAAATTATGCGGCTGGCACGCGACTCGCTGCTGCTGCTGCTGCTGCTCTTGCTATTTGTTAGCGATTTTTATTTCCGCAACGCGTTTCCTTTTGTATGCCGTATGCAAATGACATTGGCCTTATCGCGGCCAACACACACACACACACGCACACACACACATTTTGCTAGCGTTGACAATAAATAATGTTTTGCAAATCACGTAAATCGCTATGAATTTCAAATGCATGGGGCGTGGCTCCAAGGCAACAACATTTCTGTTTGGGCAGCCACAATCTCCATAAACATGTGAGTCTCTCTCTCTCTGTGTGTGTGTGTGTGTGTTTGTGTATGGCTGCTCTTAAGTGTAATGCCAAGACGAATGCTGCGGCTTATGCACGCCTACGTCAGTTTCCGGGTAAGCGCGCCCAACTGCCAACTAAACCGCTTAAGCACTCAATTTGCGCGTGAAAAGGAACTTGACGCCCACAACATAGACACCACACAGACACACGCACACACACGCGCACACATACTCCTCGACACGCACGGCACATGTCAGCACTTTGCTTGTGATTTCCGTTTCCGCTCAACCCCTTTGCTGGCTGTCGGCGTTTATTGATATTGCCTGACATAACGGCATCTAGCATACGTTTCTAACTGCTTTCACTGCTCTGCTTTTTTTTAACCCCTGCTAAACATATATGTGTATTTATTTGTGACTTCCTCCCAGGAGTGTGTGTCAAATTAGGGTTAAATACTGTGTGACCTCCCAACCCCACATGTTTTTGACTAATTTGGATTTTTGTAGGCTCAGTTTTTTTTTTGTGTTTTTTGGTTTTTATTTTCAGAGTTAAGTAGGTCTTAAGTCTTCATTTGTCTGTGCGGCAGCTGGAGTCGCGCTTAATATGCCGACCGCATGCTAAAACCCACAATTTAGCCAGGCCAATTTTGCTGTCAATTTAAGTTGTAATTAACAGGCGAGCCGTCGGCTGCCGAGAGAGAGAGGGAGAGAGAGGGGGGAGAGAGAGATAGAAAAAAAAGTAGCATAAGCTTTGCTTGCTGACCCAACCCTGAACTCTGTGGCCATGTGGCATGCAACTCACGTGCGCTCATTACGCATTTGATAAATTTTTGGCCGGGCAGGAGGCAGCGTGGCGACTTCTATTCGGTCAGACAAGGTGCGTCCGACCTAATCACCCAGACCAAAGCCCCAAAGAGGCGGGAGAGAGAGCAAATGTCAAAATAGACAATGCAGCGATTACTTTTGAGCATTTCGGGTGTAGCTACTTCAGTTGAAATATGCTCCATGAAATGGCGAGTGTTGAGAGAAAGACCCCCAAAAAAAGCTGTAAAAAGCTAAACTTTATGTGCAGTAAATAAAATAGCTAGAACTTTGGGCTGTTAGAGCTCAAAATATTTGGAAAATCTAGACTGAAAACTGGTTCAAAAATATACTATATTATTATTAATATATATTTAAACAAAAAGTAATATTAATGCAATGTGTGATATATGAATTTAAATATTTCAAGTGAATCGCTACCCAATACACCTAAAGCATCAGCGCATTATTTACTGCTCAATGTTTGTTTTCTGTTTAGCTCGAGCCAAAGCAAGTCTTAGCTGCTATATTTAGCTTGAGCTAAAAAATTATTACCTGCCATATTTAGCTAAAAATTTTTATAGCTGAAAATAATTTAATATGATTTTATATATACATATAAAGATATAAATATATCTAAGCTTTACCTCCCCTTAGCCGTAAACACATTATTTCTATAGCCAAGTTTACAGCTGAAACTAGCTAACATTGCCGGTTTTAGTACCCTTCATACTCAGCACATAATTAATCAAAAAAGCAGCGTAGTTTTTCCACACAATAGCGCCGGAGTCCGGATTTGGGCCATTAAAATTGGCATTGGGCGCGCATAATGAGCTGCAGGACGCAAGTCGAAAAGGATTATGCGTAGCCGTCGAGCATTGGCAATTGTATTGTTCAGTGTGGTGGGCGGGGGTAGCGGAGGGAGTGTCCCGCCTGGCTCTGCTGTTGGCTGGCTTTCCATTTGTTTTGTTTAGCCAACGCCAACGCCAACGTCCATTTTTAATTCCTTTCACATTTTATTTTTTTGATTTCCTTTTCGCTCACATTTTTACGCGTCTTATAGCTGGCAATGGGCAAGGGTGTGGGTGGTGTGCGGGGGCGTGGCACTTGCCACTCGGCAAAAAATAAGCTTAGGAGCGGCAAACAAACCGCTCGAGTCCTTTGTCCATTGTGGTGGTATTTATACTCGTTAGAGATGTGAAACGAGTATATTTGTTTGAATTTCCATACGGTGTTTCTGTCCATCTGTATGACTAAATTTGTTAGTTCTTGGAATACCGGAGCAAACTTCATCCCAAAGTCTTAAAGTGAGGTCTAGCAGGTTTATGTTGAGTTTGTCTATAAATCGACGTATAAGTTATATGATCCATAAATATAATATTATCTCAAATTATAATAGAGTTTCTTTATGGTCTTAATTAGGTGTTCTTATCTATCCATGCAGATGATCTCCCATTTGGGAGTCGAAAACTAACACTAAAATCCTCCACAATCTTATAGCGAGTATTCTGCAGTCGTTTGCACTCGACCTCAAAGTTTTTACTTGTTTTATTTGCTTTTCTACATCTATATATATCTTCGTTTTATTTTTGTTTTTTTTTTTTTACCATTCTTTCGTTTTTAATTCTTACTTTTTACGCGAAGCCGACTCGCCGCATTTGCTCAATTAGAGACGTGCCTTGGTCCGGGGCTGTCGCCATAGAGCGTGAACGTTTCTCCATTACATTTGAAATCGTCGTTTTTCTTTTCTTAACTTGGGATAGGGCTTAGGCATGGTTTTTTGTTTGTTTATGTTGTTGTTGTTGTTGTTTTTTTTTCTGATTGTTTGGTGCATCCGTTTGTAAGTATCCTTGTCCATGCCCACTTAAACATTCTAAGCTTGTGGCTTAATCCAGCACAGGGTTGACCCTGCTGAACCACGAAAAATCACGTTTTGATTTCTTTTTTATTGTAATTTTACCCCATATTATACATTTTGAGAAAGAGGAAGAGAGAGAGAGATAGAATTTGGTTATAATTGGAACGGAGGTTAAATGCTTAAGTAGATTGATGGCTGACCTCTCTGCAAGATGCTCATTAATTTAACTAATACCTAGTTAGGCTTTTGAGCCTTTCTATGCAATTCTCATAAAAGAAACTATAGCTAGAATTACTTTTATCTTGATTTTCGTTAAAGTTGAAGGTATTTCCATGTGCTCTTCATTATCTTCGTTTCTTTTAAATTACCAGATGGCTAGAGTATTTATTGATTTGCCCTTCTATGTGATTCTCAAGCAAATATGTCTGAGCTTAAACGCACTGAGAACGCTTAGGATGAAGACTATTTATTATATATTGTATATATAGTTTCTGTACAAGCCTTCTTCGCCCCTCTTAATCTCATAGATGATTTGCAACGCCTTGAGTAGACTTCGCATTAGGTTGCTTTACTGCCAGAAAGCCTCGCTGAGTTATGAGCAAAGTGCCTTGGCAATATTTCATAGCTGCATAAGCAGCTAATTTAAAAAGCAATTTCAAAAACTTAATTTTTCCTCGATTATGTTTGTAAACAGCGGCTGGCGAGTGAGCGAGCTTTCTCTGCTTCTTCTTCTTCTACTTCTTCCTATTTTTTTCTGCTGCTGCTTTTATCATGCACAAACATTGTGGCAGCCGTTGGTCTAAGCCCACATTTCACCCACCGAGCGAAATGGTCTCAAATATGAATTTATTTTCCTTACTTTTCATCTCATTTTGTTGCTGTTGTTGTTGTTGTTGTTGTTGTTGTGTTTTATGCTGTTTAAAAAGCATTTAAGTCCCTGTAAAGTGACCCTTTTAATTTTTCTTACGCTTCGTCGCATTGTTGCCACTCTTAACAGTGGGAAAACTTCCCCCTTACACGAAGTGGACTACCCACACTCCTTTTTTTTTTTGGTTTTTGGGATTTTCTGATATTTCCGGCATTTTCTTGTTTTTCTATTTCATAATTTAATATATTCATACATTGAGACAGTTTGTGTTCTTGCGGTTTGACACGCTTGTTCTGTTGTGATTCCGATATCATCTGGGACTTGTCATGGCGCATTATCAAAAAATTGGCTTGAGTTGGGCGTCTCAAGTGGAGGGATATGTAGACAGCATTGGCATTGTATATTGATGTTGTCCGCATCAACTTTTTAATTGCAATTATTGCTGGGCATTAACTTAGTCCTCGTCTTGTTGGAAAACTTTACTTTTAATTAATAGAAGTCAAAGTTTATGAATTGATTTTATTTTTTCTAATATGACGAGACTGGAACTGGGAAGTTTAATAATGAAGTGCGGTACAGTACTACTACAGTAAAAATCCTCAACACATAAAATATCATATACATAGAATTCGAGCTCGTTGCCATTTAATGAAACCAGCGCATATGTATATAGAAAAAGCAAAAGCATTCACTTTCCCCCTTTAGATATCTTCAATTAGGAATACCTACATAAAATTAATTTAGCTTAGAAATAAATTATGATTGTGGCTTAACATAACTCAACTATAGAGCGCACAAACTAAATTATTTGGAAAATTACAAGTAATAAGAGGAAGAGCCAGAGACAGAAGCTCAAGCAATTGAAAGTTCTTACAGTTCGACCAGCCAGAAACCGCAGCGCGGAATAGCTCTATATAAGAGGGAGACAGCTTGAATGAGTGAGAGAGAGAGAGAGCGAGATGGAGAGGGAGTAACTGGAGCAGCTCTCCTGAGCAAATGCAAAAAGTTTAGAAAGCATATAAATTTCATAGCGATTTCATAGTTTGGCAGAGTCGTGGTTCCTTGTCTGGCCAAAAACTCGAATTCGATGGCTTCTTCGTTTCGTTTTCTTGTGCTCGCGGCGGGGAGGTGGGGGGCAGCGCGAAAGACGACAGAGGACAAACGAAAAACGTGAAGCTGCGCTGCGCTGCGCGGGCATTAAACGTTTTCTAATTAAGTGCGCCAGGGAACGAGCTCCATTGTCTTTATTTTTATTATTATTTTTACAAGGATAATTATTGTTTTTCCAACTCGCAGATTTGATGCTGCGCGTTCAGCGAGGCGTTTTACGCTTTCCCAATTTTTTAGGGGCGCTTCTCTGCAGCTCTTAAGGGTGATATATATGTATATGTATATTTATAAAGGGGTAGCATTATGTTATATATAAGCTGGTACTGGCCACCCAAGACAGTGCAGGCTTATTGGATTAGTATGCGTCGCCTGTCTATTAATGCCAGCTCTTAATGGTTCCTCGCATCCCAACTGTGGCCGGCTTCCGTGCTCCTTCTCAATACGATTTTCTTTCAAAATAATTTCCTTTTTTTTTTTTTTTTCGTTTGGGGAAGGGCCACAAAAAAGAAAAGCGATTATCGTGGTTCTGCTTTTCATTTATAATGCTCATTGCTTTTGCTACTGCTTCTTCTTCTTCTTCCACGGAATTATGTGAACATTTATTGAATATTCCGTTTTTGTGTTTGTTTAATTATGAACTTTTTCCTTTGACAAATGATGATATTGAGTTTATATATGCCAAACATTTTTTTTTCTTATGCTTTTTAATCTGCCTTTTAATTTTGCCGTAAGTTTTCTTTGATGTCTAAACTTTTTCTTCGGTTTATTTCGCTTTTTTCCGCGTTGTTTACCAATTTGCACAGCTAAAATCACATAAAAAAAGAACGAAATGAGAAGCTTATGTTTTTTTAATTAGCCTATCATTTGCTCTTCAGCGCGTTTAATACACGGCAAAAAATGTATAAAAAATACGTAAATATATATAATATGCGACTTGGCTCAGAGATGAAGAGAAATTGAACTGAAATTCCTTTTTCTGTGAGGCTGAAATATTAATTAGACTATAATTAGGCATATATTTTGCGTCAAATTTCTAGTTGAATTGAATTTCTGTGAATTTATTTGTTTTTAGCATACTTTAGGGCAGTAATTTATTTGCATGGAGGCTCTATTAAAACAAACAGCATATAAAATATCAATCAAAGCTTGAAAGAGCTGAGAATGACAGAGAAACATTGAAGCTTTGTAGAATTCAAAGAGTTTGCAAGAACTGGATCGAGCTGAAAGAAGAAGAAGTGCCGAATGGATCAAAGGTTTTGTAAAAAATTTGTTGAGCCTTGCCAGGGCATCAATCATGAGTCAGTTTCATATCGCAGAGATTAGGTATAATAGACTCTTTGACAGCTAGAAATATACTTATTTAACAAACAGCTAAAACTTATTAACTTTAAGGCAACTCTTAGCTAAAATCCATCAACTCTATTTCGGCATGACGATTCTTAGCCTCTCTATCCTTTGACTCTCAACTCTTCAACTAATTTCAATTGCAATGCAGTCGGCCGTGAAATAAACAAGAAATCACTTAATGCCAACAATTACATAACCAATTAGGACTTTTGGCCTTAATGCGAGAGACAAGTCAAGGAGTCAGAAGACAGACGCGCTTAATTTCTGGTTACAGCACTACAGCAGGACCATCGACAGCAGGACACGCTGTCGATTGTGCACATAAAAACCAAAACAGCAGAAAACTTTCAACCAACTGTGATGGAGAGGGATGTAGAGGCCGTGGGCAAGGGGGCAGGGGGCGAGTGGGCTGGTAGTGAGGGGAATGGGCTGGTATAGCATATCAAGTCGATTACGTTTATGGAATATATAAACGAAATGTATTTGTTGTTGTTGTTATTGTTGCTGCTGCGTCTCTCATCATAAGCTGGACAACAAAAGGTTGCCAATTTGCTGGCTTGTTTGGCAGTTGATACTTGATATGCTTAGCAGGATAAGGGTGCAGGGGGGAAAAAAAACTCGATTTCTTGTGCTGCAATAGTTGTTTGGCATTGTTGACTGGACAGGAGTCGCTTGATAAGCTACTTGAGCAAAAGCGATTGCAGGCAGACAACGTTTTTTTTTTTTTTTTATTTATTCTTAAAACATTTATGAAAACATGAAAAGCTGCCCACACAAACACACACACACACACACATATAAGCTGATATTGTCAAAGGCAGCAGGCTTAACTAGGCGTATGCGTAATATAAAACAGCAACAAGAGCACACACGCGCACCCATGTATGTGTGTGTGTGTGTGTGTGTGTTAGACGATAAAGTCAGCAGCATGATAAATCATCGCTATAATATTTATAAATAAAAAAAAAAGGCAACTTGTTAGGGCGCACATATACTATATAATCGAATTTTTATTGATACAAGCAGCTTACGTTGAAAGGATGTGGCCCCAGAGAGCGAGACAGAGCCAGAGTGTGAGAGTGAGAGAGAGTGGGAATAAAAAATAGATACTAATGCGCATTTTTAGCAATTGGTCAAGCAGTCTGAACTACGTTTATTTCCTTATCAAGCTTTAATGTTTGACCATTCACGAGAATTACGCTATGAATATGTTAGACTTAGTTGAGGACCGACCCAATCAATTGGCCAGATAATTGAGCCAAGAGCTTATGTATATCTATCTCTCTCTATGTATACTAACCCTCTCACTCTCTCTCTCTCTCTCTCTCTCTTTCTTTATATATACATCTCTCTTATGTGGCAACACTTTTTGTGCATTTACTCGACCACGCCCGTCAGAGCTAGCTCAGTCTCAAGACATTTGGCTTTTAATAAAAGCGTCCACAGCGAGCACTTCAAACTGTTTGTAACTCAATTAGAAGCAAAGGCTGCTCGAGATGCTGGCTGTAGCTGGCTGCACCAGCTGCTGATTGACTATGCTTAGAGGCAAAGCAAAGTAAAGTAAAGCAAAGCAAGGCAAGGCAAGGCAAAGCGTAGCGCACGACCCGAGTCAGCGTCCATCAAGAAAAGGCAAAAATTGTTGATAATTCATTTTGAATACACTGCATAGCGCAGGCTAACAGGACTTTAGCTGGCAGTAAATAGATGTATTTTAGTAAGTTGAAGCAAACTTTAAATAGTGATTACTGAGCTCTGAAGTGGAAGATCTTAATTTAGTGAATAGCCAGCTATGCCGAGCTAATTCCTGTTCCGAAGATTCAAAATGCTTATCAGACTCTGCTACTCTGATAAGCATACATACGTATATTCATAAATATTGCTTAACCACTTATTAGTATTAATTGTATGTTAGCTTTTCCTTCTTTTTGCTTTCATTATTAATTTTTTCTTTTTTTTCAAAATTTTTGACTTCAACACCCATAGAGCATCTTCACTTCGTTATGCCGAATGTCGGCATTGTTACGTTTTTTATTGTTTAGAATAACTTTGACGTGAAGGCGTCGACGTTTGCTGACAAGACGTCGACGCTGAGCTGATGATGATGATGTTGTGCTTCCAGTTGCTTCAGTGCTTCCTGCTCTGCCTCCTGCTGCTGCTGCTGCTGCTGATGCGCAACCCTTTCTGCATTTGCTCTGAGAGTGGCTGGCTGAGGGCTGGGCCGGGGTGATCGGGGTTTCCGGGGTTATGTGGCTATGTGTTTTTGGGTGTGTATGATGGCAGCAGCGCCACAATATCTTGATAAGATTAATCAAATTTTCAGCGAATGCTCCGCGCGCTCACAAAGTAGCTGAAAATATGCTTGGCGTGTAAAAAGGATTTATGCGTAATTATATGGGAATAGCGTAAAGGAAAAATAGCCCCGACTCTCGAAAGTTGTTGGTGCAAATATAAGTCGCAAATCAAAAGCTAGACGTTGACAGCGCTAAGAAGTACTATGTAGAATGGTGTGGGGGGGGGGGGGGGAAGAGTGGAGCCTTTGAGTGGGTTATTTCACTCTCTCATTATGTGAGCTGCTTTTAGTTTGCCTTTGTGTTGCATACTTTTTGGCAGTGCTCTTAATTAGCTGGGCTTTGGCAGGGTTGTCGCCGATTTCACATGACTCAGATATAACACTCTGCCCACTTCCTTCCTCACTCTCTCTCTCTCTCTCTCTCTCTCTCTCTCTCTCTCTCTCTTTCTAGATGTATTTGCACTCATATATGAAAGCAAAGTAAGCACACAAATTAAAACCACAAAATAAGTCTTGAGGCAAGTCGCTGTATGTACTTCTAGCTTGTAGTTGTAGTTTTCTCTACAAAGTGCCAGTCATTGAGTATTTGCATTAAAAATGAGAGAGACGTCTCAAAGCCGCTTACAGTGGTACGCAAATTGATTGACAAATGTTTTGGAATCAAAATAAACGTAAATTGTCGAATGGATCGAGGAATCGAGAAAGGAAATAACAGTTAAGAATCTTTATATTAATTTTCAAAATAGGGGTATTCCCTATTGTTTTTCTAAGGAATTGAAAGTTGGATGGCCAAAGAAAAATCTACAGACTTTGTATTCTTCATGTTTTTATAGTGAGTCTCGAGAGCTATACGAGCTAAGGACATCATATTTGATATGCGAGCTATTTTTAAAGTACATAAATAGAAAATAGTATTATCTCAAAGTAAATACAATTTAAAAACCTTCCACTTAGAACTGAAATCTAACTTTTTCAAAACACATTCAACATTTTTTTATTTCTAGCTGCACTAAAAGTTCTCAGTTCTCGGTGTCTTAACATACTGCCTCTGGGAGCTTGAATTATTTATAAGATTTTACAACTAGCAAATTAGTTTGTTTCTATAGTTAAGCCTTCTTTTGCAACTATCGTGCGGTTTAAATAGTTGCATAAAAAAAAAAAAAAAAAAAAAAAAAAAACAAAAGAAAAAGTCTTACACCAACCACTGTGACGAAGACCCAAAGATTTTGCGTTTGAAATATATGTAAACTAAATTTGCACATTACACGGAGAACATGTGCCTTCACCACGATTCTCGAGCGACAACAACAGGAATCGAAAGCGTGAATGCTGAAAAGGTAGCAGAAACAGTTTTAGGGGTTTTTTGGCCATAGTCAATGCTTAAGGTACAGGAAATAAAACGTATATAGAGAAGAGGAGCAGCAGCAGCAGAAGCAGCTATTAGCTGCCAGAGAGAAAGAAATAAGGACTTAACTAACTTGACAACTACTTTCCGCTTGACAAGCAATTTCCACGTAGATAAAGTAACAACAACGGCAAAAAATATGGGTAAAAAAAAAACTTTGAAATTGTAGCTAGATAAATAATTGCAGCGAACACTGCGTATACGCAATGTATGCATGAATAAGCAAAGCATAGCTCATATGTAGAATATATAGATATATAAAGAGTATATATATATATACATGATAGATATGTATGTATGTATGTATGTGTGTGTGTGTATGTGTGTAGCCCAATCTATGAGCCGGCGACATGAAACGGAAACCAACTTTGAAAGCGGGCACAAAATGCATTTTCAGCTAGCGCCTTCTCGCTCGCTCGCTCGTTTGCTGTCTAACTATCTCCGTCTCTTTCCATGGAGCACTTAAAAGGCAGCCGAGAGCGAGAGATAGTTAAGTCGATATCGCAGTTTCCGTCCGAAAGCAGGAATTTACTTGACATTTTCATTAGTGCGGCACAGCCACAAACACTTTGCCAGGCTAGCGGGCAGGACGAGGGCTGGCAGGAGGCTGTCGTGAAGGCAGGATACAGCAAGCAGACGTAGCTCGAGCTTCTACTTTGGCGTTGAGGCAGACGCGATGTTTGCGGTTTTGATGCAGAAATAAAAATAGCAATAGCAGTCAGCCTGGCAAGGATTCACTAGCAAGGACTTAAACACACACACAGGCGCGCGCACACGCCCTCACACACACCCTCGCACACACCCGAGCATAAACCCATTTGGCATGGCTTATTATTGGGGTCTGCCTGGTGCGAGTTGTCACCCATGCACACCCCAACTACCCTTTGTAAGTGTGAGTGTGTGTGTGTGTGTGTATTTAGAGCTATTGCCCGGCCAAGTCCTTGGCTCTGGCTCACATCTTGATTTCGCACTCAGCGGCTGTGGCCTAGGCTAGCGCTCTCTGCCTAATGTTGTGGGAAATTGCATTAATTATTCTATTAGCAGCGTAATTCGTTTTTAATTGCATGATAAACTTTATTGCCTTTTAGGAGGATTGAGTGGCTCTCTCCCTCTCTCTCTCCCTCTCTCTCTCGTCAGGATATGCGTGCGTTTCGCACTACAAATATGAGCATAAGTAGTCTATTGGAATTCCAGTCGGCGAAGCATAAGTACACATTTATTTCACTTAAGTGGACATCTTAGCTGAAGTAAATGTCTTCAGTTTTTGGCTGTTTACGTTTCATTGCGAAATACGTGTGTGGTTTCGCTAGATAATTGTTGCTTATTATAGATGAAGTCGTTTAATGGCTAAGGAAACTGTGCTTTAGCTAATAAGCTGTAATAGTTAGCTCTATAATTTCTAATTGAAAAAGTATATTAATTATTCACTATCGTTGTCATTGTCATTGTCATTGTCATTGTCATAGTCATAGTCATAATCATTGTCATTGTCATTGTCATTGTCATTGTCATTGTCATTGTCATTGTCATTGTCATTGTCATTGTCATTGTCATTGTCATTGTCATTGTCATTGTCATTGTCATTGTCATTGTCATTGTCATTGTCATTGTCATTGTCATTGTCATTGTCATTGTCATTGTCATTGTCATTGTCATTGTCATTGTCATTGTCTATATATAGGTATGTATGTATATAGGTCTCATGTAATAAATATACATAGTTCTTATCGAATTCGATTAATTGGTAGAAGCTCAACTGGTTGCAGTTCTTGTCTATATTTTGTTAGCTACTTAATGAGTCAACATAGTATTTGTTTATAGCGTTTATTATTGATTAGCTGCGATTTTGAGCTATATAGGGTGCACTGGCGTGTTGTTTGCACTGAGCCACTTCAATCTAGCCGTGAGCTATTATCTAAGCGAAATCCAATTAAGCTTTATCGCCTCAAATTAATCAAATCGAAAAACAGCTGAACACAATAGCTAAGCAAATACAATCGCAACTAAGTCAATATTAATCAAATCAGCTGCGCCTTAAGTTTGCGCCAATACCCCTAATGCCGCAGCACTTGAACTCACAATTTTAGCTCAACTGATAGAGATAGAGCTAGCTATAAAGATAGAGATAGACGTAGACGTAGACAGTGCTTTATGACTTGTAAGATTATGAACTTAGATTTAGAAAATATATGATAGAGAGATAGACGGATGGAGAGATGGAGATATTGAGAAATGAAGAAATGGAGAGATGGAGAATTAGAGATATTGAGATGTGAAGATATTGAGAAATGAAGAGATGGAAGAAAGAAAAGATAGATAGAAGATGGATCGGTAGGGAAGTGGAGAGATAGGGAAATGGAGAATTCCAGAGATGGAGAGATAGAGATTATAGAGAGATGAAGATATGGAGAGGGTTACGAAATGAAGACTTGCAGAAATGGAACATGAAGAGGCTTATGGAGATTGAGAGAGTGAGCGAGTGATTCAAAGAGTGAAAGAGATAAATGAAGGACTTTTCACTTTTCATATACTAAATACAATGTTCTGGTATTTCAAAGCATTTTGTTAGTTTTTGTTTTTGCTTAGCTCAGACAAAGATTGAAGATAAAGACAAATATAGAGATATAGATGGATGAGGATAACTGTCCGTACTTCACGCTTAAACTTCGTTTGATATTTTCAAAAATGTTGTTTGCTCTCATATTGAAGCGCAAATTTGTTTTGATTTTCAAAAAATACGTTTCTGATATTCATGGCCGGTTTATGCAGCACACGCTGGGGCACTTTGGGCGGGTGGCCTTTCAAGCCCCCTTTTGATTTTGACCGCGTTGACCAATATTTGCTTTTGCGGCTGTTCTAAAAATTTCGCATACACCGTTTTCCGTTGCTGGACATTCACCTGCGCTCCGCAGTTCATGCAATTAATTTAATTATGTGGCCAACTAGGCTGAGTGTTCAGCCTCTCTCTCTCTCACTCTCTCTGTCTTTCTGTTTAGCTCTCCCTTTCACTCACTCTCTCTTTCGCTGGCTATTGGCGTCTCGCTCTCATCCTCATTAGCCGCTGTTTGTGGAACTACAAACTTGTTTCAGGTTTTCTAGTGCACACTAAATGAGATGCTTTTAGCCGTTAATGAAAATGTGCAAATTGAGTTGTCCATCCATATGCAGTTATATATATTAATATATATATATATATTAGGTATATATGTATATATATACATATATATAGGTTACCCTGATGCAATTTGCTTGCTGCCAGCGTAAAGGTAGAAAAAGTACAATTAATTATTAGTTAGAAAAAAAGTGTGTTCCGCATGCTGTTGATGTCATTTAGAGAAATATGATTAAAGCATATGAATAACCCATATGGAATGCATATGTGATTAATGTAGACCAGAATATGTACATTAGTTGGGCAGAAGCAATACTAGAAGCATACATATAGATCAATGTAATGAATATATGTACAATATATTACCCATCATAGTTTACATTACATTACAGTATATATATCTACTATACTATTTCATATACCTATTGGAATTTCTGTGAAGAAATCTTTATTAAATTAAATTTTTACTATATCTTAAACTGTTACTTTGAAGGATTTGAGGTTCTATAAATAAATAGAAAATATATAATGAATATGTAGAAAATATATTAATTAATTTTGAGACAACTTCACTTGCATGGATTTCATTTAATCAGCTAAAATCTATTGATTTTGTTGTATTTCCTTAAAAGTCAAACACAATTATTATTGAAATAACCAAAGTAGATATCGTAAAAACCAAACAGACGTCAATGGGAAACGCCGCTAACATCCCAGGGGATTGACCAAGGGCATGGAGGATGCAGAGGGGGAGCGGACATGGACAGAGAGACAGACAGATAGACTGAGAACATGCGACATAGACCGAGACCTCAATGGCAGAGCAAACAAAGTCAAGTGCTGCCAGAGTCTATTGAGTTGCCTTAGGGTAGGCGTTGCCAGAGTCAGTTCAGAGAAGATCAGCAGGTATTTCGTTTGTCATTTGTCATTTGATATTTGGCTATTTCCATGGATAAATAAACATTGGGCAGACCGTAGAGCGTAGATATGTGTCCAGATAGCTGCTATCAATTTTTAATTAGGGATTTGTCAAACAAAATAGCAAACAGAATGTTAGCAAACATGGGACAACCTCAATGCCGCATCCCCGTATCAATCAATGCCCAGCCCCATTACCGACCCCCAATCGCCATCCCAATCGCCAATCGCCAATTGTAGTCTTCGCTCTGATCGCGATAGCCGATCAACACTGTCAACATTGTTCGGCGGCATCCACAAAGAGACCAAAGTTACGCCGGCTATAGCTATGATTCTATTACAGCTATTACTTACGTAAGGAGGAGAGGGACAGAGAGAGAGAGAGAGAGAGACAGACAGAGAGAGAGAGAGTGAGAGAGAGAGAGAGAGAGTCGTTTCTAGTCAGTTATTTTTAGTTGGCTCACATGTAACAGCAGCAGTCGCGTCGACGGCATCCATTGCAGTACAGTGGTAACTCGAAAGGCTGAACTTTGGCAGACCAAAAGTTAAGCGACATGAAAAATTATCTCAGTGAGTTGCTAAAGAGCTAAAAATAAAAGCAGAAGTTTTTATATATATCATTTTCTATGCGTATATTTAAATATAAATGGTATTTATGAGCTAATCCTAACTTGGAAATATTTTTCTTTAGAAACTTGATGAGCTTTGACACTGAAGATGACATTTGGACAAAGAGAAACTTACGTTTTGCAAGATATATCATATACAACACAAACATTTAGCTTCGTGAACAATCATTAAATTTATATAAAAATATCTTAGAGGCATCAATTTTGTCTATATCATTTTTATATATATTTTTTTCTCATCGATTATTTTATTACTGATTATTTGAAGTTTAAATTCAAATTTTGAGCGCAGGAAAAAATTTGTATAAATATTTTTCTTGGTATTCCTGAGCTTCGTTACATTTACTTTAAGCAGAGCTGGTAGAAAATTGAAATGCTTCTTAAATCTTGAAAAACTCCTATAAGGTTTCCCATTGAGAGCGTGCACTGTAGCCGCTTATGCTTTTCATTGTCAAAAACGTTGCGCTGAGAATCAAGCGCTGCTGCCACCTCAGATGTCACTGCTGCCGCTTCTTCTTCTTCTTCTTCTTCATCATATTCTGCTTCATAGTGTTTTATCTGTTATCAATTGAGAAATTTACAAATCGATACGCGACATATCTTGTTTCGTTTGCCACGGCATTGCGAGCTCTGCTTTTGAAGATGCCGTGACGCGTGGTATGATTCAGTAGAATCAGAGTTTGGTGGGTGGGTGGTTAACGGTAACTGTGGTGCTGGTGGTGCTGCGGGTGGGTTGGCAATCAGTGCCACATCCGATGCGATATAGCATGGAATTTATCTATTGATTTGTTGAGTATGTGTGTTCCTCTCGCTTTTGTTGGCATCAGTTGGTATCAGTTAAATCAATTAAGGCTTTCAAGTGGAACGATCGCCGTGCCGACATGCTTACCAATGTTATGGACACACACAGATAGACATAAAGATATAGCTATCGATATCGGCTATCGATATCGGGCCGCGTTGTACTCGTTGCCATGTCGCTCTAGTCACTTTCAATTACCTCAAGTGCTAAATGTGGTTATTCCATTTAATCACGGGCGGGGCCCAGCCCCAACCAGCCCCCACTCCCCCACTCCCAAGCATTGTTAGCTAATGTGTCAGCTTTTTTTGTCTTTCGCTCTTCGTTCAATACTAATTGAAGTGCGCTTTGTGTGCCGCCTCAAGGTTGCCACCCACACAGCTAACCCTAGTAACTGGCTGGCAATGGAAAACTTTACTTGAAAGATATATGAAGTGGGAACTTGGGAAATTATATGAAAAGTCTTAAAAATATATATGGCATTAATAAAATCGGCATAACGGCTGTAATAAGTATAATTACATTTAAACTTTAACCATTAAAGATTTTTCACTTGTAGAATTATTTTAACTGGAAAATTAAAAAACGCAGAATCTAATTGAATAAGGATATATCCGATTTTATCCTGCTTAAGATTTCTTGGATATTGAAATTGGATTTACAAACCAAAAATATGAGTACATATAATTCTTTATAAGAACATGAGCATAAACAATAGATCTATCTCAGATTTTCAATAACAAGAATGCAAATGTTTTGATATTGAAATCCGATTTACAAGTAAAAATGTACTAAGCTTGTAGTATTATACTTTATCGAAATATACTAAAAGTCTAAAATTTACTTCTTTATTTTCAAAAACCCTGCCTAGCTTACTAACAAGTCTGACATATCATTAAAGTCTGATACTTCTCGAGAAGAAAACCGCGCATATTATCCCATGGCTAAAGCGAAAAATAACTTAAAATCCTCTATATACGCATATTCCATATACAAATACATATAAGTGTATATACACAAGTCCCGGCATATATATATACACACACCAAATAATATGTATATGTATTTATATATATGTATGTATATATAAACTGCGACTAAAGCGGGAATATAATAAAAATCAAGTAAAACCGAAAAATTAGCGCAGGCGCATTTGCAATCAGCCGCCGCTAGCTGCTCCAATGGCACCGCCAGGCGCCACACCTACCGTGCACACCACCCACTAGCCAGCCGCCTCCCCCCTTCTACCCTGACACGCCTACCGCCCAGAGGCAGCAGCCGCTGCTGCAACATTGGCAATGTCAATACTTGAGCCAAGCGAATGGCAGCACTTCAGTTTGGGGTCTATGTACATATGCAAGGATAATGCTGACACACACACACACACACACACACACACAGATATACACATGAATGTGTGTGTTAGTTGTGGCTTTAATCAAAAAGCTGGCAACACGAGCTGGTTGGCTGTTGGCCAAAAAGCAAGCTTATGTGCCTTGTGCAGCTATATAGCTAATATACATATATACATATGTATATATACATGTATATATAAATATATGCCTGTGTGTGCGTGTGTGTGGTCCCCTTGCCAGCACATCGAGTGATAAGCCAGCGCAGCACTTGGCTCTTCAGCCTGGCTGGCAGAGACAGCAGCAGCAGCAGCCAAAAAACGGAAACGTCAAGTTTTGACGCTTTGGCGCCGGAAGTGCTCAGCACGATAGAGCAGCACAATGCCGAGTCCTTGCTGCCTGCCTCCTTTTTTTATGCCCTTTTTTTGTCATATCCTTCTCAGCATTTATAACCGTTACCCATTTACCGCACAACGCTAGTTCAGCCTGGGGGTGTGGCTGCTGCGTTTAATCAACAATAAAATCAGAAATCAAAAACTTAATGAATGTCCTTTTGTCATTATGCGACAATGATGCTGCTCATGATGTTGCTGATGAAGTTGAAGATGATGAAGCTGGTAGATGATGCTGCTGCTGCTGGAGGATGCGACTGATGATACAGAGCTGACAGCATAGATAGAGACGAGAAGCTTATTACAGTTTGAATGGGAAAAGTTAAGATAATTTCATTCTTTTCTTTTGAAACTTCGTTAATTTGTACCCCTCTAAAAAAACGGATCTTGCCATATAAGATTATCTAGACTAGACTATATATTAAAGTATGACGAAAAAAACCAAAAATATAGTATTCTCTATGGAGATCGTATGATTCAGTATTAGTTGATTGGGATGCAACAAAAGAAAGTTTAGTTTAATATATCTATAGATATACGGGACTACAGCGAAGTGTTTTATCAATATGTGTGTTGAACAAAGTTTAATGTAGCTAGAAAATAGCTAAACTGGTTGCTGAAAGCTTAAAGAGCCAGAAGACTTCAATATTTCTAGAGCTAAGATCTGCAAAAACAGACGCATAAAAAACAGCTACATGAGAAATACTTCTCAGATGTCTTTAATAGAACTATCCATGTCTAATTGGTATTCGGTAGCTATAGACTTCAACAAAGTTAGATTTGACTTGGAAAAAGCTAAACTCGCAATCCAGACAATACCGTTATATGACTGACTCCAGTCCCGCTTTGAATATATACAATATATAGCAAAAAATTACATTTAATTACAAACAGCAAGCTAAATGGGCAGCACTGCTCTGTTATTATACCGTTATGTATGCCCGTTAGCTGGCCGCTGGTGGGGCGGTGGGGAGCGTTGCTTGAGCATCCTTGATGATGACGGCAACGACCGTTTACGCGGCTGATGCTGCCACATTGACTAATAACAATAATAACTGGACACTGTGCGTGTGTGTGTGTGTGTGTGTGTGCTGGTGCCTCTGTGTGTGTGGGTGTACTTCTCACAGCTTCAGGTCCAGTTCAGTTGCCATGTGCGCTGCGCTTCAAGTTGAAAATTTCCACACGTTATATTTATTCTATGTCGCGGATCCTGTTTGGGTCCTTTCTCCTGCTGTTTGTCTCGCGCTTGAAAAAAATATGTATATACGTATGTAGGTGTGTTTGCTCGTTTGTGTATATATATAAATGAAAATATGACAGTCGCCCTACAGAACTTTAATAAAATTATTGATTTTCGCTGGCGCTGGCGCCAAGCATTTTTTTCTTAGCTCAAGGCATTGCAAATTTTGACAAATTTGTAATTTATAGATTTCTATAGATGAACTGTGGTTCCCCATAAATACTTTATATTGTGCCTAGTCGTCAAAATTATTTCCTAAAAATCTTTTTGATATTAGAATAAGTTAATTTTAGAGTTTCTGGTTAATTTTCGTATGAAGCTCGTGAAATATCTGCAAATCAGAATTCATATTAATCGTTTACTAAGGGAATCTTTAAAAGTCAACAAAAATTGTTCTTTCAGCAGATTTTAGAGATGAAATTTTCAAAATAATTGATAAGATTTTATTATCCGGATTAGTAAATGAAGAACAGTGTCAGGTTCAGGGCGGTTTTGCTATAGACATTATGTGCTCTTTTGTTTGATCTAACAGTTATGCTCAAGAATATCTCATTAAAAATGTATTAGCATATTTAAAAGCTCTCTTTGATATCATATGGCAACAAGCTTAAACCTAAAGTACATGAAGAGATGTACACATCTCCATTAAATATTTTTTGAAATTTCTTAAGCTTAAAAGTGAACTACCCAGTCATACTATCACTCCTAGCATAGTATGTGCACAACATGTTATAGTCCTTTATCTTTGTTCTCTATAATTTCGCTATAATTTATATATACTTTCATTTAAATACACTCACATCAATCTTTTATATTCCACATCTATGTAAATTCTAAGCAACGCTATTTACACTAATTACATACCCATACATATGCACACATACGTACACACACGGCTCGCTTTCATATGTAAATATGCGCGCAAAGCTATAAAATTCAAGGAACAGCAAAGATTTGGAGCTTCAAAATTTGGTAAAGCCCACCCCATCAAAAGAATGGGAGTGAGACTGAGAGAGAGAGAGAAAGAGAGAGCGAGGGGCTGCCCATGAGGCTGTTAACTAAGTGGAAAGACGTCGACGTCGACATCGTCATCATCATCGTCGTCGTAGTCGTTGTCGTTGTCGTCGTTGAAGGCGATAAAACCGCAGCCAACAAAGAAACAACAACTTAGCACAAGCAGCGCAACAACAGCAAAACACACAGAAAACAAAAAAAAAGAAAAGAAGAAGAAGAAAAAAAGATGAAGTCTTGGGCAAAGGCAAAGCTTAGCCAATCAGCGTACGCCGAGGGCGGAGTCTATCCGAACTGGTTTGCCGGCGCTTTTTATGTTTATTTCGTGATATTTTTGCTGATGTTGCTGTTGTTGTTGCACGCTTTGCTGTTTTTCGTTTGCGTTTACGCTTTGCTCATCTTTTGCTTTTGCACGAAATTTTTATGGGTTATCTCGCTCTGGCACGCTGGTGCAAGAGTGAAAGGGAGAGAGAGAGGACAGCCCGAGAATATGCGAGTGCATGGGTATGCATGTGTGTATATGTGTGTGCCGCTCTGCTTATGTGTGTGTGGTGAGCGACTGCTATCAAAATAGCAGGGATAGAGAGCATGATAGAGAGAGAAAGAGAGAGTGAGAGGGAGAGACAACGAGCAGGAGAGCGTTCACAGCAACATTTAGTAGGAAAACAGATAAGGAAGATGATAAATGATAGCTTTTTTTTCTTTTCTTTTCCGCTGATAATCTGTACCAATTGCCAAGTGCCGAAATCCCCGACCTCATACACATATAGTAAGAGAATATATATATACGCATGTGTGTATATGTATATTTCTTATGTTTAATTAAATATGAGAATGTCTGAATTTTTTTTTAATTTTCGCTGCAGCTGCGTGTTATTTTAATTATATATTTTAGCTGCTTGCGTGCTATAACTCCACCCCAATGGGGGAACGAGCCGTACATATATACCAATAGCGGCTGCATATGTATCCTGACAGCTGGGGCTATGTACCGTTACCATTTACTCGAGCGTCGGCTTCCTGCACGGCGGTTGGCTAAATCCAGCCTAGCCGAACACCTAATCACATGTAATGCGCGCGCATTATCTGCGCTCTTATCTGCGTCTCCGCCAAGTGGTCAACTTCGTGTGTCAAAGGCACGAGCATGGACACTCACACACATACAGAGCAGTCGCCGCCATCCATTTCCATTCGTCGAGGTGCTAAATGCCGAGTGGGTGTTGCTACTGTTGCCGGCCTCACCGTCTCCCTCACCCTCTCGGCGCCCCACATAACGACATAATAATAATAAGCGCTGACGATTTACTCTTTCATCCCAGTCGGGCACAGGCGCGCGAATCTATATTCCCGCATCGCTCGCACTCGCGCGCGCACAGTGCTGTCCGCTTAGCCGAGTGGCTCACGCCCACGCCCACTCTCAACAATAGCTCGTTTATGTACCAGTGTGTGTGTATGTGTGTGTGTGTGCGAGAGTGGGCTTGTGAGTGTGTGTGGCATAATTCCACCCGAATTTGCGGCAAATCCATTGAATTTCGCTACAGCGCACAAAAAGTAAAAGAAAACGCGCAGCCGAAGGGAAGTCGTTTAAGATGGTAGTGGAATGGGCATGGGCATGGATGTGTAAGTGGATGTGTTTAGCGGCGGGGTGGAGAGGGCTGGGTGAGCCTCTCGCCGAGACAAGTTCAATTCTGCGCCGGAACAGGTTTACCCCAGTTCGTGAACGCAAGTGTGTGTGTGAGTGCTGTGGCTCTCACACGCGCTCTCGCTCTTTCGTTTGCTCTCGTTGTGTGTGTGTTTTGTTTTGGTCACACGCATACACACAAGCAAAGAGTGACGCTCTCTGAAAAAGCAACAATACTACTATTCTACTCCGTTTTTGAATAAGAGAAGCATTTTGAATTATATTTGCTTTATTCGAATTTAATGCATTTTCAAATTGGAAGGCAATGTTTACAGTACTTGATTAAATAAAACTTTATGAAATATAAATGATAATAAATTATTGAATTTAATTATATAAATATTTAAGTCAGTTGATAAAAAGAAACTTTTGACTTTCTTAAACGGACTATAATAAAATAAAAGCAATATATTTTATTAGAGTCAAATGAATATTCATATACTATTACAATCTCACAACTATAATATAATATAGTAATAATTTTAACTATTTAATACTATTTTTCAGATTGTTGCTACTATTTGAAGCAGTCGCACTCACACATGCATACAGACTGCAAGAGAGCCGGCAGCAGTGAGAGCGAGCGCGAGTGCGAGTGTGTTTGCGAGAGGGGGAGAGCGAAATCGTATTTTCTAGTCACGCACACCAGCGCACACCAATGCCAGCCAGCAAATGAGCGGAGACGAAAGCCAACCGAATGCCGGTCTTTCTGGACGGGGTTCGGGCACGAGGGCGGCCTTCGTGCTAGTACGCTCGGTTCGTGGCAGTGCGAATGCGAAAGAATTTTGTCAGTTGTGCGACAACTTGTGCTGTGTAAGGATGTCCAAACGCGCGTCCGTTTAACAGCCAAGAGCAGCCAGCAGTGCAAGAAGAAGAGCATACGAAATACGTCAAAATCGAATAATGCTGAAAATAAATACATTTGCCATCTAGTTAGAGAAGACAGTACAAGAAAGAGAAAGACACACCGTTAGAGAGGGAGAGCAAATCAAAGTAAACAATCAAACATACACACAAGAGACATTTGCGCTTATCACAACAACAACAATCAGAGTATCTGCCTGAACAATAGCATATGAAATCTTTTGCCGGAGTCAGTCTTCATTGGCAGCTCGAGTGTTTTAGTACTGAGGCTTCTTATCGCCAGCGACCGTCGGTTCTCTTGTTCTTTTGACTGTTTTCGACACGCTGCCACGCCTACGCGACGTATTGCTTTTTGCCTCCTCCTTTGCTAATGATGTCGCGCCGTGAGCTGTGCCGCAACAATAACAACAACAACAACAACAGCAACACCAGCAGCAGCGGCAACAACAACGGCGAGAATTGCATATGCAACTGTGTGGCAGCCACATCGAATCCGTTCCGCTAAAAAAATCGTTTGCAAAGTCGCGTCGTTCCGTCTTTCGTTTCGTTTGTGCTTGTGTCTAATTTGCGTCTCCATCAACAACAACAACACTGCTTAATAATCAATAATCAAAGCGTGCTTTAGGCCTTATCGCTAAAAAAAAAATAAGAGAAGAAATTGATTCGCGTTTCCATCACAAACCAACCAAGACCAATTAATGCCAAAGCAATTGCCACCTGCAACTACCCCCACACAGTCTCTCTCAGTCCCCCATCAAACCCAACGAGAAACAATCAAAACCAAGGCACATAAAACTTAAATAGTTTATTAACAACAACTAAAGTGCCAGCAAAGTGCATTCACAATACACAGTTCTTCAAATCAAGTTCACGAAGCTGCAACCTCAAAGCCTAAACATTTCATCATGGACTTTCAGAGCGCTATGGAAACGTTTGCAGAGGCCTGGGTGGCCGCCAATGCCGGACAGCAGGTGAGTTGTCAGCTACCTATAGAAATACAGATAACTATTATGATGCAGAAGATTCAAGTGAGATCAGCTCGAGACAGCTGTATATATTAAGTGTTATATGGATCATAAATAGAGTTGATACAATATACAATATATACAATATACAAATATCTAAAGAGTTTATCGTATACACATAAACCATAGATAACTGATATTTATGAAGTTATGGGCTCGAACTGCGTTCTATCATAAAAGGCATGAATGTTGCACATAACCTGTATCTGTATATATCTATAGATACCTGTATCTATATATATGAATACATTTCAAAAATACATTTTTAAATTTTAACAATAGTTTTTCACTTACCGAAGCTACTCAGTGGAATACCTGTTCTACATTCGCAGTTATTGCCTAAAAAAATATATATATATATACAATCTCTTAACTAAATTCTTTACAGACTTGCTCTGAATAGCTCTCAAATAGAATTTAGGCAGCTGAATTGCCTGATTCGAACTCAACATTAAGTAATGTTAACAGAAATCGATCGATTGAAGCCTACAAGTGTAGCTTATGCTATATGTAATATGCAACCTATTAGCTCCTCTTTCATACATAGTTAATTCGAATATATCATCGAAATACAACTTACAGTACAATAAATATCAAAGAAGTCTAGTAAGTAATATCTAGACTCCAGAAATCAGAATATATAATCAACTTACGATCTACGATGTAAGTATACTTGTATACTTAGACAATAGTTCAAGCCCCGATCTAATGCATGAGGTTAAATTATAGTAGATTATAATCCATACCAAAAGCTATCTTAACTAGCTTAAATCTTCTTTTAAATAACTAATTAGCACAAAGTTAATATTCAGCATTATAGTGTTGCAAGTTCTTAAATTGAATGAAAATATTCTCAATATAAGATAGATTGATAGATAATTATATTCTATTTTAGAATAGAAACTAAATATTTAAATTAAATGTTATAATCTTTTGCGTAAGAGAATCTATCTATATTAATCTATCCATTCCTATTTGATCTTTATTCCTATTCATTACAAAGTTTCACAAAGTTTCAATACAATCTTTAGTTAACTAAACTTAACTTAACTTTAGTTAACTTGAGACATACTATGTCGTAGCTCTCGTATCTGCTCTAAGCTTAGCCGTAAATAATTTCAATGGATTTCTACTCGCATTAGTCACCCTTCAACTTAGCACGAAAAAACAACAACATTTAATCTGCCGCCTCTGAAAAAAGCAAACTGAATCAGTGCAAATAAACACAAATAGTGAAAATGCCAACAGTGCCGCACAAAAGTTTGTATACACTGCAAAAGTAGGGTTAACTGGTTGAGATGGGTGTGCGAGATTGTGTTGAAAAAAAAAAATATATATATATTGAAGTGGTAATTGAGTATAGGGCTAAAATTCCAGATGTTCCAGATAGTTAGAGCTAGAGCAAAAATAATCTATTTATCTCATTTCATATGCTCTGTAGATTGCTTCCTTTTATTACATTTTTTCTATACTATACTTTCAAGTTTTCTTTATATGAGATGAATATTCTTTTACTAAACTCATTTGCTTGAAAGAATATTTAGCATTAAAACTATTTGTTTTGTATGTTTTGAAAACACAAAACAAAATTATAAAAATTGTATTTTACAATTTTAAAATTATTCCTTAGCTCTTTTAATGTTTCAGCTAGTTTATGGACATCTTAGTAAGGGCACAGATTAACATACACTCACATACATATACAGACACTTTCATCACAATGTAACGTTTTCATTTCTGATAAAAAAAAAAGCGAAAAGAAAGAAACAAAACAAATTAGAGTAAAGCTAAAATCATGTGCGATAATTTTTCGCTATTTATGCAGATTAAGAGATAATCCTTATCGGGTCGGTGTTTTAGAGATTGGAGAGTAGAGGCACGATAAGCGTGCTCTGTGTGGTGGTGGCGTGTGGTGCAGCGTGCGTGGTGCAGTCCGTTGTAAATATTACCTTTGGCGTGTGTATTTTCTTTATTTGTATGCTTAACCATGTGGGCTAATTGCCTTCTTGTAATGTGGTGCGCCTTGGCCAAGCCTCACCGCAGCACCGTTCTCCCTCCCCACCCCGCTCGCTCGCTCACCCCCTCTCTCTATCTCTCTCTGTGCGATATCCAAGCGAAAAGCTTTTAGCTCTGTGCTGTTCAGATAAGATAATCCGCTGTGTTTTGTCGACTTGCTTGCTTATTGCTAATTTGGGCATAAGGCGTTGACAACACACATACACACACACGCACGCACATACACATGCATGCACAAGTTAGATATAGGCACGATAAGTGACGATAACACGTTGTAACTGTAACTGTTCAGCTTTAACTGTATTTGACTTTTGCTCGCTGCGCGTCATCAACAACTTTGTGTGAATACCCTGCAAAGGTGCAAGTGGGGTATATCGAGTTTTAGCTCAAATTTGTGTAAGAGCGTTGATCAGATCGGGAGTCACAGTCGAAAGGCAGTCGAAAGACAGTCAGTTGTTGTACCATCCGGCTGCCTTTCCGTCCTTCCGCCGGAACGTCCGTCAGATTGTCTCTCGGCTCTTCCTGTGTTTATCAAGTCATGCTTACGTCAGATCGCCTCTCAATGCTTCCGTCCGTCCATCCGTCGCTCCGTTTTACTGCACAACCGATGTGATTAATAAATTTATTTAAAAATTTAAATGCTCATTATAAATTTATTTATTTTTAAGCGAATTATCGATCATTATTATTTTTACAAATCGATTAAAATCGATATTCAATGGTTTGTTTTTTTTTTTCATTTTTTTGTCATTATATTATTTACATGTTAAGCGCTAAACTTTTGGCATTTGCTTCAGTGTATAATTCAGTATGGCTTAAGTCACATACTACATACGACATATCTTTCGTAAATAATTCCGATGATATCGGATAAACATATTTGTTAGGGATATCTGGGCGTTAACTTGGCCAATCGACATAAGCGGCTCGTCAAGGCTGTGAGGGTAACTCCAAGTAATGCACTCCTAACTAACGCGCAATTGCTCGTTTTTTATATCGGAATTGGGTCTGCTGACTGCTGACATAGGCAGCCAGATACCGCCGCCCCCCACCCAGCCCTACTCTAGCGCCCTAACACCCCCCACCCCAACCACACCCTTAACGTCTCGCTGTCATTGATATCGCAATTAATCCAACTAAGTGCGATAAAATTGATTATGAACATGCTGGCGTGATTAGTGCTAGGCACAATTTGTGGATAACACACACACACACGCACACACACACACACACACTTATATATATTTGATGGACTACATGTGTCCGCGTAGCCATTTATTAGCAGGCATAATTGATTATGTCGTGTGAGTGTAATTATTATTTATCTGCCGCACAACAAATGTATGTGTGTGTGTGTGTGTGTGTGTGCCATATGGCTATATAGTCTGGAAATTTTATTTGATTTGATTTGGATGGATTTACAAGTGATTTTTGTCTTTTGAACACATTGGAAAAATATGGAAAAAGCTCAACAAAAACAAAAATGATGTGTTATATATTAAATAAATCAAGGCATTAACTGAATATTGATATCACACACGCAGAGTGTGTGTGTGAGAGAGAGAGAGAGAGAGAGAGAGAGAGAGAGAGAGAGAGAGGAACGACTTATCGACATTGTCTTCTTGCCTAAATCAAACGCACTGTAGACAAAGCTCGAAGACGAAGAATTTCTTGTTCAACTTTGTGTTTTTTTTTTTTTTTTTTTTTTTTGACAGTTTTATGTGTGTTTGGAACGCAGACGCTTAGTGAATCGTGAATGGGATTAAGATAAGACTAAGTTGGGCAACAGATAATAAAGCACCCGCTCTGCCCTCTCATCTCCTCATTCGCCCTCTCTCTCTCACTCGCTCTCTGTGTATAATTTGTGAGCGTCTATAAATAAGACACAATAAAAATATAAATGAAAAAAACGTTGAACTATAACAAATCATTTGGCTTTATAAAGCATATTTCTTTTAAGGTCAAACAACAAAAATTCTTTTTGCTAACTAATTATAAAGCATTTAGGTTATTGTTGTGTTAATATGTCATATAATATCGACTAGATAGAGAATGACACAAAGAGGGAGAGAGACAGGAAGAGAGAGAGAAGGAAGTTAATGACACGCTTGTCTAACTGCTTCTTTAGCTGCTGATTAGGCAATTTTTGGTCTATTGTAAATTTCATTCAATTTTGTTACAGATTTGATACTGTTGCCGCTGCATTTCCTCAATCATTTCCTGCATTCGTTAATCAATAAAGCGTGGCCATTCCAGTTGGCTAAGCCGTCGCCGCAGCCACTGTCTTGCCTCAGCCCCCCGCCCCTCTTGCCCCTTGCTGCATTTCGTTAAATTCCAGTAGTCAAATGTTCATTAAATGCTGCCCATAAATGTCCAAACTGTTTGTCATCTCTGAAAAGAGGGGAGCCAGTGCCATTGCCAGAGTCCCCCCTTCCCCTCCCTAGCCCAGTCTCCTCCAGCCTTTGCTTTTTGTAGCACGCCTCCGCCTCTGACTTTGTTTATTGTTCAGCTTGGCTTTCTTTTCTGCAGGTGTGCTCTAACACCTCTTTTTAAACTCTTGGCGCATTTATCAGGGCTTAGGCGTGTTCCTTTCACACACACACACACACACACACGCACACGCACACACAAACACTCACGCTCTTAGCCGCTTTTGCTTTTCTTTTATATATTGTCACACATTTTTAGCATTTCATTCTGCGCTTTCTCGCTCTGCCCGATTGCGCTCTCTCTCTACCTCTCCCTCTCACTCTCTGTCTGTGTCTCAGCTGAGTTCAGCGCCTTATGCGCTATATATATAAATACAAATATATATATATTTATTAATTATTCAAAGCCGATTGGATTATAATAATTTATAATCATTATTAACATAAGTTGCTCGACTTGGCATCTCGCTAAGCTCAACTGGAATTGGAACTGGAACTGGATTTTGGAATTGGAATTGAAATTGGAACTTGCTCCAAGAAACCCATATACACATATGCATATATATGTATATATATATAGGTAGGGCTTGTATTACGCTAATCTAGCTAATATTTAAAAGACACACGTAATAAAACCAGTTCCTGCGCTTGCTTTAATAATCTAATATGATTTTCTATGAGAAAACAAGCAAATGGGATTAGAGCTATTAAATTTTGAATAGTATAGCAGATGGAAAGCAGAACTTATTTCGATTAGTTCTAATCTATATTAGCTGAAGTATAGACTTACTGAAAAAAATATTTGAGCAGAACGAGCTAAGAAAATTATAACTAAAATGAAAAGCAAATTTGCTCTCTCTCTCTCTCTCTCTCTTGCTTCAAACAATCCATGCCCTTTCAATTAAACTACAGGGTATCTGGCTGTTCTAAGCACTTGCCGCTGACATCGGGCAACGCTTTAAGTTAATTACAACTTGTCAAGTTGTCTGTAAGTTTTTGGCAGTTGCGGCTCAAATGAAATGGCCTTAAATCAATTTCGTGGCA
This sequence comes from Drosophila mulleri, assembly GCA_035047565.1. Classification (NCBI taxonomy): domain Eukaryota; kingdom Metazoa; phylum Arthropoda; class Insecta; order Diptera; family Drosophilidae; genus Drosophila; species Drosophila mulleri. Next base: position 2,362,080 of record JAWNPK010000060.1, read on the forward strand.
TGTTCTCTGATTCCCTATTCCGTTCCAGAAACAGAAAAAAAAAAATAACCAAAAGCGAAAACGTTTTGAAAAATGCCGCCCAGTGATAATGTGATAATCAACACGCCACACATATGAATGTGTGTGTATGTGTGTGTGTGTTGTTGTTGTTGTTGCTGTTGTTGCCCCTTCCCCTGCAACGAGTTAGGCTGGCAGAGCTGTTGCAGCTATCGTATAACATTTTTGTTTCGCAGCTAATGACACATTGATAAAACGATTTGTAAGACATTGCGATAAGTGCGGTTCAGGCTTTGTAGCTTAAGGCAGTTCAACCTGCCCGAAAACTCTCTCTCTCTCTCCCTCCCTCTGCCGGTCGCTCTGTTTCGCTACTTCTCTGATAAAACTTAAAATGACGTGTTCAGGAAATAAATAGGTGCATGATTAATACAATATCTAAAAGATCGTAAGGTTTTCGTGGTAAAGGCTTACTGGAGCAGATGCAACGTACTGAAGTTCGAGCAGCTGTAACTTCAATCAGAAATGATTGCTGCGGGTCATAAACCGATGGAGTAATCACATTTGCTATACCTTTGGATGTCATTCGGCTAACGAGTATAAGACGTATGTGAAAAACTTATAAGTTTACCAATAAACGCTTTTGATATGTGACATAATCAAGGTATCAATCATATATGATTGATGGCAGTCCACCTTATATGGAGGAAATCTATGTAACTTAAACTCTTAGACTTTTAAAGTAGTATGTAAAGATACATACTAGTTACATATGCTATGAAATCAAGGCTTCAATCAAAATTTATACATGCGAAACCCTTTGATTGATTTGAATTGTGCAATAAATTGGTTGCTTTTAGTTGCTAAAGATCTAAAAACTATATGCATATCCATGGCTTCAATTAAAATTGATTGATGCAGACATTTTTCTTGGTTTTCTCGTAACAGAAATAGTTTACTTTGAAAATTATTTATAAACAGCTTCAGCAAAAGGCATGAGCTCAATCAGAGCTGATTGAAACGAGATGCCATTCATAATTTCCTTCGTATAGCCCACCTTTAATCATGTGAATTGGCTCTGAGACGCTGTCAGCTCTGTCATTATGTATTCTTAAACACATTTATTAAGCAGCTTTAACCAGCAGATGGAAAATTCAGTTCAGGGAAACACGAACACGAACGAATCGAAACGAAACATGAATAATATTTACAATCTGTGCGCATTTCTGAAATTCATTTTGATTTTCAGTTCTGTCTGGGTTTCTGTTCTTTTCGTTGTTCTGTCCCCCGCACAAAGACATTGTCACCTATCTCGCTTAATTAGTGGATTTACCATCCTCTTCGATATATACACACATATGTATATATGAATATTGCTCCCTCGCCTATTTTTGTTTGTTTTTATTTATATATAGCGCATCCAAATCCGAAAAACTGGGGGCTGGGGGCGGGCAAAACGCACATCGACATAAATTTGACTTAATTTTTGTTTTTAAAAATTATGACAAGTGGGCTGGCATATTGTTTGGGCGTGCATAAAGTATTCTCTTTCGCCCATCTATATCTCTGTTCCCCCCAAAGAATCATTTTTGTTTCTTTCCCAGCGACAAGTGAAGATAAATCCAAATGTTTTCATATATAGCAAATCATATTTTTTCTTGGTATATTTTTGCCTTCTCGTGGGGATGACGAAGATATTGTTGAACGGACTAAAAAAAAAAAAAAACAAAAACAGAGTCGAAAAACTTACATAAGCCGCAATGCTTATTTTTTATAAATTTATTTTGTTTTTTTTTCTGAATTTTTTGTTTGTTTCTTTGAAAAGATTTATAACATTTCATTTCGTTAATTTCGAAAGGGGCTCGACTAAGTCGGCGGCGCATATTACTAATACGTCCCGTTGAAAATCATAAGCCGCACGGCAACAAACGATTTCTACAAGTCACAGCGACAATCGGCTTAAACTAATACTCAGCCAGAGCCAGAGCCAGAGCCAGAGCCAGAGCTGAAGTCAAAGTCGAAGTCGAAGACTCAGTCGAAGTTTAAGTCTCTCATTCCCCGTCTCGGCATATTTTCGTTAATAGCAGCCAATGATGGAAAAATGTCGGTAACCTCGTCTTATTTAAAGTATTAACTGCTAACTAATGTGCGACACATTATAACGAGCCAAGAGCAACAAACAGCGGCAGTGAGCCCGAGTGGCGAGAGAGCACGGCTAATGCTCTACTAAGCGATACCCTATATGATATTTGAAGATGCATTCCAGATTTATAGAAAAGCATAAAGAAAGAGTTAGTGCTAGAGCAGGATAGGTAGAGATGAAGAGTAGGGAAGAGAGGGAGAGAGAGGGAGAGAAAGAGAGAGAGAGAGGTAGACATAAGGAAATTGTTAGATTATATACAAAATGTTAAGAGAGCATATTGTCTCCAGATTCCCTAAGTATAGTATTAGTATTAAGTATAAAAAATATAAATTTCTCTATCTCTTAGTCCGATGATCATATAAAGAACTTTACTATTCCCATGTTTCGCTTATCAAATTGAAAGTCACGCATACCCTAATAAGAATTCTAGTTCAGCAAGCCGCAACTGCTGCTACAGGGTGTCTGTAGTAAATCTCAGCATGTTCATATCAATAAGCTCGACTGGCTACCAAGTCCAGGCGCTACCAAGCGCGCCAACGCCAACGCCTAACAAAGAAGAAGAAAGCGGAGGAGGGAGAGAGAAAAAAAAACAGGTGGAGCCGAGCGAGCAGATCGGGCTGTAGTTGAAGCTGCTGAAGCTGCTGATCATGCGAGCATCTACAAAAGAGATTATATTTCCTAAGCGCGCCCAACAAAATGTGAACGAGCATCTTTTGCGATCACTCTGTGTGTGTGTGTGTGTGTGTGTGGGGAGAGACACCTAATGCGCAGTGATCGCTGCTGGCTGCTCGTCGGCGATCGCTGAGCTGCTTAACTAAATCCGGCTTAAGATCCGACACAAAATTAATGTCGTTGAAAAACACAGCAAAAGTCACACATTAACGCCGACTGCGACGCTGACGCTCAGGAAGTCGGCCCCGGCACAGGGGCGATTACCCACGATCCATGCGATCCACGATCTTCGGGCTCCTCCACTCGGCCAACTGACACTGAGTCTTAGACTTAGACCTGCTCTTAGACTTGGGAGGAAACGCTTGTGTGGACATTTTACAGCGGATTAGTTAGAATTTGTGGCACAAAGCGGAATTGCAAAAAGAAAACATCATACTTGTAAGAGGCTACTGGTTGGCAGTTAGTCTGTTACTAAATTGGCTCGAATTATCAAAAACAAAGAAGTGCAGTGCACATCCCTCTCTCTCTCACTCTCTTTCTCTCTTAGTGGAAGATATTGTACTTAAAATTGATTCGTCAATAATAATATCTGCGATAAATGCTTTACGCTAACTCTCTTCTCACTATTTCTTCCTCTCTCTCTATCTTGCTCTCTCTCTCTTTCACTCTCTCTTTGTCTTTATCCTTTATTCTATTACTCGATTGTCATATATCGCAATCTTTTTTTACTTTGATGCCTCAATATCTGTTTCTTCCTCTTTCTATCGATCTGTACTTTGCATGCCTCTCTCTCTCTCTCTCTCTCCCACTCTCACACACATACACACTGTAGCTTCTTCTAACTATCCCCCTCTCTCTCAGCTGTTCGTTTGGTCAGACTTTCATCAATAAATTGTATTTTTTTCTTGGTCATAAAATCCTGTTGTTAATCACAGTCATAAACTGTTCCATATTCGTTGAGCGCTGAACGATATGAAAAAAAAAAACAAGCCGCGCCCCGCAAATCGGTAATTTGAGCAATATAATAGAGAGCCGCCTTTTATCCAAATCTAATCAATGTCAACAGCGCCGGCAACAGGGTATCTAAATGCGTTCCTTCTTTCACATCTAAATTATTGTTTATCAAAGAGCTTTGCAGCTGGACAGTCGGACAGACGGCGGTTCGACCAGTCGACCATATCTTTTCAGTTCAGTTCTGTTGTACTCACATTACGATATATAGAAGCATTTAGATGGCACCCCTTCCACCTGGTTAATCTAATCGACTTTTGGCGCTGAGAATTAGTCGCAAGTTGTCCAACGAAAAAACGACTGAAAGATAACCGGAACGACAGCTTGGGCTTAATATGCGGGGTATGCAGACAGCATGGCCTAGGTTTTGCCTGATTATTTGTATTTCGGCTTGTTTATCAAAACCGAATTTCGATAAATTACATTTTATCTTAATGAACTGCCTTAATATGGTGTGCTGTGCGCAGTGCGACACGAATGAAAGCAAACACAGGCAGCGCTTGATTGATTAAGCACAATTATCGGAATCACTTCTTGTAGCCATGGATAATGAGTAAAGCAACGGGTGCCCAGTCACATGTTGAAATTAAGTGCAAATAGATCAGTGTTAACACGAGCGGGTTATACACAAGAGAATCACAATTCGAGGGGGGCTGAAGAGGCGAGACATGTGATAGCAACTGATATGGGGGACTTAAGAAGAGAAAAGTTATGGGAGAAGCTATAGCATCGAGTAGGCGACTTTATGTAGATATATGTGTGACAGGAGGAGGAAGAGTTATAATACTTGAAAAAGAGTTTTCAGAAATCTCATCTCTGTCTATTCGAGTGGATAACTATAGAAACAGGTAGAACTATAGGAACAGGTAGGTTAAGAGAATATAATATACTATATAAAGATATATGTATATGTGTGATAAAACTTGAAGAGATGCTTTCAGAAGTCTCATCTCTCTATCCAAATGGGTTGGTTCGATTTGCTTATTATATATATGAGTCCATATATTTATTTATTATATATGTATAAACTCTTCTGTGCACATCAAACTATTTTTAGAAAATTTGTGAAGAAAACTTGCTGGAAGAAAAATCTATAAAACTTTGCTTTGGCAGCGAATGTTTGGAATGTCTTTGAGTTTCGTGCAATTGCTGCCATATTTATATGGAGTGTATATGCACATATACATACATATATGCAAATTGATATGTATACACATACATATATGTAAAGAGGTGTTCAGGGTCGTATAGAAAGTCAACTTAAGTGACCGTTGCAAGCAGGCGGCGACACCGACGCCTCGTTGCACACAAAGCCAATGTCTGGCAACATTTTGCGTGTGCCACACGAAAGTACAAATCAAGTATATGTACATATATACATATGTATGTATATTTAGGTATACATGTTTATGCATGTAAGCAAAAAACAAATCAATTCGTAAACAAATTGCAACCTTTCAGCTGGGCTGGTTGCATGTCAAGCCGCAAGCTCTAGACACACGATATGCCAATAGCTAAGCTTTGCGTGTTAGCTAAACCTAATCCAGTTGACGTGCCATCACGTCTATGTGTATGTGTGTGTTTGTGTGTTTGTTTGTATGAATGTCAGCTAATCTCAGCTGTATATTGTGCCATTTAGTTAGATTGCGAATTGCACAAAGCAAACGCTAATTAGCTACGAATCGTAATGCCATTTCCATATCCCAGTTGGCTGCGGCAGGAAGTTGTCAGCATTTAACGAGTGCTTGACAGACACTTTAACACACACACATTCTCACACACACACACACATACTCAGTCAGTCAGTCAGTCATTCAGTCTCACACTTGCAACCGGAGCAGATCATGGAAATGCGCTTATGTCGGATTATCCCGTAATTTATGTTTTGCAGCGCGCTGCAATCACAATGGAATCGCCTTCAGTTCAGCCAAACACACACACACAAACATACACGCATACATAGCTAATTGCCGCGATCATTACACACACACACACGCACACACACAGTCACAGGCTAATGACAATGCGGCGCAATGTGAGAGGAAACGGCAGCAGCAATTGCTGCAAGCGTTTTGTCTTGACAGGGGCCGAGGCAGTGGCAAGGCACAAGAGGCAGGGGCGCAGGCAAAGGTGGTCAGAGGAAAGGCCTGGGCCTGGGCCGGGGGCAGGGGCAGATGACAAAACAAAAATTGTGTCATTCTGTCTGCAACGGCAACGCAGGATCGCTGCCAAAGACGAAGCTAAAGAAGACAACAGAGTAGGAAGCAGAACAGCATTTGGCTGAGAGGGGCAGAGTATGAGCTGCAGAGGGGGGCAAGAGCGCGCACCCATCAACCGGAAGCGTAATCGAGCTAAACGGACATACAGCCAGGGAAGTGAGCAATGTGCGTGTGTCTCTCTCTCTTTCTGTGTGTGTGTGTGTGTGTGGGTTAACGTTAACCCATTGTAAGGAGAGAAAAAAAGAAAACAACAATAAGAAGAAGTAAGAAAAAACAGACGACAAAAAGAGCGGGAAGCATTGAGGAAAAACGCCATGAGGAAATTCAGCCAACTGGCTGAAAAACGTTTCTTGGCCAAATGGCAGAGGCTAAAAAAAAACAAAAAATAAATAAAAAACAGCAGCAGCAGCTAGACGAGGGCAGCAACACGTGCAATTAATAAGACGCAACAGCAGCTCAAACAGGTGAAACGCGACGCACTTTCAATTCCTTTTCGAATAGATAAACTCAATATTAGGGTGGGTTAAGACTAGTTGAGGTCGAGGCTTCGCAAGGGGTCAAGAAATTGCTATAAAAAAGAGTTTAGGGCATCGACTTGATGTGGGAAAAGAGCTTGGTAAGCGAATTGTGGCAAGAGTTGGATGGAATGTGTGCAAAAACTGTTTGGAATTGAGTAAAAAAAAAGTTAGATAGCGTTATATTCAAGAAGTATTTCCATGATTGTGCTAGCTCTCCAATTCTAAAGTAAGTTTCTACTATAAAACTGAAATATAATTCGTACGGAATGAATTCCTTAAACAATTTTTAATATTTCTTACACTTACTTCATTTGACAAAAAATCCTAAAAAACCGTATACCTAACTTTCCACACAAATTTTTCACATACAAATCCGATTTATAAATATCTCACTGCTGCTCTTACTGCATTTACCTCTTCAATCAAACCCTAACAACTCTACTGCTGTGTCATGCCCTAGCACATACCGCATCAAAATCATTATAAACAAATTAGCTATCAGTTAGCATTAATTATGGCTATAATTAGTCAACACTAAACAATTTGACAGCTGATCAGCTTAAAATTTTTGAACCATTTATACTTTCAATTTGATATTCTCTTATATTTTTTTTTTGGCTAGCCCATAAGAAGCTGTGGGCTAACAGATCTGCGCAAAATAATTGTGTGTTGGCTGGCGCCGAACTTCCTGAAGTCGTAAAGCGCGTGCAGTAAAAAAGGCAAAAGGAAATTAGCTGCAATTGCAAATGAATCTGTATCTGCAGATGTCTGAATGTATCTATAGCTGAGCAATTGCACAATTAGATGAGAAGCTGTTGATGAGTTTTTATAACTGTGGTTGTATCCGAGTATCTAGGTTTCTGCATTTGTATCTGTAGCTGTAGCTGGATTGGTACCTTTCGCTAAGTATCTGAAGCTCTGTAAATGTATCTCAGAGTGAGTATATGTATCTATAGGTGTATCTGAGTAGCTGCACAAGTAGCTGTGTCTCTACCTAAGCATCTGAAGCTGTAATTGTAGCTCTGAATTACTATCTGAAGCTAAGAAACTATATTCGTGGTTACAATTGAAGGTCTGTGTATCTGCAGATGTACTCAGATTCATTTGTATCTATGGCATTTAGTATCTTAAGCCGTATATCGTATCTTTAGCTATTCCTATTTGTAACTAACTATCTGTGGCATCCATATGACTCTTAGTATCTGTATCTTTGGCCGCAAATGCAGCTCCAGCTTTGTATCTTTAGCTGCGTATCTGCATTTATAGCTGCGCCGTCTGTAGCCGTATCTGTAGCTGCAATTGTGAATAAAATTTTTTATGCCAGCGCTGACAGTTGCGGCAAGAATTGATTGGCTTAATTTTTGGTGTGCTGCCACATGGGGCAAGTGCAAAAGTCGGCAGGTCAGAGCGCAGGCGAAATCTCGATTTCAAGTGCGCATTAGACATAGATAATGTGCGGCAGATGCTGTTGCAGGCATTTAAGACAAATAGAAAGAGAGAGAGAGAGGGGAGAGTGAGAGAGGGAGGGTAAGAAAAAGTAGCAAGCGAACGGCAATTAAAATGCATTGCCTCGTTTGGGGGCATGCAACAGCAACTAATGCAACAGCCGAACAGCCAGCAAACACTTATGGAGCGCTCTTGTGCAGCGCTGTCAACGTGTGGCACGCGCCACACCAAGCGCGCCGAGTTATGCGTGCGAAAATGTTGCAAGTAGTGTGTGGCAAGTGGTGTGGCAGCACCTTGGCTGACTGCGGACCGCGGACTGCTGCCACAAGGCGACAGCGTCGCCTTTTAATGCATTTCTTGGTGTGAATTAATTTTATTGCCCAATTGTGTGTCTGCGTCACATGTTGAAACTATTAACCGCAACGCGCAACGCCCCAGCGCCCCAACGCCCCAACGCCCAACTCCCAACTATGTATGCCTTTATGGCCCTCGGCGCGGAGTCCTCTCCGCCCATTTAACGAGCAACGATTTCTGAGCACTTTTCCAATATGTTTACTCAAATATATAACTGTAATATATATATATATATATATATATATATATATATATATATATATATATATGTATATAGATATGTATATATATATATTTAGATATATCTCTATGCATATTTCAATATTTGACAAAATGTCTTTATTTTTATGCAGAACTTGGCAAATTGTTTGGCAAAAACGTCAAGCGGAAGCGTCTAGCGGTAATTACCAGATCTTAAGTGTTCCAGCGAAAAAAGAAGCAGCATGAGAAGAAGAATAAGAAGAGGCAGTAGCAGAAGAAGCACATAGAAAGATATATATATATCTTTTGAGCAGACAGCACGTGCTGCTCCGTGAGCCGTTTCCTGCCGCCGGGTTTCACTTTCAGCTGCACTCGCAGGACCTCTCCACAGAAGTAGGTTAGAGCTCGGCCTGCTGTTGGCCTAGGGTGCTCAGTGCTCGAGTTCTGTAAGGTTAGGGGAGGGGGGCGAGCCCCCTCTTGAGATACTGCTGATATGATAATCTGTAAATCGAGAGCTCGCACCTCATTTTTGCAGAGTGCACGAGCCTTGGGCCCATTGTCTGGACGAGTGCTTCCTGTTGTCCCTCTCGCTCTCACTCTCCATCCTTGTGTATACGAAAACGGGAACTTGTAAGCCAAGGTGCAGACAAGCAGCGCACACACACACACTCACACACATATATATATATATTGAGGAGTCTCTTGCTCTCTTTGCAGACTCTAATCGCCCCCGTCAGAGCAGCGAGGGCTGTTCGTCATTTGGTTTTATCATTAACGACTTTTGTTGCCTGTTTTTGTTGTAGCCTTATCTTTGAGCTGGAATCTGCCCTCTTGAACAACACGTAACACACACACAAAAAAAAAAAAAAAAAGTGAAAACAAAGGCAGTTACTTTGCATTAGCTACTTGCTGCAGCTAGACCAAAACTCTAGCCAGAGGAAGTTGGCGAAAAGCAACAACAAAATGTGAACAAATGGGAACAAATGTATTTTAATTGGCCTCAGCTGCTGCTGTCGCTGCTTCATTCTGCGGCCTAGACTGATCTAATCAAGGCCGAAAACGGTAAAAAGCTAAAACCGACGAGTAAAAGCTAAAATGAAAAGCAATAAACAGCAGCAGCCTTTGATGTCACATGTGTCCTGTCTGCCTGCCTGCCTGCCTGCCTGCCTGCCTCTCCTGCCATATCCTGTGCCAGCTCACATTAGTTTGTTTGCTTTGTTTTCATTTGTTTGCTCTTTTTGGCCACAAATTAAGTTAACTTCCTGTCTATTGCTAATAGCAAATTAATAAGTCCTTCCGTTCACTTCATTTCTGTTTCAGTTTCAGTTTCTTTTTTTTTGTGGATCGGTGGGTGGACTTTGTGTCTGGACAACAGCTGTTTGTGGCCCTTAATTTGTTTCCTTTCTTGGCGCTCGTCCTTGACACACATTGCAGCAACTTGCTGACGCTTTCCACTTGAATGCAGCGGTGTCCTTACGCAGGACATGTCGCAATTGCATTTGCTTGCACCTTATCTATGTAGGGCTCTCGGCTATCCAGAACCGACTGCCCCGTTACCTGTGCTGTTTGCGTTGCCTCCGTCGAGGGCTCCGTCTCTGCTTCCTGTTTTCCTCATTGTCCTGCGCAACTGCAGCTACAACTGGATGTGCAACTGCAACTGCAATCGCCTGCAGGAGGAAGACGCGAGCTACTGCGCCCGCGCACACAGCTGTTCAAATGACCCAATTGCCAGGGCTACGCAGCTCAGCTCGACAGTGTACACTGTTCGTTTCTTACCATCAAAGTCAGCGTTTTGTTGCAGTCTCTGTATCCTTAGAGAGTTGGGAGAGTTGAGTTGAATTGAATTGTGGATTTCTTAAATCAAAAAGGCTCTCTTGGGTCTTAGACGAAGCTCGGTGAAGAGAAGAATATTTTGCAGAAAAAATAGTAAAGAGGGGCTGCTTCGCTTAATATTTTGCTATTAATTTTCAAGGTCTCTCGCTGCTTTTATATTCAGCTCTGCAGCTCTCTTTTATTAATATCATAATTAAATTTTAATATGCTAAAAAATGACGTTTATAATTATTCAATATCCGATAAGAGCAGACGGTACAATTTATGTATAGCTAAGTGAGAGCTACACTGAGCGAAAATGAGAGACATATTAGATATAAATGAAACTTAAAATAATAATAATAATAAAAAAAAAAAAACAGAAATGGTTAAGAAAATATATAATTTATTATAATTAAATAAAATAATTATTTATTACTTTTTATGCACTTTTATTTAAAATTTTAACAATATTTTTGTATAAAGAAAATGAAACAACGCTAAATAAAATTAATAATATAAAAATACAATTTTTTTTAAAAATATTTTGCTTTTGACAGTTATTTTTTCTCAAATAAACAATTAAATATATTTTTGTATATCAACTAAAATCATCATTTGAGTTATGAAACGTTAAAATTTTAGTTTGATAAATTGATAAAAAAAATCTTAAAATTTTTTCTGCTTTGCCTTTAATTATAATTATTTATTTTGAGTTTTCCGAGCCTTGCTTCATTTTGTCACGTGTATTTTGTGGCAGACATGACTGCTGCGGCTTGCCACATTTCACGAAGAGATGCTGCGGCTGTGGCATGCCTCAGCTATGCCGACGGCCTGTGCATTGCCTATAGCTAAGAGCAACATTGTTGTAGTTGCTGCTGCTGCTGCTGCTGTTGATGTTGTTGTTGTTGTTGGGCTACTCGTATTTTTCACATTTTTAGCTTAATTGCATTGGCTGGCCGCACGTTCCACTGGCTGTTGCTGCCACCCCATGCCCCCCACACACACACAGACAGACACACTCCCAATTGTTTGAGCTCACCTCACGTGCAGCAGCAGCCAAAGCAACTGGTATTTTAGCAGCCAAGTAGCTAATAGATGCTACAGACACAGAGAGTGAGAGCGAGAGAGAGAGCGAGAGAGTGTGACTTCAGCTTGTTGGGGGCAAGTGTGGCAGGTGTGGCAAGTTGTTTGCCTGCTTGCAGGTGTTTGACTGTGTTTGTGTTTGGGCTTGTTAAAGTTTAAGATTGTTTGATATTGTCCACTTGCTTCTGTTGTTGTTGCTGTTGCTGTTGCTGCAACGTGTTGTTGCAACGAGCGCTTTGGCGCTAAGCGACATGTTTCAATTATGATTGTTGGCGTGTTTTATTAATTACGTAGCAGCTATGCTCCGCGCTAGGCCGTTTAGCTAAGCATTTAGTACATCAGACACCAGGCACGCCCACTAGCAGCACAGCAAACGCCCACCTGTGTGTGCCAAAGTCAGCAAAGCAATGAAACGGAAAGAGTCTTTAGTCGATTCGATACAATAATGGTTAGCTAGGCAATTATAGGGTGTATTATGGTATATATATTGTATATACGTATGTATGTGTATATTTGTATGTATTCTGATATGCCCCTATGCTAAACAGAATCAAAGAATCGTCATCTTAAGCGCGTCAACGGAGCAATCTAACTGATTGCTTACAAATGAATCTCAATTAAAATTAATTCAAAAATAACATGAACTGGGCATTATTTACCCGTTTGACACTCTATGTGTGTGTGTGTGTATGGGTGTATGGGTGTGTGTGTGTGTGTAAAGCGTTTTAGATATATGTGCCACACCACAGATTGACATACATCTGCTGCTCGATCAACTATGGCACTCCATGACATTGCCAGCAAAACAGTCGGCGACAACGACTCAAAGTTGAGTTAAAGAAAAGGCAGAGGAGACCAACGCACACACACACACACTCACGCATATATATATATGTGTATATGGTATCAGCATCAATTAATTTGGTATTCGTGATTCTACTTAACATCGATTGACCCTAACAGATTAGTGAACACCAAAGAGTATATAGATATATGTATATATATGCATATATAGGGCTGGTGGCTCAACATTCTTGAGTAGGTCGAGCGCAAAAACTTGACAATTTGCTTTAATTTATTTGCTCGCTTTTCACGATTTTCATGCCATATATATAACTCTTAATTGCCCAATGCCAGCTTTTGTGGGCGCCTTCGACTATCTTAAAGCTTAATTGGTGCGATTGAATTAAAATCGTTTGCAGCCACTTGTTGGCTAACTATGCTGCTGCCCCCTCACACTCTCCGCTCCCACTCACTCGCTCGCTCGCTCTCTCTCTCTCTCTCTCTCGCTCTCCCCTGCTCTGGGTGTCGATTAGTTGCTCACAGATCACTTGATTGCTCTGATATTCGCTTAAATGATTGATCAATGAGACAATTGTTATGATGCGACAATCTCTCGCGTGGCGACAATTTTTTTTATTTAGCATTTGCATGTTTGGAAACGTGAACTGAATGATGGTGTATGTGTATGTGTGCGTGTGTGTGTGTGTGTGTGCTTCAGATCGTCAAACGTCGATCGTTGGGCAATCAGTGCGACATTCGCGTTATTGACTGTGGCATTATTGATTGATAAATAAATATAAATCTAGCATATAATATAGGCACTGATTGTGAACTAATTTTTATGCATATGTATATATACATATGCATATATAGATACAGATATATATGTCTGTCGGGCGCTTATATAACGCATTCGCAAGCTCAAGCAGAACTTTGCTCTAAGGCAGGTGACAACGTTTCCCCATTGAATTGACTAAAAATTTGAAATATATTTCAATTATAGTAACATAATTCAAGGCATAAATATATTCAGATGTGACATCTGGCAGAGACAATTTGTAGTATAGAAATGAAATTATATCAAATCTTTATATTTGTAGATATATCCGTATCAATAGTTAGGGTATTTGCTAGTTGAGCATGCCCGCTGTGTGTGTGTGTGGCGTGGCACTCTCTTGAATTTGTCACAACAACATTCCCAGATCATTTGGAAATGACTCGCAAAGAAAGTGTCCTGTCAACTGTGCATTATTTTTAGGGGTTGGCAGCTATTTTCGTTTGATCCTTTTGATCCTGAGAAGTCAAGTCAACATAATAAATTTAGCGGCTGCTCATTCGGCCCTGACAAAATGTGTCCCTCTGCCTGTTTTTATTTCTAACTTGTATAAATGCTAACCTATTTAATTGACTTATAATTGGAGAAGCCCAAACAGATAGAGGGAGGAGTAAGCGAGAGAGCAACAGGGAGGGACAGAGAGAGGCTGAGTTGAGCAGCATGTGTGTAACTAATAATTTTGGTTGCAAGGAATTCCTCAAGCGCAACAGACTCAACTTTGTGAGAGGGCGACTCCGGTGGCTCCGGTTGGACCCTCATGCGAGAGCTGCCTCTGCCAGGATCACAATCACATGTGAAAAGTTAGCGACCAGAAAATGTTACAGTTGAACGAGTTTTCAGTTTTCTGTGCTCTGTGCTCTGTTCTCTGTTTTCGCTTTCGCCCGCAGCAAACGCAAATGAAACTAAAGGGGAAATGAAAATAGGGTCTATATAGAGAGAGTAATACTATATATATATATATATTTTATTGTCCGCCTAGGGTGCAATTTATGCCGCCCGCCATGTTGAACTTGAAATTGTAATTGGCATTGGCAAGGGCACCTACATATGCCATACAGTTGACAACGTTGGCACAGGTATTGCAACCACCTAACTGTATGTGTGTGTGTGTGTGTGTGTGTGTGTGTGTGTGTGTGTACCTGCCCTTTTCCTGTTCCACTGCTCGCCTTTGAGCTGTGCCCACTGTCAGCTGTTGTTAGCTGTTTGGCTCTGTTTAAACGGTATACAAACGTATTGAGACCAAGTGTCGCATATTGAGCAGGCTCTGCGAAAATAGACTTTCGTTTACGGCTCAAGAGTTGCGAATGACTTAAAAGAGTAATTAGGCACTGCGAGACGAGCTAATAACTAGTTAGTTTTTGCTTAGTTCTGTAATATGTCAAATTTATTCTGGAATGCTGCTGGTAATAAAGTTCTTGATTGAGTACTTTTTGACTCACTTCCTGTTTCTCTATCTATCTCTCTAGCTATTCATGTATATAGTTCAGTTGATTTCTTTATAAATCCATCACAAGCAGCTCAAGTTTCTTTTGAATCAAAGATAGGAGTCTTAAGAATATTCAAGAAGCTTTAAAGCGCATGCAAGCTTTTGCTAAGGGTTAATCAAAATTAGTCTAAAATAAAATGCTAAATAGTCTTTCTATCCTATCAAGATGTCATCATAATACTTTATTATTCAATTTATGGCATTTCAATATAATTGACAAATAATTAGCCTAGGTTTTATTTTTATTTGTATTTTTTTGTTGCACTCCTTCGTGTTGATAATGCTTATATACCCTGCAATTCGCTGTTTGACTGGGACGTGTTGTGACAAAGTGTTAAGTTAATAATTTGCCAGACTGTGCGTCTGCTTATAATTGAAAAATGCCAGCAGACATTGCGCTATGGCACGAGAGAGCTTTATTAATTTTTGTATTTAAAACATTTCAAGCACTCGACACCTTCAGTTGCAGTAGCTGTCGATGCTGCTGCTGCTGTTGCTGTTGCTGCTGCTGTTGCTGTTGCAGTAGCTGCCGTAGAACCAGTAGCAATGATCTCAAATTAATGCCCAGCGAGTAGAAATAATGAGCCAGCAGCAGATGCCTACAGATGGAGCTGGGCAGCTGGGGAGGGAGCGGGGCTCACACTGCAATTGGGTAGCATAATCAAGACTTGGACATGGACATGGACATGGACATGAACATGAACATGAAGATGGACAAGGGCATGCCAGGCCAGGCCAGGCCAGGCCAGCCAGCTTGTCGATTGGGCCAACTCGTCGCTGGCAGCAGCCTTTATGATTATTGTTATTATTGAGTGTATTGGCCGGCAATTCAGGGCAAGACATCATTAATGCAGCCAAGCAGCATTACCAAAAACCCCGCCACTAAAATAAAATCGAATGAAATATAATTAAATGTCGCTGCAGTAGCTGCTACTGCTGCTACTCCTGCTGCTACTCCTGCTGCTACTCCTGCTGCTGCTGCGTAATTTGGTAAACATTCTTTTGGCTGGCTATCGGGCAGCAGATCGCATACCAAAAGCTGTGCTCAAGCATTTTGTCAACCGGTTTACATCTATTGCTCACTCACTCACTCACTCTCTCTCTCTCTCTCACTCGATGTGTCTCTTTGACTCTTTTGCTTATCTGCGGCTTTGTGGCATCTTTAAATGGCGTTTTTTCGCACTCACCAGAGAGCCAGCAAATGAGTGAGTGAGTGAGTCAGAGAGAGAGAGAGAGAGAGAGAGAGAGGTGCGGGCGGTCGTACATTGAAGCCTGTTCGAAAGAAAACGCACGCTGATTTTTAATTATTTTTGCGCGATGTTCGCCATCTCGTCCCAAAAAGTAGTTGCCTTAGCAATCAGCAAGCTGGGCCTTTCGTCACTTCAATATTGAAACACTTAATCACAATTTCGTTAAGGGCATGCCGAGGAGCTGGGACTTGGGCTTGGGCTGGCTGACTCGCTGGCATATGCACATAAATGGCAAATGTTAAGAAATTCCAAATATCTCATACAAATTACCAAAAGGCAAAGCTGACAGCAAAACAGAAACTGAGCTCGCCACTGAAATGATATTTTGCGCCCCAAAAGCCAAATGCCGCATACCCATGCCCCAGAAAGCTGCCATCGATGCGATTGCGATGCGAAGGTCTGGGTTGACCGCTTGGGAATTTTTGTTGGCTGACTGGCTGGCTGGCTGGCTGGCTGGCTGGCTCAAAGCATGATCATGATCATGATGATGTTGATGACAAAGAGACGATCATCGGTGGCGCGTCGTTTGGCAACGTTGATAATTAATAACAGACAGAGGAGCGCAACAACAGTTGATAGCACAAAAACGGGCCAACACCCAATCACAAAAAGCGCATGCTACAGCCGCAAAAGGCCAAAACCAGCCAGCCAATGGTATTGGTATTGCGAAGATCGTGCCGGCCCATTGGCCACAACAACAAAAAATATACAAAAAGAAACCAGAAAAAAACAAAATAAGAAAATGTATATGTATAAAAGTAAACCAGAGCCAGACAAGTCTAAAGCAGACATAATCTCAGACAAGCTGGAATGTCAATGGAACTGGTAGCTGGAGCCCCACTACAAACTTGTACGCGACAGCGATTAAGATCACAAGATTCAATGATCGTTGGCTGCTCGACGATCGACGATCGACGAGCGAACATTCGACGATCCACGATTGCCGATCAACGCCTACTCCAACTGACAGACAACACGACAGCAACACGTTAAGTGACAGTGACAACTGTGCAATTAGAATTCATGTTAGCTATGACAACTAATTGAGGAACCCACACGATCAGACACAGATCAGCCACTCGCTGCTTAGCTAGGGTTAGCTTTGTAGCCTTCAGCATGTGAGTGCTCGCACTTAGTTATGATAATTGATTGAAAGAAAGAAAGAATATCTATCCCATGGTGATCATTCGATCAGACGATCACACGATCGCTAACAACTAGATCAGCTAATCTGCACATTCCATTTATCCTATTATCTATTAGCCTAGATCACAACGCATTAGCTTTGTTAGCTCTTTGCAGAAGCGGCTCGATCACACGATGTACTGCTTAAACGATCATTCACAACTAGATCCGCTTATGTATTCAACATGCTTAGATTGGCTATGATAACTGTTGAAGTGAAAAGATAGATTATAATGAGACCGTATGATCATGAACTCACTGGGATATTGATTAGCTGAGATCATTCTTACTCACTTGGTCATCAAACATAATTCACGATCATAATCTACAATCGATCAATGGAGATTATCAAAGATCATTTGATCTATATATGCATTAATAAGTAAGAAAGAGAAGAAATGGTAGATCAGGTGATCAAATCAATGCAATCGACCTTGATTAAACTCAGATACTATCAATTGATGCTGCTGTGTAGCAGATCAATCTATTGGTAGATTAGTAGATCGCTTAATCATAAATGGAATTGATAATTCAAATGAGAAGATCGTGCGATCAACATAAGATTCATAATAATTTATGGTTAGTCTGTTCGGCAAAAAGTCTCTCCGGAGCTAATCTGCCCGAAAAACTCTTCGAACTTTGAGCAAGTTGCCCGTGTCCGATCAGTTCGGTTCGCAATTTGTAATTTGGAATTCACATCACGCAGCAGTCGCTTGAAAACTGATTAAATGACACAAAAACAATTAATGCCTATGGCTGGTAAATCAAATGATATTGCCAAGGACAAGGACAAGCTGGCGAGCTGGCCAGCGCCATGGTGCCAGAGTCGAACGATTTATAGCCCAATGGAATGTGCCACGATGTGCACAAAGGATCAGAGAGGGAGATGAAAATCGCCAACGATAATAAAAAACAATTTAGCGGGACGCAGTAGGGAAAAACTGCTGCTGCTGCTGCTACTGTTGTTGCTGCTGCTGCTGCTGCTTCAGATGATTAAAACACATTAAAAGTCCAGCAGCAAGAAGAAACAAAAGTCAAGAAGACGTTGCCGAAGCAGATGAATACGAAGAAGAAGCAGGAGAGGAACAAGAACACTTCAGTTTGAAAGACTAAAATTTCAGTTTTCAGCTTTGCAGTTTGACGACGCGACGTTGCCCAACTAATTTAATATTTTTCATGCAATTGCTCAAATTCCGTAGCGCCCAAAATGTGCGACGTCTCGGAGTGTAAGTGTGTGTGTGTGAGTGTGTAGCTCTCTGCCTGTTTGTCTGTGTGTGTCGCAATCAGATACAGTTCGTCCGTCCGACGTTTTGATGGCTGGGGACTACCTGTTGCGACGTGTTATTAGGGCGACGTATTGACGACAAGCAAACGTCAACCCGAACGTCAGCTCATCATATCCAACGATTGATGCGAGAGTCCTACTGCTTGCCGCTGCCCGCCGCCTCGCACCCCGACCCACCTATGTCGCCCTTGTTTTTTCTTCCTTTGGAATTTTAGCCCAAAAAGAGGCAGAGGCAAAAAAAAAAAAAAAAAGGTATTGGCAAGTCCCCTACTAATTTTTGGCCAGATTCAGGTCTTGGCGAGGTGGTGATATTTCCTCCACTACCAGCTCAGATTGTTCTGGCCCTGCGTTGTGATTTTGCGCTTTAATGAGGATTATTAAATGCGAGATTATTATGTGCTGCAATTACTTTTCCAGCAGCCACTGTATAAGGTTGCCTACCCATTGCCCTTCGCTCGAACGGAGCTGCTTGATTTATTTTATTGAACCATAAAAATGTAAATTTTCTTGATTCTCTCGCACAAAAGACAAAGTTAAACGTTGTCAATTATGGCCTTTGACAGGTTAATATTAAAAGAAGCAGAAGACGACGAGGAGGAGGAAGAAACTCGGCAGATCTGGAGCAGGCTGATAGTAGACTAACTCAAAGATTAGCATATTATGGATCAGCTGAACAGAGGCTCAGGCTCAGGCATGCCTTCCAATATATATATGTACATATACTATATATATATAGATCTCTTACATTGTCTGTTAGCCGCTGGCAAAACAGTTTCCGGCTGTGCCTGAGCGCCAGAGTGAGAGGGGTGCACCGCTGCCACTACCTACCTCTACCTACCTCTACCTCTATTAACATAATCACAACACGGAGAGTCAGTCTTGCGTCTTGTACCCAAAAATTACGCAGAGCGAGATCAATTTTAGGTGGAGACCGCATCACTGCAGGGCGATCAATTAAAATTTTGATCGAATTTTCGTCAATTTTTTGACATGTGGCCAACAGAAGCCAACAATGGGGCGTGGCAGCGTACGCAGTCTCAGTCGCAGTCGCAAAGTCGTAATATGCACTCCATGCACAAAAGATCAATGTAAAGCCAGCAAAATTGTCGGCGGTTGCCTAAGGCTAAAAATTGCAGAAGCTCTGCATGCTGCAGTCTCCCCAGTCTCGCGTCTTCAGTCTTCAGTCCTCAGTCTCTGCTCTGAATGAAATTGATTAAAGCGTAAATGAATTTTGCATTGGCTTCTGGCCGGCTGACGGGCTGGCTGGCTGGTTGGCTGGCTGGCTCTCCTCTGACGATGATTATAACACAAGATCGATGGCTGCTGTCGCTGATCGCTAACTCGATGCGGCTACTGTAGAAAGCAGACGCCGTCGATCGTCGCTGTTTCAGTTGATGACGTTGCGACTGAGGATGTGGCTACCACCACATAGTAGCTGCCTCTTATTAAATTCCATAGCGTCTCTATACCCTGCACAAGTTTATGGTAAATATTATTAAAATAATGCAGTTAGCCTGCTGGCTTAGAGACTCTGTGGCGGAGCATTGAGGACTAAGTGTTGCAGAGTGTCTAAAATATATTTCAATAAGATATTGATTTTAATATATACTTTTGGTCAAAAACTTTGTGATGGATTCTCTATGACTCGATTGAAATTCAGCATCATTATCATCACTATCATATAATATTACATCATCATTTATATCATTATACAAAGCAAATTAAAATGAAGCAACAAAAATGAAGTTGAATAACATTTTAAAATTATTTAAATTAAATATATTATACAACATTTAATTTCTCATTATTTTATTATTAAATATTTTATATAATAATTTAAATAATTTAAGCTATTATTTTTTTCCGATTCTATTCTGAATTAAATTCATAAAAAATCTTCGGACTTTAGCTGCCTCAGCTTGCTAGGATATCTCTCAGTCTATCACACTTGCTTTAACAATTCCTACACATTTTTTGCCAAAAATTTATTTTTATTTTTTTTGCCCTGCTTCGTTTCGTCTGGCATTTGACAAACTAGCCAGAGGCAAGCGAAGCGCAGGAGCTGCAGCAGCCCCAAAAAGAGGTTCTGGCTTAGGGCACGGCATCGGCTCGATTTAAGTTTATCCGCACGATCAGCGCAAGAGCGCAACAGCGATCAGTGATCCATAATTTGTAAAGGCAAAGGAAACAGAGCACAGACAAAAACAGTCGAGCTTTGTGTGAAGGAATTCCTTGCGTGCCAGAGGATGATCAGAGCAAAACGGTAAACGGTAGCTAAGCTATAATTGAGGTTGTCTCAGTCTCAAATCTCGATTTCCACTTGCCAAATGCCACTCTTATTTATTAATAGTTTCATATTGAAAAGCTTCGACTGGTTGAGCTAAAGAAAAAAATAGATGAAGAAGAAGAAGAAGCAGTAAAATAAAGGCCAAGTCTAATGGCCGAAGAGAGCGAACGCGTTTGGCCAGAAGAAACATTAATTTAGTTACGCTCCGTTGAGCGCCACAACTGTCTTGGCTATATGCGCTATATATATGTATGTATATGTATATTGTATATATATATTTTAGTTTATTTTTTTTTAAGCCTCTCGCGTCATTAAAGACAATTTCGTGATTCGCCAAATTACCTGGCCAAATTATAGAAAGCAAACAAACGAGCTGCAAATCAATAGAAATCAACGCCTGTCAGGCAATGAGACGGCGCTTGAGCTGCCAGCTTCGATGAGAGCTGCGGCCCATTGTGAACTTAATCAATGTACAATAAAATAAAATAAAATCGAATCGAAAACTAAAAAAAAGACGAAGAAGAAGTAGAAGGCGAAATAATGTATTTGGGTTGTTTATTTTTGCACACAAAGTGAAATTCGTGCATTGTAAACGTCTCAACACTTAGCTAAACAAATAAACAGAATCAAGACTCATTTCCCTCTCCCTCTCTCTTCCACTGCTTCGTCTCTTTCATGCACAGAGCCAGGCTTTGGCTCTGACCCGGGCGGCCAATGCGGCGGCGGTTGTGGCCGCTGCCAATGTCAAATCACCATCGGCTGCGGCTAGCCTCATGGACATGGCCGTCAAGAAGGAGCATTCACTGTCGCCGACCCACAGCGCCCTCCCCGAGGACTCCAATGTTGGCATTGCGCTTGGCCAGCTGCAGCACAGGCGCAGCTCGCTGCAGGGCGTGCAGGAGAAGCTGACACAGCTGCAGATGCAGCATCAGCACCATCAACAGCAGCAGCAGCAACAGCAACAGCAGCAGCAGCAGCAACAACAACAGCAACAACAGCAGCAGCAGCAGCAACAACAGCAGCAGCAGCAGCAACAGGCTGCAACAGAGACGACAAATGCCGCCGGTCGACGTTCCACAGAGGGCAGTCCGCCGGCTTTGGGTTTGCTGCCCCATCAGCATCAGCAACACCAGCAGCAGCAACAGCAGCAGCAGCAGCAGCAACAGCAGCAACAACAATCGCTGCTCAACGCCGAATCCGGCTGCGGCAATGCGTTGTCCTCCTCTGCAGGCTCTAGTCAAAATGCCTCCTTAGCGGCGACACCCAAGAGCGAAAGAGAACGCGAACGCGAGCGTGAGGAGCGCGGCAGCATCTCCTGCTTGCCGCCCGCTGCGCTGGGCATGGCTGTGGGCGTGCAGGCACAGCAGCAGGCCGAGAAGCTGCTCAGCCATCCAGCACTGGAAGCTCGACGAGATTTCGATGTCAGCAAAGTGAATCGTGAGTAACTATGAAATTTATTTATTAAACTTTACATATATGATATATTAAGACGGAGAGAAAGGGAAAGATGCATACAGGAAGCCGCTTAAAAAGAGTAGAGAAATAAAGAAGGAAAATTAAATAGGTAATATAAATAGAAAAGTTTAAGGGCTAAAGAAACTAAGATTATGAAACTGAAATACATAGAGAAGAAAAGAGAAAGAGAAGTAATGTATAAGGAAAGAAAGGCAGAAATAGGCCTATAGAGTGAGAGAGAGAGAGTGAGAGAGAGAGAGAGAGAGAGAGAGATAGAGAGAGAAGTAAGGGGAACGATAGAGAGAGAAAGCAATTGATAGATATTAACAGATGATGAAGGAAAGAAAGAGAGAGAGAGGCATGTATAAAATAGACAAAAAGCTTCAGTTAAAGAGAGCGAGAGAGAGACAGATAGACGATGTATCAGTATTAAGTATAGAAAGATAGTTATGTGTGGAACTTTAAAATCCGCTAATAGGCTGGATAATAATAATAGACAAATTATCACATAGTTTAAGTTTTCTTTTTTAAAACCCTAAAATCTTATTTACATAAATTTGCTTAAATATTTTGGCAAATAGTTTATTTCTTGGCCAAGCCAACTCTTAAACCTGTTAACAAATATCAAATATGTTTTTTAGCCAAAATATGAAGTTTTCAGCCGAAAAACCGCGCCATGAATAATTTAACATATGCCAAATTGCATATTGATTAAATTTAGTGAATTTCACGCTATTAAATTGAAATTTCACGCCAATCGCTTAAATATTTGAGAAGCGCCCACAAAACTGATTAAGGGCTCTAATTGCATTCGAATTTGGTTAGTCGCATTTGTTGCATAAATCACACATAAATCCAAAAGCGAAACTAAATCCCAACTAGAAGAAATCGGAGGGTCTGGGGTCGATCGCTTTGCTATTTCTGTGCCAATGCACAAATACCCTTAATCCGGGGCAGTGTATCAATAGCAACGGCAGCGGCGGCAGCAGCAGCCGCCTCTGTGGAGCGTTCAATAATAGAGGCAAACCGCATCATTATAAAAATGCCAGCCTCACAAACTGCTGATTATGTGTGTGTGTGTGTGTGTGTGTGTGTGTGCGTGTGTCCGTGTGTGCCCCATGTTGCATGGCAGCTTTAAGGATTTGTGCAACTTTAACCAGGCTATAAGCAGACATTGTAGATATACATTATATATATATGTCTAACTCTCTACCTGTCTCTCTCTCTCTCTCTCTATCTACATCCGCTTGCTTGTTGTCGCATCTTTGTGAGTGGCCCTGCTGCGGTAATCTTGTTTAGTTCATCAATACTAGTTTAGCTATGGACAAAGCGTGTATCTCTGTCACAGGCACAGCACACACACATACATATACATATATACTCATGTATATATCTACAGTTGCAGCTACAGTTGCTACTTGGTAGCTGTTGTATTTGTCAGATAGATTGTCGCTTGCCGAATCTAAAATCCTTTTGCATACCAATACAAACACACGTCTGTTCGTTGGCGCCCATTCAAATTTCACACACACACACACGCATACATATACTCGCATGCAGCACACACTCATCGCATATGCATCCAAATCCCCTGGATTAAGCATATGAAGCATTCATAACGTTTATTTTACCTTCCATCTGGCATTCGTAGTGCCGCTGCCCTCTCATCTCACTCACTCACTCACTCTCTCTCTCTCTCTCTCCCTGTCTCTCTCTGTTGTGTGTGCAAACAAACATTCGTTTTGCTTTCGCTGTGGTTGCAGAGAGCACGAAGGGACTCTCACACAGACACCCACACACACACACTCACTCGTGTAGCGCGCTCGTTTGGTCTGTTGCGTCAACACACACTTGTGGAGCTATTTGGGCCATGTGGCTGTAGCTGTGGCCAATGCAGGATAACAGCTACAACAATAACAGCAACAACAACATTTGTGTAGGCGTATTTGAGTTGATTCCTTGGCTGTTGCTGCCGGCACTCGCGGCGTATACGCAACGTTATCGCGTTGCTCTTTTTGTTTATTTTTTTTTTTGTTGCTTTGCTCTGCATTGAGCTCTGAGCTCTGTGCTGTGTGTGAGCTCAACAGGTTGTTTTTGGCATTACGTCCAATTTATGGCCGCGCTGTGCCGCATGTAAGTTTTCAATTGCCACAGGCGCAGCAATGCTCCACACACACACACACAGTGGCTGCCATAAGTCTGTGTAATGTCTACGATGTGTTGAAAAAAGATACTGGAATTGCCTTTGGAGTTGCCATATGAGGAAGGAAACATGTTATAGGTAAATCAATTGGCAAATATATAGCGAAAATAATCATGGAAAAGTTGGCTAGAAATATTTAAGAATATTAAACTAAATAAAAAAATTAATTTCATTTTTAAACATAATTTCATTCAGAAAAAGTTCTTTTCTTTGTCTTTAATATTTGTACTAATTTATCATTTATTTTAATTATTATTTTGTTTATATATTCGGCTTAAAATAACTTCTTGTAATACTTTAAATATTTTTAAAATGATTTGTTGACATTTGTTGCGTCTTGTTGAATATTATCTTGATCTGAAACACAGCAGCATTCATTAGACTTCTTTATTATATATGTGAATCAGTTTGCATTGCATTCGCATTGGCATTCGCATTGAAAGCACGTTGCGATTAGAGCCAAAAACTTTGCTGCTGTTGTTGTTGTTGTTGTGCCCTGCTTGATTGTCCCTGTTGCTGTTAAGCTGCTGGCTAAATCGTTTTGCCTCTGCCCGAATTGAAAGGCAGCCAACCCAAAATTGGGAGCTAGGAATTATAGAGGGCGTGAGGCGGTGGGACGCTGGCGGGGCTCAGGTGGGTAGCATGTGCATGATAGTTCGGATAGAAACGTGCGTTAGATTTGAATTTTGTTTGAATTTGTGAATGGCTCAATACAATATGTATGAGTGTGTGCGAGAGAGAATGTGTGTATGTGTGTGTGTGTGTGTGTAATGTGTTTTGTAGTGTATTTTGAGGATTTGCACAGCAAAACGGCATCAAGCGAATATGCGAGAATGGAAAGGTTATTGTATCCTTGTTGCTGTTGTTGCTATTGTTACTGTTGCTGTTATTATTGTCATTTAACATTTCCTTGCCATACGCTTTGCAATTGTATATATGTATGCATGTATGTGCCTCCCTCTCTCTCTCTCTCTCTCTCTCTCTCTCTCTCTCTCTCTAGCACTGTTTATATGTAAATCTGTTTGTTTGTTTTCGTTTGCGTATGTTTATTATGCCTAAGCTGCTCAACGACGCAACACGATATTTATCCACCCACTCGGCGAGCACCCACATCTATATAACAGTTTTGCAAATGAAGCTGTTTTTGCATTTTTGGGCAATTTTTATTTGTCGCATGCGAATTCGATTTATGCAGCGTTTAGTATGCAAAATTTTCATACGTTAGCCTTAATAAATCCCCCAACGGCCGCACTTGTCAATATGCAGGCAGGCAGGCTGGCTGGCTGGCTGGCCACACTCACACGCCCACCCACCCATACCCAGCTGTGTCAGTGGCACCTATAAGCTTATGCACACACATACACACACGTGCCACACACACACATACGTAGAGTTTTCTGTCGCGTTCTGCAATTGAAAATCACTGCGCCTTAGTTAACGACACGTTTGTGGATCAACGCGTTCACCAGAGCAGCTCTCCGCCTCCTCCTGCCTGACCCTCACCTGTTAGCTTTCCTCTCCCTCTCACTGACTCTCTCATATAGCCTCCAATTGACCTCTGCTCGACCATTGTTGTTTGGGCAGAGCTTTGTGCACTGCAGTTGCCAGGGTCAGCGTACAGTTGTTGAAGCTGCAGCAGCAACAACAGCAACAGCAACAGCAGCAGCGTCTGTCATAAGCCAGGCGGCTCTTTCTCTCTGTATACATAAGCACATACTCAGGATTCAAAAATGCGCGACTCACATTATGCATATTCCAAACGGATCGTGAAATGGGTGTGAGCTGATATGTGTGTATATATGTATGTGTGTGTGTGTGTGTGCATGGCTTTCAGTTCGTTTCAATTTAAATTTGATGCCACACAATTGATGACAGACTAAATTTAACTGCTGAACCACAGATCAAAATTCATGATCTCGAAATGATATAAGCAATAATCGAATGGTTCAAGAAAATTATTAAACAAAACAAGAATAAATACTCATACAATAAATGTTCTCTTTATCTATTTAAGTTTATTTCCAACTCTATTTAAAGTTTTACTTGCGTATCACTAGAAAAACTACATCTATTTGATCAACTGTTACACAGAACGCAAATATCTTTAAAATGTTTATCCAACTGTACATTACCTGTCCATGTGCTGCATGCAGCATTTCGATAATCCAGCCAGCAACCCCCAAAAAGCCAGCCGCCGCCCCCAAGGCCGTAGCCTAATACCAGTAACGGGTAACGGGTAACGGGTAACGAGTACCCCTGTTGCCTTCTGTGTTAAATCATCAAGAGTGTCGCCCAAGCTTTCTGGTAATCAAGCGATACAGAGACATTAGGGGAAGGGGGCACGGGGGACATGGGCTGTGTGTTGGCAGGTATTTTGAAGGCGATTGTCGGTTGGGTTGCTCGCTTTAGCAGTTTGTGCCACAAATTTCGCAATCAGTTGCAAAAGTAGCTGCTGTTCAGATACAGATACAAATGCAAATGCAAATGCAAATACAAATACAAATACGTATACGTATGATGAACGTACTCATGTTGGCAATGCCAAGTCCTGCTGCTGCTGCTGCTGCTGCTGCCGCGGTTGCAGCTTAAGTGTTAAGCGTTATGCACAGACAGAGCGAGAGAGAGCGAGCGAGAGAGGGAGATGGGAGAGATAGAGCAGACAGGCTGAAGCTTTGGCAATCGGGTCCGGTTTACTTCATTCTCGGATTTGGCCCCATCTGCTGCCTCTGGCACAAATACCGAGTTGTGCAAAGGATTTGCGCCCCGCCCACCCGTTGGGCCGGGCTGCCCACAAAAAGGCATAACCCCATGATATAGACGCACAATATGTCGCCCGAATACAAATTCAAATAAATGCCAAAAGCAACAGGAGGCAACACATTTTCGGAATTATAAGCAAAACAGAGCAGGATATGTGAAACAAAAAGGCTAGAGGCAGGCCGGAGCTAAAGCTCCCAGCTGCAGCTGGAGCAGGAGGCGGAGCAGGAGCTACAGCTGATTGCAGATGCAGTTGCAGGTGCTACCGATTGAGTTAAGCCAACATCATGTACTACTTCTGTATGTCGTCTGCCTGCCTGCCTGCCTCTTAGGCCAAGGCACAAATCTGCAGCTGTATGAATGTGTGTGTGTGTATGTGTATGTGTACCTTGTTGTGCGGAACTGGAGCCAGTTAATCCTTATCTGCTACGCACTGGAAATTCGACAGCACAAGCTGTTTCGAGCTTCAAGTTTTGGGATTTAAATGTACTGCAAAAGCAAATCGAATTCAATCGAATTGCAGCAGCAACAGCTGCAGCTCAAAACTGAATCTCCCAGCTGAACACTAAGTTTATCCCCAGTCCCAGTTTCAGCACCCGCCATCGCCCCAACTCCAAGCACATCCACATCCACATCCACATCCGCATCCTTTGGGCACCTTTTGTGTTGTGCATAAACTAGACAGTGCGCATTACGAACAGCTTAAAGTCTTCAGCGACGCATGTGGCCAACTTCGCAACTCCCTCTCTCCAGCCCTCCTCTATCTATCTCTCTCTCTTACGCTCTCTACTGACTTATAATCAAATAAATACTTTGGGTCGTCGCATTTGAAGCTCTGTCTGCCTCTGGTACACAGTCGCCGCCACGTGATTATCAAGATACTTTGAAGCAAACAATAATAAGTAGAAATCTAATTGTATAAATACTATATGATAATGGATATGCACGACTAGCAAACACTCAGTGTGGTGGAGTTTATATTGCATATTAAATAGTGATGTACCTTTGCAACGTATTCTAAATCTAGGTACCGAGACATGTTCTTAAGCATAAAGTCTTATAAAAACTGCTCACATTTTTAGCTCTAATCGCCCAACTATATAATATATATGGTATATTCTATAGGCGACCAGAACCAGCTGTACTAAGTGTAATGTAGAGTATAACAACGAGCAGGACAACAACAAAAGCAACAACAATAACAATGATAAATCACTTACGATAACTTTAGCTAGCTACTTGTGTGCATATATGTGGGCGTGTGTGTGTGCCTGTGTATGTGTGTGTGTGTGTGTGTGTATGTTGTATTAATACACAAGTGGAATTACATTTTGGGTTTCTTAAGCATGTTTTGGCATATAGTTGTAATTAGGAGCTGCTGCTGCTCAAAGTTTAGGCTTAGGGCCAAAAGGCCGACCAGGATTCTAGCCAGGTTAAGTGTATGGCCGTGTATATATGCACATATATACACATATGTGTGTGTGCACTTAGTTTGTGCTTACCCACACATATACACATCTACATGTATATTTCAATGTTATATCTTCCCAACTAAGCTCTTTCCATTTAACAAAATTGACAACTGTTTGGTTATTCGCTGATCGTTTTTTCTATATAATTTCATTGAGTAACATTTCGTAGCAATTAGATAAGATTTTTTTTGTGTATTCTTTGAACAGTAGATTAATGTATTTTTTGAGGGCAATCGTGATTCACATTATCTATCAGACATGATAATGTGTGAGCTTAATGGATTTGCGAAACCATTAATTTTGGAGCTGTGCGTAAGGCAACTATTACTCATATATATTCGAATAAAGTCAGAAACGAAATTCGTATTAAATACAATTACTAATTTATATAATATATACATTAATTTTGTGCTATTTTAACTTACGTACAATTATTCAATTTCATGGTTAGCTGGAAAGGTACATTTTTCATAATAGGTACATTAGGTACATACTTTTATTAAATTGTATATAGTGTATATATGTATATCAGACTTCTTAAGTGCATTTAGGTACACTATAATAATTGGTTATATTTCATTATACATCAGTTACTATTACAAAATGGCGTGTAGGTACAATTTAATGTGAGCTGAATGTAAGATATTGACTAGGTACATTACTTTCTTCCTAATATGTATGTATGTATAACAAAATCTCTAGAAGATGTACATTTATTTTGTAAATTGAAATGTTTATAAATTCCCCCTAGGTACATGCTTTTCCTTATAAGTTTGAAATGTTTATCTCAAATGTTTTTTTAGATACATGCTTTTTATACCCTGAACCCATTGAAAATGGGAAATCAGGGTATAATGGTTTTGTTAAAAGTATGTAACAGGGAGAAGGAGGCGTGGCAGACCCCACAAAGTATATATATTCTTGATCAGGGCGACGAACTGAGTCGATTTAGCCCTGTCCGTCTGTCTGTCCGTCCGTCCGTCCGTCCGTCCGTATGTATGAACGCGTCGATTTCAGAAGATATAAGAGCTAGAGACTTGAACTTTTTTTTTAAATGACCGTATATACAGCGCGCATATCGAGTTTATCACCAAAAATCGATAACTCGTCCCATTATTTTTTTATCGATCAAAAACCTTATCGAAATGCAGTTATAAAATTATATCTCCTACATCTTTAGAGCTAGAGTATCCAAATTTTAAATGTAGATTGATATGTACGTTATAGAATTTCGATTTTTGTTCAATTTCACCCCCCACCCTTATATCCACCCCCTCACCCATAAGTTTTTAAAAGGCGTATTTCAAATACTAGAGACTTGAGATTTGGCAATTATACGCATAGTAATGATAAAACCACAAAGTTTCATGGAGAACGTACGTCCAGAAAAAAAGTTATTAAACAATTAAGTTCCCATAGTAAGCCCACACTGTAGCCCATGCGTGTGCGCCTATGTGTGTCTATGTATGTGTGTTTGCGTGTGTATGTGTGTGTTTGTGTGAGCAGAGAGACGCTAAAAATTATTGAAATGGCTGTTGCTTGAAGGGTTCAGGGGATCTCGTAGTCGAGCAGTCTCGACTAGAGCTTTCTTATTTGTTAATTGTTAAACTTTCTGCATCTAAATTATTTAGGTACAGTTGCTGAACATTACTCATCATCCAATTAAAATCCCTTAAAAGTGCTTTGTCCGAGAACAACATTGCGGTACATTGCCTTTATTCTATTGATAATCGTATAGGCCACATTCCCTTGATCCTTTAATTCCTATTTGCATGGACAGTTTTAAGTCCTTTAAACACAATAATCATCATCATCGGCATCATCATCATAATCAACTTGAGTAGCATCAGCAAAAGCTAAACGAAGTTTAACAACAACAACAACAACGGCAAACGCAACCACCACCAGCAGCAACAGCACCACCATCAAACCACCACACCACCAGCCCCCTGCCGCAAAATCGGCACCACAAAACCAAAGGACATTAGCTGTAAGCATCAAGTTTTCGACTTATCCACGACCTGGACCTCAAACCAAGTAACTAACTCTGACTCCTCAGCCCTGTCCCTCTCCCTCCCTTCGCTCTTTCCCTCTCTCCCTATGAAAAGGGTAGGGTCTGTCTGTGCGCCGCCTGCTTTGCATGCGAATTCGGCGCCAAAAGTTGACGGCCAACAACAACTGCGGGCGAAAAACTTTTTGCCGATGCGCCGGCCGGGCACGCATTTCGAATTTGAAATCCTTTATCCCTTTATCTGGCTTTACTTCTAATCCCATCAGGCACAAACGAAGAGAAGTTTCGTTGGTCGACGACGACGACGTCGCGTCGTCTCCTTTCGCAGTTAAGCTTTTGTTTTGCCGTCGCCCTGTTTGCTTTCAAACTGCAGAGGCGAAGCAGTTGGGATTAAGCTGCCAGCTAAAGTAATGCTATGTATGAGTGTGTCTGTGTGTGTTTGTGTATGTTTGTGTGTGTGTGTGCCAGGTGCATGCCTCGCTCTCGCTCCGAGTCTGGACTGCTAATCCCAATGCCAATTCCATCACCCGCACCACAAAGCTGTCCAACTGCCTGTCTAACTGTCTCTCGCTCTCCGTCTGCCTGTCTGTCTGTCTGTCTGTCTGTCTGACTGCCGGTGTGTGTGTGTCTGGCCATCAGTCAGGCTGGCAGCGCTTTATTGATCGCCTCAAGGATTATCCCAGGGCAGCTCCCAGCATATTGGGCCAAAAGCTGCTCTAGCTAGCCCCAGGCCCAACCCCGCCAAACCTTGCCTTGGTCATTTTCAATTTGTGCACAAAAAGCGATGGTTGGGCTGAGGCTGCTTGCTGTAATCCGTTTGAATGCCCCCAACTCAACCCCAGCCGCAGCCCCAACCCCAATCAATCCCAGCTAACCCCCTCGCGGCAAACAAGCAGCCAACCAATGCAGCATGCATAAATGGAAACGCACATACCACATGCCCATGTTGTTGTTGTTGTTGTTTAAAGCCAGTTGGCTTGTTGTTGTTATTTTAGCCTTCATATGAATCATACGCAACGTAATCCCAATTCGTTTAAGTCGCTACAATCCATGCCAACGCCAACGCCAGCCAAATTATTTGCCATGACTGGACAGGACGTGCCGCAGAGAACGAGGCATAGAGAGAGAGAGGGAGAGAGCGTGAGAGAGAGAGAGAGAGAGGAAGGGGAGACTCGCGCTGGTCGAGCATATTTTCGCAATAAAGTAGATCCCGCATTAATCCCAACGATTTTGTGCTCTTGCCCATTGCGTGCTTTAGTTGTGCATGTGTGTGTGTGTAAGTGTGTATGTATGCGTGTCTTTGTGTGTGCGTGCTGGCAATGTTTGCGTCTGTGTTAATCCTTAAACCAGCAGCGCAGCCAGCGTCGCAGCCAACTGCAGTGAGAGGCCCAAAAACAAGCTAAATCGCAGAGGCGGGGGTGAAAGGGGAGCTGGAGCCGCACCACACACAGCGCAGCAGTGACAGCCCCACAGTTGAAGTTGGCGGATAAAATGACGTCGACGTCGACGGCGACGCCAACGCCAACGCTGTCGACTGCTGTTGCTGATGCTGCTGTGGGGATTAACTTTTTTCCAGGCAAACAGAAAGAGAGAGACAGGGAGAGGGAGAGAGAGAGAGAGAGCGCGAACGGGGGCATTGGAGGCCGTAGATGCTGTGGCGTTCAGCATTTCGGGGTTTGGGGTTTTGCGCGTGTGGGCGAGGGATTTAATTTCGTGCGGGATTATTATTTCGGATTTAACTCTTCGTTTTATGGATCGCTTGGTATTATAATGAGCAGTGGCGTCGTTTGGCAGCCCATTAAGCATCAACAGGGGGAACGGACGTCAGACGTCTGCTCTCGGGCCGTGTGAGAGCAATGTCTGTAATAAGGTCACAGTTAGGCGTAAATCAATTGTTTTGTAGGCTATTGGCTAAATTTATACTGAATTTTTAATGCTCTTCTACAAGAGATAACTGAGACAATTTATATGGGATGTGTAAATACAATTTATTTATAAAAATGTTCAGAAATTTCCTTAGACTAGCAACGATTAAGAAATTCAGATTCATATACGATTTCAGCGTCAATAGCAAAGACTATTGGAAAAATTATATATTTTTTAAGATCTTCAGAATCTAAGATTGTAGTTAAAGCTTGCTGATAGCTGATTGAATATTTCACAATTTTGTAAGCAACTCACATATATATTTTTGTTAGTAATTTTATAACCACAGTTATCTTATATTATCGTGAGTTTTATCTAGTTGTAAAATTCTCGAAATATTCATGCGCGCCTTATCCAATATCAGACAGGGTTCTAATCAATGCACACCTCTTTTATTATAGGTTCATATAACATACATACATATATTTATACAATTCGCCGCCTATGTCTTATAACCCGCTTTGGCATTATAAACTCGGGTGTATTTTTTATAAACCAAGAAAAAAAACCCATAGCAAATGCGGAAGGGGCGACTGTGGCAGCAGTGCGAACCTGAATCCATTATAGCGTAAGCTGTTCGCAATACACACACACATACATACACATACACACACGCACACAGAGAGAATTATCCGAAAACGAAATGACATCCCTTGGAAATTAATCCTTAATTCCATTCATTTCGTATAATCCCTGAGATATACTTTGATAAGCGTAATACGGCCCAGGCTCAACGAGCAGCACTGAGCAAGTGAGAGGGAGAGCGAACGAGCGAGCGTTTCTGTGTGTGCGAGCAGCAAATGTAATGGCAGAGAGCCGGGCCACATGTTGATATCTGCGGCTGCCATTGTGTCTGTGCGCGCGTGTATCTGTGTGTGTGTTTGCGCTCTTACGCTCGCTTGCCGCTCGCTCTCTCGCTCTCTGGCTCTGTGTTTTGTGTGCGTGTTTGCATCGCATGGGGCGCCAAAACGTGCTGTGCGCTCCGCACTGCTTTTTAGTATCGTGCCAAACATGCTGGAAGAAGGTTCGTCTTACATTTTGCTCTCTCACTCATTCTCTTTATTTTGAATTTATTTTCGTGTCGTATATTTACTTCGCGCCGGTTCTGCTTCTTGTTGTTGCTGTGGTTCCTCTTGTTGTTGTTATTTTGTGCGTTGGTGTGCAATTGGATTACGTTCTAGGTGCATGGAGGATTAGGCGTGCGCGCATGTCTAAAAGGCAGCTGTAGCTGAAATATAAATACCAATGCGAGTGCCCATATATGGATATTCATATTTATGTATATATAGATTCAAGTGTGTCGGTAGTGAATGAATGTGACTGCAAGTTATTAAGTGCGATATAAAAGTGACCTATGCCAAGTGTTAAGTGAACCCAAAGACCAAGAGCAAAACCAAGACCATGTGGAGCCGGCATGTGCAATACACTCACTCAAACACACACACATTTATTCACATATATAGAGAGGAGATTTGGTTTGTGTCGCCAGACGAGATTTGCCACACCACTGTCAAGTCGCATTTGTCAACAAAGGCAGGCGGCAGCAGGGATAGCAGTAGCAACAATACCTCACAGACACACACATATATATGCACAGAGCAGAGCTCACACACAGACATACAAACGCGCACAAATGAACTTAAAAAGCAGAGCAAAAGCTTTTAAATCTGTTGCTTTCGTGCAGGCTAATCCCTATGAAGTTCACTAGATTTTGTTTTGTGCTACTGTTTGGCATCCCAGTGGAGCTTACACACACACACACACGTACAGACACACACAGACACAAACATTAAGCTGGCAGCAGAGAGATGGCACAAAAACAAATACAAACACAACAATGCATAACAATAACAACAACAGAGCCGTCGCGCTTTTGCACTCAAGACAGCGGCAAGTGCGCTCATCCTAGCGCCTAACCAAAGACACACACACACACACACAGGCACATGCTAAGCCGCAAGAACAACAACAACAACAACGTGAAACACACGTAACGCTCAACAGGAATAAGGCTGTGAAAATAAAATAAAGGCTAAAATGATAAGTGAAAGCAGCTGATGGCAAGGGACCAGGAGAAATTGTTGGGATGGGAATAGCAACTAGCGTTGCTTAGCTAGCACACACTCGCGCTCTCTTGCTCACGCTCTCGCGTTCGCTTTGCGTGCGTACGCTGTGTGTATGTGTGTGTGCAAGCAATTAGGATTCAAGCAACAGCGTTTCACAGTTACTTAGTTAACCGTATGCTCACTTATTGCGCAGCTAATAATAGAGTCTGAACTGATTCCAATTGGTGAGCGATATAAAATGCGATGATCAGCAAAAGCTATTTGAATAAATATTTAAAGATCGTTTCTGATACTAGTACTTATGGGCGAGGGTGGACTCAAACCTTTGTGAGTTAAAAAAGTAAACATAGATTTTTTATTGAATTTATTATCATAGGCAACTATCTACTCTACTAAGGGCTGTAAACCTTGAAACAACCCCCAGTTCACAGTACCCAATGGATTTGTCTAAAATTAATCTATGCGTAAACCGATGATTCAGGCAATCGGAAAATGAGATTATGAACTTCAAATCACGGTCTAATGGCTGTAAGCTAAAGCTCTTATAATAGTATAGATTCTATTTTAAAGATAACAAGCGTTCTATGAATATATTGTACATATGTACCTAAATATCTTATATACATATGTATGAGTAGTCTGTAACGTTTGCATCAGCTGCTCAAGTATGGAAACTAGTTTAAATAATGTTATAAGCCATAAGCCATAGCATCACATATGGAGGGTATTTCCTAGCACATCACTCTCTTTCTTTTACGCTTCATGCAGCAATGGCTGCCTATAAGATTTTGTAATTATTCAAATTGCTTTATAATTATATGCTTAGGGCGTGTCTTATCTGTTAACATATTCAAGAGACTAAAAACTATAATTTTGATAAATTTTATTGTGTATTAAATATTTTATTTTTGTTCGCTTATCTAATTTACGGGGTGGGGTAATGTTGGTCTATAGATTAAATATTGGACTCTTTGTAATTATTTTGAATATTCATATTTTCTGCTGATATATTTTATCATAAGCTCGATAAATTAGGGATTTCACAATTGTTGTTATCAATGAGTAAAGTAAAGTCGATAAATGTTATTGCTGCATACCGATAAAAACAAAATTATAAATTGATTTAAGTAAATACACAACTATCAAATATTTCACATAATTAAACAATGATGGCATCGTCACTCCTCTTCAACTTTAACAGTTCACTCGATAAACTCGAATTTCCCCTACGTGCCATAAAGCTGGCGGAAGCCGATTTTAAAATTTCCCTCTTTTTTTACTGTTTGGAGTATTTCCCTATTCAATGCCAATTGCCCTTTTAAGCTCGTTGCGTGGCTTTTGCTGGCAAATGACTCCATGTGCAAGGACATGCTGCATTGTTGACTCCACAGGCGGTTGGCACACACAAACACAGACACACGTACACATACACATGTGCATGTACGTATAGCCATATGAAAAAGCTATATAGATAAAAAGTTTGCTGGCATTGAGTGAAATCGCAAAAAATTAGCAGTTAATCCCCTTAAATTGAATACCGCAGATGGTGTTGATGTTGATGCCAGTGACAAAGAGTAGCAACAGCAAAAACAACACTCACATAAACAACACTCAATTCACACACACTAAAGCCAGCTACCAACTAACGCCCCAAAGCGAATCACCGCAAGAAAAAAAACACACAAATGTTATAAATGAATAAAGCTATATATATATATATATATATATATATATATATATATATATATATATATATATATATATGTGTGTGTGTGTGTGTGTGTGTGCGAGTGTGAGTGTGGCCACGCTTAATGCGGCCTGGCAATTAGCCAGAGTTGGCCACATAATACGCGCGGATAAATGTTTAAGATTTGAAGAGCAGGGCAAAGAGCAAAGGAGTGAGCGAGAGCGAGGTGCAGAGAGGCAATCGTTGGACTGGGTAGGGTAGAGGAGCAGTGAGAGCGGGACAGGCATATGCATCTTTAGCGAGCTTTAGTTTTTGTTACTGTTTGGACTTAAGCTGTCAGCTGTTGTAGTGTGAGCGTATGTGTGTGTGTGTGTATGCTCTGCTCGCGCTGCGTAACCCGATGCAACTAATCCGCGCAGCAACAACTAATCAATGCAAGACACTGCATTGCGCCTTAACTGGCAAATCTCTACAGAAATTTGCTTAATCCCTACAGAAAAAAAATGCAAAGAATAAGATGCCAAGGCATAATAATAAAAAAAAAAAAAAAATTAAGAGTGTGCGGGGCAAAGAAAGAAAGAAAGAATTATAATGCCACAGCGTAAATCCCCTCCTCAAATTAAGCTCCTTGGCAGTCGGCGTATCGGCGGCAGCGCTGCCAGCGCACCCTTTTACGCTTTTGTGGTTGCTTTTCTACTTGCTGTAGTTGTTGTTGTGTTATTGTGGCAGCAGCAAAAGGTTACGCTTAATGCAAATACGCTGCCGATGCCGATGCCGCTGTCTCTGTCGCTGCTGCTGCCGTTGCTGCTGCTGATGCCACGCAGAGGATCAAATTTCATCCCCACCAGACAAAACCCAAATACTCAAATACCAATGCGAAAACGGCAAATGCGACACTGACACCAACACGCCAGCGGCATCCACAATGACATCCACATCCACATCCATAGCCACATCCACATGCACAGCCGCATCCTTCTGCTCAGAGTTGAGTCGACGACGCTTGTCGCTGGGGGCCCGCAGGAGCTGCGGCACTAATAAACCCAGCCGAGGCTCAACTGACTCATGCAAGGCCCACCGCCTTCGTCTCTGCCGCCGCCGCCACCACCACCACGCCCCTTCTCAGCTTCGATTCAAAAGCAGCCAAAGCCGCTCATCTGGCGACCTCTGCAGCAGCGGCGGCAGCAGCAGCAGCAGCATTCGCAGTTCATTGGCAGCGGATTAAGCTGAGAGCGCACTCTCGCAGCGCACGGCACAAAGACGCTTTGCCATTGGATCGATTTAAAATACAGTGAAATACTTAACAACAACAACAACAACAACACAAGGCACAAATCAAAAGAAGCAACAGCAGCAGCAGAGAAAAATATTGTTTAAAAGAAAAAAAAGTAGCAATCATCAACGCACTGACTGCGCAATACTCGCTCAAGATTTCTGTTAAATGTATAATTAAAACAATATACGAGGGTAGCCTGAAAAGTTTTATGAAAGTGGATTAACAGATCACTACAAAATTCAACTTTTTATTATACATTAAAACTCGTTTGACTTATGCAATTTCTAGCTATAAAATATATTTTATTATGTCAGCTGTGAATTGGAATAAGTAATCCTTAATTGTCTACATCTTTACTAGATCCATAGATTTAAATGAATAAATATCTGTATAAATACATATATTATCCATTTGCCGATTCCAAACCAAATATACTCTCTTCAAAGTCCAGCGCCAAACGAGCATTTAAAATATTGTATAAAAAAGAAGAAGAAGAAGAAAGAGAAAAAAAATCATTCGGTTGAGTATTAATGGCCTCGATATGGCAATGGGTACGCTGGCTTGTGGGTAATATGCATAAGCACCATTAACTTGTACTTAAAACTGTATGCGTGTGGGGTGAGGGGCAGGTGAGCGGTGAGCGGTGGCACGCCCCCGCCTCAACAGCATATAGTCTCTGGGGAGGGCAAGTCTGTAACTTAAGAGCATGAGCAAGAGGGAGCGTCTTCAAGCGGATTATATTAATCAATGCAGCCGACAGTCGCTCATAACCAACTAGGCGTATGCGTGTTCAGTTACACACTTTTAAAGTATATAGCATATATACATATATATATAGTATTTTGTATGTATGTCTGTGTATGGGTATAGAGTATATACCTCTGTTTTGCTCTGTCTCTGCTTAATTGAATCAATCGCGTGTTGTGCTGCCGTTCGCTCCTCAAAGACTTTGTTTGGCTTTAAGCAGGAAGATTTAAAAGCAAATGTAATGCTAGAGCAGTGCACAACTTTTATCTGCATATGCACAGATATATGCATATACGTATGTATATGTATGAGTGTACCTATATATAGGTACATAATTCACTTGGACACATACGCTCGCTGAGGTAGACTGCATAAAAGGCAAAGCGTCTTAAGCGCTAAGTAGGAGCAACGTAAATAAGTAATATTGATAACTAAAGTGATTAAGGTTGCCGCCATGTGTGGCAACTGCGATGACGCTGCCGACGACGCCAACGACGCCGACGACGATTCCCTGTGCGGCTGCAAAGTGGACTGCGGACTGCCGACTGTCGACTGCGACGCCGACTGCAGCTGCTGACTGTTGCTTCTGGCCTGCTTTGTGCTGCCAAAGACAACAGCAACGGCAAAAATTGATTTTTAATTTGTTTATAATATTAAGCAGACATTTCCTTAAATAAGCTGATCAAGCTTCAAGGTTTAGCTCTGTCTTGCCTTAAATCAAAACATAATTTATAAACAGTTCCAAATATATCGCTGAGGCCGTCGGAAGTTTAAAGTTCGAGACATTTTGTTGTTGCCTAACAGGAAAGTAGTCAAAATATCTTTACATGATCTTGAAATAGCAGAAGTACTTCTATGATTTTCAAATCTATTTCAAAATACTAACTTGAATTAGACTCATATTTTCCCTCAGTGAAGGTTAAAGCAATAGACAGATTGGGAGCATATTTCCTGTAGAGAAAGAACTCAAGAGCTCAAAAACTGCGAGGCTCGACAGTTTCTCTCAGTGCATTAGCTGAGCCACCTATAACAATGGCTCGTCCTCGAGAAGATGTCCTTTAAAAAAAGCTCTGATCGATTTGAGCAGCTGGCAAATAGCACTCGATGCGTCGCGTCGCATCGCGTCGCAGTTTGCACAGCGTATGCAAGTGTGATAATGTAACTTGACATTTGTGGCTGGCAGCATATGTGTGAGTGAGTGTATGTGCATGTGTGCGTGTATGTGTATTGTTAACTCCTATTGGCTGCTCGGGGGGTAGTCAATGACATTTTTGTGTGTTGGTGCGCTTACTTCTGGTTGAGCTGCACGTCGCAGTCGTTTTTTTGACATTTTGCGCAAACATTTGACTCGCCACGGCATAGTCCTTCGATTATTGTCCTTGTGTTTGCCAACATTATCGACATTTAAATCCCACTCAGCGCTGCCGCAGGACCAAAAGAGAGGGAACAAAACATACAGGCAATGCCAATAGCAACGACAACGACAACGACAACGACGGCTTGTTCTCCACTTGATAATATTTGAGAGATTCTAAATCCTTTTTGTGACCGGCATTTCTTTTGTGTGGCTAACTGAGAGTGTGTGCGCTTGTGTGTGTGTTTGTGATCACACATGACTGCATATATAGAGAGAGCCTGCTGCATTTCGGCCCGTCTGTCTGTTTGCCTTATCCTGCGTTCATAATTTTAATCCTTTTTCTACATTTTCGGCTTATTTGCATTCATTGACATTTTCCAATATTTGTCTTGAGCACTTGAAAAGGACTTTGCATAGGTCTGCTTCATCGTCGTCGAGCTGTTTGTTTATACATCAGATCTGTATGCGATTAGCGTAATGTCCTTAAACTGATTATATGTGAGAAGTCTCTCTAAAAGTGAGAAGAGAGGAGAAAGGCTAT
Source organism: Drosophila mulleri (assembly GCA_035047565.1). Classification (NCBI taxonomy): domain Eukaryota; kingdom Metazoa; phylum Arthropoda; class Insecta; order Diptera; family Drosophilidae; genus Drosophila; species Drosophila mulleri. Next base: position 2,402,145 of record JAWNPK010000060.1, read on the forward strand.
AGAGGAATGCAGATAGAAGCTTAGAGAAATGAATTTTGTTTCGTTTTTATTTAGCCTCTTCAATCATGGGATATTTCGTAGTCATAGCTAGCATAGCTTAAGTGGCACGCATCTATCACTAGTTCAGCTATGCAGCTGGCTATCGAAATGCGATACTTAAATGTCATCAATTAATCAATGGACTCCATTGCACGCTTTTATAAAGGCATTCGAATTAGTTCCAAGCACAGATTACATTTCCATTTCCATTACCATAAGAACATAAACATATATACATAGAGAGACAGACAGAGAGAGAGAGAGAGAGAGAGAGAGAGAGAGAGAGAAAGAAAGTGAGAGAGGCAGATAGAAATCTCAACACTCAACAAAGTCGTTTGGCACTCATCAACGTGCTTTGACCAAAAATACACATCATAATCCTTTTGTAAGGATTTGGCAACTTCTTGTGATTTTGTTGGCCTTGCCCACTCAAGTTGCACCGGCTGCTGCCCCTTTTTCAGACCGGGTTGCTTTCTTTCTGTGCGATTTCCAATGGGGTTGGCCTGAGCCTGAGCCTGAGCGAGCGTTACGTAGCCAAGGCTTTGCTTGCATTCAATTATCGTGCGCAGTTGTCCATTGTCTTGCTGCTTAGTGCGGATGTCCTTGCCTTGCCGCTTGTCTTCGAACTTGGAACTAATGAAGTGCTGCAGTGCCTTAAGCAGCTGCTAATGCTACTAGAGCCGGAGCTGGACTCGGAACTGGAGTCGGAGTCGGAGTCGGAGTCGGTGTCAGAGCGAGCTGAACTCGTTCAGCTGCCTGCACTTGAACTCGAACTGCCAGTCAGCCAGCCAGTCAGTCAGTCTGAGTCAGGCAGCCAGCCACTTGGCCGCATGTATAAGCATGTTTTCTGGTTTGCTTCACAGACAAAGCTTAGAACCACTTAAGAAAATCCATTCAGAGGACTCTCGGGCTGGTTTAGTTTTTCTGGCCTCACCACCGTCATCTACCGCCTCCTGCCACCTGGCTGCCGAAATCAACATATCTGCAAGTTTTCTCTATATATTTGTATATTGTATGTATATGTATATATTGTTGCCAACAAAGGGATTAAATCTAAGACAGAGCACAGGGAATGGAGCGAGTGGAGTAGAGGGGGTGAGGTCACATATGCATAGTTTTACATGCTGTAAAGGACAAAAAATGAATTTATTACGCAACAAAACAAAAGTTGAGACAATTTAAATGCCTTTGCCCAGTAGCAGAGGCCAATTTGCTTGGGCTGAGACTAGAATGGGGTTTAAATAAATTACCGCTACGGGCCATGCTTATTTCATTAGGATTATTTTCGACTAACGAAGATGTTCGTTCATTGTCTTGCCTTGCCTTGCCTTGCCTTGCCTTGCCTGGGGTTGCCCTCTTCTATTTACTGAATGATTCCTTGATTTCCGGTTATGTGTTTGTTACTGACACAGAAAAATGCCGTCTAAACACACCTTGTCATAGCAGCAGCTGCGGAGGCGGGGCGAGGCGAGGGGGCAGGGCTAGGGCTAAGACTGCAGCTCGCGAAAGCATAAAGCGTTAAGAGAAAGAAAATGCTCGGGTTGGCGGCATTAATTATAAGCCGCTTAAAAGTTTTCAACATGTTTTCCCCATTCGAAAATACCCAAATGCCAAACAACAAAAAAGATGTTCTAAATAAATAGATATGTATATGTATATGTGTGTATATGTCTATACAAGCTATATTTCGATCCATTGCTATAATCGATAGTTAACTGAAACCCTTAAGCCATTTCTGCTTCTTTGCTGCAGTTCAAGCCAAGTTCACGCATTTTTCCTTAACAAGAAGTTTTTTTTTTCGTTTTTTGTCTCCTTGAACTTCTTTTAGATCACATTAAAGTCTTTGTTAAGTTTTTAATATGCAACAACAACTTCAAATCTTCGTGTCTTTACACTATGACTGAAAGCTGTTAGACTTTGTAGGTGCTTGGAATATTGAGTTCATAGAGCATCTGAGTTTGAATGCCAAGTTTCTCTTAATTCTTTGAAGCGCTCTTCGCAGCTTTGTTGGCTGATTTTGCCGGCTTGAACGGCAACAACAGTTAGTTGAGTTTCCTTTTGTTGCTCCTGCAACGTGAGGCAAGACGCTGATGAGCAAAGTGCGAAGACAGGACAAGTGGCAGGGCTTAGACAAGGATATGCAACGTCCAAGGTGTGAGAAGTAGGCAGTCATGCGTAAGGCATGCAACTGTGTGTGTGTGCAAAGTTCTTAAGTAGCCTCAATGGCTGGCTCGGCATTATAAATTAAAATGCATGCATTAAAAATTCTACTGAAAAGAGTTTGCAATTAAGTAGGACTTAAGTTGAAGTGTAAATAAAAATGCATGCACATACACGCGCACGCACACACACACACAGGCACGCTTATGTAAACTTAAGACTTGCAGTTGTTGTAGTGTGAGTAAAGGACATCAAATTGCCTGCTTCGTGGCAACCAAAAAACTTTGTGGCAATTTCCTTAAGACTATTGCTTAATTTCCGGTCACTCTTACTTTCACACACACACGCACACACACACACGTAAACAAACATGCCTGCCTGACACTTAAGTCCTTTAAAATCCTTAAGATTTTTCGTGCAGCTCTGCGCACTAAGACATTTCCACTGGTCAACCACTGATAAGCAAATTCAAACAGTTCACTTGGCTTAAGCCAAAGGACCTTTGGCGCACCCCCTTCCCCATTTCCGTTCTCCACTTCGCAGCTGCTTGGCCAATGTCCTTTCGCACATTAGGCAAATATCCTTTACGGTTATTAAAACTTTGGCTCCGTACAATTTTAATTTTCATACCCAAATCACTCAAATCATTTTAATAACTAAATTATGAACATTTTCTTATAAATAAACAATACACAATTTATTCGTAGCGACCCGAAAGGATATACACACACATACACACACACAGTCCTGCCGGCAGGACTTGCTCTCGGGTCAAGAGACACACAAAAAACCAGCTGAACTACAAATATTTGCTGCTTCACAAAGATATTTTCGTAAACTTATATAATCCTTGCCCGGCAGTCATTCAAATTGCTCTGCTTGTGTCCTGTGCGTGTGTGTGTGTGTGTGTGTGTGTGTCTTCCTTAGTTGGGGATTAAGTCGTTTTGATGTTGTGCGTAGGCGATTCATAATTATTGTTGGTTCTGGCCGCTGCTTGTGGTCAGTCAATTGGTCAATTTCTTAGAAGAAAGTCAAAAGCGCGCACACACACACAAACTCAAAATCATATTACAATAAAATTTCAAAACAATTTCGGTTCACGTCAATGCTACGCAAAACTTTTCAAAGATTAAAATCTTACCAGAAAAGGGGGTTGAGTGGGGTTGGGTGAGTGTGCGTGTGTGCGGGTGTGTGCTTAGCTCTCACCCCTGCTAATTGGCCGCCTCTGGCTGTTGCGTAATCAGCCTCAAAGGCCAGCATTGGGGGTGGCTGGGCTGAAGAGCTTAGCTGACGTCACAAACAAGCGAAGCTCGAAACCGAAGCACTCAAAATATCCCATTTATTTGAACTCTCAATTCAGATTGCGATAAGCCAAACGCAGTATAGGGTAATCAAGCAGCAAAGAGACCAACGTGTGCAACAGTTGCAATAGCTAAGCAATAGACACGACTATCGAATACCCCGTAAAATACATTGAGTGGCTGTTGACCTGTGCTGTTTGATTGGCAGAGCCACTTTTGTTGCAGACATACGTTAGAAATGTATTTTAATATCATACCTTCCAGAAGCACAGCTATTACATACCCTGTAAGCATAGTAATGTATCCTAGACAGCTTCAAATCTTATGCAATTTAATTTGTTAGCAGTTTTGTGAATACTTAATTCTATTTGCTAAGCAATAGACATTCTACTCGACTAGGAGATACTCTGTAAATATGAAAACTTCGCATTTCTCAATTATAGTAAAACAAATGTCGTCTAAAAATGACAGTCCCAATTCATATTGGTCTTATTTCTCGAAAAACATTCACTTTGGGCGACTTAAAATACCCTGTAAATGAGAAATTGTTGAAATGAGCTTATAGCAGTTGCAAATAGGAGCGAGTATTGCTAACTAGTTATATATCAGATAGTGTGCCGGTACTTACCTCTCACATACCCTGTATTTCATTAGCATAGCAACAGCAACAACAACTTACCTTCGCTACATTTGACACAATCTATTTTCACTTTGATCTCTTTGCGTAACTAGGCCTTAAATTCTTAAATGCTTACATAATCAGGCACACAGACAGACACAGAGACGCACACACACGTACAGGGTATACAAAATGCAACACAATGAATTGTGTTTGTGTCGCAAGTCGAATTCCAGCCAATTGGCAACTTCATTATGATTATTTTTTTTTTTTTGTGCGCTCGGCAGCGCCATCGACGCAGGTTAATAAATCTTAAGCTGCGACACAGGGCAAAAAAACAGTAAGAGAAAATGGAAAAGTCTGCGAGGCGAGAGGCGGATAGATGGTGGAGGGGGCGGAGGTAGAGCGACGACAGCGTCTAAGCCTATGCAAGTGGAGTTCATTACAAATCGTTTGTCAGCTTAGGGCAACTGCTGCGTGGCTTTTGGCCACTGAATGGGGCGGTGCGGGGCTGTGTCTGCCTCTGTCTGACTGCCTTGGCTGAGATTTAATGCCTGAAACGTTTTTAATTCAATTTGCTGGCTGCGTGTCTCGATTATTTTTTTGGCCACTGATAATGCTAATAAGGATAAGCGGCAGTCGCTCGGGGCTACTTAAGCGCTGTCTGCATTATGCCAGCAGACTGCCGTGCCATGCCATGCCACGCCTCCCCTTAAATAGCCCTCCCTCACACATAGGCAAAGGCAGACATTTTTCCAGTGCTATCAAAAGGCCTGGGCCAGCATCACTTTAACACTGAGCTACGCAACAATTAGCATACACACACACAGGAGCGTAAAATCCGCTTTTGTGTTAGCCCCCAAATCATGGGGCAGGATAATGGATTTAATGAGTTTATTATTCGGTTGCAGTAGACGCATTTTCGCTGCATTGTTCGTGGCCGAGCTAATAGCCGCCACAAGCGCACCTCGCTGCCACCTCGATGGGAAAGCAGCTGTTGCTGCTGCTCCTCCCCCTCCCCCTCCTCCTTCTCATGCTGCTGCTACTGCTGCCCCACGCACAACGCGCAGTAAATGCCAAAGCCAAAAACTCGCCAGGCGCCCTCGAGTCACGCCCACAGTTTTGCCGTTGTCTATGTGAAAATCGAAAATCGTAATTGCGTATATTACCTAGGGTCGAGCATGGGTTAAGCATATACATATATGTACACACAAATATACATTTATATACATATGAATATGTATGCATATGTCATTACGTATGTCTCATGCTCATGGCCAGCGCCTTTCGCTCTTTATTGTTGAACATTTTATAGAGTTGGACAGAATTAACAGAATAATTTTATGAAATTAAATGAGCTGATATTTTAATATGATATATTATTAAATACATACATATGATGCATGCATATATATTAAAGATTATATAGTATACATATATGAAGGCATTTCATAGATCTGTGTGCTGATATAGCTACGCTTATCTGGCAAATTTATATGCCTTTAACTTGCGCCGGAATTTGTTAAAGAGCTCATCGAGGTATTTTAATTTTGTTATGAATTATGTCTTGGGCATAGATAGAGTTGTCTTATAGCGTATATACATACATATATATATTTATATATTCCTTATCTATACGAAAAGTCTTTGAAATCAAGCACTGTCTTCCTGTCTGCCTATACAGAAAACTATCTCTAAGCATAAACAATAAATGGAATTTCGTGCATACATAAAACTGAATAAATCTGAAGCAAATATTATTAACAAAATTTTAGTAAAAATATATATAATAGAAGCATTGCCTCAAGTCTAGAGTATATAGACTTCAATTTGTCACAGATAGTTCAACTTTTTTGTCAGCTAGTTGTTTTGTTTTTTTTTTTTAATATTTAATATATATATACATATATTTAAAATTAAATATATATCATGGTTGATTTTTGCGAATGTGCTCATACAATTGATATATTTATTTTTAATGCTCAATGAGGATTTTATGGCAATTAAAAGATTTGCAGGCGCACACAAACAAGCCTACATACAGACACACATACATACATATATACATATGTATATACATATTTATTTATAGTGAAAATCGCTCATAATTGTGGCAGTAAAACTTTCGGTCGTCGCGTTCTTTTGGCTGTTTTAAAACCTGCCCAAATGCCAATCGGCCAACAATCTGCGCTGCTTACAATTTTTATAATTGGAATAATTAATAATACCATTATGGCAGCAGCAGCAGCAGCAGCAGCAGCAGCAGAGGGAGTGGCAGAGGCAGAGGTAGCAGCAGAGGGCGTTAAGCCTATTTGCAGTTGATGTCCAGAGCCAGACCCCTACAGCATCTATGCCCACCTCACACAGTCCCAACTGAGCTCTGCATGCCTCGCATGCATTTGCCAGCTTTGGATTGGGCATTGGGGCATGGGGCGTGGGGGTGCGTATTTGCATTTGCGTTTGCTATTGGCAAACATTTTTGGTAAATTATTTTTAAGCTCTTCATAATTGGTCGCGGCGAAATAGTTGTTGCCCAAAACTATTTAGACCAAAAGGGCTGGAGCCAAATATTTGACTGATGGAAACTCGAAAAATTCTCTCAAGCCAAAGCCAATCAAATGGCCAACTAAATTATTGGTCTATAGAGTCCAAGTGCTAACCGCATTATTCATAAATAATTACGATATATACATTATGCACACACACACACACATGCATATACATATATGTGAATATTCATATTCATATTCATAATCCTGCTTGATAGTGGGTAAGCGGCTAAAACCATTTTACGGCTAACCGCAGCATGCAATCATTTATTTAAGTACTTGAGGGCGGCACTGGGCGCACTGTGGGCGTGGCAGTGCATATGCATATGTATATATATGTATATTTATAAAATATGTTTTAATTGCTGATTTTAATTTTGAGCGATTTGCACTTGGCGCCAGTTGAAGCGTTCGCAAAGCATTACTAAACCGATTAGCTGCAGCAGTTAAGCAGTGCGAGTTGCTCCACAGGGCTGTAATTAGAAGTGAAATTATAGTTGATAGACTACTAAATACCCTGGTTGGCCGTTTTTAAATTGAACTGAAACATCGACTAAATTTCAGCTCTATGCATATATAATCTATATTCAATAAATTAACTACTCAACTCTATTTCTATAGTTCCCCATTCAATGAATGAACTAGTTCAGCGAACTGTACTGGAGTGTTCAACCATAAACTTTTCGATTCAATTGAATAAATTGGTTCAGCAATTTCAATTGGAATTGGTCAATTCTCTGTCTATATTTCTATCTATAGAAATTAACTGATAATAAAAATAATTATTGAAATCTTAACTCAATTTCCTTTAATAAACTTATGATACGAGTTTGGTTTATGGTTAATAAGTTGCCAAGATTGATAAGAAATATATTTAAAATGAATATATTCTTTCAGCAACAGATTAAATATGTTAATATCTGCATATGCTATTCAGACAACTGGCTTATCTATATAATATGTTGACAGTCTCTCTAACTTCTCTCCCCCTCTCTCTCTCTCTCTCACTCTTTCAGCGAAATCGCTTCCGTTGCACTGCGTGGTTGAGTCCGTGCACTCGCTGCACGCCTCGCTCACCATCGACACGCGTCAGCCGTGGAAGCGCCGGCCAAACATTGAGACGGACAGCTATGTGATCATTGCAGCGGCCACGCCCTGGAGCGAAATAGTGCAGACAGCGCTGCAGCGCCTCGGCTACTCGCAGGAGGTGGCCAACACAGCCCGAGGTGAGTCGAAAGTCAAAAGAAAACTCTGACAGTAATAACAATATTTGACCTCGCTCTCTCTCTCTCTCTCTCTCTCCTACGGCAGGCTCTCTCATCATTAAGCACTGGAAGCCCATACCCTTGGAAAAGATCTCTGATAATCCGGCTGTGCCGGTTAGCGACATAGTTGGCGAACTGACCTCCGTTATAACGCTGCGCATTGTCATCTTGCGGCCGAAGACCTCGCCCTTTGGCGAGATCAAGGACAAGCTCTTGAAGCTGCTAGTACTCCAATCACACGCCCTGCTCCGCTCCACCGGCTGCCCCCTGGACGAGGTGAGTGACGCATGGAATAGTGACTCTCTCAATAGAATATTATAGCTAATTAGACATTCGCTTTGAACTCTGCTAACTTGAGTTGACAAAAGTTCTATAATGATGCCTAAGCGGTTTATCTAGCCTTACCCATTATGCGTGTCTCACTCAAACGAGAGAGCGAGCGAAAGAGAGCGAGAGAGTTTTTTTTAAAGGCAGCCCTTACCTAGGCGAAGCATAAGCCGCAGCTTAAAGTAAAAACTTCACAGCCAAAAACTCAAACCGCTAATTTGCGTGAATTGAGGCATAAATACACACACACACACATACGCACACATGCATGTGATTCCTTGGCAACAAAAGTTTTGCGCCCTTTCTTAGCTGCCTTCAGCCAGTCATAGCACATGTCTGTCTATCTATATATGTATATGTGGATATATATATATATATACATATATAAAATAATGACTACAAAGAAATGTTTTGTTAAGCCGAGTTCATTTATTTTGGTTCACTTAACAAATCCTTTGCTGCAATAGTTTTCATTTTTAATCAGCTTTGCGCTTATCGCAGAACAATTTACAACTACACATAGAGGCACACAGACACAGACATACACACGCACAGATATGCACACTTATACATGTATATTATATCTTCGATAGGTTGAGCTCATTGTTTAGGCCCCAGGACTTAGTTGCAACTGTTGGATCATAGTCTTAAATGGTTTGCAGCGGGCAGCGCATGACCCACATCTAAATCCCCCAACTTGTTGACAGTCAGTCATAAATCACAGACTTATATACATATATAAATACAATATATATATATATACATAACACTATCGGAAATCACGACCGAAATACCCTTCAATTGATATTGCGACTGATTTTATTGTCCCTGATTAATATTAGCAAAGCGCTTGGCTTTAATCACATGATAAGCATATATATTCCTATAATTCCCATCGCACACAGACACACACACACGCACTCGCACTCGCACACAGATACTATGATAGCGTGTGCTTGTCCCGTGGCTTCTTCGCTTCTTCGCGCATTGCGAAACGATATGAAAATCAATTTAATAATTGTTTCACTCCCCCCTCATTCCGCTGCTGCTTTTTCTTTTATTTACAATTAGTGGTCTATAACACCAAGACAAGCCGCTTCACGTCTCCCCCAACAATCGCCCGCCCCGCCCCCCTTGCCCATGCTGCGTGCAGCTTAAGTGATTTGGGGCGCCTCCTTAGCTGATAGCAAGCAGACATTATCTATTATATGGCAGCGCACGTAGAGTCGAGACAGAGGTATCTATGAGCCATTAATACGGCATAACAGAAACCCAACTCCAACTAGACCCTATCAGATATACATACATATGGTATATATACATATATAGAGATAGATAGATACATATGTGCGTGATTGCTAGCCCGGAAAACGAAGAACTTACGAATTCATTTCTATTTCTGAACATTAAATTCAATTTTAATCGCATAAGCTGTTGTCGCTCCCTATCAGCCGCATAGGAACTATCTATTTATCGCGCCCTACCTCCCGCCAACTGCCGCCACCTCTCTCTCTCTCTCTCTCTCTCTACCTCCCTCTTAGTCTATCTCTATCTCTACCTCTGTCAGTTACTATTAGTTTTTGTGGTATCAGCATTCAGCGTTCAGTTAGTCGCGCAACGCCAACATTTATGGCTAAGTAAATCCCGTCCACTTGAGGGCCTTAACCAAACGAGAACCCCAAACCAAACCAACTTGGCCTCTGGCTTAGCAAACTGTGATTTTTTATGACAGTTGACTCGAACGTGGCGTCGCACAGAAAGTCCAATCGATGTGTCTTTGATGACATAGCATGTGATATAGATCTGCAGCTATGCTAGGCCATAAATCTATAGCAATTTCTAGATATTTCATAACATTTTCAAGCGTTTGCCTTTCAGTTTACACAGAAGTACCCAAAGTGCATTCACGTCGTCTATAATGCTTACCTGTCATCTGATTCTATGTCAGAAAGTCCTACTGACGAGTCTATAGATTTCGTACTACGCTAGGCCATAAATCTAAATAGGAGTTCCTAGATATTGCAATAGATTTCCCTAAGTAACCAAAGTACCGAATGTTCAATCATGATGCAATAGATCTACAAATAGGCCAAATATCTTTAGGAATTCCCAGATATTCCAATAGATTTCCTTGAATTCACACACAAACATCACAAGTACAGTCACGCCTCTAATACTTAGTCGTCATTTGATTCTGTCGCTTTGCAGGTAACGCTCTCGCAAATCTGTCGCAGTTCCCATCAGAATACGTATGCACTGCCCGGCGGGGAGATCTCCGACGAGCTGCGTCGCAAGTTCGATCAGTGGTGGTCGAACCAGCTGTCGCCGCAGTCCGCCATGACGCCAAAGATGCTGCCGTTTATGTCGGCGCCGTCGACGGTGCCCGTTGTGCCCGGCGACATGGACTTTCCCGTGGGCACGGCCATGGCAGCAGCAGCAGCTGCGGCGGCTCATGCAGCCGGCGCCGCTGCCAATCCCCTGGGCGCCATGAGCAGCCGCGAGTCGCTGCTGCTGGCCAACGAGGCGGCCGGCCATCACGCCAATGCGGCGGTGGTGGGCCAGGCCCAGGCGGCTGGGCATCATGGCAACATGCTGGTGCATCCGATGCACGCGGGCATGCATCATCATCACCATGCCACGGCGCACGGCGGCCAGTATCCCAGTCAGAAGACGCGCATGCGCACCAGCTTCGATCCCGAGATGGAGCTGCCCAAGCTGCAGAAGTGGTTCCAGGAGAACCCGCATCCGTCGCGCCAACAGATCCAGACCTATGTGGTGCAGCTGAACGCGCTGGAGTCGCGTCGCGGCCGCAAGCCGCTCGACGTGAACAACGTGGTCTACTGGTTCAAGAATGCCCGTGCGGCCCAGAAGCGCGCCGAGATGCGCGGCGGCAGCTTGGGCAACGCGATGAGCGCCCTGGGCCATGCGGCCATGAATGGCTACCTCAGTCAGCATGCGCCGCTGGGTCAGAACTCGAGCAGCAGCGCCGGCAGCCAGCCGCTGAGCATGGGCAATCTGTCCATGTCGCACGACTATCTCAAGAGCCCGATGAGCCTGAAGTCCGAGGACATTGACACCATGTCGCAGCACTCGGACGAGCTGGAGGAGGAGCCCAGCAGGCCCAGCACGCCGCAGCTGCCGCTCTCCCTAACCACACACGAGCGACATCGCGGCTCGCCCATGCTCGACGAAGATGACGACGAGGAGCAGCAACAGCAGCAGCAACAGCAACAGCAACAGCAGCAACAGCAGCAGCAACGTTCGAAGAGCGTAAACAGCGATGTGGTCAATGGCGTCGAGGAGCATGACGAGAAGCCCATTGTGCTGAAGGCGAGCGATGCTGCCGAGCTGCCAGACCAGGACAATTCCAACTCCAATGCCAATGCCAGCGGCCTGGCAGAGGCTGCTGGCAGTGAGGAGGCCAGCGCTGTGGCCAGCAACAACAGCAACAACAACAGCAGCAACAACAACAGCAACAATAACAACAACAACAACAGCAGCAACAGCAACAACAACAACAGCAACAACAATAACGAGCAGGAGTCGGGCGGCAGCCCAACCAAGCGCAGCACGCCCAAGGAAGAGGACGATGACCTCGACATGGATGAGGATGACGATGAGAATGAGCAGGACACAAGTCACCTGGATGAGTTTCGCTCGCCCTCGCCGGATCTGGCGGGCAGCGTGACGCCACACAAGGACCAGCTGCCCTTCCCCATGGTGCCCAACTCGATGTTCTCGCAGTCCTTCATGTACATGAGCCACTATATACCGGCCTTTGGCCAGGCAGCCGCCGCCCATCCGCATGCCCACCATGCGGCGGCTGCGGCGGCAGCGGCTGGACTGCAGCCGAACGCCCTGATGGGCGGCGCCGGGCTCAACTTGTCGAGCATTTCGAATGAGGAGCGCCGCAAGCGCAATCGCACCTTCATTGACCCAGTGACCGAGGTGCCCAAGCTGGAGCAGTGGTTCGCCATGAACACGCATCCCTCGCACAATCTGATACTCAAATACACCGAGGATCTGAATACGATGCCCTATCGGTAAGTAGAAAGAGAAAGAGAATGAGAGATTAAACTCTATTACAATTTCTCCCTTTTTTCTCTGCTTTGTCTTTGCAGTCAAAAGTTCCCACGGCTGGAGAGCAAGAATGTGCAGTTCTGGTTCAAGAATCGGCGAGCCAAGTGCAAGCGGCTCAAGATGTCGCTCTATGATAACAGCCAATGCGGGCAGCTGGGCGGCCTCGGCTCCTTTGTGCCCAAGTACGAGGAGCGCGACTAAACGGCTCTCTCTCCTTACCCCATCCCTCCCAACTACCCCCCACATGTATATATTAAAAAAAAAAAAAAAACTAACTAACTTAGACTTAACTCCTATGCAGCTATGACAAATTGACAAATTGAGCATAAAGCAAGTTGAATTCCCTTAGACTATCTAGTTAAGCAACGTCTCTTCAAAGTATTATAGCCAGAGCTATTATCTAGACCCAGTAACCAGGCCCAGTAAGCAAAACAGAATTAGCAAAGAGCAGACGTAAAGGAAACTTAGTTAAAAATTAAAATTAGCTGAACTAAACTTACTTTAATTTATCGCAGAAAAGCAAAGGAAAACGTTTTGTAGCTCGTAGCATCATGAACTAATCAAATATCTAATTATATATACATATAACACTCTAAATATACAATATATCGAAATAAGTTGAACTATTCAAACAATTTGCAAAGTTAGGATTGTAACCAAAGAGAGCCAATTTCATGTGTAAATATGTATTATGTTATACACATATACATATATATATTTATCCATATCATATATATATGTATGTGTGTATAACTAAACTATAGCATTGGGAATTTCTTGTTTCTTTTTCAATTATCATTTCGTTTTCGCCTTATTTTCTTGTACGTTTTCCAGCTTAGCACATATCTATGAAGACAACAAAAAAATACAAAAACATAAACAAAAATTTAATCTAAAACATTTCTGTATATCTTGGTATTTAATACCTGAAAATGGCATTACATTTTCGGCTGATAACGCAGCTGCAATTAATTTCAAATTTAATAACTTAAATAAAAAAATATAAAAAAAAAACAACGTAGATTCACATTTATAGCCACACTTGAAACGTGTTTAATATGAATTGTTCCACTAGATCCATAAGCATACAAAAGCCACAAAAAAAAAAAAATAAAAAAAAAAAAATAATAATAATAATAATTATAATAATTAAAACCCCAACTAAATTTACTTGTAATTTATTGAAAGCATAAAAACAGACCCACACACACAGACACAAACACATACATATACATACACTATATTATAATATGTATTCCCAGCAATTATTAAATAATTAAATAAATACAATTTTAAATGTCAAAATTTTTGAGCTAAACTCGTTGTGTTATCAATGGAAAGGGTAAAGGGAGGAGACGAAGGCATAAAGAGGTGTGTGATACGGGCTGACTTATATACTAGATATAGACATTATAATATAATACATATTCTATTGCAGAAGATACGCGGCAGCCTCTGCTGATATATCAATCAAGCCAAACAGATGCTTCGCTAGTTACGCACGATCTCTTCTATAGAAGAGAAATATTTTCAATATATGTATAGCTCTATGTTCTATAAGCAGTAGCCAAGCCCCATGCACTCATTGCTTAAACGAAGAAAACTAACAAAAGAAATGCATATAGGTTTCATTTCCCAGCAAACTAACTACTTATATAACTGCCATCACTTCCATTACAAACTACTATTTTAAGAGCAATATTTATTATAATTTCCGCTCACATGTGAAGGGAAAACGAGCAACGCAACCAGACCCATGTGCAATTGTATGAGTGCCTTCATTGGCTGCCGCCTGCCGCTTGCTGCTGCTGCTGCTGCTGCTGCTGCTGCTGTTGCGTCTGCTCGGCGGCTAATGTGTTTGGCAATTTTTCATGTGCTGCAGGACTTGCTTTGCTTTATTTCTTTCATTCCCTTCTTTTTTTGTGTTAGTCGCTGATAAGCAAAGGGGAAATAAATATGCATATATGAATGAAGAGAAAAGAAAAAAGAAGCGCCTCCTGCTGCTGCTACCGCTGCTGCTGCTCCTGCTGGCTACGCGGCGTATGAGTTATCTGCGGTGGCGTAGTATATTAGCGTTGCCTTCAGCGAGATATGAAACAATTTATTAGCACCAAAGTTTGCTTCATTTCGTTTTACATTTCTTTTCGACCAAGACACACACACACACACATATGCTGCTATAGATAGCTATAGGTGTATGCATGTGAGTGAACACTGTGCGGGCCAGCTCCTAAATCAGCAGTCAACATTATTTCTTATTTTAAGTACATATCTGAATGGGCAAATGGCTGGCTGTGTGTGAGTGTGGGGTGTAGGTGTGTGGGTGGGTGTGTGTATGGAGGCTGTGCATCATTTGTTATCGCAAACTTTTAAATTAAAAATGCGAGGCTAAGGCAAGAGCAGCAGGCAGGCAGGCAGGCAGCAGCAGTGGGCGTTTGGCAAATGTAGCTAACCAAATGGCAACACACAATTTATGAGCACAGCGCATATTAACTGGTCTTTTATTTATGATTATTAAAACGGAGCAATGCTGTCTCAAAGCGCTTATCGGGTCATTTTTTAGGTATTATATAAGTAACTGATTTAGCGATACATGTGTTGTGTGTTGACGACAGTAGCCTAATTTGAACAATATATATTCAGCATTTGGCTGAGCTAAACACTTTTAGCTACAAAAAGATATTTTACTATTTATATGTCCTTTTTTTTAGTATATGTTCTGCCGAAGCAAGAACATTGCCTGTTACTTCAGCCAAATTTCCCCCAAAATGAGTTTTTACCTTCGGCTGCCCCCTTGGGTATGCAACGATTTTTTAAATTTTGCTAACAAATCACGTCTTAGTTTTTAGGGCATAACTCCACCATATCCTTACACAGGACGAAAGGAAATGATGCGTTAAGATCGTGTGAGCCATGCGCACCGATCCTCATCAAAATATTTGGGGGTTATCTAAGAGTCCAGGACTTGACTTGCCGAGCGCCCTCGGCAGCTAAGGAAATCACCCAAAACACGCTAAAACGCCAATATCTCGTTAACCACCAGGATGATTTTAATGTATTTTGGCCAGTTGGTAGTCCTGGTGACCCCATTTCGTTTGATGCCACATTTGCCAGGATACGCAAGGATACGGCTGAGCTAGAGACAGTTTTTACTGCACAAAAAAGTCCTTATTTCTCCGTTGTTAAAAGGACTTTCGTCCTTATAATTAAATATTCATTATAAGTTGGCTAAGGACTTTCTATGGTATAAAAGACAAGCTGCTAGTCCTTCAAATAGCCAAGTTAAGGTGGCTGTTGGCCATTTTTCGACTAAACCCCTTGCAAAAATTTGAGGTATAATTTTTTATGGAATCCGCAAAATCCTTGAATGTCAATCGATAGCAGAGCTGCGTACGAGCTCAAAAAGGTATGTCAAGGCAGGATCGTCAAGGATATGGCTGAGTTATGGCTATACAAAGAATGTCCTGATATAGAAAAATACCTTTAACTTGGTCATATCCTTACAGATTTATACAAGATTCAATGCGTTGACATCGGAAGGACGAAATACATCGATTTACATCAAAATATTGTTGGGTCATCTAAGGATCAAAGGACATTCTTGGTAGATCAAATCAACAAAACTCAGTCGCATCCTTGCAGATCCTGGCGTCTGAGATCTCATATAGTGCACGATTTCAAGGAGTAAAGACTAGCCAAAGGACATACAGATCGTCCTTTTAATGTACAAGTTATACACAATTTCTTCTGGTATTAGCATTGGGACTGAAATTTTACAAGTCCTTGGTTCTTAGATAACATACTAAGCTTCTGCAGGCAAACATTGACGCTGCTCGGCGCGAGTCTAAAACACCAATTGCTTTCGTCCTGCGTAAGGATATAGTTGAATAAAAGCTATTTTTCTAAAAGATTTTTTTCTTACCTGCAGCGAAAACAAATTGCAGCACAAAAGTATGCATCAAAAACTGAACTTATGCAAATTGGTTGGTGGTTGGTGAAAATATTAATTATTTTCTGTTGCTGCCTGAAAGTATGCAATACGATTTGGATGAACTGCATTAGACGATTGTTGTAGACATTTATCCTAATTTAGCTATGGAGTTAAAAATGAATTGAATACAAAACATATTTTTATTAAATGTATTTATATTTATTTATATAAAATTAATTACTGAACTAAAATAAAATATGTTGTTTCTTTACAAAGCGAATTCTCCGAGTTCCTGTGGTCAGAAATGCTTTTGAATGGCCACAAACACTTGGCTACAAGTGAAGCTGGAGCCGAGGTCGGAGCTGTAGCTGTAGATGTAGCGGTAGCTGGAATTCCACAGAACTTTATCCATTAATTAAAATTGTTAGCATTCTCGGCGCGCGGTTGGCTGCCGGTGAAGACACAGCGGCAGCCGCCATTTCCAGTGGCATTAAAAATAAATACATAAACAGCTGCGAAAACATTTACATAGCTAACTGCACCGCAACTCGCGGTTCGTCCTGTGGCCAGCCTTTTGCTAAAAAACAAAAAACAAAAACAAAAAATAAAATAAAAAAATAAAAAAAATGTACCTGAAAGAGAGAAAAATAAACATAATTTTCTTTGCTAAAGTATTTGCAGGTACTTACGTTGCATAAATCGTGCTCAACGCAAAACTTTTCCATACTTGATGCCATAATAATGTTTAATGGCAAATAAATCTCGTTTAATGTTAGCATAATTAAGTAAAACTGAAAGAGAGCTTCAATTAAGTCGAGTTCGACAAGAGGTTGGTAGGAAAGTTGGACTAAATGTATTACGACAATATGTTAAATAAGTTTTATGTGAGATTTATTGAATCATATGTTAAGACTTGGTATTTATATATAAGGTTAAGAATATAACATTTTTTCTATTATGTCAGATATCATAGATAGGATATTTTAAATTTCTTCCATTATTTTTCGTGATATTATGCTCATTCCTCAAGTAAACTTTTAGGCATGGCAAAATCTATAAATGCATTTTGTAGCTTCATCAACTATACCTAATTGGACTTAAGTCGCCAAAATCTGGTTGTCTTTCTGCTTTGTCAATGCGATTTATTGGCGGCTTTTCGTGCAGGCGCCAGGCTGCAACTGAGCAAACGGAGCAATGCTATAAAGGATAGCTGCCAATTCATTAAAAGGACATTTGAAGCGACTTTTGCTGCGCAACGCCGCAAGACAAAGTTCTTTTCGGCAATTAATGTCCTTGGCAAACACACAGCGAGAGCGAGCGAAGGCAGCGCCAAAAGGAAGTGCAGTGCCCAGAGCAGAAGGCGGCGTCTGTAGCTGGACCCGGGTCCGCATAAATAGTTTTGTGGCTTTGACTGATATGCGGGCCAATAAAACTAATGAGCGTGCGAGCCAAATAGTTGTCAGTGCTTGTTGTTGTTGTTGTTGTTGCTGTTGCTGTGACTGTGGTTGGGTGGTTACATTTGCGGTGGCGGCAATGGCGGCGGCAATGTCTGTGGCACAACCATTTGCCAAATTGAGTGCGCAAACAAACAAAAACAAAAACAAGCAACTCGAGCGAACCGAGCGCAACTCAAATGAATAAACGCAAGTCCAATTAAATGGTCATAAGTAATAATAATTCCGCTTTGATTTGTACCATTCGCTATTCACGGCGATTTTCCACGGAAGAGGGTTCAGACGTCCCTGCCCTAGCACCCAACCCCAACGCTGCCCTCTGCCATTCGGACCGGGCTGCTGCACTCGGAGCCAAATTAGTTAATGAGAGCATTGCCAAAAGTGTGTTCGGAGCAGCAAGAAGAGGGGGTTGGACTACTGCAGAGGGGTGGTTTTTATAGTTTTTTCTACTACTCTTAATCAGCTCCTGACTTACACATATAACTTTGTTGGGTTGTAGCTAGTTTTGCGGCAGATTTATAAATTAAATCGGATTTATTTTAATGCAAACTTACATGAATATAAATACTCAAACTCATAGATCCATTCTTGAGAAGTGAGCAGAAGAGCAGCACCTAGTTATCTAATGGCAACAATAATATAAATGTCTTTATTCCAGTAATGTAATTCTTAAGCAAAGTATGTCAAATGGATGCCTTACCTTGACTCATGAGTTTCGCATAGCTGGTTCATAGTTGTTTTGTTTGCCTTTCATTTGTCCGTTTAGCTAGTCAAGTCTCCTTTTCCTAACTCAATTGGTCTGCCTGAAACTTAAACTAGATCTACGCCAGATATATTGGCAATGGATTTTAGTTTTCCTTCTAATTGCTTACCTCTAGGAAACTGTCTCCTGCTGCTGCTGCTGCTGCTGCTGCTGCTGCTGCTGCTGCTGCTGCTGCTGCTGCTGCTGCTGCCTCCATATCTCTGCCTCACAGCTGGGTCAGCTGCTGCTGCTGTTGCTCTCAACCCCTGAGAGGCAAGAGGCAAAGTAAAAGGCTCCGGGCACGCTGAGGGGGGGGGGGGGGCTTATTAAACCTTTTGGTGTAACTAGCTGGATGTGCCATTAAATGATAATAATTCTTGTTGAAGGTTCTGCCTAGGCAGGATTTAGCCAAAAATGAGCTATGTGCAGGCAGCGTAAGTCCACTCTGTGTGTCCTGCGTGGTCCTTTTTGCTGTTCCAGTTAAGATATTTTCTTAAGTGTATGACAACGTGGGCTTAAGTCAAAGGCGCCAGCTGACACACACACACACACACACACACACTCGCATATACACACATGGTCGTAGCTGTTGTGCATCGAGCGATTATTATTTATTTTCTTAATTACGTCTTAGCATCCAACATGAAGTGGGGCCTGGCCTGAAGGCACCTGGTCTGGTCGACATCTCCCGCCTCCAGCGACGTCTCCCGCCTCCTGCTCCTTTTCGGCTGGCTCATGTGCCAGACAATGTATGGGAAAAGCATTTTCCTAACGTGGAAAATTGTGCGTCTACTCATATAAGCCTGGGGGCATGCTGGATGGTCCAAAAGCTCGCACATGCTACCAGCTCTACCAGCTAGCTACTAAGCCTTGCCTGGCCTCGCCTCGCCTCGCCTCGTCTTGTCCTGGGTGTGATGCTGCATCTTATCCTGGCGCACGCCCCCGCTGTCAACTGTCGTTTGTCTTGGGATCGTAATAAAAAGACTTAACAACGCGAGTTGTTTAATTATTATTTATGACACTCGGCGCAGCAGATTATTGCCCTAAAAACTGGGCTAAGGCAGGGGTCTCTGGCGGAAACTTTTCATAGATTGAAACTTGCTTTGATTTAGTATTCTTTATGGCGCTGCGCCTTCAGCTACTTCAGCGACTTCAGCTTCACCTTCAGCAATCCGGCTGCCTGGATGCCTGGCTGCCTGGCTGCGACTATTTAAATCAATTGTAAATTCACATTTCATTTGCCCCGGCTCAATCTCAATTCATTTTCATAAAGTTCTTTTCTCGCGCATAATTTACGATGATAATTACGTTAACTGCGAATTACCCCCAGGGGAGGCCCGCAGCGCACTTTTGGCTTAGCCAAACGCTTGCCAGGTGGGCGGCGTGCATCCTTTGTCCATTTTCGGCCATGTCCTGCCGTGCGGTCGCCAATGTAAAAATGATAATCCCATTGTCAGGCGATAATTCAAAAAGTTCCATTAAATGTATGCACAGAGCAGGAGAGCATGGCTAGAATCAACCAAGAAATAAAGATTTATGCAAATTCTCCCTCGCTCTCTCTCTCTTCCTCTCCCTCTCCCTCTCTTTCTGTCCTTCGAAAAGAAACGAGCGAAAAAAGACTTTGACTCAGTCTTGAGGTATGCAATGAATATGCATGCGTCTTTTAGGCCTCTCTGTCTGTGTGTCTGTGTGTGTGTGTGTAAGGACACGGCTCAAGGACAATGAATTATGCCAAGTCCTTGGCCAGAACACGCTTAATTGGCAACGCCTTCGCCCAGCCTTTTTCTGCTGATGCCGTTCGAGACGTTGAAGGCGCTGCGCCCAAAATAAAAGATTTGCTTATTAAATCGCCAACAAAATCAAATTGGAAACGTTTATGCGTGCTGAGAATTTGTGATAAGGCAAGTGTGCTTAGATTGAATGATCAAGGAGAGTGAGAAATGAGATTTTGGACTTGAAATAAGAACTTTGACTGCTGAGAGATGCTTCTGCCAAAGTGATTTTGGATCTTTTCGTGACGTACCTTAGCTCTCTGTAGAATTGACAATCTAATTGAAATTCAAGTATCCCTAGGGCTTGATCATTAAGAAAATTATTAATATATTACACAATTATTTTGTTTTTCATTATAATTTATGTTTTTGTTGAACTAATTATATATACATATATACATATATACATATATTCTATGATCTTTTGTTATCCCCTTATATGTGGAGCTATATTAAAATTCCACTAATGCTTTCCCTTCCCCTAACACATCTGTAAGTAGCTCATCCATAGAATTCGATGTTTTCATGACTTAAAAGCTGAAAAGTTGATAAGCAATTACAAAAAATATTAAATAGTATTATTTATTATTTATGCCTCTGCATAATATGCCTAAGCATATATATTTTTAGCAAGTTTTATTTTGAATAGATTAGTCTTAAGGCCCCAGCCGCCTGATCATAAATTGTTGTACATAAACATGGTAGCTGCCTGCTTGTAATTGTGCATGTGCCGCTGTGTGTGTGTGTATGTGTGTGGCTGTGCCTGTACTGGTGTGTATATGTGTGACATTGCACGCCGCAGGTACACATTTCATAAAACTAATACGAATTGATTTATGGCGCTGCGCCTCGTCGTAACTGAGATGCTGGCTGGAAAGGCTTGCGGCTGAAGCCAGGCAGAGGGGGGTGAAGAAGAGGAAGAGGAAGAGCGAGAGGCATAGACAGAGGCAGAGGCAGAGGCAGAGGCGGAAGCAAGTCGCGTCTTAAAAATGTTAAAATGCCACTCGGCATAAGACGCTGTGCGTTGCCCCCAATTCGACTGGAGGCGGGCAGGGGTAGCCCTGTGGGGGTGTAGGAGTGGGGGTAGGGGTAGCTGCCACTGGGGTGGGCTGGCTACTACTTTGCTATCAGTGCGAATAACAGTAAATGGCTGGCGTCTTTGTCTAAATCTTTGCCAGGCTGTCAGTGAATGGAATGGGTGGAGTAGAGCCAGGGCTGAAACTTTTGGCGCTGGCACGTTGAACACACACACACACACATACACATAGAGAGTCAAGCGAACCCCTTCTCGCATTGGAGGGGGTGTGACAGGAGGCGGAGTGTGCGCTGCTTAAGCTTATAATTCATAAAGTGTACAAAAATCGAAATTTATTGCTATTTAAGATATTTGTGTTAAGCTGCTTTCGTTTGCAGCGAGCATGCCTGCCACAAATCTAAGTGGCCCCGCCCACAGCACGACCCCCATCCCCCCACCCCCCTCTTCTTGGCTTCTCTAATTAAAGTACGGGGCAATGGCTTTAAGGACAAGGCAAACAGGATATGCAAATGGCAAAGGAATGTGCAGGACCAGAGCTATGTTTATCGTTTTTGTGACGTATCGTCGCGCAGATAGAAGTAAATTGTTTTCTTTTTCTTTTTCTGCCACGCCCACACATACAATAAAAAACATAATTTGCGCGGGGGCAACGCATAAAAAGCGAATCTAGAGCATTCAAAAATTCCAAAATTCTGATGACGATTGGCATGGCGCAGCGATTAGAGGCCACATAATGTGGGCGCACAACTTATCTTTATGGCATCGGCAGGAGACGGAACGAGGCACACACTCACTCTGTGTGTGTGAGTGTGTGTGTGTGTGTGTGTGTGTGTGAAATGCTTAACAACTTTTGAGAGCGCTAAGCTATCGAGAGCAGCTCTGGACAGGCAGACGGCCAGGACAGCCAGCGCAGGCATTGCCGCAGTTAACTTCCGCTCGAGCTCGAGTCACACCTGGACAGAAGTCACTGAGGGTGGCTGGGGGCGGCACTTGACAATTTTTGCTTTATCACAACGGCTGTCAGAGCTGCTGCGGCACGGTGCGGGGCGGTGCGACGCGAGGGTGTGGCGTGCGCTTATCTCTGACCAACGCAGCTGTCATTCAGGGAAAACTTTTTTTCCGACTGCACTCGGACTCGCTGCATGGACAGAGTTTTCCGAGCAGTGCCCACAAGGACTTTCGCTAAGTAAGTGACACAATAAAATTAGAAAGAAGAAAAAAATCAGGGCGAAAAAAAACCGAAAAATAAATAAAAAGCACTTCTTTTCTTATTAAAAAGCAGCAAGAAATTGCCCATAAAAGTGCGCAAAGTGAAGCGCTGAAGCGCGCTGGGTGCAAAGTCAACCAGATTAGATGAGTGAAGAAATTTGAAAATCAATCCATTAACAAAAGGACCAAGTCGCGACTGGCGCGCAGCATTAACTTGTGATTCCAACTGTGAGAATTCCCAACGTTCTGGCCAAGGACAACGGCGGCTTTGCATGGCCCGAGCCGCTAATTATCCTAGCGACAAGCTAGGGCCACGCCAAAACCCACACGGAAACTGAGCTTCATTAAAACGGCATAGACATGGCTCTATCTCCCACTCTCTCTATCAATCTCTCTCTCTCTCTCTCTCTCTCTCTCGCACTCTTCTTCCGCTGCCCATTATCTGTGCAGTTATCCGCGAGCGCCGCGACGCTGCCCGGGCAACCGAATTTGTCGCTTGACGAGCTTGACAGACCGCACTCAATAGTTGTTAACGGAAGCAGCTTGAGCAGGAGCAGGCAGGCGCAGGGACTCCTGGAGTTTATGCTGCCCGGCTACATCCTGTCAGCGCGTCTTATCAGCTCCAGCTGCGGCGTTATGCTGACTTCTGCATTCAACTTCCACATCTTCTCCAGAATTGGAAGTAAAAGCATTGCGTCAACTTATTTATTGTATTTGTTAATGCTGGCGACGCCTTCACAAAATTATGTTCGCTTTTTTCCATACACTCACTAATTTTGAAGGTAAGCCGAGATGGCAAATTAGATTCCAGGTGGCGTTCGCATAAATCGGAGTATGGAAACAGTTTCGTTAGATATACTAAAGCAAGATAGCGCTAGAACTAATAGAGAGAGGGAGGAGGACTAACAGGTAGGTAAAGAGACAAATAGAGGGGGAGAGAGAGAGAGAATGAGAGAGAGATAGAGATACATATAGAGATATATATAAAAAAATATATGTATAGATGTATAAAACAACGAAAGAGAGAGAAAAAAAGAGATTAAAAATTCTACTATAGTATATGTAACTCTGTTCTGTTCTCTATGTATATAACTCTGTTCTGTTTGAGATGAAGGAGCACTATCATATATTCTCTATAAGTTCTTTTTATAGGGCATACACACGCCAAGTCTCCCTTATATTCGCCCATTCATTGTCACCTTAGTCCCATTTTTTGTATTTCCTGCTGGCATTGCCTCTGCCCCACTCCCTTCTGCCCTTTACAGCACAAATATGTTGCTGTCAACACGTCAGTTTCGCTTGTTGTTCTTGTTGTTGTTGTTGTTGTTGTTGCTTGTCCGGATTTTTATTTGGCAGTGCATCTTTTATCGCTCTGTCTGAGCGTTGAGCAAGCGTCGTTTCTGTTTTGCGCACGCTTCATTACAATAAATCCGGTTAGAAGAGGTGTCTGGCAACGTTTTGCAGTCAGTGTCAGTGGCGGGTGCAGCAACAGCCACAGCCACAGTCAGAGCCAGAGTCAGAGCCACAGCCACATCCGCTGAGTGAGGGTAATTTTAATGCCCTATCAGTCGGTCGGTGGGTCGGTCTGTAGTAGTTCCTGGCATCCACTCCCACTCCTCTACACTCACACCTACACACACACACACACACACACTGTGAAAGCGCGAAACATTTGGCGTAATTTGCAGTTGCACTTCATCACATGCCAAGTGAAGTCAACGTTAAACGGCGACATTCGCTTAAGCTTTCTTATTTCCTATTTATTTTCACCTTCATCTTCGTCTTGCCAGTGCTTTATTCGTTTTGTAAAGACTTCTGCTTGGATAGTTATATTACTCTGCTAAAAGCTTCGCTCTATCGAATACGTCAAGACGAAAGACTAAGAGGAGAAAAATATGCAAGTGCTTCTCTTGTAATGGGGCTCGTCGTACACTTCATGTTCATGCCTCGACAATATTGTTTATTATTATGTCACATGCAAAATATAATAAATTACTATTAATGTACATTTCTACAATATATATTTAATTAATTACTTAGTATGGTTCATTTGATAACTACTCTGCCAGACAGCCTCGTCCATCAATCATAAATTAAACTTGACCCACTTTGCTCATCAACTGTTTTCAAAGGTATTTTTTGCTTATGCGATATTTGAGCAGTTTACAACACACAACGAGCTCTGCAATTGTCTAACACTGTTCAGCCTTATCGCCCCTTATCTTATCAATGTGGTTGCCGTTGCCGTTGCTGCAGGTGAGTAATTTTTCATTCACTCAGTATTAAACGGCATTGCCTAGAGATTGCACATAGGCAAAAAACATAATATATAACAAAATAAATACATATATATATATATATATATATATGTATAAAGCGCGCATGTGATTCGAAAGCCCTTCAAAAAATGTAGACAACTAATCCGCAAAGGTCACCAAACACATCAAGTGTTTCAAAATAACCAAAAAGTTTACTCACCAACCAAAAGTTTACTAAGTTTTTATACAACTTGTTGTGTGTGTTGTGTTTGGCTTGCTCCACATTTGGAAGAAAACTCCCCCTTCCTGTGAAGCATCGATAAGATAACTCGCCACTTCGCTCCGCCTCGCCTCGCCTCGCGTCGCCTCGCGTCGCCTCTACGATAGAGCAGCATTGCGGGGTTCATAATAACAATATTGTTTAGCAGGTGAATACGATTGTGACGTCATGATCACCATTAAATTTCTTCATTAAATCGCGTCTAATGCGACGCAGTTGACAATTGCGTTTAAATTTTCGTCTTTTTTTAGCCAAATGCAGATACAAATCGTTTGCCATTTGTTTACCCTGTAATTGAGTGAGGAGCGGGTAGTTTGGTTGAGTGCGTATGCAGCAGACACGAGACTTGACTTGACTTAACAAACTCTCATGTGTAGAGGAGCCATATTTAAGACAACTCAAATTTGTGTGTATATTCATAAATGGATAAAAATCAAATTAGATCTATACGAACAGCTATCTATCTATCCAACTCTTTATGCACACGAGAGTCCATCCATCCGTTTGCCCAGCTATTCGATCCCTCCATCCGATTCGACCTTTCGCTTATTATGCTATCCTTCCGTCAACCGGTTTGCATTGCCAATTCAAACCAAAAGATAGTGGAGAGGACAAGTTATGTCGCACGAAATTACTCACATGTATAAGTATTTATAGCTCTTTACAGGGTGTATGCCCCATCGGACTCTAGCTCAACTGATTGCTGATAAGCGCTCAATAAAATGCATGCGCAATAAACAGACTATCAATTGAGAGAGCAGCCATACAATAGGCTCCATAGTCAACCAGCTCTACAGCTCTACAGCTGATTGCGCTCTATCTGTTGGTAATAGCAAAATTACAAATTTTCCCGCTTTCCCTCTCTTGCAGGCATTTCCTCTACAAGATGCAGCTGCTGTTGCTGGCGATCGTCTTAGCGGGACTCTTTGGTTGCTCAGCTGCCGTCGACTGTCCGATCGCCTGCAAATGCCGTTGGATCATCGACAGCCTCTATGCGAATTGCTCGCGACGCGGCTTGCGCAGCTATCCGAACTTTCATGATATACCCGTGGAGCATTTGGATCTCTCCTTCAATGACTTTACGGAGTTTCCACGGCAGTATGCCGATATGGATTCGCTGCTATATCTGGACTTGTCGGACAATCGCATAGCTAATCTAGGCGCTGATGCGCTCATCGGCTTCACTTCCCTTCGCACCTTGCTGCTGGCCAACAATTCGATTGCCGAGTGGTCGCACATCAATCCCAACGAGGCCTTCAAGTATGCGCCCAGCCTGAAGAGGCTGAGCCTGAGCGGCAACAGTTTGGGCAACTTTGGCGGCGACGTTGCCACCATTGACGAGCAGCTCAATAGCCAGTCCCTCAATGAACTGGATCTGTCAGCGGCACAGATTACCATTGTGGGCGGCGACGTGCTGATCAATCAGCTGCCCAATCTGCAGCGCCTTTCCCTGGCCAACAATCAGCTGACTCAGCTGGCGCGTCTGCCATCGAAAAGTCTTCTCGAGCTGGACATGAGCAACTGCAACATGCAACGCCTCAACTCCATGTTCATTGAGGCCCTCTACAATCTGGAAGTGCTCAATCTGTCGCACAACACAGCGCTGCAGTTCGGCTGGGAGGAGGATCTGATAGTTGGCTTGGAGCTGCGCAATTTGGATGTTTCCTATTGCAATCTGGATCAAATCGACTTGAGTGGCCTGCCCGTTCTCGTGGAGGTGCGCTTGCGTGGCAATCTCTTGCGCTCGGTGGACCAGCATACATTCGCCAACAATACGCTGTTGGAGCTGGTTGATCTATCCCAAAATGTGTTGCGCTTCATTGGCAATGCCGCGTTCAATCCGCTCAAGCGGCTCAAACACCTCAACTTGGCCTACAATGAGATTGCGCATCTGGATCGCAATATCATCAGCGGCAACGATGTGCTCTTGGAGCTCAATATGAGTCGCAATATCATACAGAGGCTAACGAAGATTGTCTCCAATTCGGTGCGCGTCATTGACCTGAGCTGGTGCGAAATCAGCGTCATTGAGAACACGGCGCTAACTGGCCTATCGGCCATACAGCGCCTGGACTTGTCCAATAATCTGATTAGCTATTTTCCCAGTTTTATGCGCTCGGAAACGCTGCAACATCTGAATCTAGCCAACTGCAGGTGAGTTTTTTCTGCTTCTGTTGTCATATTCACTTCAAGTCAAATCTAAACTCTTTCCCCGCCCTCTTCTCCTCCGCAGGCTATCAACGATAAGAAACAACAGTTTCAATGGCTTTCCCGAGCTAGCAGATCTACATTTGAATGGCAATCGCTTGATTAACCCCATTCCACCTGGACATTTTCGAGCGAACAAATTTCTCGATCAGATCTGGTTGGGCGACAATCCCTGGATATGCGAGTGCCAGAATCCTTTATTCATCGAATTCTATGACTATCTAACAGCTAAGCCGGCCAAGGTGAGTCGCACAGCAACTCAGTTTTATTGTGATTAATAATAAATGAATTCATGCTCTATCTTAG
Source organism: Drosophila mulleri (assembly GCA_035047565.1). Lineage (NCBI taxonomy): Eukaryota > Metazoa > Arthropoda > Insecta > Diptera > Drosophilidae > Drosophila > Drosophila mulleri. The sequence continues at coordinate 2,429,681 of JAWNPK010000060.1, forward strand.
CTCAAGGACCGTCACAATTTGCGCTGTGCCTCGCCGGCCAACTACTATGGCCAATTGTGGGACTATGCCTGCCTCTCCGAATGGACAGTGAGTGCGCGCAACAGCAGTGGGGAGAAGGTCTGGTCGGCCATAATGCTCTCCATTCTGGGCCTAGGTCTGCTGGCTCTACTCTTTGGCTGCTTTCAGAAGATGATGCGCAAGCATAAGCAGCGTCAGAATCGCAGGGAATATAATGCCAACCACGACGAGCTGCAACGCATGTAAGTTTCTACAGTTGACTACAAAATATTAGCAACAGCTATGAAATACAAAGAAATACAAGTTCAATAATAGCACTAGCTTTGCGAGTAATACTTACAATTATGGAATTTCGATTCTTGTTATAATTCCTCTAACAATTTCCTCTGTTTGCTTTGAGTATTTCCTTTAGGTATTTCTTCCAAATATTCCCTCCTAGTCTTTAACGATCACTCACTTCACTTTATTTGACTTTACTGCACTGCACGACTGACCTCCACCGACTGAAGAAGATATGCTGCAGCTGCTGCCCTTTATATAGGGCAACTTACGCTCAGAGCGTAAGGCGCGCTCAAATGCTCAGACCGACGCCAGGTAGAGATCGTTACAATCGAGCTTCAACGAACCAATAGAAACTCTCTCGGCTGCTTCATGCACTCTCGCTTCGTTTTACTCAAATATAAATACCAAATGAATACTGCTGCATACATAGAGAGTAGTTAAGTGATCTTCTGTGGCTCTTCTCCTTGCAGAAAGGCAGAGAGATAGACAGACTGTCAGATCGACTGGGAGGCATATATGCAGACAGACATACGAACATATATGTACATACATATATGGTATATCGATATATAATAATCCAATCTCTCTTCCCAATCCATCAGACGCGATATCAACGAACGCATGCTGCGCGAGGAGTCGTCTGCCACCTTGCAGCAGCAGCAGGAGGTTAGCCTGTTGCCGTCCTATGAGGATGCATTGCGTATGCCCAAGCTGGAGCGTCCAGCCAAGTCCATGCTGGATCTGTCCGCTGCGCAGCGCAATCGCAAGCAGCTGCGCCGTAGCCAGACGCAGGCAGATGACGACAACTCGGGCGGCGAGGAGGAGCTGCAGCTGGACTCACGTCAAAGATTTCGCAGCGTCGAAATGCTCTCCAACCGGGACAAGGAGAGAACGGCACAATATCAGCCACATCGTCGCACTGGATATATGGAATACAGTACGCAGTCGGGCAGTCGACGCTTGAGCATCGAGGATTCGCGTTTTCCGGCTGCACATCTGAAGACGCAAAACTTGCAGAGCGCCGAGCAAATTGGCAATTTCCAGAGCTACGAGAACAGTCCGTATACGAAGAGGAAGCCAAAGATAGCGGAGATACCGCCCTTTAAGCGCATCAATATTATGGCCAACAGTGTGGAGTTCCTCACCGATCCCGAATACGATGGTAGCAGCAAGCCAGGCAGTCCCTTTGCCAAGCGCAAGCCCAAGACGCCAACCAGCATGCAGGTGAGCGCCCAGGTGTACACACTGGAGCACAATCAGCGTGCCTCTGCCCAGCTGGATCCCGCTGTGGAGGATTACTTCAGCAGTGCCCAGAAGAGACCCGCGTCCACGTCAACCATAGCCAGTGACTTCCAGGAGGTCGCTGCGCCAGATATCTCCTCCTTGCCTGACGATGACACTCGCTCAAACGTCTCCACATCCGCCGCGGAGATCGATCTGGAGCGTGGCATGCGCAAGAAGCGAAAGAACTCATCCACGCGCCGGGTGAGCGGAAATTTTAGCTCTGCCGCTGCCAACGACAGCTCCAGCTCTGCCAGCGATGCCGAGCGTAGCACTCCAGTCCACAAGCCCATGAGAGAGACCCTATTCTAAGCACTCAAGTAAAAAACAGAAAAAAACCAAAAACGAACGACAAAAGTTAAACTGATCCTTGTTACATTTTTTACATTTTTCTTTAAACGTATAAAATATTCTATATTTAGCTCTTAAGCCCTATTTAAACTTCATTTAATGCACGCATCTATAGTAAAATATAATCGAACAATTTCATGATTGACGCATATGTATGTACAGTGTATAAAATATATTGGCCAGGAATGAATCCTGCGTAGTGTAACTAATATATTGGACAGGTGCATCAATATTTTGGTCCCGACTGTATGCTGCTCAAGTGCATGCATAGAAACCTGCGCACTATAGCAAATATTTTGGACACATGCATCAACATTTCGGCAAACAGTGTAATGCAGCACGTTGAAGTTGATCCGGCTGCACTCCATTTATATTGATCAGCTATGATATATATTTATACATATCTTATAATAACCGTATAGATGTTTATTTATTTACACACACTCATACACATTTTGAAATGCCTTTCATTATATTGTCTCATCAATATTTCATCAATTGTCTCTTGGACTAGGCTGGTTGAGCACTCAACTGGCACTTTATTGTTGCCCGCACTGTAGCCAGCCACTGTGCAGCCAAGACAAGAACCTATCCACATTTAGCAGCGACGCGTCGCGATAGCCATGGTTGTTAACCAGACTAAGCGCACAGTGAAAAGCTTCAACGGAAATTGAGCTGCTACAGGTAGACCTAAGGTAGGTCGTTAAGTATGGGCAAAAGCTGTTTGTTAAAAAATTTCATAAAAAAAATATATTGTTTTTGATGTTTGTAGTTTTTTGTTTTTATTGATAGGCTTATTTTGAATTAAAAAGTCATTCACACGAACAGAGAGTAACACAATATAATTTCACAAGAGAATGGAGCTTAAATATTATACATACATACATATATCGTGTGGAGACACACACACATATTTGTATGCATGTAGTCTGTGTGGTAAGTAGTGTGTGTGCAGATCACATGCACATGCACATGCAGTTTTATAAGCAGAAACAGAAATAGTGTTGTAAAATGTCATCAGCCCAAAATATGTGTTTTATTTCATTTGTTTATTTCGTTTCTTTTTTTCTTCTTGCGCAGCTGGAAATTTACATTTAAGATATTTTTTAACTTTGGTATTAAACTAGATTTATGCTTAAGTTTAATTAATTTACTTAATGCTAAAACTACAAAATGGTTACAATATATTTAAGAGGGGAAGCGGGAGCTTAAAACGAATAGTTGTTGTTGTTGTTTCTTCTCAAAACTTGTCTTGCTTTTGTAATGCAAAGCACCGTTATCGCTATCGTTGATTGATCATCGATTAATGTTCATCGACTACACACAATCGATTATCAATTACATATAGATGTTGACATATTATAAATAATCGATTTTCGATGATCCTGTATCGTCTATGGTTTGCTGGTCAAATCAATTTGCAACTATCGACAATTGTTTACAAGTTATAAATAATTGATTATCGATTACCGCCTATCGATCACCGTTTACAGCCGTCCGACTATCCATAATCGATTAATAATTATCGAAATTTTATCTCAAATTATGGATAATTATTAATTGTTTACCATTTATCGTTTACCGATTGCCACACTCTAAGCTTAGCTTAATGCTAATGTTGTTGTCGCATGTTTATCATCATCGTCTTCTTCTTCTTCTTCTTGGCTGTTATTGTTATTGTTATCGCTTGGCACTTGTCTGTCACGTTTCACGCCTGACACATGGCTGTCAGCTGATGGGAAAGAGAATGGAGGGTGGTGAGGGGTTTTGTGTTTTGCTTTTCTGGGGGCGTGGCGAACTCAGTGCGAGACAATGGCATTGACCTGATGCGTCGGCTCCAAATAGCCGCCGCCCTTAACGGGCGTTGTGATAATATCGCCAGCATTGGATTTGCTGCGCGTGACCAGCATCGGAGTCTTCGGCTTGGGCGTCTCCGTCAGCTTGATCTTGACACGTCCAGTCTCCGGTGAATAGACAGGCGAGTAGCGTCCAGATTTTGGCGAGGAAGGCAAATAGGAGCCATCCGGCTCATTGTTGTTGTTGTTGTTCTGCTCGTTGGCATCGCCCGATTGTGGATGCTGTGCATATTTGGAGGCACGCGGCGATTGTGGTGTGGGATAACGTGGTGTGATTGGATAGTATTCATGTGGTGCTGCATCTGCACCAACGGGCTCATTGATGGTCGGCACCTCCTTGGCATCCCCATTGGCTGTTCCGTTGCCATTGAGCAGCGGCTGCTGTCCAGCACCGTCTTTGCTGTCGTACGGCTTCTTGCCCGATCCATTCACAATCTGTGCCTCATCCAGCTTCGTCTTCTCGCCAATGAGCGGCGAGTGCTCGTGGCCGTTGCGTGCCAAGGGCTTACCCAAATTCTTCTTGTCCATATCCAGCAGCTCGGTCTGACGCTGTGCCTCCGCATCTCGTGCCGCCGCATTGCTGTTGTACTTGCAGCGCTTAATGGCCACGAACAGTATGAGTCCCAGCACAATCAGAGCAATGACGCCCAGCAGGAAGTAGATGGCATTGCTGTCATCCTTCTTACCGACCTTGGCAGTCAGTATGTCATCCGAGGTTTTGTCCGACTCAATAGGACCGTCTGTGACGACATCGGTGTCCAGTTTAGTCTGCACCGCCGGCACAATGGTCTCCTCGCTAACTTCGTCGGGCTGTTCTTTTTTGTCATCCTCGAAGATGCCAATGTTCTTGAAAATATCCGGCGATGGCTGCTCCGGCTGTTCCACTGGTTTATTGTCGTAGTTGTCGTCGTTGTCGTCGCGCTCCGACTCAGAGTCTTCGGGCGGCTCAAAGTCATCTGAATGAACGTGGTCCGTGGCAATGTGTGGTATAATGAGCATATCGTCGCCGCTGCCGGAGCCTTCCTCCTCTGCCTCGTTTTCGGACTCGTCGGGCTGTGGCAGACCCACCAATTGCTCCGTCTTTGGCTCTGCGGCCACAACGGGCACCTGCTCCGATGCCTGTTGAGCGGCAACTAGTTCCATATTCATTTCAGTCAAATCGCCCGAGCCCTCGACATCACTTTCCACAACCGGCGGCGACTCTGGTGCCTTCACCGATTTCTTGCCATCAATGACCAGATAGTCTTTGCCCAGCTCCTGTTCCTCTTCCTCCTGCTCGTTGGAATCGGGCAGCGGCTGATCGCCCATCATCAGTTCGTTCTCATCGGCATCTGTGGCATACCAGCCACGTTGCTCCTTTTCGCAAATGTCCGATTGCTTCAGTTGCAGCCAGGATTTGCCGTGCGCCTCCGCCGGCAGACTGCAGATGACCGGCTTCTCCATGTAGACATGTCGCTCCTGCAGCCAATTGCGCACCTCCAATGTGCGGCACGAGCAATTGATATTGTTGTGTCCCAGCTCCAGCTGCTGCAGATGCTGCAAGTGTGTCAGCTCGATGGGCAGCGTTGTGATGTCATTGTGCTGCAAGTTGAGCACCTGCAGCTGCTGCGGCAGCTTCAGCAATTTGGCAGATGTCAAGCGATTGTTCTTGAGGTTCAGCTTCTTGATGCGACGACTCAGGTGACCCAACTCATGCAGGTCGTTGTGCGACAGGTCCACCGAGGTCAAATTGGTCAGCCCATCCAACACATGCCCCAGGCGCGTCAGACCCAAATACGAAAGATCTATGGAATGTATGGGTATTGTGGCGGGCAACGGCCCATCCGACAACTTCAGGCCATTCGTGCTGTTGCACTTGGCGTGCAGCAGGGGCTTGTGTGTGTGCTGCGACAGGGAGCAGCTGCAGTCATCGGGGCAGTAGACGCCGGGCTTGGCTGCTGCACACATGCAGAGCAGCAGGGCCAGCAACGCGAACAGATTCAAGCGCTCCATGGCTGATCTCTAATGCTTGATTCGCTCTTGGGCTGCAAATGAAATGAAAACAAACAAAGAAAGCGAATATTATTTCGGGTGTTTCGTCTATAGTTTGCAGAGTTCCGAGTACCGTGAAGCAATAATGGCAACTACCCAGCTGTGTCTAGTCGATTCCATGAGCTTTGATCGCAACGCCATTTGGCGTTGACCATAGGAAATTGTGCGTTACGTCATATTTTGTTAACTCTCTCTCTCTCTCTCTCCTTCTCTCTTTGACACTTTTTCTATATCTATCAGCAGTCGCTATCGTGCTTAGATTTCTTTATCGCCTATAGCTTGTTTAAGCTCGGCCAGGCATTGACAGCCTTATCTACCTGCAGGTAATTAATAATTCTTTATTTCTTTTTCCATTTTTGCTTTTTGTTTTTGTTTTGCCATTTTGTTGTATTGATAAGTTCTTAAGTTCGACAAGATAATTTTTGGTGTGCAACCATTTACGTGGACTGTGACATCAGCAGCAACTCAGGCACCTGACACACTCGCCTCACTGCGGCAAAACTGAATGAGTCAGTGCAAAGCACTTGAGCATTCTAAAGAACTTGAAAAATTGCAGTGTAGGCAACTTCAAGTTCAAATTAAAGTTTCTAGAGGATCTTTAGAGAGTTGCACTAATGATATATACAACAAGAAAAGTAATCAATGAGAGGAGGGGGTAATGAATTAATATAAATAGGCATTTGTGGTATTTTCAATTCATATGTCTTTAATACAAGCAAATCCTTTAATTGTATATGTAAGCTCTACAAAAATATCTCAAAAATATCATAAAAACAAAAGAACTATATATATATTTCTGAAAAATTAATATCTATGCAAAAATATTTAATATTTAAAATTGTCTATAAAGAAGAAATTATTTATACATAAAAATCTCGGTTTAATCCCTGTAATTAAATATACATATTTTACTAATATTTAAATATTATATAAAGATTGGTCAATTTAGCAGGGAATTCACTTAACTCTCAGTTCTCAATGGGTAATTCACAAAAGAATCATTAAATATTTACTCATCAGTTTATTTTATAGAAATTCCTTGTTAATAATATAAGTTGATTCATTATAATGAACAGTTATTGATAAAAAAAAACGTAAAATAATGTATATAGTCTCACAATGGTCGTAGTTGTACAAGAACTCATAAAATATTAATCAAGCATTGCGACAACAACAAAAAAAAATGTTTACTTATATATATAACACTTAATCAACAAGCAATAAGAGAACAGAAGCCACTTATATAGTGTCTCAATCCATCTCGCTCTCTCTTGATGTCGCCCTCTCCCCCTCTCTTAAATGAGCAAAAGCTTGCACTTATCTGTCAACTAAATCAAAGTCAACTAACTACGCGCAAGTTTCTGTTGCCGACTTATCAATGAATTTGGTTGCCCGCAATTTATATATACATAGCTAAGCATTCATTTTTTTCGTATGCTGTAACTATTGTTATTAATTTTGAGCACTTGAGTTTGATAAATCTTAAGCATTTATCACATGACTTTCACTGCGACACACACACACACACACAGAAAAGAAAAGCGCTTAATTAAGTAAATCACCTGTCAGCAAAAAACTTAAATGTTCAGATATGTATACATATATATATACATATGTATGTATATACATATATAGATAAAGATCAAGCCCGTTTAGTGTGGGTTAAGGGGTTGAGGTCGAGGCAGCTGCTGCTGCTGTGTTTTGTCAGCTTAACAAGCGGCGTGCTTTTAATCTCCAGCCGTTGTAACTGTATGTAAGTGCGCATATACATATATATGTACATACATATATTAGAGTCTATATAGGTATGTGCTTGTGAGCATTTATTAGTTGAGCAACGCAAACTGATTGACGTCTGCCTCGTGGCTGCAATTTAAGCACAATTCGCGCTCTGCCATAGCCACAGTCTCAAGCCAGCTTCGGCTGATAAGCCAGCCAGCAGCGTCTTTGACCGCAAAAAAACGTCGCTTAGAACAATGGAATAATAATGCATACATAAACCTGAGCCTCGATGTGAGGCATACTGATTGTCAGGCCTCACAATAATCGACAAGACAAGTGCAATTGCAACTGAAGCTGCAATTGCAACTGAAACTGCATTTGCATTGCACCTTGAATAATTCAAAAGTTCTAGTCAATTTCATGCCCAAAAATATTCAGCTGAATGATAATGATCCAAGTTTTTCTTTCTATTTCAATTGAAGTGTCGCTCGTGTCGTCTATTTACATTTAGCTGCAGCTAAAAAGATATTTTTACTGTCATTTCTAATAGTTAACTGTCGGTCTAGCTATCTATGATTCTGCAGCGTCATGCTGATCTAGAGAGATTAGATATAACTTTAATTACATTTGCCATTTCAATTGTGAATTGCACTGTGAACTGCTTAAGTCCAAATACCCTTGCATATCTAGATTGTAGTTTTTGATAAGAAGTAGATGTAGTTGACGACTTATACATTTCATTCTAAATAATTTCATTGAGCAAGATTTGAGCTCTTGCGTAGACAAATGGGCTTGTGATTGTATCTATGGGAAGCACATAATTTAATTGATTTAAATTGTGAATGTTATTCGGTAAGGCTATCATAAATTATGGGATAGTGCAGACTGATTTAAATAAAGATTCCAGCATTTTGCAGTAGAAAATATATTCTGATAATGAATTTGGAAAATCATAAATCCTATAAAATGTGTGTTCCTTGATAAGTCTAATATAAGTCAGAGCTTTATTTGAGAAGCCTAATGAGATTCAGCAGAAATACACCCTATATTCGACATATCTCTAGATTCAGTTATTACAATCTAATATCCAATCTACCGAGTACTTCGATAGACCTTGCTGTCATTAGGAATACACGTAATATGCCTTCACTTCCGTGACATAAGCAAAATAACAATGTTTTGTGTAAGGGCAGCAACCAAAGCTTTGCCGCCACCCTACGAATTTGTTTCCTTTGTTATGGGCAACTGTTTGCGCAGCGGCGCGCCAATATGCGACCAATTTATACATACAATATAAATATATATACACATAAATATATATATATATTTGGCAAAAAATAAATGCGAACGCATGTGCAGCAGCTGCTGTTGCTGCTGTTGCTGCTAAGGGCAGCAATTGGTGGAAAGCATGCATAATTAAGGCGCTGTTGTTGCTGTTGTTGCAGATAATGATGCGGGGCAGCGCGACCAAGCAGAAAATGCCAACTGGAAATGAAGCGGCATACACACACACACACACACACACACACACACATGCACAGATACATACGCAAATTTAGTTGGAGATACAAATGTATCCGAAAAGAGTGTCAGGCTCAAGGTCAGCCTGCATTTTGAACTGTAAATTGTGGTTTTCACAAATTGCCACAGCAAATCACGAATATCGTCATCGAATAACTGAGCTGAAATGAGACATTACTGCGTGTAAATTGAGCTTCAGCTGCAACATGCAGCCGAGGGAGTGTCAGGCTTCTTAAAGTTTGACATGTGCATTGCGGTCTTAACAAGTAGGCATGACAAATTAGAAATATTTCTCTTAAGATGCTAGTGTGGCTATGAAAGAGTCTAACCTGAATTAAAAGCATATGCTGCTGCAGTTTGTTATATGGAATGTGCTCTCATTAAAGCAAAAAGGCTGAGCTTGAGATACAAATGTATCTGAGAGAGCGACAAGCTAAAGATCCGTTGCTGCTACTGCTGCAGTTTGTCAACAATTCTGTCTGTCATTGCCTGTCCTTCAGCACAGGCAAAAGCAAGTAACAGGAACCACAACAAATCAGAAGGAGCAGCATGCAAATTGAGCTTGAGATACATACAAACATGTATGTATCTGAGCGAGTGTGAGGCTCAAGGTCGGACTCAGCTATAAGCAGCTGTGGCTGCGGCTGCCTCTACCTGTTGCTGCTGCTGCTGCTCACATTTTGACATGTGAAATGCGGTCTGAACAAATTGTGTCATTGCGTTTGGTTAAACATGGCCAAGTACAAGTGACAACCGGCAACAACAGCAACAACAACAACAACAACCAGCAACAAGTGCTGCCAGCTAAGCCGCAACAAATCACAAATGTCTTCTTCAAATGGCCTGGTGTTGACAAATTGCCTTGGCCAAAAGACTTTCACTTCGGCTGGAAATGCTAAACCGCAGACACAGTTGGCGGTTGCATTTATCAAAAATATACAAAATAAATAAGAAAAACAAAATCTGTCGATTTTTGCCGGGAATTTTAATGCCATTTTTGGCTGCCCAACTGCGCGCAACCAGTCGAGCAACAAGTTGGCGTTAAATTGCAATTAAATGCGCGTAATTGCATTTAAAAATCAAAAATAAAATAAAATAACGAGAAATATATTTCTTATCATAATTTGATTGTGACTTTACTTCAATTGATTAAGTAGAGAAAATATACGCTCGCAAACAGGAAGCTGAAAATTAGCTAAAAGTTTAGAATTTGAATATGCGCGACACTCAAGTGCCATTTAATGCCATTTCAACTTAGAACAAATATTACGTTTTTTTCGCAAATTGAAGGAAATCAACAGCAACAACAACGACAACAACAACAGCATTAGCATTAGCGTTTAACTTAAATGATGACAAATGCCGCTAACCTTGAGTCGATGCTTCCAAAAGAAAAAAAAATGAAATGAGAAAGACGAAAAGCACATTAACAAGAAATACAACTAATCAGGTTAGCTATGCACAGATAGCAGCTATTAAATACTCTGTAAATGGCGTGGAGCTCATATGGTATAAAGTATGATATAATGGAGGGAACTTAACTGAATAATATGTTTGCGCCTTAAGGTCTGAAAATCTGCGAGAAAATCATAAAAGTAAACTTCCAAGTTGACCTTAAAGGCAGTCTAATAACAAATACTCCAAGCCCAACATTTTTTCATTGTCAATTCCTACACATACAAAAGAAATAAACATATAATTAACATTAACAATGAACAAACTCTCCCAAAAGTTTTAATTACCCTAATAAATTGAGAACTGAAATGCGCTCGTTATACGACTGAGTATCTAAAATTAGAATGATTTCATAGACATCAGCTCGTCCGAATTATATTATATTTTAATTTATGACGACATATAATTTATTTGTTAATTAAATACAAATTCCATTAAATTGCAAATAAGGTCACAAATTAACAATTATTCTGCCTGAAAGCCGAAAAAACTGGTTAGATCTGATGAAAGGCTATGAGTTCGTGAAAGTAATTCATTTAAATAAATTTTTATACAAAAAACTTATATTACTTAACTCTAAAATCTAGTATAAAGCACCTATCGAAAAATATTATAAAAATATATAACAGATATTTTTACTATATCTTCTAAGCCAAATAATCAAATTTAGTTAAGCTTCAACTTCACTTATCAGTCTCCACGCATCGATTCAACCTCAATAGACCAATGAGCAGGGTATTCAAGAGGATTGTTCACTCTTTTGCCTTCGACTCAACTCGAATGTTTGCCGGTCATTATTTGATCCACAAAACAAAAAAGAACAGAGCAAAATTAAATGGGGCAACAAATGATATATAACACAGATTCGTCATTTCTTTTGTAGATGTAGATATGTATACATAAATATAAATACATGTATGTGGTATATATAGAAGGGTAGTCAAATATATTGAGCTTCATATGCATGTGTATGTCATATGGTAAGTAGAATTAAGTGTTGACAAAACATAAAAAGTGAATCGTAAAAAATCACATCATGTGGCGAGCGATTTGCAAAATTTCGCCAGACGAGACTGTGTGTGTGTGTGTGTGTGCGCGCGCGCGCGAGTGTGTGTGTGCACATATTTAAATTTGTGGAAATCTCTTTTTTATAGGCACACTTAAATCGCGCTCACCGTGCGCCGTCACATAATAAAAGCTTCTTCTTTTTTTGTTTGCAAATTTTATTTATCTAACGGCTTATAAATAGATAGACATATATGTATATATATGTGCATACATACATATATATGAAAAAGTAACTGAACCTTAGCTCAATTTAGCGGCTGCTTGATTCAAGTGTTTGCCAATTGGATATGCAAAATGAAATACACTGTTCAACACAAGTCTATCGACAATTATGCACATATGTATATGTATGTAAGTATGTGGGTATGTGTATATATTCGTAAAATTTGAACTGTAAAGTCAGCGCTTTACGAGTTACCGTTAAGTCTTGGTTTATTGAACTATAGCGTTTAGAATTCTTTTATAGCAGCGCCTTTTTGCCATTTGCTTTCATTTTCTCTTCACTCTTTCTCACTTACTCCCTGCCTCTCTCTCTCCTACTCTGTCTCGTTCATTCTCTCTCTCTCTCTCTCTGTCTTTCTTTCTTGGCGTTTTCTTTGGCTTTGCTTTTGACCGCGTTTACGCAGTCGAAATGATGACGCGCCGCAATTAAAACATCAGGTGATTTTTGTTGTCTTACCTGCGCGTGCATACAAGCGCACACACATACAAAGAAACAGCCATACGAATGTTTAGCTTATAAGACAAGCTCGTTTGTTGCCAAGATGACGTCTAAGCCATGAAACAAACGCCACAACTCATGACTCAGTCAGCTATCCAAGTCAAAAGCCGACATTCACAATGCAAAATTTATAAGAAAAAAAAAACCTTTTTTAAAAATAAAACTAACAATATATTTAAAATAATAAAAATAGCGTGGCGTTTCATTCAAGGCGTTGCTGTGAATTTTTACACAGTCATGTCGTCATAGAAAACCAGCTGCGATCATTCAGCGTGTGGGCAGATAGACACAGACACACAAGCACCTGCACACACACACACATACACACACATGTATACACAGGCGGCACACTAAAGACAATTAGCATATGCCAATTTTGTTTTGTTCTCGATCTCTAGCCTAGCTTTGAGCTCATTACCTCAAACAACAAAGAACGATAATGAAAGAATATTCCAATCGAACGCTACCAACTGCACAATACTCGTTCGCAATTGAATAATAACTCAATTTGGGAATTAATAATAAATTTAATAAAGTGAGCGTAGATCAGCTCATTTGGCAAAAGCTGAGGCTGTCAATCCAGAGAAAGTTTAGTTATACCACGCCTCCAAAGGGCCTAGGTATAAAAGCATAATATTGCTTTGCAAACATGGCCTACAGAAATAAGTTTGAAAGGTCGCAAAAGTGAAAGAAACGAAAAGACTTTAAGCTGTCCGTCCTGTATCAGCCAGTAAATACATGTCAAAAATCGATTAGAATGCTGATTACTATTCAAATATAAATATATATTTATATACTGTAAGATATATATAAAAAAATCCAATTCAGAGCAACCAATATACTCTGTCTACTTTATAAATGCTCACATTGTTCTGGGGTCTAATGACCCAATTCATTGACTAGCTGCTCGTCGGTCCCCTACCTTTCCCGCTTTTGCCCAGCCATTATCAACAAATTATCAATATGCCAATTTTGCAAAGACGACTTCAATTTGCCAATTAAGCACATTTCGTTCAGTCTGGCAACGCCGTTCAGCGAGTGCAAATGAGCGTTACACGAAACTTACTTGAAAAATAAAATACAATTTTTATTAATAAAAAGTCAAAAAAAAAAAAAAACGAGCTCAAGTGTTTTATTGATTTCCACGAAACATCAAATTATAAAACGAAACGAAGCCAATCTCCAAAATACATACGTAACTTAAATGTGAGTGTCGAGCAGCGAAGCAATGGGGCCAACAAATGGCAAAAAATAAGAAAAGCGCAAAGCGTAAGCAAAACAGAAACAACAACAAATTATGTGAAATATGCTAAAGGTGTGTTGTGCCCGATAACAATTATATATATATGTATATATATAATTATTTATATATATATATATTGAGCGCCAAAAACAAAAAACAAAAAAAAAACGTGCGCCCCACACTTCGGAGTCAATGCTCCGAAAGAAATGAAATGATAGCCCCCCATGCATAGCTCACATTACGCATGCGCCCTGTTGCCAACTGTTTGAACATCGTTAGACCCAAAGAATTTTCAATGAACTTGAAACTGTTGAAAAGAAACCAACACAAACCCTAAAACATTTGACCTTACATGGTGAACTCTATGAACACTGTGGATTCTAATTATGGCACACTCACATACTTATGTATATATACACATATATATATGCTTTCGACTACAAATATGTATAAACATAAAATTTATACTAGAATTACCGCTGTCCGAAATAATTGTTGTACATAGTTTTGGCTTTATCTCTTGTTCCTTTTCTTATCTTCTTTTCAAGCTATATAAAAACATTTAATATAAATATATATGCAAATCATTCTGTGACCGTTTGACATAAGTAAGAATAGAATACAGAAGACCTGATAACCTGCGTATTATCTCTCAATTATAATACTAGGCAATACAAATGTACAAATGCCAAACCGTGTCAACTGACAATGAATAAAAGTTTTGAAAGAGACATAAGTGTAGAATGTGTAGACAGATGATTATGCATCACATTTAAGTACCCTTGAAAGATTGTAAGAATAATATTTTAAGTTTATCATCATAAAATTATACATAATTTTAAACAAACATATATATACACAAGCTGAAACCCTTTGTCATCTACCAAAATAACAAAAAAAAAAAAAAAAGAACAGTTTTTCAATTAAAACAAAATCTTTAACTAATTTGTTCAAGTTTTATATAGAATACGAGCGCTCTCTTATATAAAGAGTGCAAGCCTTCCCGCATGTCTATCTCACAGTCCGTCTCTCTGTCCGTCTGCCTAACAAGAGCAAGGCATGCAGAAGAACTCTAGGAGATCATTTAGAAAATGCCTGCAGCAGCAGAGAATGTTCCCATTGATCTCTACCTGACGCCCTGCTCTAAATTTGAGTGCTACTCAGGCTTTGAGTGAAAGTCGCCCTATATAAAGGGCAGAAGCTGCGGCATTTATTCAGTTGTCCAGACCTGGTGGGGTCAGTCGTACGTGCAGGGCATTGCAGTGAAGTGTTTTATTTTTTTATTATTATTATTTTTTAATTATTTTTTTATTTTTAATTTTTTTTTATTTAAAAATACAAATTTTTTATATTCAAAATTTTTTTATTTAAAATTTTTTTTTATTAAACATTTTTTTTTTGGCAACAAACATCGCAACACGAGAGTTTTATATATTAGATATACACTTTCAAGTAAATAACTTGACAAACAAATGCTCTTTTCACTTCAGCTGTAAGCGTTAAATTACAGCTCAATTTTTGACTTCTTGCTCACATTACGCATACGCCCTGCTCACCAGCCAAGCCCCTCAATCAATCGGGCACTCAATTTCCATGAACTTGAGCAACGCTGACAAGCCCAAGTTCAACAAATTTTCACATTTCGGAATGTGCTCTCAATATGTTAAGCAAAGCATTGAGTGTTGTAATTCTAAGTGAATACACTTCTAATATATACATATATATTTAGTGCCCCAATCAAAATGACAATTAAATTAAATAAATTAAAAATGAATATTATAATTTTATTTGAGCAATAATATAATCTGTAATTAATATATATAAATATATATATATATATATATATATATATATATATATATATATATATATATATATATATATATATATATATATATATATATTTCAGATAGCAACATATGATTTCTTTATTTCACACATTCTCACTGGTTGCCTGGTCTGCCTCCCCCAACAAATTTTATTGAACTTGAACCCAAATGAAATGAAATCAAGAACGCGTTGCCAAATTTCAACAACAATCGAAAAACATTTCCCCTTTTTCCACACTTGGCATCTTGGCCAGCTGCCAGCAGACGTTCTGTTAGCAAGTACATATATTGACAATTCCCCATAAAACTGAATCACAACCATATATATATTTTTAAAATTTCAATTTATAAACAATCTATAAACCTGTACCGGGGAAAAAACGCATCAGTAAATGAATCATATATAAATATATGGAATAACATATTACGAAATGCATACTTAAAGTTCAACAAGTGCAAAGCGAACGAACATGAAGTAAAAATTCAACAAAAATACCCACAACATAATTTCTGATTAGTCGGGAATTAAGCGTGGAGAAAGTCAAGTCGATTCCAGCAATTAGAAAGGTAAATGTAAACGCGAATTTTCGTTTTTTTCTCTCTTCTTCTTCTTCTTGTTACCCCTCACATTTCACAATTTACATAAAAGCAGATGGAAAGACATAAGTTTAAATTGAAATACCAACAGTTTGAGTAAGGCAAGTCCAAGCTAATTAACTGAGTAAACTATGTAATTCAGCTGATATATTAATATGTACTCATATATGCATATAATTTAAAAGGATATTCCTTTTCATTTTAATGAATTTTTAATATTATATGTCCAATCAATTATATACTATAAATTGTATGGCTGAGAATTCCAAGCTATTTTTCCTATTAAAAATCATTTCTGAATTTCCACAAAAAAATATATGTGTCTTGTATAATATATTTTATCAAGTTGAACATATTTAATCCGATTCATCAAGAATTTGGATTTAAGTTCAAATTTTATTTCATATATTAACGAGTTAAAATATTTTCACCAATTAAAAAATATTTTATATCATAGTATACATTAAAATTTATTTAATATGCTGCTGCAAACGTTTCCACGATTTAGATTTAGATTTGCCTATAATTAAGTTGAATTATATCACCAATTAAATTTGATTCTCGAATTCGAGAAATTTGTTTTCAATTAAAATTTATATTCAATTTGATTTCACTTTCAGCTTCTGCTATAAATTTAACCATTCAAAATTGAGCTTTTTTTTTTTTTTTTGATTAAAAAATATTTTATATCATAGTATACATTAAAATTTATTTAATATGCTGCTGCAAACGTTTCCACGATTTAGATTTAGATTTGCCTATAATTAAGTTGAATTATATCACCAATTAAATTTGATTCTCGAATTCGAGAAATTTGTTTTCAATTAAAATTTATATTCAATTTGATTTCACTTTCAGCTTCTGCTATAATTTTAACCATTCAAAATTGAGCTTTTTTTTTTTTTTTTGAGCTGCCTGCATATACATAATTCAGACGTGCTTTGCTTTGAGTATTTGAAGTATTTTTAAATGCATTTTTCTCTATTTTTCTCTATTTTCTATTTATTTTCTTCTGGACCATTTACTATATTTGTTGCATGTGCACAACTCTGCTATAGATCGCTTTGCATGGCAGCTGCTGCGACACATTTGTGAAGAGGTCTTCAGCTGGAGACACGCAAACCATTTGCTTGCAACAGGCGAAAGGCAGCCAGAAACTAAGTCAACAATTCAATAAAAGCAACCATGTAGAAATGCGCTAGATGGGACTAGGAAATACCCTGGGAATGAAGAAATGTAGTTTTGAAAAGAGTATGGAAGATAAGTTTTGATTAGGAACAAAGATAAGGTATCAAAAAAGTGAAGACCTTGATATTTGAGTAGCTTGATAAGTCTATCTCGTGCGAGATATGCTCAAATTACTAACGATTAATATCGTTTTATATCGAATTCATGCACAAGCGGAGGCATAAGGATCTACCATATAAATTTGTAGATCATACAAAAACTAGCCACGCTTTCTTCATGCATTTTCGCATAATGCATATACCCTGTGTATCAATTTTCAAATAAATTCAGAGCAGAGAAAAGTTTGATTATTTCATATTAATTCAGTTTTGAACAAGAGTCCGGTTGTGGCTACACAAACATATATATGCCCGTATATATATATAGCATATACACAAGTATATATTTTTGCAAATCTGGCGATCAGCGGACAAACACAAAACACCCACACCAAAGTTTTTTTTTTTGGCGTGCTGACAGAGACGCCAACGTCTCTCATTGTCATTGGCATAGATACATTCGTATGCACAGATGATGATGATGAGGTGCATGATGATCATCAGACTTGATGATTTGTTTGTAGACAAGAGCACGTTGATTAGTGCCAAATGGGATTGCACTCTGTTTCAGACACTTTTCCGCAAAAGTTTTCAATTGGGCGCCTAGCCCGATTAGACAATTTGCTGTCTGATCATCAAGTTTCATAAGCCCACCTTCTAGTAAATAATATACCCATTGTGTGCAACTAGAGTATTAAAAACGACTTAAGCACAGTTCATCATATAATAGCAATCAAATGCTATAACGATGTGAACTTAACTGGCTCGAGCTGAAAATAAATATATATTTCTTTGTGATTTGATGAGCACAAAATGGATTTACGTTCCTGTTTTCCCTAATACAACAAAGTTTAAATGAGCTTAAGGAGGCATCAAGTGTGGGACAAGCATTACGTAAACATTTCATAAGCAGTTTATACAGGTTTCCGATTTAAGCTGATTGAAATATGCTACATTTATTTTCATTTTGATTTTCATTTGATTTTCTTTCCCTCTTTAAGTAGAAATGGGGAGATCTTAATTTTAAAAGTAAAGATATATTATAAATATATATTTATTAACTTGTTAGATAAGCTTTAGATTATATAAACTATAAATCAACATTTATTACTTGTGTTGAGCTTACATCTAACAGAAAGATAAGATTTTGTATCTGCTACTGGCAAATTATTTGCAAAGCTGTTAGAATCTCGTTGCATGACAAAGTCTGCTCCATAATACTTTATCATTTGTCGTTATAGAAATCTGTTTTAATACCCCTAGATATTAAAGGATTACAAATCAGTTATGAATAATTGTTTCTCAGTCAGTTCATAACTAATTAGATTTATTACTTAACTCAAAGTTCAATGTCAATGACAATCAAGTAAGTAATTAGCCATAGACATGTAATCAATCGAACTATGGCAGTGCCTATTTAATGTTGTCTACACTGCATCTAAAGACGATATTTAGCTTCCCAATGAAGGAAGTGAGCTTACAGCAAATTGATATTTCATTGAATAAGTTTTTTTTTTTAGTATAATTAGAAACATGTTAATTTTGAAATGATCAGTTAGTCAGTCGATCAATGCTATTTAATTGTTTACATTTTCAACAAGTTCTCGAACGAGGCCCGCTACGTAATACAGCAGCACGAGCTAGATCAACATGGACAGCTAGCTCATAGCAACAGATACATGCAGTTGAATACATGTACATATATTGCTAATACTAAATAGTTCAGCTAAATTATCAAACCGTTGCTGCGTTAATTGGCGAACAACGAACCGATGGACAAATGGACAACAGCTTGTGGTTAAATGATCGCATTCATTGTGGTGCTGGAGATAGCCACGTTTTTGGGTTTTTTATTTGTTGTTTATTCGGTTTTGGGTGACATTTATGAGGAAATCAACAAGTTTAATTGACAACGAGCGAGAACATTGCCAAACGGGTGTAACCAACTGGCATGATACTCTGTTATTGTTTATCAAATTATACATTTCATCAAACCTAACATTGCACAAGACCCAATATACTCCGTTTCACTTAATCAGCTACGCATATCACACACTAAAATAAAATCGAAAACTTTGCGTGGGCTTTTATTGCTATTACTAGCTCTTTCTTTTGGAGGGAAGTTCGTTTGAACTATTACGTGTCAGCTATTTATAGCAGTTACCTAGCTGGAAGACCTTGTCACGTTGCACGAGATAAACACCTCAAACTGTTTCCGAAATGAAGTTGAACCAGGTCACAACAGTTAGCTGGCTATCGAGGCTAATGCAAACTGGCAAATTATTTGCATATTCATTGAGGAGACAAAACAATTCTAGAATTGACATTGATTAATTGCAGTCGAATCAGCTGATTTCAATTTCATTTTTCATTTCTATTTCGATTTCAAGATTCAATCAATGGCAAGCAGCAACAATTTTGTGTATGGCAATACATTTTTCCTCTACATGCCATAAAAATATTTCAACTGCAGCGTGAAATTATTCGCCAATTGCACCTGCCAATGCGTTCCGCCGGATTCGTGTCTGTTGCATTAGCTGCTTAGATATATGTATGTCGCTAGATGTGTCTGTGTGTGTGGGCTAACTATGTTATCCCCACACAGGGTATGTGGTAACCACTTTGCCGCATTGTGCAACACTAAGCGACATGCGAAATACCGAAGAGCATAGACTAGAGAGTTATATTGAGTAATGTAATCTATTTAAGCGAGAGGATCTTAAGATCCCAACTTATCAGAATGAAGAGAATAAGCCAGCTTTAAGCTTCTATTTGTAAGCATTTATATATTTTTCTTTACTCTTATTTTATAGAAGAAGATAAAGGATTTTATTTAATTTGTACCATTCTTTATTACATAGAATGTAAAAATATGTAAGCCTCAAAAAAATCACTTAAAGCGATTGAAAACAAAAATAAATTGGAATGGGAGAAAACAATTTTGCTTCTTTGTAGCACAGTGTAGTTGCAAACACGTGCAGACAATGCTGCACGACTGACCATTTGCTGGGGCAAACAGAAGTAGAAGGCCAGCCAGACAAACAGCCACAACAACTAACTGCCAGGCATACAAAGAGTGAAAGAGAGAGAGTGAAAGAAAGAGGCATACAAAGAGTGAGCGAGGAGCTGAGTTAAGTGTGGAGCCTTGGACAAATTAGCCTGCGGTTAGGTTTTAGTAGCATTTTAATAAACTATGCATAAATATATACATACACATACAATATATATTGTATCTGTATCTGCATCTGTCGAATGCAGTTGATGATGCCAAAGAGCCAATCGAGCTGCTGCTGCTGTTGGGACTACGGCTGCCTCCTCCTGGTGCTGCTGCTCAACTTGCCACTTGGCAGTTGACACGTTAAGAGCACGCACGACTTGGCTTGGCCATTAAGGTGGCCAAGAGGCAGAGAGCGCGCGGGTAGCAGCGGCGCAAAGAAGTAGAAGGAGGCCAATTGGCCGGGGCCAGCATCATTTGACAGTTATGACCACTTGTTGGCCAACTTTTTTAGTTGCCGGCCGGCCGGCCAGCCGACTCTGGCTGCCTCGATCGGGGGGCGGCATAACAAAAGCAATAGCAAAAACTTTTTTCCAACTGTCTGGTTTCTGCGGCCAACTGGTTTTTTGGCCCAATGATCATTTAGCCGGCGATCATGTTCATGATCATGTTCATGTGTTGCAGTCAGCCAGACTAACGATGCGTTTGGAGTTGCTACCAAATTGGTAAGACGTGAGTTTTTTTTTTTCTTGTTGATTTTGGTTTTTTGGAAGCTTTTTGGCAAATGCCAATGCCAACAGCTCAATTTGGAGATCCGAGATATATATGTGTCTAAGTGCTTATATGTATGTGAAGTATGCTAATATGCTAGCTAGTTTACCTTTAATGAGGCATAAATGGATGCCATTCCCCAAAGCAAAGCAAAGCAACAGCAGCGAAGAAAATCAAGTAAAAGTGCTCTAGTCGGGAATATGCGAACAAGAGATACCCTCACTACTCGGATAAGAAAAACAAAGCATATTTTATGATAATTTGAGGACTCTTAAATATACTGTCGATACTAAGCGACTTCCTACAATAGGAACAAGTTATCGATTTTTTTTTTTAATAATCGTGTGATTCACGTATTATAAGTATGATCTTTACTTAGCCTTTAAAAACACCTTCTCTAGCCTCTAAAAAAAGCCTCTGGAACAAGTGCTCTGATATCGAATTGAATTAATCAATAATCGAACTTAACTTGCTTTAGAACACTTTATCTTTTATTTTATGGATTCCCTCACGCCACCTTCTGTTGCTGTTTCAATCAATATACCCTCTTAGCTCACATGTAATTTACTATAAGATAAATACATGTAAATTTCGTATGCACACAAATCGAAAGTGCAAGCACATAGGCCATCGAGTATATATGTATATATGAATATATACATATATACTTATACTCTATATATAGACACAGACGGTTGTTTTGCATATTGCATTTCGCAAATGACTTGCACAATGTGATTTGATTTTCTTATATATTTATATCAACTGTTATTATTTTTGTTTTTCTGTGTGTTTTTGCTCAGTTGCCTGACTTTGATTTTAATTGTGTATAATTAGCGCTTTAATTGCAAGCGTCTAAATTCATTTTTAACGAACTTTGTCATTGCTGTCGACTGACTGCTGACTGCTGGCTGCGACTGCCTTAAAGCTATGGAGCAGACTTCCATTATTAATTTAAGCCATTTGCAAATCACAATTGCTTGCAATCACTTTTGGCAATGAAGTGTGAAAGTTTGCTTCTCTTTTTCTTGCTGCGCCAAAGCAAATATCATTATAAATGGGAGAAAATATGCTTTCAAAGAGGGAGAGAGATGGAGAGAGAGTGAAATAAAAATATAAAACTGCGAAGATTTGGCTTAAGATTCGTAAGCTGTTTGAGCAGTTGAGCGCAGAGAATAGATAACTTGGTCCAATGTAATATTAAACATTATTTAGACTTCAATATGTTCTTTATATTGCGACAGTTTATTAAATTTGTTTACATATAATATATCATATATTTCATATACACCAGCTTAGCTGCGAAAACATTTGACAAATTTAAATAACCCAAACACGAACTTCTGCTCATTCACAGCAACAAAACAATTCCATTCTAATGTTCTGCTACTACAACAATTCCAGCTAAATGCCATATTGCACAACTCTTTTGCTGCTTTATTGATGCCGCTGTATGATTAATTTCCAATGACAAATGCTTAAGCAGCCCATTTGCTGTGCGTGGTCACAAACAATAAAAAAACGAATGCATTTCCCATACAAATCAACGCACCTAATGAGCTGTGAGTGTAGAGAAAAACTTTGTTTTATCTTGTGCTCTATGGCTGAATATTGATTAATATGCGCTGAGCGTGTTGAACACATATTGTCACGTAACATAAGCGACAACAGCAACAATCGGCACACAGCCCACCCTAGCGCTGATTAATCATACGCCGCGTGCAACACCGCAGACCCAAATGCAATCGATCCGCATTATTATCAGCGAGTGGTGCAGCCAACGCAATCGTAATACCAGACGAGGTCGCACATACGCCAAGCATTAAAAGGCTACATATATGTATATAAATTTGTCTATATGTATATATTTAAAAAAATATTAAAAATATACATATATACGAAAGAAAACCCGCGCCTCACTCAAGTTTGCCTTTGATTTGCCTTTACCAATTGACCGAATTGTTTGGCGTGGGCTATAAATATACAAATGCAAATTTATTTCACATTGATGAACTAATCAAAAGGCAACAGCTCAACACATTTCTCGCAGAGCCACCTGTTTTCCAGATGTAAACTAAGCCTACTGCTTAGCTTTTCCAAATAGCAATCATAAAAAAAATACTTTCAGCAATTATTTTTCGCATTTGTTTACATAGAGCGGAAGAGGAAGAGGAAAAGCGAGAGAGATAGATAGATAGAGCAAAGGGTAGACGAAGGTAGAAATGACGCCACGTGTTTCCAAGTATTTGCCTAGGGGTAAACAAACATTTACGAAATGAAAGTACATTTCTGTGTTAAGGTGGTTTGTATCAGAGAGTATTTCGATAGCATGACAAAAGCTCAGAGATATGATCATTAAAATTATATTTAGAATTGGAGGGGAAATTTACTCAGGGAACTCAAATACTATAAGGGCTGGGGCGCTCAAATTTGGTTGTGGACTCTCGGAAGGAAAATATATAAAAATTTGAGTAGATTAGCTTTAGCTGTTCTCAAGGCACTCAGAGATTGTAACTGCTACACTTTTGGAATAAAATTGAATGAAATCATATATATATATCAATACTATACTATATCCAGATTATACATAGTATTAGTAGTATTATAGTATAACTATATTTTTTTTAACAGAGCATCTGCCAGTCGAGCGGAGACGCTTTTACTTGTTTTTCGCTATCAGCGGACGACTCTGCTTATCTTATCGCATTTGGGGGGAAACGCTAGACTTTTGCTAATTATAGATATGCCTGGCAACTCTAGCCGAGTCATGTGCACTTGGCGCTAAGCCCCTAGGAATATGTGGTGCCACCAAATTAAGATCTCCAATGACAAAATGCATAAAATAGACGCATAATCTCACGCATATTCAAATGAAGAACCACTCGAGCTGAAGCATTCATTTTATGGGATTTATCCGAGTTCTAATTATTGTTGTTTCTATTTGGTGTTGTGAAAGCGCGTTCTGCTTTGCTTTGATTGTGCGCTGATAAGTGAGTGTTGTGGCTCTTTATCGATAAAGACATATGTAAGAAGCACAATCTCTATTTTGGTGATTGCTCATCCCAGCTGCAAGCCCTATCTAATGGGGACAAGGTTGACATATCGACCGAAATGCACAAGAAAAGAAAATAATTGTGTTTACACAATATTTTATTGTAGTTCTATTTTTTGTTGTTCCTTCGCTCGTTCGTTCACTGTTTTTGTTGTTGACGACTGCATAGAGTTTCATTCGGTTTGCGGCGTTCCGATTGCAAAGATGCAATAGAACACTGTGGAAACTGGATGCTTCCAGACTCTGGTGCGAAAATCGATGGCGCCTTGGATATACCATATATGTATTGAATATGGTGGCATATACATATCGAGTAGCAGTCCACCAGAGATGTGCCTATATATGTGCATATTATATTATATTTTTCTCTTACTTTGACTTTAACTTTTGAAACCTTCCCAGCTTTTATTCATTTCATTTTATCCTAATCAAACTTCTGGAACTACTCCATCAAAATGTTTATAGCATTCGTCATAAATGATCGATCCAATACAATAATCGATACCAAAGATAACGAAAAATAAACATTAGGAATTTGAGCTATTTTTTTCATATATTTACTTCGATTTGTAGACATGGAAGGAAGACGCACGAAGTAAACACAAAAGGCTTGTGCGATATTTGATGTGTGCTCATATTATATAACCTCTTTAAGTGTACGAAAATTAAAGTAAATCCCCTTTTGGAAAACTATCTTCTAGATAAAAGATCTGAAAGCCTTTTAAGTAGACTTTAAAGCTTTTTGATGAAATTTGCACTGCCATAAGTTGGCAACATTTCAGCGGATGTAAACGTATATTTTGCTTTGCTGCTCATTTTCTTTTTCCCATTTTTAGCAAAAATTACAAATGGCAAAGATAAGAGATAAGTTAAAGCGTCCGCGTCGGCATCGGCGTCATCGATAACATTTTCATTTTTAGCTTTTGCTGCTACTTTATGAAAGAGTTATATATATGTATTTATATATATATATATATATATATATTTTTTTTGCAGCTCTGAGTTATTGGCCATAAAAAGTTTTCGTTGAAATTTGAACGCGTACTCGCACATTTCTGTGAATTATGCGCCACACAAATTAGCACCTGCCTTCGAGCCGGTCTGTGTTTCACATATGTATGTGTGTATGGGTACTAAATATATGTATATAAACACATCTGTATATACCTTTAGATGTGTGTGTGCATAATTTACTAGCATGTTCCAGTCAACGACAACTGTTGCGTAATTTCCGCCCAACGCCCACGTCATATGTAAAAATTTACAATGTCTTGCATCGAATTCTCAAAAGGTTTTGGTTGAAAATATTAGTAGATTTATAAATATAGAAAAAAGGGTTAAGCAGGGAATACCCGGTTTGAATACATGGCTGACTCAAAGTGTGAACTGAGGCTGATCGGATCTCTTATCTGGATATTTTTAGATCTAACATGCATATCATATTTATTAATCGATAATTTTGCAAAAATAACCAATATTCCCTTCCTCCAGGGTATACTCAAGTCAGACATACCGCACACTAAATTGCTTTTTATTTATAGTTTGGGTAAATGTTTAAAAAATTGCATAAACTAAATTTCATTTTTAGGCAGACAATAAGTGTAAACAAACAATTAACAAAGTATTCGTACGAATTTTTAGACTGCAAGAATGCAAGAATTATTTGCGCCTTAGCAAATAGAGCCAAAGATACATAGCAACTTAGATACAAATAGATAAATAGCTCTGGCACCTACACCTTGTGTGGCTTTTCTCTATGTCTGTTTGGCCGTTTATGAATGAGTTTTAGCTTGAGTGCATTCAAAGGGTACTCATCATAAACGCGCGAATAGCTGTTCAAGATTTCACAACGAATCTTTTATGTGTAATTGAGGCAAAAAAAAAAAAAAAAAAAGATTTAATTTTTTTTTATTGTTGCTGCGGCGCTTGAGTAATTTTAAGTGGCCAAGTGGCTCGGTAGGGTTAAAGCGGGTCGGTTTTTTATTGAGCGTCGTTTTTCGTGTGGTCTGTTTTCGTGGCTTTTTGGCAATTATATAACTATATAACTGTTGCTGACGGCTTGAGAAACAGGGTCAAGTTTGGCTGTAGATCTCAGCGCCAAAAACCGCAAATGAAAATTATAGGTAATAAAAGATACAACTGCAACGGCAAATTGCATAAAGCACAGATTTCGAGTTACAACTGGGCTTGAAGCACATGTTTATGCATAGTATATAGCTTATATACATATATTAGAAATCTCACAAAGCACTCATTTGATTTGCCTTATCACGCTTTGACTCAAAGGCTGCTGATCCATTAGCAAGCAGACCTTGATCTTAGATAACGCAAAATATGTTCAATTTTCAATGCTTTGCTTCTGTTTGCTTTTTTTTCTTTACTCACACGCAAAGTTTAATAAAATTTTGATTTTTTTTTTCCTTATATTTTTGCACAGTTTTTGTTTTCTATATATGTTTAAGATACATTTGTATCTGAGCAGCGCACAAACACGCACACACAACTGTTTAGCTTGTTTCTATATGTATTTGTATATATAGAGAGAGACAATATATGTATATACATATATCTCTATATATTTATCGTTTATATTGCACCGGCACAATTTCAATGATCTTTTATTTCTTTGTTTTATTATTCACAGAAAGTCCTTCAGCCGCGTTCTTCAACTCTTGAAGATCTTTCGTGCTGGCTGCCTGCGCTACGACTGTCTCGCCTATCAAATATTTTTTTCGTTTTTCGGGGCGCAAAAAAACGAATTTCGAAAACGAGTCTGAAGAAGAGGCGCACAGCAACAACAATAGCAGCGACAGCAGCCGAGAAATGTCAACGAAAACTGAGCGAAAAGCGAAAGAACAAATAAACTAACTGCAGCCACATAAATTGGCTCTAAGTGTGCACAAGTGTGTGTGTATTGTATGCCTGTGTATGTGCATGTGTGTCTCTGTAGATATGTCTTGTCTTTGATTTTGATATATGTATGTATAAACTGTAAAACACCTTTAATAAACTTTAACTTTGCATTTTAATTACCTAACACAGAGCGAAGTCGGCTGTGAGGATCAACACTTGAAGGGGAGCGGGGCGGTGCGGTACGGCGACGTTCAGTAGGCGGGAGTCGCGTGATTGAAACGATCGACGCGGCCAACAAACAACGACAACAATTATCAAATCTATATAGTCAGATTTTATGCAGCGCTTTTGTTGACTGTCACAGCTGCGTAACGCGGCGAAACTAACTGGCCGTAGCTAGGCAGGCTGCCTGTATGGCTGAGACCGATACACACTCACACTCACTCACTCACACTCACACACTCGCGAGCGACCGTTCGATGGGAAAGCTTAACTCCGAATAAACGCAACGCACAAAGCGAGCCACTGAGCAAAGCGAAACTGAAACTTCACCACCGGTACGCACACATATAAATACAGTTTTACGGTTTAAGTTTTTTTTTTTTCGCCGGCTGAGCGAGCAAGAGAGCGAGGCACAGAGCGCGAGCAGCTGGAACTGGAGTGAGCTTCGATGAGCGCGCGAATATCTGCTGGCTGATCGTGGACTGAGCGAAAAGTTTGCCGTCGTGTTTACCGGTGTGCTCTTTGCCGCAATGAAACACGTGGAAAGCACACACACACACACGCTTACTAGAGGCACAATAAATTATGAAATTTTAATAGTTACTCATGAGCAAATCGCTCTCATTCACAATAAAGATATATGAATTTGCAAAAGTGCGAGCATGAGGAGTGTTCCAAAAATCTAAAAAGCTTATGCACTCTTATCAATCAAAGAGCGAGCGAGAGAAAGAGAGAGAGTGAGAGCTTTTGGCAATATTTGTTATCAATTCGTTGATTTTGTTTGTTCGGCTCGCAAAACTCAGCTCGCACCTTATTAAATAAACGCGTCTATTCGGGCATATCAACTTTTGGCTGTTACACACCTATGCCATATCTAATCAATGTCATATCTTGCACTGATAACACGCACACCAAATATTTCAGTTGCACTTTTTGAGTCAGCTTTTAGGTACTCATATAAAAACTTCTCATTTTTGTGTACTAGTTCGAGTGTTTAACCGTTATGTCTGGCTAATTATGCGAAGTACCGAAACAATAGATCGCAGCGTATTTTTGTTGTTTACGTTTTACTAGGTTTCTGGGTCAAAGTGTAGGGTTTATTGCGGCAAAGCATATTGCTCATAGGAACTTTCTCATATAGAAGGGGCGAATTCACATTAATTTTCGGTATATGCACCGTCATACGGCTCGAGCGGAGTGGCAAAACTTGTGTTAATATCAATGTTAAATATTTAATTTCGAATTTATCTTATCGCCATATCTTACAAGCACACACTCGATGATATCACCCACAAGCAGAAAGCTTAGCGACGAAAAATACCAATTTTCTTAGTACTTCTCTTAGATTCTTATGGTCTGACTGTTAATTAAATGGATTTTAATTTATTTAAATTTCAATATTCGCATCACTTTCGTTGGGGCTTCGGGGCTTATCTCATCCACCAAAAATTCTCATCGTCTTTTTATTATTTTAATCATGCTTATTGAGTGAGAAAGCAGAAGGCAGTGCGTTTATTTGCCTTTAACCTTGCATGATTAGAACTAAACGCCACACAGTCAGTCAATGAAAATAAGATGTAGACGAAGCTAGTTGAGCATATAGTCGACATTCGAATACCCTGTATAGAGACAGAGAGGTAAATATAAATTATAATAAACTTCGTGTGTACGTTCAATTTCTTAATTTTTTTAATTTTAATAAAATCCTATTTAATAATACATATATCAAAATGTAAATATATTTATTTTTCCACTATTCACATTTGCTTTTCACACCGCAAGCCAATCTACCCCACATTGTTAGTATTTGTTAGTATTTCGCATAAACGTTTAAATTTATATATGTATTTATATCTATGCGCTATTGTTTATCTCATTGTTGATATTTGCGAAGAGGCACAGAAGACACCTCACCTGGCCAGATCGTTCGGATAGCTATTTTTCGGGTATACGTCAATTGTATCGGAAGTGTCCAACAAAAACAGGTCTGATAAAAGCAAAGAAGCAAAAAACAAAACTCAATGAAATTTAGTTGAGAAAATTCAAATTCAAATCAGAAATATTTTAATTGCAAATGAGACTAGCCTTGAAGAAAACGTGACGTCAGAGCTGTGAAATGATCACAGCAGAAAGTAACTATACATACATACATATATGTATATGTACGTATACATACATATATGTATATG
Source organism: Drosophila mulleri (assembly GCA_035047565.1). NCBI lineage: Eukaryota > Metazoa > Arthropoda > Insecta > Diptera > Drosophilidae > Drosophila > Drosophila mulleri. The sequence goes on from JAWNPK010000060.1 coordinate 2,459,024, forward strand.
TACGTATGTATACTTATATCCATATAGGTGTATTTATATACATATATGGGCGTTGTCGTCATAAAAATGATGATGTATGCCAGCATTTATAAAGCTGAACAAATTTTTGTTTGAAAGGTGAGCTAAGTGAGTTATTAGGAAGACCGAAACGGGTTCAAAGCGCAAAAGAAGTAGTAGAGAAAGAAGAAGAAGCTGAGATTAATATGTGAATGAGAATAAGAATGCAAATTATTCATTAATATTCGCATTCATATATCCCGCATATAAACAGTAGCTGGCATATTTAGACATTTCCACAAAACATTGTGAAAAGCAAATCTTGTCGGGAGTGCTCAACTAGAAAATACCCAAGCCATTAGCATTTAGTATTCAAGTTACACATTCACGGAATTACAATTATTATATTACATTTTCCATTTAACTCTACAAATGCCTTTCTTGAACATTTTTCTTTATCTCCAGATATTCTCGAGATTTGTTGCTTCAAACAGCTGCGTGATTCTTGACTCAAACTTGTTCTTCAAATTTTGTTGAGAACGAAATTTATTATTAGCCAACACACTCGATACGTCTAAATATATATAAGTGCTATATATTAAGGTGAAGTACACTTCTCTTTGCAGTTGTTTATTGTATTATACGATTGTTTGTCTCCAGATCGATGTGCTTTGCAGTCGTCTATTGTAGAGCGATATCAGCACCGATACTTGCGTAACAGTCAGTGGCAAAACTTTTGTTTGTACTCAGTCAATAAATACGTAGAGCTCTATATCTATATATATATACAACTAAGAAAGGGGATACAATTAATAAACACAAACAGAAACTGAGGAAAAATACATTATTTATTCTGTGCGCTATTCACAACTAATTAAGTAAATAATGCATTATTTTAACGTATCGAATTGACTCGGAGAGAGGGAGAATACTTAGCGATAAGATATATTATAGTTGATAGTTCAAAATGCAATTGAATGTTTAAAAATATCGAAAAATGTTTAATAATATACTCTATCAAAGTCGGAAAAGTTCTTAACTTTAATTTGATTTGCTTATATTTCTTTTGCAGTTCAGCTGATTTGGTAATATTCCTCGATTAGATAGTCATGATATTTATTAATGCCATTAGCTTATGTTAACGTACAAATAAATTTTGCTCACACTTCAAAACTTTTTCTTTCAATTATCGGGTAATCGCATATATGTATATATAAATAAATGTATATAGAATATTATGTTATGCAATTTGCATTTGCACATAGCACAAAACAGGGTATATCGGTTTTGGACATGAAATTTTGAAAATATAATCGTTGGTAACATTATCCTATAGAGTGTTAAAATAGCACTAATATTTCAAATAATAATTCGTCGTCCTAAGATCTAAAACTTCATCCTTTCTTCAACTTTTTTATATGTTTTTCAGGCACATTTACAAACGGCGCTCAACCCTCTTCCAAGTTTCCAATTTGAAAGAGTTAGTACCAGCTGTCAGCTGCGTAGCACTCCGTATCCATATCAATTTTCCTCTTTTCTTAGTATTTTCATAAGCCAGCTCAATTATACACAAACTTAAACTTAAGTGTTGACAATAGACTCCAATATTTATTCAGTTTTTCAACAGCTTTTCTTTAATATATATCAAAATTGCTCGAATATATTATATAAAATCTTATACGTGTAAGGTATTCCAGGTCTAGGAAACCCGTTACTTGCACAATATATATCTAATCACATGACCAAAACTCTACAATACCTTGCATTCTTTTTTTTCTGTGTGTTTTGTGTGTCACTCTGCTGACAAAGCGATTAAATTTTAATTTCCATCAATATTGATATAATTTATATATTTTCAGATATGATAACAAGCTACTAGCAAAAACTTTCGATGCATCAACAAAAATATTTGAATAAAAATATAAGCAAATATGCAAAGCTTTAAAAAGGAAAAATCATTAAAAAATAATATTTAAAAAATCAGGGATTAATATTAAACATATTATATTTAAATTTTATATATTATATATTTAAATAAATATTGGTAATAGAGTTCACTTATAACTATATTGAAGTTCTTTAGCAAATAAAAGTAATACTAAACTAATATGCTCATTCATACTCAGCTAACAAGCATCAAGCAAACATTTCACTTTTTTTTTGTAATTTTTGCCATTTTAAACTGAGGTCTCAATTAGCTTTCTAATTAGAACTCATTAAGACCTCCATATATTTAGCTCAAGTTAAGTTTTTTTTTCTTTCCAGCTTGCATTTTTTCTTTTTTTAAGTTTTCCAATTCTAAATTTTTTGCGCTTCTGATTTCCGCATGAGGCATTTAACCTACTTAATGAAAATACAGAAAATGTTTCATTGACTCGCCCGGTTTTCATTTTCATCTGCATTTCATTGACTCACTGACTGCCTGATTGATTGACTGAGTTATGTTGAAGTAGCTGCAGTTAGGCAAATGAGTTGCAGTGAACCGGAAATTTACAATTAAACATCGAAGTTCCAACCGCCCCGCACCGACCCCTTAACTATGCAAAGACCCAGCCCCGAATCGAAAACGTTTTTGGTTAGCGCCAAATCGGAGACAAAGTCAACGTGCAACGTTCCACCTGATTGAAGACTGGACAGAGCTTCGCCTATAGCTTCTTGAAGCATTAGACATATAATAAACAAAATTTAATGTAATCGTTAATACGTGTTGTTCTATAAACGCATGTTCATAGCTCTGTCCCTTGCGACCCATTGGTCAGGCTATGAAATTATGATCTACCCGGGTACGTGATATCCATTTAGGGTTTTAAGGGCTTGGTAACCATTTTTGGGGCGATTACAGTTACCATTTGTCGTCGACGACGCCGTTTTCTGACGGTTCGTCTTACCAAAATGACATGTGGATAGCTTGTAAATTTAGTAAGTAAAACAGATAACTGTAGTTTCACTTTTTTTATTTATTTTTTTAATTTGGTGTGCCCAATTCCTGGAATGGATCGGGTTCGTTTAAACAAGTATTATCTATGCATCATATTTATGTGAAATCAGAACGTGACTGATGAGCCACAGCTTTGTCATTTGATCCATAGAGATACTTTAAACAATTACGACGGCTCTGGCCGCGATGGCCCGACTAGCAGATGCCCTAAATAATTCATATTTCTCTCCTGGAACTCAACGAATAAGAAGGAAGCACTGTATAAGTAAACTCTGAAATGGTACTCATTATAGAAATCATAATATAAATAACATTATAGTAAACTTATAATTAAAGAGTAATACCATTTCTTTCAGAAACTCTATACTTTATCTACATTTTCTCCATTTTCCAACTCGTAAATTAATCAAATCCTTCCACAGATTAAACAAGTATATTTAAGTAATCACCAATTTGATTTATATGTATGACTGGATGCTTAGCGAAGAGTGCGGCCATCATCTGCAATAAGCCATCGTTGAATGTAAATGTGATTTGCAGGTGGTCGCTAATCAACGGGCTTTGAGCGAAACATCGTTAGCCAAACGCAAAGCACTGCACATGCTAACCGGGCCAAGAGTAAATAAACGCGGCGGCTTCCACCCAGCCAAGATGCAAGAGATGCCAACGGACAACAGACAACAGCCAACAGCCAAGAGGCAAGTTCTAAAGGCAATCAAGAGGAGCGACCACTGTGTGTGTCCACTGGTTGGCATTGCCTCACCTGGCCGGTTTTGTCGACTAGGCAACGCGTAATGAACCTGACTTTACAGTTAGTCAGTGCTGACGTTTAGCTGGGTCAAGGTCAGACAGTTTATTTAGCCAGATGATCGAGTACTGCATCTCGCTTTCCTTCAGGTGTGTCTATGAGGGCAAAGCCCAGGTGTTTTATGGCTGAGCTAAACAACAACATTGCGCTGAAAGCCAACTGCGGCATACTCTCTTTACAGAATTCTTATACGAAACGAATTCGCCGTAAGAGACAAATGCACTTACACACGTACATAAATTTCCCGCAAATAACAATACGAATATTCCAGTGGGCAGTATATGAAAATGAATTCGCCATGACAATGACACATTAATTATTATTGCTTTACTTCAACTTTTAATTTCTACTTCAATTTCCAAAAAGAATTGCAAATTGAACAAAAACAATATCCGCGCATCCAAATTCGCCATAGTCCTTTCACAGCATAAGTAATCGTATTTGCCGTGACATAATCACACACAGCAAGCAAAAACAATTAACTGTTGTTTCTTTATTGCTTCTCCCTTTTTGGACAGCTTTGAATATGTATTTCCAATTGTCAATTCTCACTTACCTGATTTGATCAGCTCATTCGCAAGCAGCGCTTCGGCCTGTGCCTGTGTGCGTGATTGTGGGTTTGATGCCATATTTAAGCATGCGAATATACATACATACGTACATACGCACACATGAATGCATACATATTTGCATTTGCATGCAGGAGCACAAACTAATAAATTGTGCCATCTCTTTCTCACCAACAGCATATTGCAAGTTTTGCTCAATTCTTTTTCACTTAACACCTCATTTAATTTATTACTATCAGATACCAAGAAATTTCTTTACTGAAGAGAACTTGGCAGATTTTATTTCTTAAACAATTTTTAGCAGAATTTTCACAATTTTCACACAACAACATTTTATACCGCGCAGTTTGCTAAAGATAAACTGAGAAAGCAATCGAAATCACTAAAGAGGAACCAACGAAACAGAAGACATACATATCAATAGCAAATCTTATCGATTGCTTGTAATTTAATACATATGTATGTGTATTTATGCTAATTACATCTTCTGTACCTAAGCTGTGAAATCAAGTATCGATAAGTATAAAATTAGTCACTTGCGATGAGCGCCTTATTGAATATACTCCTCTCTTACATTTGTAAGCAGAGTATACAAAAATAATAATGAAAACAACAACAAACATACAAAGGTGCCTTTGCTGCTGCATTTGGCGCTGGCATTCGGCAAACCACGTTCCTTTTTGCTTTAATATTATTCAAGCAAAACAGACGTCAACATGAAGCTGAGATTTTTCACAAGAAATTATCGATGCGCAGGCGAATAAGGCGAAAACAGGCGCAGGCTCAGTGGTCGTCGTAGCCGCAGTCGACGTCACCGGTTCGCTCGGCTCGTGTTTTGTCAATTGTTGCTGCCGTTGCTGCGAGTGACGTTTGCGTGACAGCGACGGCGGCGGCAACATCTGGACAATTGCATTGACTTTGACCAGTTGCCAATTTTGGCAATCTGACTTTCATTTTATTGTTGTGTTTTTTTTTTTTTTTTGCGCAGATTGTTCGCAACAAAGGGTATCCCAAAGCTATCCCCTATCGCGCACTGCCTCTTAAGCAATATGTTGCTCTGCTCTGCGTTTACCTGCATAGAACATGCTATCCAATTAAAAACGGGAAAAATCAAGCACAACAGAAAAAATAAACAATTAATAAACAGAATAGATTTGAAAATCAAATGTTATTTGGTTTATATTTAATGTTCTATTTATTATAATTCATTCATAAGTCAAATTTAAGCTAGGTATTAAAAATTTGAGCCTAAAAATAGACCACAAATAATTTTCTTTCTTTATAATTTCAAATTATTATCGTAATGTGGTCTGCCGATAGTCATCAGCATTACTGCTCATATTTGCGCTGATATCACACAGCTCGAATATCGATATATCATCAGCTTCAAAATAAGTGGCAATAGCAATGGAGAAACATTAACAAAACTATAATGTTTTCTTATCAATAATTTCAAGAGCTAATCACAGCATCATTGCTTAAATTGTCGTTGATGGCACACACACCTATCGATGTATCGATAGCTAAATAATAGTACACTAGAGGCCGGCGATAACCGCCTGGTGCAGTTGCGTGAATTTCGTGAATTTATTCTAAAATTTCAACAATTGTTATGGATCTGAAGCTAAATGATGGCAGTCAGCCGCAACAGCCGCCGCCGCCCAATCAACATCCATTGGTAAATAAGATTAACCTAATTCCAGTCAACTTCTAACTGTGCAAACACCTTGTTGTAGGCGGATTATCATTTCAGCCAAGAGGAGCTGAAGGCGTTACGTGAATGCAATCAGGAATCGTTTGTGCAACGCTCGCTCCCCTTCGGCACCGGGCTGGGACTGTTGGCCTACTTTGGCGTCAAAAATGGCTACATTCAGGGCAATGGCAAATATGGCGCAGTACCCAAAGTTGTGCTAGGCGTCATCCTCGGCTATTTTGTGGGCAAATTCAGTTATCAGCAGAAGTGTGCAGAGAAAATCATGCGCTTACCCAACTCGCGGTTGGGTGAACTGTTGCGACAGCGGCGGCAAGGCGGCGGCGTCATTAGCACCATAACACCGGATGAGAATCTGGGACGCGCCTTCACCTTGGCGCCCTTCTCGCCCAGCTCCGCGGATGTCTACACCGATGAGGCCTACCAGCCAAAGAGAAGCACCGCTCTCAATTTGGATACTGAATCCCGACCCACGCTTGCTGGACTAGATGATATCTATAGGCCGACACTGGACTGTGAGCATTGATAATTATTTGGGTAAATCCTTGACTCATCTGATTTCTCACTCTCTTTTCATAAATAGCTGGCAGCACCTTGGTGGACACGGAGCTGCCTCTGGAGCCGGCCAAGCCCGGCGAGAGCTACGAGGATTTGCGCCGCAAGAACCGCGAGGAGTACGCAAAGCATCAACAGAGCGCATACTCCAGACCCTACGAGGTGCCCATACCCCAACAGCAGCAACAGCAGCCGCCCCAACGACCCCTGGCTCAAGAGCCCATTCAAGGCAGAAAGAACAAATACGGCGATTCCTGGACAGATTAACCAGCATTCGATCTTCTAAATGCAGTGTCGTCTCTGAAATTAAATGCAATTGTTAATTTAAGCGCTGATAATGCAAAGCGTAATACACAAAACATTACAAATATGTTTGTTAATAATTTTATAAGCGAAAAGATCTGAATTTTGTCAATAATCGTTTAAAATGTTCGCTTTATGTGCAAATTTGTATAAGAGAGTCAGTATAAGAGTAAGAGTATAAGCTACAGTCAAACCTCGAAAATGAATCAGTTTAACAAACTCTTCTCTAAATGCAATTGTTTATTTTATTATCAATATAAAGCGCATAAACAAAAATTTTTAAATATCAATAATATATAGATTTTGTTAATATTCGTTTGTGATGTTGCATCATGTTTGGTTAAGAATCCTGTTTCGTCTTTTACAATTTGCCCACCTCATGCAAATAGGCGCCCAGTAGCTTGGTCTACAATATAAGTTAGTTGTGTAAGAGAGAGAGTGCATAAGAGTAGTTCAGCATATACTAACGCCTTCTATGTAGTTGTAGATGTCGATCTTCTCGTTTTGCGAGTGAGCACCATCGTCGCAAGCGCCGACTGGCACCAGAATTACATTCTTGCCGGTGGCTTCCTGCAGGGTTAGGGTAACGGGAATGGAGCCGCCTTCACGCGTCATATCGGGATCCACATTGAAGACATGCTTGATGGCTCGCTTGGCGGCCTCGTAATGCGGATGATTGGGATCCTCGGTCCAGGGCTTGCCGGCGGACAACATGACAACCTGTTGAGATTAATTAATAGATAAGATCGAGCACAGAGAAGACTTTGTACTATGACTCCTTAAGAGTAGCTTCATAATTAGATTCCCTATGTTTCTTGATAACAAAGTGCAGACGTATATCCTCTACATTCAAACATCTTCCTATCTATACAACTGTCCCTCTCTTATGTATCTTTCGCCCCCTTCCTTGTTCAGTACCTTCATCTTGTTGGGCGAACCACGCTCTGCCCACTTGTCATTGATGTACTTGATCACGCATTCCTCAATGTGCTTGGGATCCTGATCGGGCACCAGGCGAATAGAGAACTTGCCAATGACCTTCTTGGGTATGACAGTCTTGGCGCCAGGCTCATAGAAGGCGCCCTCGATGCCATGAATGGACAGGCTGGGATAACGCCATCTGGCCTGCAGCAGGCGCGTCTTATCTCCATTATGGGGCAGGTGGTCGACGCCAACGTCTTTCCTAGAGGCAGCGATTCAGTTATAAGCTCAGTGATTTATGTCATTAGAGGAGATTAGATTAGATTAGATTAGATTAGCTAACTTGTATTCGTTGACTTCAAAGTCGATGTTCTTGTAGATTTCCTCCTCATTGGGCAACTTGGCAGCCACCTAGAAACAGATTATCGATAGATTAGATGCAGATTGGAGTTTGGAAGCCTCACTCACATCACGATCCACACCGGGTATCAGGATCTTCGTGTCCTTATCCACCAGGGTGCTCAACAGGTAGCACAGATCAGGCATGGCCTCGTGCACCGTGCCGCCAAAGACGCCGCTATGCAGATCCTTGGTGGCGCACTCGACCTCCACCTGGAAGTAGGCCAGGCCGCGCAGTCCATAGGTCAGGCAGGGGCGCTTCTTGCCCAGCCAATAGTTGTCCGAAATGCAAACGAAGTCCACATCCGACAGGAAATCATCTTTGCGCGCCATCAAGAGTTCATCGAGTCCCTCGCTGCCGCTCTCCTCCATGCCCTCGAAGACGAACTTCAGGTTCAACGGGAGCGGTATATTCAGCTTCTGGAAAGCTTCGATGGCATGAATCCAACAGAGCACTGGGCCCTTATCATCCGTGGCGCCACGTCCGAACAGCTTGCCATCGATTTCAGTCAACTCAAAGGGATTGGTGTTCCAGCCATCCTCCTTTAGGGCGGGCTGAACGTCCAAGTGTCCATAGACCAGCACCGTTTTCTTGCTCTTATCCTGACCCAAGGTGCCCAGCAAAGCCTTGGGCAATGGAATCTCCTCGCCTGTGGGCAACTTCTGTTTGCCCAGATCAACCAGCTCGATCTGTGTGCCCAATGCCTTCAGTTTATCCGCCGTCCAGTTGACCATGTGATCGATCTCTCCCCGCTTCTCCGGCCAGGCCGAGACGGATTGAATGGCCACTGCGGCTCTCAGGGTCTCAATGTAATCGGACTTCTTGTCATTGACAAAGCTGCAGGGCGATAAAAATTACATATAAATCGTGTGAATTTCACTGATAGCAACATGTAACTATATATGTAATTTATGTATATAAAGATATAAAAGTCGGGTTACATTTGCTGATAGTGCAACAAAATTGTCTGCGGTTTAACCCCTCAGCTGCTAATTATCGTGGTTACTATATCAACTCAGTTTCTGATTAGACTGCAATATAATGCTCACACATTGCAATCTAATCAGAATATGTTTTATGTGCTCTATTATCTTAATTCTGAGAACTATTATAGAAACTTCTTTCAAAAATAAAAATATACTTTTCTTAAATTCTTTTAAACATATATGTATGTTCTTAAAATAATAATATAGTAATTTAAAAGCAATATAATATATGATAACTTTTTGTGTTTTTAAATAAATGGAAAAAAAAAATGGTGTAATCTTTAGATCATTTTTTTTTTAAAGTTTTAAAAGTTTCCGTTTCAATTTATTTATAACAAAAATATATACACATTTTGTTTTTTAATATAGGCAGATTTCTAGCGCACAATTTGTGTTATTTTTTAATAAATAATTAAAACAAAATACCATTTTATTTATATATAATATAATTTACAATATTAAATATGACTCTCTCAATAAACCCCAATTGCACAGGATCTCAACAAAATTTTATAAATTGCAAAATTCATCTCTTTAATATGCCAAATCAAAGCGCATTCAAAATTCATTTCTTGTCTAAGCTTTGTTATCTCATTTTATCTTATTGGAGCACTGCTGTCTGATTGGCAGACAACATCAAACAGGCATTGTTATTGCTATTGCTATTGCTGTTGTTGTCTTTTGTGTGCATTTTCTATCGTCGCCTGCTGAATGCAAAAAAGAAAATGGTTGCAAAACACGAATACGTGAAATTCGCGAAACTTTATATTTATGGCATTGCTTGGCTTAGTGCAATTTTTCAATCACAAGTCACAACTTTGATGAACGTGCACTTTCCATTTTTAATTTTCAATGCTTCTGTTAAAAAAAAAATAATTATAAAGGCAAGTCTTATCGGCGATTGCTGTTGCCGCCCTTATTATCAAGCATGAAGTATGAAAGTTCCACAAACAAGCAGATAAGCAGGATATACATACGTACACACATTCATAAATATACATACATATATATGGATGGTTGTATGCAACCGTGTCATCGCCATCCCGCATCCACGCACACACAAACACACACGCATAGAAAGATATTTGCGGATCTTTTCTTATTACTCACTCAAATAACTGTTTCAATTCATTGGGTAGCGATGCCATTGCTTCTACTTTGGTTTGATTGCAACGATGTAAATTAGAAACGATTCCTCCTGCAGACTTGATTGATTTGCACCGGAATTTTAAACGTCTTCCCGTTTCGGCTTCTAAAGTGGGAATGAATAGTGAACGTGCAATGCGAAAGAAAGAAAACGTTCGTACATACATTGTACGTATGTATAGGTACATCCGAGAGTGAGAGAGAGAATGTTTGTGTGCGTGTATGTGTGTGAATAGCCTGCTGAGAGTCAACAAGTTAAACGAATACGTGTAAACAAGTGCACAACTTGCCGGCTTTTCTTATCATATAATGTACATAGCAAATATCAACATGTCATCGATATTACAACGAATTAATCATAAACAAATTCATTTATTGTTGTTTCTATTGAAAAGATAACAAAAATGTATTTTTATTCAATTTATAAATTATAGCGATGAATCGCGTGTTATCGATACTTGACGGTGTCATACCTAAACGATCATATATCGACCGACCGCCACATTGTATCGGCCATCGTTTGCCGCAGTTAAGATAAAAACGCAAACGCAAACGCTGCAGTAGTCGCCACATTCGCGAGTTAATTGCATTTATAATTATGTCACAAAGCTGATAAACGCTTCATCAATCGAAAAAGCAACAGCAAGTGCAAGACGAAACGGAGCGTCAGAGGTGTGTGTTTCAACAGTGTGTGGGTGTAGCTTGTTTATTAATTACTGTGTACATGTATGCGTGTACCGTTTTCTGTAGCTGCAGTGCTGTCATCTTTGTGTATATGTGTTTATGCATATGTGTGGCGTTTGCATTTGTCAAGCTCTCGGTGTGTGTGTGGGTCTCTGCCTTTATGTACATATATTGTATAATTGTATCTGTGTGTGTTTCTGAGTTAAATTATTTGTGCTAAAATTTACATATTTGTAACTTTCACTCAAAGGACTTATCCTTTTTTCGTGTCAGCCATTTGGACGGCATCGTTGTATTCGTTTTGTAAACTCATTATAATAAATTTCAGCGACTAAAATAGAACATATTGCGTGCCGCTTTGGTTGTGTGGCTGTTGACTCCAAATACCAGCGACCGCTGCCGCGGCGGCTGCCGCTGCTGCTGCTGCTGCAGAGCGAGCGGCATAGTCATGTTTTTTTCTGTGACTACGACTTCTTGCCGTTTAACGTGTCGCTCGGTTTCTCACTTTGCTCCCCTTTTTGGTGTCTCTCTGCGACGGGATTATAAATAGTTGGCGTTTTGGTTGTTGTTGGTGTTGTTGTTACTGCTGTTTCTCTGCCGGAGTCGGCTGCCTGGGGCGCTGCTGTTGCTGCCAATTATTTGTTTGTGTAATTAGTTCCAAGCTGTGTCATGTTATGGGAATTAGACTTGGAAGAAAAAGAACTAACTGCGTTCATCAAAATGAACAACAACTACTACACGTTAAACAACGGCGAAAACTTAGCAAAGCGGAACTGGAAACGTAGACGTCAGTCGGTGCCGTTAGAGCGGCTCCCAGCTTTTAAGCTGCCGCGACTAAGCACCAGCAGCAAGAGCACCAGCAGCGACTGCGGCAGCGGCAAATATGGCGCACACCAAAGACCAAAGAAACGAAAGAGCAGGCAATAACAGTTATAACGAAGTTTAAACACCCTATTTCCGACAGGTTTATTGCTTCAGCTAAAGTGATATAATTCCAATGAATTATTAAAAAGAAGTAACACTTATGTCACATAAACAAATTGTTTATAGTTGCAGAGCGAGCTATAAGATATTTGAGATATACACATGTACGGGCTTGTAGTAATAACAAACAAACATATCTATAACAAGCTCCGATCGAATTCATGCCAAAACAATAACAATAAGCATATACCCTACGCGGTAGGGTATCACAAAATCAAACTCCAAATAGCGCGCAGCTCTAAAGCTCAGCAAAGGCAGCGACTGCTGCGGCTGCTGGTGCTGCTGGTGCTTGTACTGTTTGTTGTTGTTATTATTTATTTGCCGTCTGCTATGGCAGACATTTTTGCCTTGCCTCCCACCCTCATGCTTTGGTCGGTTATACACGATTTGTCGCCTTGACGCTGCCCAAAACAGGCAAACGATCTGCAGCCTGATATTTCGCCCCGTTTTCGCCGCGCAGAATTTCCGCTTTGCATATATGGCGAAAATAATATAAGAGCCATCGCCCATTAGGCTTATGTATGCTGTTGTTTTATTATTATTATTATTATTATTCTGTTTGCCTCTCTTTTCCACGATTACAAACTACTGCATTTCTCTTTTGCACGCCATTCCCAATGAACACAACAACAAGTCAAGCGCAGTGGGCGTTCATTTGTTCAGCAAGATTTTATTTTCACAGTTAAATGATTTTCAGATACTTACTAGTTTGATTTACTTGTCTCGATTTGTATTTTTTAATTTGTAATTTTTATTTATTATATTTGCTCTCGACTTTTGATTATAAATAGAGTAAAACGTATAAATTAATAGAAAAGTGCACCATAGAAAATAGCAAAAAAATATACATTTAAACATAGAAGAAAAGAAAAACGAAAATACCTCGTATTTGGCAGCCGAAAGCACTTCCCATGGATCGAAGCTTGGATTCCATTGGCAGCTGTTCGTTAGATGTTGATGCGGATTCATCCGATATATCAGGTATACCAATACACGCACACGCACACGCACGCTTACCTAACCTCAATGTTGTGTATGTGTATTTTCTTATTTGATTTCGATTTTGTTTTTGTTATTGGATTTCTTTTTTTTTATCATTGCTGTTTTATGTAGCGTTTTTTTGTTGTTGGTGATTATTGTATTGTTTTTTGTTTTCTTGTTCGCTTCTCTTAATTTGCATTTATTAAACTTTCAAACCATTTGCAGATACCAGCGGCAGTCTCAACTTTCCCACACCGCTTTCAGTTAAGGACATAACACGCGAATTTACGGCGAATATTAAAGAGCGTTGCACTCTGCGCTCGCCGCAACAACAGCAACAGCAACACCAACAGCAACAGCTGCAGCAACTGCACCAACAACAAGAACTGCCACTGCCTTTGCAGGTGCAGCGGACATTCACCACAACCGCCTACGTCAATCTGGATCAGCGAACGGGCGGTGTTCGCATGGTGCTGTCACCGCCTGCCACCAGCGACTTGGTCGATGTCGATTCGCAGGATCAACAGCAGCAACAACAGCACAGCAGCAGCCTCATTGTGGAAGCTGCGGAGAAGAAGCCGAGCTATTTGAATCTGGCCTGTTGCGTTAATGGCTACTCAAATCTAACCACCTACGACTCGAAAATACGCCAGGACATCAATAAGTCGCGCGAAGTCTCGCCCATTCGTCCCTCAACGAGCAGTCTGCAGTATTGCAAGCGCAACAATCAGCTGGCAGCGCCGGTCCTGCACACAATGCCGCTGACCAAGCAGCCGGCCACAACGGCCACGGCCAGCAAATACAACGAAACAAACAACAACTGCAATAGCAGCAGTAAAAACGGCCATTTGGAGAACGGAGATTTGGCCTATTGCAATGGCGGCGAGCCGAGCAAATCGGCGACTGCCACCAGCAGCTTTATACAGCAGCGCGTGGAGAGGCTGTACGGCCCGGGCGCGTTGGCTCAGGGCTTCTACAGCCCCAAAAAGCAGAGCTCATCAGGTGCGAAGCAACAACAGCTGTATAAGAACCAACTCGATTCGCCCAGCTCGACGGAGCTGTCACGCAAATTCAAGCAATTGTCGCCCAGCAAGGATTACGGCGAATTCCGCAAGAAGCTGCAAAGCAATTGCACACGCTCCCAATCCGAGCAGCCGGTCAGCAAGACGAACAGCAGCCAGGCACCCATACAGAATGGCGACACGGATTTGCCAGTGTTTCGTCACCTCAGCTACGAGTTCCGTGCCCAGCTGCCGACGGTGTCGCCCAAGCGGACTGTGCCACGTGTCTCGAACGGCGCTGATGATGATCAGGTGGATTACTTGAAGCCGGCGAATACCGAGGAGTACATGAGCACCACCAAGATACGAACCGCTGGCGCTGGCAAGGATAATGGCGCTGAGACTCAGCTGAGTCCTGCTGTGAGCGAGGAGAGCAAAACTGTGGTCAAGGATGGCAACTACTTCCTGAAGATACTCAAGGATGAACAGAGACGTCTGATAGCGCTGGCCGCCGTTGCCGAGAAGTATATAGACGCCTTAACCGTAAGTTGAATGAATTGAATTGACTTGGCTTAAGATAGATAGATAGATACTATATATCAACTCTTGCAGAACAATCCTGATATAACGGAGGACACGTTTGGCCTGCTGCGCTCAGCTGCGGGCAAGGCTCGACTGCTGGCCTCCCAGAAAATGAAACAGTTTGAGGGTAAGCCCAGGGCCGGAGTATGACAAGGACTATATATCAAGTTAGGCTCAACTCAAGGCTATATACATGCAGATGTCTTTATACATTCCATTCTATAGATCTCAATTGTAATAAAGAATAAGTCCTGAACGTTTGTTAAACTCGTTTTAGGTCTGTGTCACAACAATTTGAATCGCTCGCCGGAGGATGCATTTCCTACAACTGTCGATGATTTACAGGGCTTCTGGGACATGGTCTATTTGCAGGTGACGCACGTGGATAGCATATTTGCCGATATCGAGAAATTGAAGAGCAATGACTGGCAGGTGAGTGAATGCTTTGAGGCAGCTAATTGCGAATCGACTTAATATATCTATATATGTATATTTATATTGCTTGTAGCAGACTGCTGAGCCCGTTGAGGAAGTATCGACGGCGCCTGTTAAGATAACAAAATTGAACACAAAGACTGGCAATTCGAAGGCGAAAGGAACGGGTGCGGGAACGGGAACAACAGCCGCTCAGGGACCATCGAATGCTGTTGCGGCCATGAAGCGGGAGGCGCAACGTAAACAATTGCTGGAAATGAAGCGTCTGCGACGCGAGCAATTAGCTGCAGCAGCCAAAAATCAAGCGGCCTGTGATGATGAGGCAAACATTGGTGATACTGTGAATAATACCGTGAAGAACAGCAGCGACCACAGCAGCTGAATCGTGCTGAACCAATATAACAACAACAACAACTACTACTACTACAACAACAACAACAACATGCTCTCTAGTTACATCGTAATACATAAAATTAACTCACATACTCACTCACTTACGCACACACACACACACCCACACACAAAATGCTTAGAAATTCCTAGTTGAATTAATCCTTAACTAGTCCCAACTAACTATATTTATATATATATACATATATATAAATACATAAATATTACAATTGATTTGGATTATGTCACAAGCAACGACAACATTATCGGTACCCATATATATACAAACCTAACAAATCTACACAAAACCATCTATATATACATATATATAACTCTGTATATGTATATATATATAGAAAGTTATCAACAATCGTTAACGGCTCGTCGTGCGTTGTTTATAAAGTTTGCCTTATCTACGTGTTTTCTGCTCGTGTTAAATCATTTTTGCTGTGCACCGAAAGAAAAAATAAGAAGAGTTTGTAAATTTTTACTCGTGCAACACACTCACACACATATATATATAAATATAAAAGACATTTATTTTTGTGTAATTGTATTTAGCTAACTAAGTAAGCAAATGAAAAAACAAATCACAAATGTGAAAATTTTATAAAATGAATCTAAATTTGATTAACAATTATTATATTATTTCTCGGCCGATTTAGCTGCATGTATTTTTGAGATTAATTTCATTTTGTTGTAAATGCTGCAAACCTAAAAACAGGGGACACACACACACACACACACACCTACCCGGAAATACCAACAATCTCACTCTTAATTAATTTATAATGTTTTTGTAATAAATTATTTTTCACCTAAACGAATTATTTTTCAATTTCATCACTATCAGTATACAAAAATTAAGTTTTTTTTTTCAGTCTAATTTCATTTGTTAAACATTTGCAATATGTGGTCAGTTATGATATTGTTATACTGCGAATCATAGCTAAGAAAAGAAGGAATAGTAGTTAATAATGCTGGAAGTGTCTGTCTATAGAGCAACGAATCAACATTGGAAGAAAACTGAATAAAACATAGTCTTATATAGCATATGATCATTTCGGCAACAGTCTAGATCATTAATGAAATGTGTATATGTGTGTATGTATGTATATTTGCTATATAAGCCAATGCCTAAGGCCAAGGGGATATACATACAACATTGATATTTATTAAAAGGAGTATGAGCTGACTTGCTTCAATGATTTTCCATGAAATATATGCAGTTTCTAGTACAATTGTTAATTGATAACAAGTGTTCTTTGAAACCCTATGATTACTATTATACATTAATTTGTAATATCAGCTCAGACTAAAAAGTCTTTCAGCAGCGTTAAAGTCTTCTAGACAAATTGGTTTCAAGCACTAGTGGCGCCATCTATGCGTCAAATCAATCACTATTTGAGAGTCGCAAAAAGCCATCTATGTGTCAGGCGCAACATCTAATCTAAATGCAATTAAAACAAAAAATTAAATGTTATTTTTCAAAATCCCACAACTTATTTAATAATACTATTAATTATGCCAAAACAAACAAAAAGGAAATAATTAAATAAAATATTCATTTACTTTCAAGAAAATAAGTTTTTTCTGTTGTTTTCTTTTTTTTAATAATTTTTATTTGGCTTCTATGGTAGGACTTATTGTTTAAACTATTTGTAAGTACAAATTTGCTTCAATTGCATTTTGCATTGCTCATCAGCGTTTCATCAAGCAACTAAAGTACCGTAATACTACGACAGACACATATATATACATATATATGTATATATATATATATATGATCAGATATATATATATGTGTTTTAGAGCGTTTCGTTAAACTAAATTCATCTCTAACTATTTAATGTTTTGGGCAATAAATATTAAATTTATATTCATATATATATTTATTTATATATATATATTAGATTTGTTTATTTAATGCGTATGCTAGTTATATATATATATGCCCAGGTGCATATATCTATATATATATTTTATGTATATATATATATAATAAGTATTAACAATATGTTTGCTAAATTTCTAGTTATCAATATGTACAATGTATTTTTCTTTACTTTTTGTTTCGTTTTTTGATATATAGAAAACAACATTTTGGATCTGAGAGCTGCCAGCAAGACCAACAGCAAAGAGTGCGCTAGTCGGTAGTGTACGACTAGTGAATACCCTGCAGCCAGAGTGGGGAGCTATGACATTAGGCGAGCATACTGAAACTTTATTTAAACAAATATCGTTGTATTTTTGGCCAAATGGTTTCAGCTATTCAAAATTCAACATTTTTCGAAATTTCGATTTCATAACAAGAGTCTATATACCACATTTGGTAACTCTACCATTTAAAATATTCGAGCTAGCCGTAGAAAATATAATCAAAATAGCGATATTTATCGATATAACAGAAACGATAAAAGTTATTAGAGGAAAATATTATCTTTCGGCTGAGTGAGGTAAATAGGAATATGCATGGAAAATTTGAAGGGTTTACCTCTGATAGTACTCGAGTTAAAAGCGCTAAAATGACTACGAAACAGACAAACTTGGCTCAGCCAAGTTTTCCTCTACCTGTAACAAACACTTTTAGAAAATCAATATACCCTGCCGATTTCTATAGCTACAGGGTATTCGAAGAATAAAAATTTGCTAAGCGAAATTTGGAATTTTGGTTTGGTTTCCAGATGCAACTCTAAAAAATACTTAATGCCAACTTGCTCGTCTAACAACATTATCTTCCACTTCCTGCTCTCGCACCTCCTCCTGCTGCTCTTGCTCTACCATAATTTCTGTTTTTTTTTTTTTTTTTTTTTTTTGAGTATTTAATTTTGAATTTGAAGCTATTCATTGCTGGCATTGAACAGGTCCGCCAGCGTTAATAGAGCCGCCGATCCATTGCCGCTCGCCTGCAACAATTGCAGCTCTATGGAGTAGGCAGCCGCAGCCGCCGCCGCCGCTGCCGCAGCAGCCGTTGCGGCCGCCGCCGCCGTTGCGTTCAGTTGCTCCCCCTCCAACAGCTGTTAGTCGAGATTGTGCGGTGGCGTGCTGTTCGGTCCGCCCAGCATAAACGATGTCGGACTGTGCACCGAAATGCTATCCAGATCCAAGGTGCCGTCGCCTTTCTCCATCAGCCCGCTGCCGTCCTGTTTCATCATCATGCGACGCCATTTGGCTCGAGCATTCTGAAACCAAACCTAGAAGTGCGAATGAGAATTTCAAATTATTAGAATTATATATCGAAATACAAGTATTTTTGGTATTTTATTTAGCTTACTCTATAAAAAGCTAGTATTTTTTAAACATATTTTTTCTAGTATATAGTATATTTATATGCTCATTTGGCACACCCACCTGCAGCACTCTCTTTGGTAGGCCCGTTTTCTGTGACAATTGCTTCAGATCCTTTGCATCGGGATTGTGATTGATGGCAAAGTAGGACTTCATGGTGCGCAGCTGATGGTGCTTGAACGAGGTGCGCATGCGCTTGGTTCGCGACGAGGCGCTCATGTGGCTGCCACGACCAAAGTCCACATATTCCGTATTGAGATCTGCCAGCAAAGCAAGATAGAGAGAGAGAGAGAGAAAGAGAGATAGAGATATGATTTTACAGCTCAGTTTTATGATGGGGTTTTTTTATGGAGACTGGCGCCAGCTACGGATCAGCCATAAAGTGCTCCGAGATATATACACACTATATATGTATATGTATGTATATATGTACATATATGTGTTTGTCCGTTCGTTCGTTGGTTTTATGTCTTTAGTGTACCTATATTAGCTGTAAAGGCCTCGATATCCTTTGGCTTGCGCTTGCGCGGTCTCCCCTTTTGCCGTGCCGGCTGCGGCAAGCCCGTGATGACATGCGAAGTGGGCACAAAAATGCCCGTAGGAACAATACTGCGACTGGGATCCGAATGCGGACTCGATGAATCATTGTGCGGCGAACCGAATTGTGTGCTATAAGGATATGTGGCGCTCATGCTGGTCGACGATGCTGCGTCCCCCTCGCGCGCTATGCTATAGTGGGTTCTTCAAATAAGACAGCGAGAGAAAGAGAGAGAGAAACAGATTAGCTATCTAGTCAGTTGGCCACATCGACTTTTGTACTCACCTGCAGTAGATAAGCGCATCGATAATGCCATATTGATCGCCCTTGGTTAGGGGCGTATGGCAGACGGTGCAGCAGAAACAGTTAACATGAAAAACTAAATTGCGAGCGCGCATTACCAGCTCGTTGGAGCTTATCGATGCCAGGCAGCGGGAACAGCGGCGTGTGCCAAAAAAACTGCAAAAAAAGAGAGAAAAAGCGAATGAAATACAAATATTGAATCAAACACAAGCATTCCAATATGAATAAGTCGAATATAAGAGTATCCAGTTGGGGTTTGCCCTAATATCAGACAGTAATGTCCAATAAGAACACACTGGCAAATTATGTTCCTAAATTGCAAATGAAAATCGCGTATAGTAAAACCAATTGGATTACATAAATCCAATATCTTTACCCAGTTTATCCATCAACGATATAGATTTTGTATATTTGCCGCGCAATTAACATAGATTAGCATAGACTATCCAATTAGAGCTAATAACAGCCAATTTCCAATAAGAGCAGTTGGTCTATCAGCTATGCCAAAAACAAAGGTTAAGCACTTTATATTACATAAACAATATTTGATGATTATAAAATAATCCAATTGATTGCCAATTAGATAATGTAGGCAATTCTAAGAACAATTACATTAAATACTAGCTAGTTGCATCATAATTGTTTTATATTCAACTATGTTATTCAATGAAAAAATCAATATTCAGTAATATTTGCATATATTACATTTCAATATGCAATACCTAGCTGTTTCCAATTGGTTTCCCAATGGCTTTCAATTGGTTTTCTTTGTGAGTATAAGACATTGCGGCGAATTGGCATAGCGCAACAATTAGGCAGTCTTCTCTTTATGAAAGGACGCGCAAGGTGAAGCAAAGTGTAGTGCTCCGTGAAAAGTGTGAAAATAATTAATTAAAATGTGTTAAGTGCAATTTTATTCGAGTGTAAGCTAAATGTTAAGTGTTAAGTAATGCATGTAATATAATGCAATGTAAGGCAATGCGCATTTTAAATAATAAATGCTGTTTTTAATTTTTTTGTTAAGGCAGCGCCTCCACAGGCCGAAAAATGGCGCAAAGTCTCAAATGTGAGTGTTTTTTTTTTTTATTTTTTAGTCTGTGTGTGTCTTGCAATTGAAATATTTAGAAAATGCCAAAAATGTGCATATAAAGTGCAGTGAATAGTGTTAAGTGCGTAGTTTAAATGTTAATTAAGCAATTGACATAGATGGAAAGTTGAAAGCAAAGCCAAATGATCAATTCCAATGGAAGGCAATGGAAGGAGTGAACAAACACAACGCATGCATATGGAGTACTCACACTCATACATGCATCAGCAAACCAAAGCGTTGTCACACTCATACGCATATGCGTATATACGCAGGTTAGTGCGTACTCACTCTCGTGCATACAAGTGCTTGCAAGTGCTTCGACACATGCATAAATACGCATACACACCTCTATGCATACGTATTCTCACATATACATATATGTATGTATATGCGTAGCGAGTAAAGAGAATAGATCAACAGAAAAGATAGTTACAAATTTTTCGGCAGCGAAAAGAAAAGACAAAAGCAAATAATGATTAATGGCTGGCGTTGATTTGTGGCGGGCAGTATAAGAGTACTTATACTTGAACTTATGCGCAATATTCGCTGTGCGCTGCATTCGTTTGAGGCGAATTCGTATTAAAGGCAAACTCTTATATGCTTGCAGCAGCAATGAGTGACAATAGTAAGACACGCCCACTAAGCTAAGTGTAATTACGATGACAATTTCACAGCTAGAATTACGAAATTTGTAAGGTATAAGCAGAAGTTTGAGCAGATTCACATAAGAAATTTAATAGTAATTTAAGAGAGGGTATTTTCTTAGTTGGTCATAGGTCAGGTGATACATTCTTCAGTTTATAGCGCATGTAAATTGCAAAACAACCTCCACAGAACTCTAAACCGCGCTCACAATTATATGGCATGATAGTAATAAAACATCGAAAGCAACCAAAAAAAAAAAGGCTGATATGTACAAATATATATATGTACAATATTTGTATAGGTTTTGTAGGCAATAATCTTCGCTTGGCCAGACAAAATTATGGCCTCTCAACTAATAACATGCTTTCCGGCTGCAGGAAGCTTGCTGGATGGCCGGTGAGCTACTGTGTCTGCCGGCGCAATCATTGCCAGCGGCAAGATCTTTGGGAGTCTAGACCCAAACAATGAAGCCGTTAACAAAACGCCCACTCATCGTCAACGTCAGCAGCAGCGTCGGGGTTAGGGATTTGAGTGGAAGCTGGAGTCGGAGTCAGCAATAAGCATCAACGATGTCGGAGCATCACTTTGGAGCGTTCGCTACTGTTTTCACTTTCGCAAAATGACAGATCAAAGATAATCAGCCGTAGTCATAATGATCGAAGCAATACACTGAGAGAAAATAGACATGAGATCTTGATGTGCAGGAGTAAGGATGAGGAACAATTGTAATACCGATTGAACTATATACATACAATATCATTCGCTAATCAACACAAGAGTTAATTGATAACTTGAATAATTTAAGGATTCGTTCATACAAAACTATTTTATTAGCTCAAAAATTAATATAATATAATGGTTTAGTATTTCGTATTGCATCTTTTCGCTCAGTGCATGCAGTTTCGTGCCAAATAATGATGACCCTGTACGCAGACATTTCCCAACACTGAAGTGCGAAAGAGATGGGGAGCGGGGCGACAGCAATTGGATAGTAGGAAACATCAAATGCACAAGACACGCGATTTCTTTGACATTAATCAAAATAATTGGCGCATTTCACTTCAACTTCGCTCAACAGAGTCATTCTCACATTTTGCTGAAAATGAAATGAAAATGAAAGACAAACCAACTGCAACAATTCCATATAAATTTATCATATTTTTTTTCAGTTGCTTTTTTTTTTTTATACATATATAGAGCGCGGCGCACTCGCAGTGTGCAGCTCGAATTTTCATTTCCCATTCGCAATTTCGTTGAAAATTATTTGGGATGTGACGCCGAGATTTTCTGTTTCTGTTTTGTTTTTTTATTTTTATTTTGTCACAGACGCAGACTCTCACCCGAGATATCTTTCTCTGTGTGTGGATATACCTTGTGTGTGTGCCGGGGGTAAGCCCCATAAATAATATTAAACATGGATGCAGCGTCGTGCGAGAGGCGACGCAATGCCTGGGCTACCAGCTCATAAAACTGTTTCAGCGACACAGACAGACAACGGAGAAGGAGAAGGAGATGGAGACGGAGACGACGAAGGCGAAGACGAAGACGAAGACGGTGGCGGCGATGCCTTCATTTCGTGCCACTTTATTTTTGTAAGTGGAGCCGCGTAGCCCTTCGCTCTTCAACCTGCCACGCCCCCTTTTGCGCCTATTGCGCCAACATGAGGCGCACACAGAGAAAGAGAGGCAGAGCGAGAACGAGAGAGTGAGAGGGAGCACAAGAGAGAAAAAATGAATTATGATTATTGCCATGTAAAAGAGCAGGCGAAATGTCAAAGTGACAACGCCTAATATATGATTATGTTTTTCGAGCGCTCGAAATCTGATACTCTCACAAGCACACACACACTCACACACACGAGCACGGACACACTTACACACATACTCTCTCACATACGTTCTGGACACGCTGGAACCGCAGTCCAGAGAACCCACAGCCTCAATGTCATTTCATGTGATGTGTTGCTGTTGTTGCTGTTGTTGTCGTTGTTGCTGTCGCTGTTTCGGCTTCTGGCTGTGGCTGTGGCTGCGGCTGCGGCTGTCGGTCCATCTGTCCATCTGTCTGCCTGTGCGTTCGCCTGCCCCACCACTATTTCCCACCGCATAGCGCACATCAATCCCAGAGTTGAGCCAAAAACCGATGCGATACCTAAAAACGCCGGCTGACTGCCTGGGTTAACCACATCGTTCAGCTTTATTGTAGTTGTTGCTGGTGTTGTTGTGCTGCACTTGTTTCGGAGGCGTTGCCCAATACACTAATACACTGAGCGAAAATTATGGCTATTTGGGATACGTGACGTTGACCACATGATTTAAATGGAATGAAACTCTTGTGCTTTAGGAAAATTGTCTGCAGGCTTATTTATAGTTAGAATTAAGGAGTTGATGTATATATGAAAATGGATTAAAATAAAATAAATACTCTAAGTGAATATTGAAATAATTGAAAACTAAAAAGCTTTAAAGTAAAATTTATAAAATTTTTAAGAGTTGAAGAATTTATGCAAATATGAGAAGAATTTCCAATTAGAAATAATATTCTTATTCAAAGAATTGAACATTCTTTAAAAGTTGGCGGAAAATATTTTGTTATGGATTAAAAAAAAATATATATATATATTTATATACATACATATATTTATATTACATAAAAGCTAGCTCCACATTTCAATTTCTTTAAATATTTTATGATTTTCACACTTGATTCGCATCTAGAATTTCTATATATATATTTTCTTCGAGTGCACTTGAAGCGTGCGAAGCTGCGACACATGTGAGCAGCCGCAGCAGCCACATCCACATCAGCATCCGCATCAGCAGCAGAGGCAGCGGCAGCAGCAGCTGCTGCAGATCTTTGCTTGATAGCCACGATTTTCGTCTCAGTCGCATGAGCTCGTGAGCTTCTGCTTATATTTCACTAAAAAAGTCAAGATTTGTTTTTGTTTTCAGATTTTTTTCGGGCCTCTGATTACGCAAATAGATATGAAGCTTTTTGGGGTTTGGCTTTAGCTTTAGCTTTTGCTCTGGGCTGATAACAGACAACAGGAATCGTGGCTAAGTGGCGCACTCAAGCAAAGGCCACTCGATGGGCGGGCACACAGTCCCGGTGAATAGGATCCGTATGTTTGGTAGGCGGAGACCCGGAACATTCAATGAGTTGAGAGAGCTCAGCGCTCTGTGAAGTGTAAACCGACGTGTGGCAACAGCAGCGGCAGCGGCGGCTGCTCTTGTTGTGTTATTTGTTATACGAAAAAAAAAAAGAAAGATGAAAAAGGGGCACATTGCTTGTTGCACCGGTTGTTGCAACGGGGATTTTGTGAGTTGTTGCTGCCGCTGCTGCCACGTTTCACTGTAACGTGAGAGCATTTGTAGCCGTGCGGCAGCTCAAGTATTTTTTACATACACATATATAACACACACATATATATGTATATATTTATTTTCAAGTGCCACCCGCTGTGGCTTCGGCTCTTCCGATTACAAGGCAAGTACCAAACAACAACAACAACATACAGTGAATGGATTTCCCAGACGCCACCCCGTTCGAAGTTTGCAAAAAAAAAAAAAAAACATAAAACTAAAACTCCTCTCTATATATATTTTGTTTTGGGATTTCGTGAGAGCGTACGCCCCGTGGCGTTAATTCGATTCTAGGCTCTGTCGCAGCAGTTGCAGTTGCTGCTGTTCCTGCTGCTGTTGTCCCTGGCTAAACAAAACATATATACAATAATTATTTGCATTTACCTCCATGTGTATATATACTCTAGTTATTTTTTTAGCGTATTAGCCGAGTGCGACAAGTTTTGGTTTCTTGAGCTGAGATTTGTGTGTTTAATGTGCCGGAAAATTAGTTTGTTTTGCTGTCTTTTTTATTATTTTGGGTTGATCGATGAATGCTAAGCGATTAGCTATAGGCCGCAGGCACTACATAAGCATATGGGGTACTATAGGGAAGCTAGAGTGAGAAGCAATTAACTGTTCTCATCTTCGTTTTGTTTTTAGGCAATTTGAACAAATTTACGACAACTTTGCTGAAGATAATTTACATGAATACATTTTCTGAAAATAAATGCATTTCGGAAACATTGATTCAATAATTAGATTTAACCCTAATTTTATTTATTTTATAAATTATCATTTTCATTCATTTATAGTTCTTATAATTTTGCCTTCATCATAATCTGAACCCGTTCTTAATAAACGCCCGAACACACTCAAAAATTTATTGAAATGCTTGAAATTTAATTTTATAGCTTAATTTCAATTCATTCCCCAACATAACATTAACGCAAAAACATAACCTCAACAAGATATTAACGGTATTTTCCTTCAACTTAAACGTAACGCTTCAGATATAAAACCTAAACCCTAAGCTACTGTTTGTGGCTTGTGGCTGATGTTTAAGATGTTTAAATTTACATTTATATATGTATGAACTAAAAAAGGGTTTCAATCTCTTTAATAGATTCAACCGTAACTCTCATACATAACCTCGATGCACAAACATAACCTAAATTACTTTTGATATACTTAAAATTTACTAAATTGTCTAAACTGTTTCATTTGCATTTGTCTGAAACCCTCTAGGCATTCCTTAATAGATTCAACTCCCGCACATAACCTCAACGCTGAATACATAGCCTCAAAGCAATCTAACCTAACTGTTGATGGGTCTGATCTCTTCAGCCAAATAGTTTTACATTTACATACGAAATTAAAATGTTTAAACGTTCTTTAATAGACCTCTTCCGGCTTCCAGGAACTTGTGCATCTGATGCTCACCGAAATCGCATGTATAATTTTTGGTTTTTATAGTTTAGCTGATTAGATTAGCGCCCCATTGTTTTTGAATTATTTCTTTTTGGATTTCCGAAGGGCTCTCAAGTGTTTGATGTTTGTTGGGTCTATGCGGAGAGCACATAAATTCGGCGTAAAATGATGTTTTAAGATGCCCATTAAACATTTTAATTATCGCGCCGCTGTTGTTGTTTACCCTACGTATGTATATAGAAAGAGGGTGAGAGAGGGGTATATTAAGATAGAGAGAGGAAGAGAGGACGATAGCATTTAAGACGTTTGCTCCGTATGAAAAAGGTTAAGCGATTGAGCAGCGAAGCGAGCGACTTGGCTTAAATGTTATGGCTTGAATGCAGCCACCACTTGTCGAGTGGTTGGCTCACACAGTGCACCACTGCAGTGGTGTACAATGCAATAGAAAACCGAGTGAAGTTAGTGGTAATAATGTGCTCTAATCTACAAACCTTTGAATATAAGGAAATTTCTTAATAAAGGTAGTTGCTTGAGTAGAATTAGAGAACTTCGTCCATTATTTTAGATAAATTGTATACCTTCTTAAGAAGTATTAAATTTGACTTAAGTGCAAGTGCACTTGTTATATACCGATTTTAAACTTTTATCGATTTCTGCTCACTCTCTCTCTCTCTCTCTCTCTCTGTGTTTTTATGGTTCTATAGAAATAAGTGTCCATGAGTATGCCTAATACACACAGATAATATTTATATTTTAGGATCCTTAGACATATCTTTCGATATAATAGCACGAACTATAATTGCGGTTTGCTTTTATGAAATTTTTTTAGAATTTTGTTTCGAATGATCTTAAAATAATTTTCTTTAAGTTCACTCCTGCTTTGCCTAGGCGTATACTATATAAACTAATTGGAATTGCAAATTAGTTTTGTACTATAGCTGCAGAAGCTTGCGTTTTATGGTTGTCTATAAATTTATCTAACTTTGCCTCCAATCAGAGATTTTTACAATTTCCCTGCAATCTTATATCATAAAACATATCATAACTCGAATAACCCTCAGCTATTTATCATATTATCTATTACAAATCTGAAATTTTCTCCATTTTAATTTGCTGTCCATTAAAATCACATTTGTGGCAGTTGCTTTTGCTTTATGATTAACACATCTCGTTTTTTTTTTTTTTTTTTTTTTTTTTTTTTGCACTCATTGATTATAGTTATTTAATGCAAGCTGAACATATATGTATGTATGTATATAGTCGAGATATTTCACATGTATATATACATGTGTATGTAATGTCTGATGTCTGGCTTTGGTTTGCTGACGACGGCGCTACATGGGATCGCTGACAAGTGCTCATAAAAAATAAATACTGCGCTTTTTTCTCAGCCAACTTTACTATATACATATTTTTTATCTCTCTCTCTCTCTCTCCTGGTTTGCCTTCACCATTGCTCAGGTTTTTTGTTTTGTTTTGATGAGTGCGCTGCCTGCTGTGTGGTTGTGTGTGAGTGGCAGAGGGGGCGTGCCACACTGTGGGGCTAGGGGGCGGCTGGTCTGCCAGAGCTGGTCTCACATAAAAAAGCGTCGTGAGATAGAATCGTTAAACTGTTTGGCTGTTTAACTACTCTTTTTAATACCCATTTGAATGTGTTTAAATAGGGTGGTACGGTTTGGAGGACAGGTAGAGATAATTGGTAAGAAGAAGATTGATCCTTGAACAGATTGAGCAGCTGAAACTGTATCATAAAATTCAGTTTCAGTTGTAGTTTTTCCTTTACTGAAAGCATTGAGATCATCTGATATATAAAGATCTGAGCACCTTAAATATATTTTGTAGCTCCATCTCCATCTTATATTATGTGCAGAAAACTTATTTTCAGTAACTACTCTGATTCCTCTTAAAAACTAGTTGCTAGGCAGGGTATTTCCAGGCTGTGCATTTTCAATTAGGGCACTCTTATTTATTTTTTGCTCTCAACTGATTTTTTTTTCAGTTTCATTTGCTTTGCTTTAGCTCTTTTTTTAGCTTAATTCTTTTTGTTGTAGTTCTCTCGCTGTTTGCTTAATGAATTCTGCAGATTTTCTATTTATTCTTTTTTTTGCATGGAGCGCTGGGCTAGAGTAATTCTTGTATACATATATACATACAATATGTACATATATATTTTCCGTCAAGCTGCGAGCTACAACAAGAAAATTATTTTATTGCATAACGCGCGATTTGAGGCTGGCCATAAATTTGGTGCTCGAGTATCTCTTGGCCATTCGTTGGCCACAATTAAATGGTTGCGCTTCGCTGACTTTCAAAACTGTAAACATTTTATGCCAAAAACTTTTTACACATGCCCGTTTTACCCTTTTTTCTAACCGTGTAACTCTTCCCCCTTTTCCCACTCTATCTCTCTCCCCTCTCTCTCTCACTCACTCTCTCTGTTTCTGCTATTCCCAACACTTTTTTCCTAGTCGCTGATTAAGACATTTCGCTGCGCATTTCATATTATTTTATGATACGCTTTTTTTTCTCCTTTTATTTTTCACTGCCTTTTCCTTCTATCTGTCTTTTGTGCTTTGTGCTCTTGCGCTCTGTGCTCTGATAACGAAGCCAATCAGAAATCTTGCTGGGGAGCACACACATAAAAATTATGACACCACGGCGGTCGCCCCAAAAGGAGTATCTACTGCTTATATGGAGATGTATCTCTGTGTGTGTGTGTGCGTGTATTAAGATGCTGCGATAAAGCTGAAGCGCTTTTTATTGCCATTTCTATAGGGTAGATGGAGTATTTGGCTGAGGTGTGAATGTATGTAACAAGCTGAGAGAGGCTTAGAATAACGAGTAGAAAATATATTATCTCGAATATTGGAGATTTAAAATATGTTGCATATATATATGTATATACATATATTCATTATCAGCTTAAGCATTATCTTTTCTATCCTATTTCTTTAAAATTTGCTTATATTATTTTGTATTTTGTTTTTGACTACTTGAGCTTAACCTGAACACACTAGATATGTAATTTGTCTTGAATTATATCTTAGATATATCGGCTTATATACACATATTAATATATATGCAGTTAAGGTATTCCGTAGTCATGCACACCCGACTAGAGCACTCTTACTTGTTTTGTGACTGTTGGTGGTGGAGCTGCTGCTGCTCGGCTGCTCGGTTGCTTGGCTGCTTGGCTGCCAGCCTGCAGCTTATCCGCTCTGGCATCAACAGCAACATCATCATGATAGATAAGAGCCGAGTTCAGCTGGGTTGAGTTGGACTTTTATGACGTTGTCGCTGCCAGGATGGCCACGAAAATATGCAGAAAACGAGGTGACAGCCAACAATTTTTACAGCTCTTGCCCCCTTATTTGTGGCTGCTGCTGTTGGCTGCTTGGCAGCGAAAACAAGAATTGGCGAGCGAAACAGGTACATTGCCTGATTGTAAAATGTCAACGAGCTACTAGGAGGGAGAGTGCAGAGCGGAAAGCAGCTACAAAAGAGAGGAGAGGAGAGCTTAAGTGCAACGGCAACGGCAACGGCAAGCGACGGCTTCAATGTAAGCCACAACAAGCCAATTATTTGCCTGGCCAAGCTTAAAAACAACGGAATTATGAGCAGCCAACAAATATATATATACCAAAATACATATATGTATATGTAAATACATTGACATATATGTGTACATATATAGTTAACGCCGCAACAGTGGCAAACATATGTTTTGATGGTCCGATTAGCGCTACAACAAAAAAAGATTGTATTTTTGTACATACATATGTATATCTGTATATGTATATGCTCGTTAATATATTTGTTGTATCTGTAGCTTAGTTAGAAAACTTGCCTCGAACAGCAGCCAGTGTGACATGTGTTTCTGTTGTTGTTGTTATTGTTGTTGCTTATCTAGATGCTTTGATTTTTTGTATTTTATTTTGTTTTTAGTTTATTGGCATCAAATACCAAATGCCGACCACAGAAAACAAATTTGTAAAAGCTCAGTTAAGAACAAGTTAAATCAATTGGCGAGATGATATAGATTAAGAAAGAAAGAGAGAGAGAGAGAGAGAGAGAGAGGGGGAGAGCGAGTGGAAAGAGGGGGCAGTAAGGAAGAGGGAGGTAGAGTGTTTTAAGAAGAGAAAGAGACAGAGACAGACAGAGGACAGATACACAGAGTGAGAGAGGGAGAGCGACTTACTGATTGACTCCCACATAGAGCTTTTATTGGAAAATTGGATTGTTCATAAGAAAACATAATTATTTTGAGAATTAAAATACATTTCTTAAGTGTTTTTAATGTTACACTTAACAAATATGAAGTTATGTCATAGACTAGGATTATATTGTAATAAAAACACCATTACTTGGATATATCTAAACAACTTTTGTTGGCATTCTTCATTTTATTTGTAGTTAATAAATCAATGCATATAATTTTACCAAGATATGTATGTATTCGTGATAATGTCAATTAACAAACAAGCGGCTAATCTATAGGAAAATTGCAATAAAATAAACAAGAATGTTGAATTAGAAATAACCTAATGAACTTTAGAAAATATGAGCTCTATTTGATTTAACAAGGCATATTATGAAGCAACGCAAATTTCGATTAATACATACATATGTATCTGTATGTATGTATATATTTATATGCAAGTTTGACCTATTCAAACTTAAATTGAATACTTTGTTGGGGTCGCCTCATTGATTATCAGCATGGAAAACATTTTTAATTGAAAATATATATTTTACAAATACATACAAATTTGACACGTGTCAGTGTGTGTGGGTGTATAGCAACGTATGTACATACATAGACATATGTACTTATTTTTCAATAATAATTACTGTTGACCTGCTTTGACCGCAAAACACGAGCAGACAAATACGATTGCTAAATTCTATAGAAATGTTCTATGAAAATGTTTCTTTGTGTGTGTGTATGGTATTTTTTGTTGCCAATAAGCCGGCAATGAACTGAACTGAGTTTCCATTTCAGCCAATGGCCGAAAAGACTAATAAAAGTCAAGTTAATATGTGGTCTGCTCTTAAGTGTATTTAAAACTGACTACTTGACCAGGTAATTAAAGCGAGATTTTAAGAATGTTTGAATTGAATTTGAAGGGGATTTTAAAGAGATGTTTTGTGCATATGCATTTCTACAATAATTGATTAGAGTGTGTGTTTGTGGAGGGTGGAAAGCGGAGAGAGGATACATACATATGTATAAATGTGAATGGAGCTTAGGATTGGACTTCTGAATTTTTTTGAGCATGTTTTTGGAGTTTTATCTGATGAGCAAAAAGTTGAACAGAAAATAAAAAAAAACATGAATTTTTGAAAATATTAAATTTCATACAATTTAAGGAAAGTGCAATTATTTTTATCATTATATATATAATTAAAATATTTTCAAATTTAAAAATATGTTGAGATGAAAACAAGCACTTTAATTATTATTATTATTATTATAAGGAACACTTTATTTTATATCAGTATTTACACAAGTGTGAGTGATTTACATGTGAAAGTTAAGAGTACAGGCCATAAACCTTTTCTGCTTAAATGTTAATATTATTTGTTCAGGAAATTTAATTACATTTAGAAACATTATTTTTGAAGGAAACAAGCACTTTAAATAAATATTAAAAATATTTGAAACAAAAAAATAAAACATGAAAAACTGTGAAAAATTGGAAAAGAAAAGAAAAACACTATATACTAAAAATTCATTGTGAATCAAAATGTTTTCATTTGAAAAATTTGTTTTTAATCCCATACTAATCCAAGACAAATGTATATTAATAAATTTAAAATAACCAAATGTTTAGTTAATTTATTAAAAATCTTTCTCATATTTAACAACAAAAATCAAAAGATCTATAAGAGATCGTTACATTTTTGTACATACCCTATAGAAATTAATATAAATTTTTGCCTTCATGTTTTTATAATTTTGAAATGAATTATAACGCGTCGTATTCAGTTTAACAAAACATGAATTTATTGCGCTGATGCGTTGATGATTTTTCAAGAGAAAGAGAGAGAGAGAGGGAGAGAGGGAGAGAAGTAGAGAGAAGAGGGGAAGTGAGCGAGAGATTCGCGCACACCCACAACATTTGCCCCATAGAGTTAACGGTGCATAGGGCATAAATTTTGGACCCCTCCGAAAAAATGGGAAAAAAGACAGTGCGACGACTTTGTCGAGTCGGCGTTGTCATATTTGACATCAGCTCTATAAATCAACAAAGAATGTCGTTGTCGTTGGAGCGAGGCAGAGAGAGCGGACATGGCGAGAGAGTGGGAGAGCTAGAAGGAGGGAGGGAGGGAGGGAGGGTAGGGAGCGAGGTCTTGCTTTCGATTTGATTGATAATGGCAGTCAGAAGGCAGGCAGGCAGGCAGGCAGGCTGCATAGCCGGCGGAATGAAACGAAATGAAACATTACGGCGGAATGGATTGTGGATTGTGGAGGCTATTGTATGACATGACATGGCGGCAAAGAGCAAGTATGTGTGTGTATTTGTATGTATATATGTGTGTGTGTGTTTGTTTGCAAGCCAAGCGAAGCGGTTGCGCAAGGGGAAGCAGACAGCCTGCAGCATGCAGCATGGAGCATGTAGCGCATGCAGCATGCAGCATCATTCGACTGCGCGACTGCGTATTTTGAAATATGGAGCGGTAATAAATGTCACAAGAATCATTTGAGAGGAAATACGAGTGACGAGCGTGACTTGCATTCGATTTATGTTGCAAGCCATGTAGCTGCATGCCTCAAATGATGGCACTGCTGCGACTGCCACTGACGTCGGGCACAGCCACAGCCACAGCCACCGCCACTGCGACAGCCACTGTCATTGCCACTGCGACTGCTTCCTCTGCTGACTGCATGAATGATAAAGTTTTTGATTTACGCATTGGCTCTGAGCAGGTGTTGTTAGAAGAAACGCTTTTGACTTGACTTTGCCCAGCGACCTGCAGCAGCAGCAGCAGCAGCAGCAGCAGCAGCAACAGCAGTGGCAGAAGCAGCGCCGATTGCTTTAATTGCCATGCCACAACAAATTGTAGGCGTAGTCCCATGTGTGTGTCTGAGTGTGTTTGAAATTTGGCATAATTATAACCTGTTTTCATTTT
The DNA here is from genome assembly GCA_035047565.1 of Drosophila mulleri. Taxonomy (NCBI): domain Eukaryota; kingdom Metazoa; phylum Arthropoda; class Insecta; order Diptera; family Drosophilidae; genus Drosophila; species Drosophila mulleri. The sequence goes on from JAWNPK010000060.1 coordinate 2,492,182, forward strand.
GTTCATGCTGCTGCCGCTGTTGTTTTAATCTCGCGTGTTGCTTGCAGCGCGTGAAATCGCGTTACAGCAGCAGCAGCAGCAGTTCCAACAGCAACAGCTTCCTAGCTTAGCAGCCACCCAAGCGCAGAGTGTCAACCTCTAAAAGCCGCAGACAGCCACCAAGGCGCTGGGCTTTGATAGTCTGGCAACTGTTGCAACTTGCAGCTGCGGTGTCTAGCGTGAGCGAAGCGGCGAACGAACGTTCTTGAGAAACGTTGAACGCGGAATGGGAATGCAGGCAAGCAGCAGAACCACACGCAGGTCCATGCAGCCAGGCGAAGCTAGGAGAGAGGTGAGCTGAAGAAGCTCTAGAGAGGGAGGTGAGCTGAAGCTACAGCTGAGGTAGAGGCAGGGGCACTGCGGTAGAGGCAGAGGGTAGAAGAGCTGAAGCAAGAGGTGATGAGGTGAAGGTTGTAGGCGACGGCAGAGGATGAGCGGAGCGGCAGTGGAAGAGCACACACACAAAGTGAGCCAAAGGTGTGGAGAGGGAAGGATGAGGTGTTGGCTTTGTGGGGGCGCTGTTGGAGCGACTAGCGCTGGCACTGTGGTGTCTTTCGCAGCGGTCGCGGTCTGCTTATTGCCGTCACCAAGCATTGACTGGCTAGGCCAGGCTAGCCTTCGCACAGTGGTGCAAAAAACAAACAGCAAAAAAAAACAAAAAAAACAATGCATGCATATAAATATTTCATTTGCGTGTTTGGCAATCATTTTCTAGTCAATGTCTTGGCATGCAGTTGGAGGTTCTCTTTTTTTCTGTCTTTATCTGATGCAGACCCTAAGCCCGACTCTGACAGACTGACTAGCTGAGTGAGTGAATGAATGCTTCCCAAGAGCAGCAGCAGTTGGAGTAGCAGCAGCAGCTAGATCTGCAGTTGCATTCACATTAGAATCAACGGAATTGGCACTTTTGATTGCATTTAAGCTCTGCAACTTACCTATAATAATCGTTTTTGCAATAAATGTTGCCATCACGTGAATAACATGAGGATTCCCGTTCCAGAGGCTGGCGACATGCATAGCACTGCAAGCAGCTGGCGTGCCAGCGTTTTTCCACAGCGGAGAGGTAGAAACGATCCTGTAAAGCAAAGCATACAAATCAATTTTATAAATATATATAGCGTTATATAATATGCTAAATATTTTAATGTTTTTTTTTAAGAATTCTTAGCACAATAAAAATAGTCCCTATGCATTTAATATTTCTTTGTCTTTTCTTTCTTTGCTCTAACACCTGTCTGGTTTTTAGCATATTCTTAATAATAATTAATATAATTGTGTGTTAATTTATAAATATACACGTTCTTTGTTTCAGCTGTACAAGTGTTTATATATATGTACATAAAAACAAAACAGATATATATTGAGTAAAGGCAGAGCAATGAAAATATGCCTTTAGGCAATAACATTCAACTTTCAATGAATATATATGCATACAAATATGTGTATAATATATATATTTGTTAAATAATTGAATATATTCTTTATTCGTTTTGTGTAATGTTCTGCTAGTTGTTTGTTCGTATGACTGTAAATTGAAAATTGAGTCTTGGAAAAATTTTAGCATAGCATTATCCTATACTTCTCATAATAATTTTTACCTACGACATTTTACTCTAATGCCTTTTATACATAGAAACTCCGTACTCCCCTTATCAAACACTCACAAAATCACTTTCCCAACTGGATTTTAGAACAGCTTCTTTGCCGTCGGCATATGTAATTATATCCTTGAATATATCCTCACCACAATGTTGTTTCTCTTTTTCTCTCTTTCACACGCACATACCCTCTCTTGCCCTCTGTCTCTCTCTCGCTCGCTCGCGGTGTCTGATTCACTTACCTGTATTTGTCGGCCGCAGCCGGCGCAATCGTCTGGATTGCGGGTTATTTTGCTATCGTTGGTGGATTCGGGACTGCTGGGTGGACCGAAGGGTTCCGTTTTAAATGATATGCCCGATGTGGTCTCATCGCTGACCTCCGTGCAATCCGTGCGACTGCGGCTAATTGAGAACTTGGCCGTTGAGTCCTCAAATGTGGCGCGATCGGCGGTCTCATAGCTATAGAAAGAGATAAATGAAAAGAGATAGAAAGATAGATGAATAGTTTCCTCCGAGTTGAGGCTTAAGTGTTTTCTCTCACCTTCTATATGACTCGCTGCCGTATGCATTGCCAAATGGCTTTGTACTCTGATCACAAATATCTGGGCACGATGATGTCGAGCATGTGCGAAACAATGGATGATGATGATGATGGTGATTGTTGTTATTATTGTTGTTGTTATTATTATTATTTGCACCTGCAGCACTGCCGCACTGATTGCTCCCTTGATGTGCTACAGGTGGTGTTAAGCTTTTCTCCCTTGCGCCGGGCCCAAGAAATCTTGCGCTCTGCTGCTGTAAAGTTAACGGTACGAAAAGAAATAAGTAGAATAAGTATTTTTTTGTTCAGATATGGTAGAATATATCAATATTCAATATTTAAAATTTTCTACTCTGATTTTTTTTTTTTAATATTTGACATTTTTATAGCAAAAATATAAATATTGCAGGTGGAATTTGCCAAAGAAAACCTAAATCACATTTTGTCGTTTTAATATTTTGTACGTTTTACTCATTTTTTTTTAATTTTATATGTTGTAAATGTTTTTTTTAAAAAAAGAACTGAATAACTTGATCGGTTGAAAAATTGATGTGCCATAAAATGTGCAAATTTCTCTGAAACTAAAATTGAATATATAACGTGAATATTTTCTTACAATATTTAATATTTTTTGTTCAAATTTTGATATTTCTTCTTTTATATATTTCATCTTTAGCATATTCTCATTTAAAGTAAAAAGTGCTCATCGCTTGATTTCCGTTTCACTCAGCTCGAAAATTTTTCACAAATTTCTTCACGAATGCATCTCAAAAGGATATGTGCCACAAAATGATGCATGAAATTTTCAATGGCGGCGGCAAAAGTTAATTTCAATTAGGCAAAATTTTTTGCTGCTGTTGCCGCAGACTTTTCCAAGAAAACGTTGCGCGACATTTGAAAGACGAACTGGGGCAGGGGTTGAAGTTGGTTGAAGTGGGGTAGCGGCAATCGCGGCGGCTGTGGGGCGGTAACAACGACAGATGCTTGAAAACTTAACCTAACCCCCCCCGACCAGACCCTCTCCCCTCTATGTGTCCTATTCATTGAGCAGCACGTAGTTCTGCATATATTTATCTGTAGCCACAAAATATTATTTTCGAGTACCAAACGAAGCGCAGACATCTTGTCGCACATTGCAGACAAATTATACATATATGTATATGTATATATGTATATATAGTGAGTAGATCTGGCGAGTCGCTACGTATCATCGATGCTCCAGTTTACTTATTTTTTGATTAATTAGTTGAAAATAGTTTTCAACTGTTTGGCTCTGTGTTTACTTAGAAGGATGACAAGTTTTGATCTTTATTTTTTTTTTGACTAAAACTAAAACTTCACTTTTATTTTGAACGTGCTATTGGGCAAAAGAGGGGTATATTGGTTTTTCTGTATGTGTGTGCAGCTGGCACTAATTTTGTCTGAAGAATATATATACATATGAAAATATATATATATATATATATATAGATTTAATAAAGCTTTGAACTTGTTTTAATATGATCTCAAAAAGTGTACCAAGACTAATATTTTAAAAAATAACTAAGATAGTTGTGTCTTAAGACCAAGGCAGACCTGGTAAACCAAAGAAATATAGAAATCGAGCTAATACTGAACTTATGTATAGTTGAAAATATAAATTTCATGTTACGCCCGAATTCAACAAGTGAGAGCGTTGCAGCCGACCCTTATCGACAGATACAGATAGAAACTCAATAATGGCAAAATTACTAATGATTTGCGCAAAAATAATCAATATATACAAATAGGAGCATGGCGAATTGGAAATAGATTTACCCGATTAGCCACGCCCCAAACTAGTGTAGATATACATATATTATTCAGCTTATGTTGTTAACGCGGGTATAAATTACAAATTTGGCTTTAGGGATACCAGAAAATGCATTTTTCGACTTGTAATGCATCTCGTAGGTGGTTCTCTATAAGTTTAAAATTTCTGTCTCTAGCTTGAAGACTGGTACTGCACAAAACCAATATACTCATTTTACTTTCGTGCATGAGCATAAAAATCAAGAAATGTTATAGCATTTTATATTTTGAACGAGTATTAAACAGTCATTTGCAACATTTGCACATTTTTCGTTTTGCTGTTTTACTACAAATTTTATTTGTTTATTATTTTTTCTTTTTTTCTATATGATGTTATATATATATATATTTTTTTTTTTTCCAACTCTGTTTGGTCAGACATCGGTTTTTACCTTTGGGGGTAAACACAAAACGCAACATTTTGCAGTCTGCCATTTTTAGTTGGCAATATTTCAACATTTTTTTTTTTTTCGATTATTTGGTCAACTACACACATAATACCCCAACTAAAATGGCCTAACCACATTTCTTATAGGCAACGGCAGCTTCTTACATATATACACTTTTTTTGTGCAATTTGATGGCTTGATTTGTTGCCTGAAGCGTGTCTCAAAATGGGAAGATATACCAAAAAGAAAACAAATAGTTACTACGATTCGGGTAGATAAAAGACGTAAGGCAGAAACTTCTTTTGTACATATTTGTTGAGTGATAACTTTGAATACTCCAGCTCTTGTATTAGAAATGGAAATAACAACGTAACTGAATATTTTACATTTTTCGAATGTTATTTTTAGTTCATTGGGAGCAATATTTGGAACTCTTTGTTACAAAAAGCAAGTAAAATAGCAAGTAAGTGTGCTGTATATGGGTATAAACGACTTGCAAATACCCTGAGTTGTTAGCTAAACTGTTTCATGAATACTGACTCAAGTAATTAAAGTTTGATTTATATTATTATGCTAATTTATCAAAATTGTATATAATAGAAACTAATTTTGATTTTTACATGCGAAAAGGAGAAGCAAACTAGTTCTTTAAGATTCTGAGTTTCTTATAGATTCTGATTTATAGAAATCAAAATCATGTAATATGTTGTGGTGGATCACAGCCGACGGTCTTTAAACATCGCTTTTAATCAACGTTGTTTTATATTTCATATTTAATATTTAATATTTAAGTTCTCGCTAGGAAAGCTTAACAGTAATTTATAGTATACCCAATGGAAATATCTATAGCAAACCTTTTGACGGAAGTTTTATGAAACCAATGTACTCTTTCCTACTTCATGAACGTGTATAAAAACAAAAACTGTCAAACATATTTAGCCGTAACATTCTTTACCTGCTTTTATTTATTCCCATAAAGCAAGTCACGCTGTAAATTCTGCGCTTAAACCGATTACGAATTATAAAACGCATATCATGTAAGCCTTTTTACTCGGCTGTCTTCTTCTCTATGTTCTTTCTTTATTGATAGTTCATTATGCATGGCTAGAGAGCGTACACATACATATAAATAATTACTTTAGGCAATCAAAAGAAATCAAAAATGTTATTCTATTGCAATTTCTATTTATTTGAATATCGTTCAACATATCGTATACTTAATATTTGCCTGAGCAACAAGAGTAAAAAACTCCAACACGAAGCCAAATATCTATAGAAAACATATCTACAATCTACATAGCATAAGCTGTAAATAAGCTCTTTCCTACTGATTGTTGGCAACTGATTTTGTTATCGATCCATGACAACAACAACACAGAGTCAGAGACAAAGAGAGAGAGTGAGAGAGAGAGCATACTTAAAGTCAATTCATGATCTGTTGCGTTGTCACTGAAACTCAAATGCACAAGGGGGTTTTCTTATCGCTAAATGCGCTTCGATTGCTCGAAGCTGCTCGCTGCTGTCTCCGTTTCAGTCGCTGCGGCTGTCTGTGCGGATCGATAGGAGTCGTAGCTTTTGGTCTGGCATTGATAACATTTGTAACCCGAGCTCGAGATAAATCACAAATTAATCAGCGACCATAGACCTGAATGCCGCTGATGTTGATGCTGACTCAAACCAATTTTGATTTGGTTGAGCGTGTGGAAATTCGAAAAAAAAAAGTTTTGAAAATTTGTCGAGAATGCTTTAAGGTCAGTCTATCGTTAAAAGGGGAGTCGTTCTAAATTATCGTTCTTGGGGAATATTTAAGGGGCAGAGTTGGAGATATAAATTCAGCTGTGGTTTTCAATGACGATTGGACTCTAGCTAATCTAAGTCTAAGCTAATCAATTTAAGTATATTTTGTAGTAGTCTAACGATCGATATTTATCGATTATTTTACTTTCTGTAACATATCAAATATACAAATTTTCCCTGTTGTCTCATGTTTATTATAAAACGTACATTTTGAAATAGAAAATGTATTTCAGCATGATATTAATTTATTTATTTATCGATCTATTGCAGATTTCCAGGCCCACATTAACAAATATGCTTGTTGGAGTTGGACTATGGTAAGTGGTTATACGGTTATATAAATGGTCAATTTGAATGAATTATCGATTTTCAATTTGGGTCTATGTAAAGCAATTGGAATCGACCCTAAACCCATATCAATAAATTGTGACTTATCGATAACATATGAACAAACACTAATTTGGTGAAATAATTCTTAAGCTTTGCTTACTGATTTAATTCATGAATTCACCTACATCTTCTGCTCCACTATTGGATATTGCCTTATCGATTTTTGTTTAACCTATCGATAACTTACCCAATGCATCACAGGGCGCTCCTCGGTGCAGACGCCCATGTGCGTCTTTTGGAATGACACGAGGTCTATTTCCAACGATGATGATGCCTGTCTGGTGTATGCTTGTTGTTATTGTTTCTGTTGCTGTTTGTTGTTGTTGATGGAGCTTGTAGGTTGTTGCTATGTGTTGTTGTATCCTGATTATTGTTGTTGTTGGTGGTGCAGCGACTAATCGCAAGGCAAATGCAAAAAGGCTATTTTGGTCCTGTTAAATCCAGTAATTTTGTATTGATATTTGCAGAAATTGTGCGCATCGCTTTGACTTGTTTCTTTTTTTTTATTTTTGTGCAAAATTTATGAATGATATGAAAACATTAAATTTATAGATTGAACATTTTTACGTCAGCAAGGAAAAACTTTCTATATAAATTATTTGTTATATATTTGTATTTCACTTCGTATATAATATATATTTATAATATATATAATTGGCTTTATTTTTATTATGAATTCGTATTCATTTTCAGCTTGAAGGTAATTTAAGGAACATTTGGGTTTTAGGTGACGCACACACAGACACAAACACACACACACTTGCTGCGGCAGGTAATGTTGACTTTTTTCTTGACGTTTTATAGGCCGACACGGACTACGGTTTAACGAGACTCCCGAATATTTGTGTGTATTTAGACGACACCGGTGCCCGAAATTAATTTATGACATTAATTTACGAGACAGCGCGTGGAATGGCACTCACTGTAAATTGAGTGGTAAGGAAAAGGTCTCTCAGTCTCTATGTGTGTTCCCTACGACGGCAGCGGCAGCAACGGCGGCAGCAGCAGCAGCAGCGTCAGCAGCAAACAGAGATGCGTGCTACTGATAAGGCATTAGGAGTTGAGCGGATGCGCCTTGTGCTGATGATAACTAAATGAATAAGAATTTGACTTTGGACGGCAGCAGCGACAGCAGCAACGGCAGCAGCAGCTGCTATTGATATTCTCTGTGCTGCGAATTAAGATCGAAGCCAAAAGAAAGAAATTCACACAAAAAACCGACGGCGAAATGTCGTAAGTGTAATCAAGGCGAGTTTAAAGGTTACGCCCGCGGCAAACACAAATACGAGGCGAATACAATACAATTCAATTTATTTTCTTTCTTTTTATTAGAAACTGTTGTTGTTGTTGTTATCGTTGCTGTTGTATATGTATATAAAAAACAAACGAAAATGCCGAGCGGCGTTCAACGTATCAGCGGCGACTGTTGTTGTTGCCACGCGTTAGCAAACTGCGGCGACAAAACTCGCGTATGTTATATTGGGCAAGAAAAGGTCGACTCCGACACCAACACCGACTCCGACTCCGATTCCGACGTTCGTTTGTTCGTGCTGCGTCGCTCGCTGCGATTCGATTTTTTGTGCAGAGAAAAACATCCGCGCAGACAACCAGTCAGCGTAGCGGCGTATTACTGTGTGTTTGTGCCTGCAGCGAATTCACAAGCTCTAGCTCTGAGACGCCGCTCGTTCGCAGCCAGCGCCAGCGCCAGCAGCAGTGGCAGAGGCAGCAGCGAGTCAAAACACAAACAAAACACACAAGCAAGCATAAAAAAAAACAAAACAAAAACCAACCACCTATAGCGGTCTCTCGCTTGCGCTTGTCAGGCTGTGTGCTATACGTGTTTGCTCTCTCGCTCTCTCTCGCTCTCACTCGCTCTCTCTCTCTGTTGCCCGTCGCTCTCTCGCTGGATTTACGCAGCAAATGGCGGCGCTCTCAGCTGATTTGTGTTTGTATGACTTTCTCGCTCGCACGCATGCGGCAAGTGGCGTTTTGAGGGCGTGGTGTTTTTGTCGTCAGTTGCAGAGTCAGTCAGCAGTATTGACTCGGCAGCCCCTTGTTGGAGAGAGTTGGACGAGGCGTTACGGCGGGGGGGTTGTCGAGGAGAGCGGGGAACACGATGGCTGGCTGCCAAACATGAATAATGCAACAGCAGAAGAAGCAGCAAAAGCAACAGCAACAGCGACAACGGCTGTGGCAGCGGTGGCAGCAGCCGCCGTCGCCGCCGATTGTGGCATCACTTGGAGACCCCATGACAGGAATTTTGCGCTCGCTCGCAAAAGATGTTCGCTGCTGGCTGCCTTTTGCTACACAAGTAAGAAGACGTTGCTTGTCGTTGCTGTTGTTGTTGTTCTTATTGGGTGCTGTATTTTGTGTGTGTGTGTGAGTGCGTTTGCCTTGGGACCTCTATGGCCTCCTTGGTTCGTCGCTGTTCGCTGTAAAAGGCAAAAAAAAATAATAATAAAAAAATAAGGTTTGAAGAAAATCGAGCAGGTCTTATTTATTTAGATTCTTTTTTCTTTGGGCATTTTATGATATACATATATTTTTTTCTTCTTCATTTTTATTATAACTTCGTTTATTTATTTTTTTGTGGTTTTTTGCGCTGCTTCAAAGCTTTTTGTTGTTGTTGTTGCGTTCGCTGTCGATTTCTTTTCTGCTACCTCTTCTTTAGCATTGTTATTGTTGTTGTTGTTGTTGAATTGCTTTGATGGCTTATAGAATAATTTTGGTTGGGGGCTGGGATGGTGGGCGCTGCTGCTTTTTTGGCCGTAAGTATCGGATTCGCATTGTCAGCTTTTCTTACACGCTTTATTTTTTCTTTTAAAAAAAATATGCACACACACACATCTATATATACATACATATATAAATGTACATCCGTATACATATATGTAAGTGTTTTATGTATTTCGGCTTTAAGTGAAATCTTTTTAGTATTTGTCCAAGTACTTTTGTTAAATGTTTTACATAAGCTTGAAAGTTCTTGTTATTTGGAAGGGCGGAAACTTAATGCAGGTAACGCACAATTAACAAGTTTCGTTGGAAAAACTTTGCAGAGTATTTTAAACTTAGGTTATAAATGTTGAGAAACGTTATAAATGTCGGTTATTTGGGATAAGCAAAGAAGTCAGAGAATATAGAGGGAGTTGAGGGAATTATAAGAAATTGGTATAATTATGATATTATACATTTATGAAACATATGAAAAAATAATAATTTGTATATGATATATTATTAAATTGAGAAGTATAAATCAAATTGAATTTTGTTTGTGTGCCAAGCTGCTTAAATATTCCATTGAAATGGGTATTTTATTTAAAAATTGTTTTTTTAGAATAGTTTATTACACTTTTAAGGGAATGAGAACTGAATTTCAGCTAAGCATTAGATGCTAAAATCCGGCACTCCTCTCTACTGTTGTCCCTAACTTAAAATGATTTAACTTAGAAGAACAAAATAAAAAAAATCGGTGTTTATCAAATGCTTTGCTAGCAAACTAAAAAATATATATCTATATCTATACATGTAAAACTTTACAGAAATCCTCTCAAAGCAAATAAGAAATACAATGTTTTGTTTGTTACAAGAAGCAATAACATTGGAAGATAAAATACAAGAACTTGACATAACTAATTAAAGGAATTGAGTGTGCTGGCAATTTTAATTAAGAGCGCACTGAAAAGCTCAATGAGCTGCAAAGAAGTTTTACCTTTTACTGCAATATTTTCTTATATTCATAAATATATATTCTATGTGTGTATGTTTGTATATATGTATCTATATGTATTTGTCTAGCTATTCATATTTCCATATGAAATTTATACATTTTTCTTTTCCGCTTTGTTGAACGCGAACGCAGCGCAAAGGATCAATTAAAAGAATTGATAGATGCTTCTCAAGTTGACAATGTGATTTTATATGCTGACTTGAGCGGCTGCTGTTGCCTCCTGCTGCTGCTGCCTCCTCTTCCTCTTCCTCTTGTTCCTCTTCCTCTGCTGCTGCTGCTGTCGTTTGTTTTGTTGTTGCTGTCGTTGTCGATGGCTGTCATTGAGTTTCGCATTTCAGAATAAAAATTCAAAAAGTCCAGGGGGGGGGGCATAGAGAGCAAGGCATACACCTGCTCTCGCTCGCCCCATCGTCCTCTCTCTCTCTCTCACTCTTTCTATATATATGCATGTGTGTGTGTGGCATGTTTGTACATCAACGCGCATATAACAAATAAACAAACAAACAACGACTTTTTGGGCTTGCTGTGTGTGCTCGCTTGCAATTGTGAATAACAGCAGCAACACAAGCAACAACAACAACTTGCAACAACAATGCGCTGCAATCTTTTGCCTCTCTGTTATTTTCTTTTTTTTATTTCTCCCTTGTGCCTTTCTTTCAACGCAGTTTGCACTCGCACTCGTATTTGCTTTTAGCTGTTGTTTTATTTTATTTTTTAACATTTTATTTTTTATTTATTCTGCTTGCTCTGTAGTACATTTTCTTGTTGGCTGCTGCTGGCTGCTGCTGCTCTTGTTGGTCGCAAGTGTTGAATGTCTGCGGAAAGTTACAAAGGTGGTGTCGTCGTCGGCTCCCTTACTCCCCACTCCCAACTAGCCCCAAACCCTTTTTGCCCAGCTACACACACACACACACATACACACACAAACTCATATATATGTATACAAAGCCTTGCTGCCCCTACTTTCGCCTCTGCCCCTCCCTCTCACAGCCGTTGCCCTCTGTTTCAGCCATGACTGAGCTGCTGTTGCTGCTGCTGTTGGCTTGGGCCAAGCTTCGGGGCATGCTCTTCAACATTTTCTGTGCCGTTTTGCAGTACATGAAGTTTGCATTTTTGTTATACCCTAGACACACAGTTGGCGTAAGGGGTGTATGGGGCTTAACTAAAAAGGACTAAAGGACTAAGCTGAAATTTAATTTTGTTTTAGCGATAAATAGTTTTAAAAAATTTACTTAGCTCTCTAATAAAGTATTAAAATCTAAATAGGTTTTTAATTGAATGCCAAGAAGACTTGAAAGGCGTTACTCTCTTTAAAATATATTCCGGAAACATATCAAATATATTTTATAGAAAATATATTTTATAATGGATCTTTAATAAAATGGAAACTGTTCTATAAAGCTTATATAGAATTGACTCGAAAGGTTTATTCGCATTTTCCTCTCAGCTAGTCCCCAGTAAAGCTTCTTTAGCTCAAATCGCGTCTTATTCTTCCTCGCCTTAGCCACATTCTGTACAAGTTCTATAGAGGGTATCTGTTAGTTCCCCACTTGCCAAGATTTCGCCATTTTTATTTGTTGTGTCGTTTTCTTGCTGAGGCTTCTGTTATTCATAGGCAGCTTCCTGGCACGTTTTGTATTGGGTGTGGCAGGCGCGCCCACACACTCACACATACATAGACTTTATATACATGCACAGCAATACGATTGCCCGCCGAAAAAGCCGAGACTTGAGTTTTACTTGTCTTTTGCCATTTGCAAAACTTTTTGTGTGTGTTGCTTTTTTTTTTTGCTCTGAAGCAACTGCCACGCTGAGGCTTTTCATATATATGTATGCATATATAGTTATATATTCAAAATATATTCTAAAAGGATTCGAAATGAGGGCTTTTTGGTTTTTGCGTGCACAGTTTTTGTTGCCGTGTTGCTGTTGTGCTTTATTTTCCACTACGTTGTTGTTGTTGTTGTTGATGTTGTTTTTTTCCTTTTTCGAGTGCAGCGCCAAAGCGCAGCAGCACTTGTGCAACAAGCACACACACACACACGCGCACGGGCGCGTGTTGAGAAGTGGAAACGTAATATCGGATTTTCGTATTTACGTAACTGTGGTTCCTACACACACACACACACGGACGCACACATACGCATAGCCAAAGAGTCGCCTTTTGCCTTTGCAGCAGTTTTTGTTGCTCTATGGCTTTCTATGTACTTTTGAAACACACCAAAAAGCTAGCTTTTGTAGGGCATGCACACACTCATACACACAAGCACACACACTCACACAGACATGTACACTTATACACACACTTCTAGGATACTTGGCCTGGGCTCGTGATCCTGCCACGTCCTGCCGCGTCCTGCTGCTCTACCGCACACCGCACTCGAAGTGAAAACGTAAACTTTGACAACCCTGCCACAACCCTATAGTTAGCGGGGAGGACGGTGTTCGGTGCTAGGCGGGGCGTGGCAGCAGCTTCAATTCCTTTACAGCAGCCAGCCGCCCAAGTTTCAAAGAGCGAAATGGTTTTTATGTTTCTTTATGTGGGCGCTGGGCAAAATAATAAAAAAAAAAGAAAGAAAAGGATTTTCTAACAGCCGCCATGTTGACTAACCGTTGCTAGCCCCAACCCCTCCCCCTCCCAACCTCAAACGCCAACCCCAAGCTCAGCCGCCCCGCCCGTTCGTCATAACCATCAAAGTTAAATAGACAGAAAATTGTGTACAATTTTCGTGAGCTTGGATTTTTCAATTCGTTGCCTAGCATCATTGACTGCTGCAAGGATTTTTGAAAAGGGGACGCATTCGCATAGAGAGGGAGCGAACGAAAGTGAGAGAGAGGGATAGAGACAGAGGAGAAGGAAGGGAGAGCAAGTCCATGCCACAGGGTTTTATTTTCAACTGCATCTCTCTTACTCCCGCTTCCTTTCTGGGATCCTTCAAAAAGCCATACATAAAAGACAAGAGGTTGATGGGGGCGGGGCAGGGTAAAGCAGGACTATTGGACGTGGCATGTGCGCATTTCAAATCTAAGATGGAGATTCCAATGTGGTGGGGGAAATATTATTCTGCTTTTCTTTTCTCATTTGCTGGGGCGACTGAGTTTTATATTGTTTTATTCAACATTTTCTCACCAGTGAATGCTTCTTTTTAGTTGTTCTTTAATGTTATTAAAATTGCAACTCTAAAGTGTTGGGAGAAAGTTGTTCTTTTCAAGTTGAGGCATTAAAAGAGTTTGAGAAGTTTGATGGAAAATCATTTGCTTAGAGAATATGATTAATATATTATTCTATTATATGGCTGTATAAAAAACGTGAATCGAACAATGCTCCATCGATTATTCGTCATTTTGTTGCCACTTGATGTCTCTCGATTGATTTCTTTGGGGTCAAATGAAGGGTCTGCTCTACAGCAATTAGCCGTCGACTTTGGATTGAGCTCAGAGCTAAAATTAACTGAAACATTGTATGGAATATAGTCGAAAATTGTCTTACATATGGAAATTATACGATATAAATGAATTAATTAATATTAAGTAGTATTTTAATTTATTTTATATTACTTTAATCATATATTCAGGAATCCCTTTATTTTCTATGAACATAAGTATAAGCATAGTTTTTATATACTACGTATAATTATATAAAATTCTTTTGTACCTTATTTCAATATTCTGTACATGTAACCTTTAATTAAATTCTTGAACAACACATCCATAATCCTTTCCCATGCAGCTTAAGAATTGCTATGATATACTTCCGATGCCTTCTAATGCCCAAACCACAATTCATAATTGTGGCAAATCACATTCAAGATTCTCAAGCGAATTCCGCAAATCGCGGCGCTTGTCTCTAAGCCCTTCCGCTACAGCTCAGGCTCAACAACATGTTTTCTTTTTTGGGAAATATTTATCTTGATTTTTAATTCCGCTCTGATTGTATCAAAACAATCAACTCAAGCACTCGACTTGCCTCTCTCTCTCTCCCACTCGACTCTTACAGCACGCGCTAATTAATATGATCAAATGCGATTGGCTTATTGAGTGCGGGGCCAAAAAGTTAAAATCCCAACAATTCTTTGAGCTGCTCTCGAGCGCGCCCTCTTTCTCTCTCTCTCACTCTCTCTCTCTCTCTCTCTCTCTCGCCTATAGATTACAACTAGTGATAGCTGTGATACGTTTACTTATGAACGTGGAATGTAAATGCTTTTCACTGTGCGACATATGTTGAACAAACCAAAATGCACACACACACACACACACACACGGCAAACCGACTGTTGAACTGCACCACCCATTGCCCACCGCAAAGCTCATTGTATTGGCATTGTAGTTGGATATCAGGCACACGCATCCGCATTCAGATTCGCATTCGCATCCGCAGACATCGGACAGCGGACAGCGGACATCGCACAGCGGACGTAGCTTAACGAGGCCGACACGTGCACGCCTTTAATTTGTTTACAAATCACTTCAGATGCGTTACACGCACGAGTACACGAAGTAACCCAAAAAAGGGGGTGAGTGAGTCGAACGTAAGCGAGCCGGGCGGCGGCAGAGCGAGAGGGAGTGAAAGAGAGAGAGAGAGAGAGAGGCGGCAGCGCTTGGTAGTCGGTTGTCGGTAGTTCGCACGCATGCCACGCCCGCTTTTGTGCGGGGCATTGTCTATTAAAGAAGTTCAAGCCAAAATGACCGGCACACGTTCACTACACGCACACACACTCACACACACACACGCACACATTGGCATTGTCATTGACACTGCATTAATGAGTGCGACTCTTTAGTGGGCTCTGCGGCAGCCGCTTGTGACTCTGCAATTGCAATCGTGTTGTTGTCTCTGTATGTGTGTGTGTGTTTGTGTGTGTGTGTGTATGCGTTGGTGTGTTATCGCATTGCTTTTGTTGCTCAATGAGCTGCTTACAAGGGCTTAAAAAAACAACAACGACAGCAACAACAAAAGCGCACCCAGTCGTTGCCAGGAGCTTATTTGCCAGGTCCTTTGCGTGCTCTTTGTTCGGCTGTTTTGTCATGCAAATTTTTAGTTATTGATAGAGCTGATCTTTAACTTGGAAATATATGAATATATTATAAATTGTATGCTATGAATGCGTAACTGATTTTAATGAACCGTGAAGGTACATGTATATAGATATATATTTGATATATCAATCGTTGCTGGGTTGTCAAGAATTGAAGATCTTGTAATGAAATACGAAACTTTTGCGCTAGTATAAGAGTTTCTAGCTTACATTTACAATGCAAATATATATACATATGTATATATGTTTGTATTTACTTAAATTTGCATGAATGTATATCTGGGCATTTTAAAAGCTGTTTGACTTATAGATTGACTGATGGAAGTATAGTTAAGGCTGTTCAAAACTTTAAAACTGACAGAGACATAGTTTTCTGAGCATATTTCTTGAGCTATACAAAGATCTGATGGTGAATGGCAGGTTTGACTAATGATTTGACAGGTAAATCTAAAACAAAGCAAAAGTTCTCAAAGATATATAGACACGATCAATAATAAATTATGGGATATTGCATATGGTGTTTTTATTGAGTTCTCAAAGTCCAGAGTAGTAGTACTAGATTTATGCAATTTATAGAATCAAAAGTTTCATTTACAATACGTAACTCTCATCAGTTGCAGTCCCTCTCCTTTAGAGCTCACATAGCAACAACAACAGCAATTCGAAATATTTCACCATCCATCAACTATTCCACTTCCTTCACATATTTACACGCCTCGGTAATTTCCCCAACCCCCAAAAGCCATATTTGCTATAAAATCAATCAAAGTTTGTGCGAGCTTTATCAACATGCTGTCGATGTTGTTGCTGTTGCTGTTGGTGCAGCTGTCGAGATGCCAAATTAGAATCAAACATTTGTCAGAAGTCAGATGTATATACATATATATGTACATACACTTATATATGTATCTAGCCAGTGAAATGCCGTTATCTTTGGCCAAATATGGTTGCCAATTTCAGCAGTTGCCATAAAAAATGGTGGACACATTGCTGGCCATTACAATAAAAAATGTCTTGGCTCCTAGACGACGCAGAGTCATCTTGTGCTTGTGCTTGTGCTTCCTCTTGCTTTGGTTTATAGTTACACAGAGCGCGGGGCTTTTTAAATAATTTGATCCCCTGGGTCCTAATTTGTGAGTGTGCACCGTACTGGTACAGTGAAACACGATGTCCAATGACGATTGGCAATGCTTCTGTTACTTCTGTTGCAGATTGACTCTTTGTCCTTATGGCACGAGATCCGTGTACACACAGCTAGAGCAGCAACATCAGCAACAACAACAATTCGAACAACAACAACATGAACAACGACAACTTTTATGTGTCCCCAAGGCATGTGCCAAGTGCCTGACTGCCATAATTCCTGCTGGCGTTTGTCATAAAAAATGATTACATGCCGCACACGTAACTCTCGCCTTTGCAGTCAAAGGTAATTCCAGCAGGGCAGCAACTGTGGCATTAGCACAGATTGCTTTGGATTAGTCAAAATGTTCTCAGAGTTTTTGGTTTTTTATTTGGTTAGGTGGCATTAAACGGTTTAACACAGCTTAACATCAAATTGAGAGCGGGAAATTTGTATTGCAATCGATAGACAGATCATATTGATGAAGATTTGAATATTGATTTATATATGTTGGATAGTTTTGCTTATAATATTAGTTTATAAGTCAATGATTTACATTGGATAGATATATATAGAGAATTTAGTATGAAAATGTGCGCTAGCCTGGCTTGCGAAATGTGCTATATGCCATTATTTATTAGAGAGTAGCCAGAGGTAAGCCCTTTAGTCACTCACCTGCTTAATCTGTCAAGCATAACACAAACAACTTCTCTGCATACACACATATATCAAGTACTTCGAGTACCTTTTCATACAGAGAGAAAGTCACGGAAAATAATAATCATGAATGTAACAAAAACGATGTTGGCTAGTGTTACTTATGTGCCTCGGCCAAGCGCATATGCTCAAGTATTTGATTTGATTAGCGACATCAACGGGTTTTTTTTTTTTATTTTTGATCTTAATGAAGTGGTCAGAGCTGGTCGTGATTTCGAGCAGTGTCAAATTGAGTTATGACGGCGATAATGCGCGCTTAAGCGTGCCGCATTTGATGTGGGGGTGGCTCGGGGCAAACAACCCTAATTGAAATTATGCGGCATGTCAGTGCAGCGATTGCTCGTTTAGGCGAGCGAGCGAGCGAGCGAACGCCCCGGCCTATTGCCAAGGGAGCGCTAAAGGATTTCATCAGCGAAAACCTTTTGCGGCGGAACTGATTAGCAGACAATATGTCAGAAAGCTTTGCCAGGGCCCGCGTCCTGTCCTCAAGGGATAGCCACTGGGGTGGCGGAGAAGGCTCGAAGGCTCGAAGGCTGGCAGGCTGAAAGGGACCTGTGCACAAAAGTCATGACAAATAAACGGATACATGTGTCGGCAATAGTTTTGCTCATTGCCGCGATAATAATCGACATGAACAACAATGCCCTTTTGTCCTGCATACCAGCCTATATCAGCCTATACCGGTCGACTGTCAGTGTGTGTGTGTGTGTGCGCGCGCTTGGGTGCAGGACATGAAAATTACAGGATCGTTTATGGTACGTGGCAACCGGGCCAGCGCCCGTTGTATGCGACCTAAAAACAACCCTAAGGCGATTATCTCAAGTGCGCGACCCTCTGCATCTAAAGTATGCAATGAGGACACCCCAGCACTACTATGTGTGTATGTGTGTGTGCGCGCGTATTTGTGTATATGTTTTTTGTGTATTTTAAGATGCTTATCGATTACACAGTGCGCGATGAAATCATTACTTCGAATTAAATAAACGTCATACGCGTTTTGATGTCTCAATTGCGCCAAAAAAAGGAGGAAAACATGTAAACAAGTAAGAATGCTCTCCTCGCTAGAGAGCTCGACATGGATATACTCTGAATTGCTGGTTGAAGAACTCTGGCTGACAAATAGAAGGAAGGATTTTTATGAATAAATAAATAATAAAAATGTGGCATTTGCATATAATATTAATATATATCTATAAATAAATATAATACAGAAATTCTCAAATTCAAAATTAAGAAAAGTAGTATGCCTAATTGACTCATAAAATAAAATCATATAAAATCGAATAAATGAGATTAACAAAATGGTAAATTAGCTGCTCATGCTATAAAAAGACTCCACATATCGAACTTCACGTCTATACTTAATAAAATTTTCCACTCTGACAAGTTTTGCATTAAAAATATCACCGTAATGTCGAACTTAATCAATTAAGCTACTCAAGCCAAACTTCCTTCCGTCTATATCACAAAAGTATTCCCATAACCAATATACCCCATTCAATCATTTTGCAATGCAAGACAAAGGGGTAGTGCAGTAGCAGTTAAGGGTTGTCCACACGAATCAGTGTATCTGCTGTTAATGGTCTGAAACTCTTGAGCATATTTGTTTTTTTTTTTTTCACTTTATATTTAAGGTTTGTTTACGGTAAACAAGCGCTAATTGTAATTAGCCAGGCTTTAATGAGTGCGCCACAAGCTGCGGCGCTCTTTGCTGACTTTTTGTGGTTCCGGAATACGGAACTACAGCCATTCGGAAATACGGAAATATGAAAAATATAAAATACTTTCTAGCCCTAGCCCCAAACGGCTGGACTGGGAGCCAACACAGCTGACCGACCAAAAGGCAACTCTCGCTGTCTGTCAAAACCACATAAAATGAATTGTATTTATTTTGTTGTGCGTATATGTATGTATGTGTGTGCATTTGATGATCTTTACATTGTTTGTCGCATTTGTATTTGTTGTACAACTTTGTTGTGATTACAGCTGATAAAGCAAAGGCAACAGAAAAAGTCTATCACAATAAACAACGCGCGAAAGAAAGTGTGAATAAAGTCGCGCACAATGATTAACAACAATGGATACTAAATAACAATGATATATATGTGTGTATATAGCTTGTCTAGACATACATACATACATGCATGTGTCTATATAAGTCTATATACATACATATGTCTTCATAAAGTATACTAAGCATAATAATCATAAAAGCGAAGAAATCGTAATAATAATTGTGACCACGTCATGAGCACGTTGCGCACAACTTGGGCGTAAATGTTGTACAATGATAGACTCATAGATACCTGGTATATCCTGAAGAATTGAAATCTGCTTAATTTGAAATCAAAGAATTTTCTCTCTAAAACTACGTTTAACTATGTCTACGTATAATCTTTCTAAAAATTATATCTTTAACTTATCTTCAACTATCTTTATCTGAAGACAAAGCTCTCTATCACACTCAAAACTAGCTTCAACTATCTTTACAAATGGACATATCGCTCTCTCTCTCTCTCACTGTCTCTCTCATTCTTTCTTACTACTTGCTTTAACTATCTTTATCCATAGATATTTGCTTCTAAATATTATCTAAATCGTCTTGCTTAGACCACAAACTCTTAGTAGAACATACCCTGCGAATTAATGCACCCCCATAGCTACAGGGTATCAAACAATTGTTGTGGGGCGTCGATAGTGTAAATTAAGTTACTTTGTAGCCGGCTGACAGGCCTCC
This sequence comes from Drosophila mulleri, assembly GCA_035047565.1. Lineage (NCBI taxonomy): Eukaryota > Metazoa > Arthropoda > Insecta > Diptera > Drosophilidae > Drosophila > Drosophila mulleri. Next base: position 2,512,106 of record JAWNPK010000060.1, read on the forward strand.
TTCTTCCGTTTGCTACTGGTCTTGGGGTTCCCAAAAATGAAAAGAAGAAGAAGCCGAGGTACAAATAAAGAGAGACCGAAACCTGTTGGCAGTTGTAGTTGTAGTTGCTGCGGCTGCTACTGCTGCTGCTTTTCATCAGCGGTCAGTTTTGTTGGCCTTTGAAGCCGTGTCCAAATTGTATTTCATATGTACATACACATGCAATACATATACGTACGTACGTACATACATGCACACATATGTATGTATGTGTGCGCTGCATGCGTCAGCGTTAAAATTAAATCGTCAACATTTTATTGATTGAATACGTTAAGAATCGGTTTTTGCATGATCATTGCCGGCTTTTGATTTCATGGGCATTTCCTATCAACTTGTCGTGGGATTTGTCCCAAACAAAATAAATAAATATGTATATACATATATATATATAAGAGTGTTACAGATGGCAATACATAGCTGGGAGATACTCTAAACAGACGAACTTAATTGAAATGTGTTATGGAAGACCCTTTAAGTTTTTTAGGTCTCCAGCTTTTATGGATTCTGACATCGGTAAGTAGGGGGACTTATCTGTCAAGAGTATTTCAGCCACACCTTCCTCTACCTATTGCACTCTCCTTAGCAAAACCAATATACCCCGTTTAACCATTTTCCAATATCTTCTTCGGAGTATTAAGAAAAATGCCGGCACGTACAACTGAAATTATAAAGCTGCTCCATCTCATTCAATACAATTCTTGGGGCGTCGTAATGACACAATGCGTTAGCCAAATTGCCAGCCAAATTATAGCAATAAGCCAGTCCTCGAAATACGAAAAAGCACAGGAAATGCGAAATTCGGTAGCTGTTTATTAAAAAAGAAGAATAAATATCGAATGCGAATGTGAATGTGAATGCGAATGCGAATGCTTTGCGGCAGAAATATCTTTTTGGGACAAGAGGCTCTACCTGAGGATCTCACACGGCATAGGCGCTGCCATAAATTAGATGCTTATCTACACAGCTTCTTTCTGGCATTGGACAAGGGGGCGGGGGGCAGGGAGTTGTCGACATAACAAGCGTTTGTCTCCGGGTGGCTGGCAATCCAATTAAGTGGTAATTTTTATCATCTTTTTGGCGTCTACGTCTTCGATCCCAATGCAAATGTTATACATATACTATATACATATAAATATATATGTATGTATGTATATATAACATATCGCATGGCATAGCTGCTGACAAACGGAAGCGATATGTTCACATTGTTCTAACGAAAAATTCCAGAGTCTGCTGCACGAGCCTGGGACTGAGAACATGCTGGAGGACTGTTCTTTCAAAGCCAAAAACCCTTTAGCGGAAAGAGGTCGAAGGTCTATGATTTCATTGAGAATTTATATCGATTATGCTCTTTGACTGTCAAACTCATGCTGATCTTGAATGTTTTCATGTGTCATATATAGGTAAATGTAAGTTGTGAATGAAACTCAAGTTCAAGCTAAAGAAACTCGAAATAAGAATTGATATATTTATTTCAACTGTTAATCAATTGTTATTTATTATTATTTGGTATTATTTATATTTTTTTAGAACTGTCTCAAGCTCTGTAATTGAGCCTGGCCATAATCTTAAAATAATATTTTTCCACAAATTTCAAGCAGCTTCAACTTACTCTTTTAGGCACAACACTCACAGCCGGCTGTGCATCTGGCCTTGCCCATATTGTTTGCCCCCGACCTACGCTTGATAGACTTTTATTTGGCTATGGAGAGTTCATAAAAAGTATTTAAGAACGCAGCTCTAATCGCTTATGCACATAGCGCAGAGCCTTGCTTTGTTTATATTGATTATATGCACATATGGAGAAACCATATATAGATATACCCCTATATATGTATATACATATATTTGTTCAAGTTGAGGCGTAGGTGCGACTTTTGTTGTTGACTACAGCGGAGCCTCGCTTTGTTTGCCAATGGCTTCTGATTTACCCAGTTTTTGGGTCTACAGCAACGCCAACGCAGCGTGTAAGTCGGTGGTCTAAACTCCATGATTGGAGGCGTACTGCTCTCCCACTCTCTCTCTCTCTCATCTTTCTACCTCTCTTTTTCTCTCGATCTGTTTGGGTTTTATATAGCACATTAGCAACTCTGCTATTCGGTATGGGGTGTGAAATGCTTTGATCATTTGTTGAGGCCGAGCCGGGCCGAGCCGCAGCGTTAAACGATTGGCTTCTTATTGAATCTTTGTATTTGATTGATTTGCTTAAACTGTTTGGGTTTGATTTTTGATGAAATGATACTTTATAATTATGACTGTTTTCCAATCGTAGTTTTGGTTTTATGGCAAGTGTCTACCTAGACTATATATGGCTATTTGGGCTTATGATACTACAATTCGATTTATGATTCCATTGTTGGCTGATAATGGAACATTTATTTGATTGATCGATGGGTTGAATGATCAACCCAGCTCAGCTTGCTTAGTCCTGAGTTGGACTTGCTTAAGTATAAATGTATATCATTTAAGCTTACCAATATTGTTTGCTAATGTTTGTTTGTCTGAAATATTTTATTAAAATTTACTATACTTTCCTTTTTCAACCCAAAACTTACCTTTAACTAAGCTCAAGTTGCACCAAATATAATTCAAATTCAACTTTTTGCTCTACTTAAATTGTATATATTACGAATTTTTTCACAATTATTTCTTTTAAATTCAAATATCGAATTTTCGCTTTTTTTATGTAACTCAATCAAGCACTGCTATAGCTGTACCCCTATAGTATATCTATATAATTGATAATGATACGCTATAGCTCGTGCCTGGCACACGCCCCATTTGATGTTGTTGCGGCACGCCCCCTTTGACGGTGAGCCCATTATGCCGTGGCATATTTGGTATTTAAACAAAATACAGTAACTTATTGCTACTGAGAATTTGCGTCATTAAAAATAAATATGCTTGCAATTTGTACAAGGTGGGGGAGAAAGCGAGCGGGTGGGATGGGCATGGAAATTGTATTTGGGTGGGACTGAGTGGCAGACGACGCGTCGTCGTCGTGGTTGCTGCTGCTGCTGCTGCTGCTGCGGCATTTCAGATTACCCAAGTGGTGTCAAATGACACGGTTTGCGTGCTTTAATCCGTGGAAATACCTGCGGCGGCAGCGGTGGCGACGACAGCGTTGGTGGTGCTGCCTGCCTCCTGCCTGCCAGCCGGCCCAAAAACCCACCCAGGCTATTATACCAGTCACATGCTGTGCCTCAAGCCTCTGCCGTGTGGTGCTGCTTTGACGGGTGTTGCAGCTGCTGTTGCTTCGGGTGGCGGTGGTGGCTCCCGCTACTTGGCTCTGTGTGCGAAAATTTGTAAAAGTCAAAATCTATCTTTTGAGCAAACAGTAGCACGCTTTTGCAGCCAGGCTGTCAGCGTTTGAGCCCAGCGGGTTGTCCGAACTACGACAAAGCCATGATATTTTACCCCACGGCCACATGTACTCTATGTATCCGTGTATGAGTGCATTACATATGTTTTCTGCGTGCGTCGCTCTCTCTGTGTGTGTGTGTGTGTGTGTGTTTGTGCAGTGCTTGATTATGTAAAATCCCGTGCACGTGCTCAAAGCAAAGATTTTTCCAATGCCCAACAAGCTGCACGTGTTTGACTGCTATCCAAAACCGAAACCAAAAGTAGGAAACAGCAAAAAAGAAAAAACAAGCAAATAAAAAACACGACTAAATGAAATATATTTTTTAGTTGAGGAATATGTAATACTCTTTAGGAAATATATAGAAATTAAATATGAAATGAACGTGTTTCAAGAAATGCGCTTGATAAACTATATTGAATTCTTACCAAAAATATTAAACAAGTTAAACAAACCATACAAATAACAAATTACTGAATATTACAAAAAAAAATTATAAAAAAGTGGAACACATAAAAAATTACAAAAATATTTTTTAAACAAATTTTTAAATACGAGACAAATGGAATAAACTTTAATATAATTATTAATTTGAACATCATTGAACATCAAAGTGTGATATTTTTCAGATAGCAGCACTCATACGTACATATGATTATTAACATAATTATTAAGAAAGTGCATAATCTCACTCTTGGCAGTGTATTGAAGCATGCAAGCCGAACCGTGGCATGCTCAGCCCCTTCTCTGTCGAACGCCCACTCAAGCAAACGCGCTCGCAACTCGACGGGGAGTTTGTTGTTTTGTGCCGTGTGGCGTTTATTCTATTACACAAGTTTATTACGACAATCCGCCGTAAGAAACGTGCGCACATCAAGTCAAAAGAAAGCCAAGCAGCAGCAGCGGCAGCAGCGGCAGCGACAGCGACAGCTCCTTCTTGGCAGCGAGCAAATTTTGCTATTAGGCAGTCATTAGAGCAGAAGAGCGGGCTGGCAGGCAGGCAGCCTGACTTACGCTTGGCTTGGCTTGAGGATGATGTTGATGATGATGTTGATGATGATGAGCACTGCATGCACTTTGACTCTCTCTCTCTCTCTCTCTCTTTCTCTCTCTCTCTCTCTCTCACACATATACATGCATAGTGTATACCCAATGCAGCTGCTGGTGTGTCGTCCTTCTGGTTGCCGTGTCGAAAGTGTGTAATAAAGCGAAACGCTCCCACAAATTGAGCCACGCTACTTGAACCCTCAATTATGTGGCCATTGCCGGCACAAGCGGGGACCAAGCGACCCACCCACACACACACACACACACATACATAGCCGTAGCCTCGCTGACTGCGAGAGCTTTGTGAAATGAGTGCAACATATGTCTGTGTTTGCTTCATGGCTTTTGCTGCCGATTTGCACGCTATAATTGGAGCCAGCTTTGACTCCCAATGCTTTAGCTTTAGCTCTGGCTTTGGCCACGACTACACGGCGCTACTCGTCGCGGTGCTTATCATTGCTCTGTTTGGCAGCTGATTAAATTAAAATAAATCATTTAAAAAAGGCGTCTACTGCGAATGGGGTCACACACAGAGAAAGAGTGAGAGAGACAGGGGGAGCGGGCTGGCGGAGGAAGAGACACTTGTGGCAGGTGCAGCTGCAGCAAGATAACCCTTCAAAAAGCAACGCCGCATTCATTTTATGTTAATGTTAATGCGCACGGCGAATTGCAAAAGTGACCTCAGCTGACAGCAAAGGGATTATCCAATGTGCAAACGGACCACGTGCTACAGCTGTCCCGCTCGCTCGCACTGCCAGTCAGCCAGCCAGACCGCCAGACGTCAGCGTCAGATAAAATGTAAAGCGTAAATGCAAATCAAAAATGGCCGACATCGAAAGTCTGGCAACCTGTCGCTTAAGCTTAGGCTGTTTGCTGATAACTGTATTTGCTGTAGTTGTTGTTGCTGTTACCGTTTGACAGTTCGCCCTTCCCTCACCCGCTGATTGCTTTGTCTGCTGTGTTTGCAACCAATTGGTCCGTTGGCCCTGAAAAATGCCATGGCAAATAATGCGGAGCTGCCAGCCGTTTTTTGTTGTTGGATACTTTAGCCTTTTGCTTTTCAAATTAGACAATCGAAGCGTATTTCATGCACCCTGCTCTACTTGCAATGCTTCGCAGTGACTAGCTGCATCCATGGACCACGGCGTGCGTAGGGTGCAAGCGTAAGTGGTGTGAAATCACTTCAACAAAAATCACTTTGTAGCCAGGCTCTGTGCAAACAAAGGCTGATCCGAGTGTGGGAGTGTGCGAGTGTGAGAGAGGGAGAGGGAGAGAGGGAGCGGGAGCAACGGTAGAGGGAGGGAGACAGACGACGAGCCCACGCAAACGAACGAATATGGGAATATGGACACGCAACTGTAGAGAAAAGTCAAAGGATTGGAATTGGGTTTTGCGATTGTGCAACAGCTTAGCGTGACAGTGGTTGAAAATTCAACATGAATATGTTAAATAATAATGTTGATTATCATCATTCTACAACTTTATGATCGGTCGTCCTCTATGCCATCATTCCAGTGAGCCATTACGTATAACGTATCATTCTGTATGCTTCCAAGACTTTATAATTAATAATTAACATTTTATTGAAGGATCTGTTTGCTCGTTCTTTTCGCATGTGAAATCTAGTTTTTCATTCAAACGTTCTATGAAGGTCTTTCGTCCTTCACACTTGATTAGATTCCAGATCCCTTGTATTTTGTTTATGTTAATTATATCATGTATGATAAGCAAATAAATTTCTACAACATAAATGTAGTTTTGGTGCCACTGTGCGATGTCAAAGAAGACATCACGGATTATCCCAATTATCGTTGGATTCAAGTGAATTTTTGTGTGTCCTGCCTCTATAACTTTTTGTGTAATGTGTCTGTGTGTAGGTGTGTGGACGTGTGTATGTCTGTATGTGTGCCTGTGTCTGTCCGCTTTAAATTTCGCTTTTGTTCAACTGTCACGTGAAGTTCACAGACAAAACGTGGCAATTGCTTAAAGTGTGCACGACATTTAAGTAACTGCAAGTGTGTGAATGTATCCGCGTGTGCGTGTGGGTGTCTATCTGTGTCTGTGTGTGTAACTGAATTGTTGCCATTGGTTTCACTTTGAGCAGCACATTTACAGTTACAGTTACAGTTGTTGGGCGTCCAAAATGGCAGATTTAAAAGGCAGCAGCTTAACAAATGTTAAGCCCATTGTCTGCCAAGGCGATGCGTTGTGTGTGTGTGTGTGTCCCACGCGGCGTATGCGCAATCGCTGCTTCGCATTGATTTTCCACGCGGCATTTGTTGCGCCTGCTTTGGGCCCCACTCCACACATATTGAGCCACTGAAGTGGATAATGTTGATAATCATGAAGAAGATGCTGCACGACGACGACTATGATGATGATGATGATGACGATGATGATGATAGCTTTGGCAAAGCCTAAGCAAAACGAAAAATGGCTGCCAAATAGCAGGCAAAAAAAAAAAAAAACGAAGACTTTTTTTGGTTGCACGCGTTGGGAGGAGGAGGAAAACTATACTTGAGAAAAAGTTACAGCAGCAGCAGCAGTAACAACAGCAACTGTTGTTGTTGTTGTTGCTGTGTAAAACGAAACATAAACAGTAACAGCAGCAGCAGCAACATCAAGTGGAGAGACGACGACGACTTTGTTGTTGCTATTGCCATCGTCGTCGTCGCCGACGTTGTCGTTGTCGTTGTCGTCACCACGCCCCATTATTGCGATTGGTCCTTGCGGCGTGTAGAAAAGAATAAGCATAAGAATTTGCGTGTGAAAAAATGATCGGAATATGAGAGCGAGAGCCATGCGACACCCGACACACTTGCAACACGGCACGGCAAAGAGGGAGGGGGCGCGAGACGTGGTCGGCGGGGCGCTGCCTTGCTGTTTGCCACACGAAGGCGACGTGTGAAGTACGCGTGCGAATGGCAGCCCGTGGGGCAGGAAGCAGCAACAACAACGACGACGACGACGACGACGACGGCGACTCGTACAGGGTGTCATGTGCGCTGCGCAGTGACAGCTGAAGCCAACGTGCGCTAAAAGAAGAAGAAGAAGAGGACGAAAAAAGTCACACGCACACACAGAAAAGAAGAAAAGCAACAACAAGAGTAACAACAACAACAGCATCAACGACAACTAGAAGAAGAAGAAGACAAAAAAGTTGTAACTAATAGCAGCGCAGCGAAAGGTGGCAAACGTTGGCATCGATTAAAAATGCCTTTGCCCCCTTTTTTTTCTAGCCAAAAGGACCTTTCGTTTGACGTGGCGACACAATTGTGCAAGTGAGCCAGCAGCATGTCGCCCCTTCCTTCCCTCTTCCCCCTGAAGCTAAAAAAGAGAGAAAAAATTGTTGTTGTTTATGCGCATCCATTGTTCTGCTTGCCCTGGCTAAAAGTTTTCGAGGTTTTTTCGTGTGCGACTTACCTGGAATTTGCTTTATATTTGTATGTGTGTGTGTGTGAGTGTATTCTGTTTTTTTTTGCTGCACTTCAATTCCATGAAATCTCAAGTATTTACATTTATTTTGTGTAGTGCTCGAGTAGGCGGGCATTGCCATGTTGGGTAGTTGTAGGTCGCGCTGATTGAAGTGCATTGATTGTTGGGCATATGAATTATGGCAACGAGAGGTCGACTTGAGTCGGCTCTGGCATGGGAAATTATTGAAGATTCTGTTCCTTGTAAATTCTATTTAAAAATTATCAACTACTTCAAGTTTGTCTTCTTCTTTGTGGTACAAAGTTCTCGATTGTATTGATTACACAATAGAACAAATTTTGACGAAATTTTCGATACTTTGTTGGCAGAGAAGGATTTTTCAAAAATTCTAAAAGTTCTGCGTAGTTGGAAAGATTATTACTTTGAGTTAAGCTGAGTTAGTGTACTTCCGAGATAAATTTTAATTTAATATTTGTGTGCGAGATATAGAATATATAAGATCTAGCATATTGCATAAGCTGAAGTTTATTTATCTTAGGTGGTATAGTGGAATGAGTTAATGAGAATCAAATTCCGCGTATATAAATAAATATTAAAAAATATTTAATTTAATTTATTACATACATATATACATACCAGTTGCTATACACCGCATAACTATTCAAAAATTTTAACGTTTTCATTTCATAAAAATTCCTGTCATTATTAATTCAAGAATTTATCTCGAAAAATATTTAAAAAATGTATTCAAAATGCACCGAATCAACATAATTAATTTTGTTGGCATTGAGTTGAAACGTAAAATAATATATACATAAATTGTATTATGAATTATAATATAAAAGATTGCATGTAATGAAAAATAAGATACTAATACAAAAAAAAAAAAACACCTACAAGGCTATAACCATAACTGTAAGTGTTGACAATGCAAATGCATAAGCCGAAAAAAAAGAATGAAAAAACTAAGTAAAACATGCATATTATAAACGTTGACTGGGTTTTATTCGCACAATCGTGCAACGCACGCGATTAAAACGGCGAACGGCGAATGGCGAATGGCGAATGAAAAGCAATTTGCAATGTAAATGAAAATGAATAAACATTTGCGGCGCATGTGCAAGGGCCTGGGTATAGGCCGTCGGCAACGGGCGCAGCGCGCGGAGGGGCGAATTCAGTGAGCATTGAGATTTTGGCGCTGCGACACGCTAACCGCCAAACGACGAGGGCAGCCAGCCCATGGGAGGGGAGGGTGGTTTGGGTCTAACTGGGCAACAGCAAGAGAACGACAGCGAGAGCGAGAGAGCGAGCAAACGCGCTCGGTGTAAATCACGCCAATGAATGAGCGGCGAACGTGGCGAAATGGCAAAGGCAAATGCAAACAAATTCATTGCGTTTTACAAGTGTCAACGACGGCGTGCGCCCATATGATAACTAAACGAAACGTAAATTGCGACTAATTGAATTAATCCGGAACCACGTAAACAACAAACACACACACACACACATATTTATACACGGGGCACACACACACACACACAGAGTAACACACGGGGCATGGACTATTGCGATCGTTATAAATGAGTTTTCGCTGCAGCAGCAAACGAGCGAGAATATATGCCGATGTTTTATTTACAGCTATTTAAATAGACTTAACCAAATATGTATGTACGTATGTTAAGTATCATAAACAAAAGACACGCTCGCAGGTAAGATCAGTTGTTTGCCGCCTTTTAATTGCAAACACATGCTTGCGGCGACGGCAGCGACTGAGAAGCCTCGGTGAGAGCGACCAAGCGAATTGAAAGCAATACTCGGGTTTGTCTCTGTGTGTGTGTGTGAGTGCCGACAATTAGCAACGTTTTCGGCGCTGTTGCTATTGCTATCCCTGTCGCTGTTCTTATTTTGGTTTTTCTTTGTAAAGCAACGAGCCTCTGCAATTACATCAACTGACACTTTCGCCTCGCCTCGCCCCAAGTTTAACGGCCCGGGCGTTCGTAATTATGTTAAAAGTGAAATCTGTAAAGCCAGTAGCAACAACATTCACGCAGCATTTGCGGCCATTGAGCTAATTTGCACGCTGCAGTCGCCTCGATGTTGCCGTCGTCCAAGTTTAGCTGTTTAGTGTTGTTCTTGTTGTTGTTGTTGTTGTTCTTGTAATTGCGGTCGTCGGCTGCTGCTGCTGGTGGTTCTGCAGCTGTTTGTTGCATTGTTTGTGTGCACTGGTTGTTGTGTTGCTGCTGTTGTAGTTGTTTTTAATTAATTTTGAATACATTGCCGAAGAAATGCGCATGCCTGTGACCTTGAACAATTAGGCTCGGGCTGTTCAGTGTCGGTGTCTGGGTCCAGGTCTGGCGCATACGTATCCATGACTGTTCCATATACCTACATGCAACCTATGTATGTATGTGTGGGCATGTGGGTGCGTGCTAGTGCTAGTGTGTGTTAGTGTGTGTATGGCAAATGCGAGTAATTAACACTTGAAATTTTCAAGAGCATTAGACGTCGCACTCTCTCTCGCTCGCTCGCTCTAGCCATATCACTAAAGCTCTGTTGCCCGGCTCGCCTTCACCTCGTCTCTCTTGCTGTCTCGCTCTTGTTTGCGTCTGAGTGCTGCACTTGAATTGCGAACACACACACACACACACACACACATACACACACGCACACAGACAGATTTACAAATGCAAAATAGTCAATTGAAAAAGGCCAAAGCCCAGTCTAAAGCGTCACAGTTCAACGAACTTTACCGTTGCGGGGCACTGCGAAATTTTTATCGATCCTGCAAGAGAACGAGACGCAAAAAAAAAACAAAAACAAAAAATGGCAGCACTTTAAAATGGCCGCCATAATATTTATGGCAAATTGAATATATGAAAATCGCATGAATTTTTTTGCCATTTAACAATGACAAAAATAAAGGAGAGAAAACAAAAAATTGATGTTTGACTGTTTTCTGTTGTTGATTGGATGTTCTTACTGATTGTTGTTGTTGTTGTAGCTGTTGCTGTTGTATGCAGTTTGTTATGCACTGCGAATTTACATAAACTTAACTTGGGCATTCCATTGTATGCCAAATATTGCTAAAGTTATGAATAAAACATGCGCAAATGGGCAAAATAAATTCCATCAGCCGGGCAAACAAACGAGACACATGAACGTGAACCAAGCAAGGAAAATACAAAAAGGAATTGCAAATGAAAATGGAAATCACAACAACAGAGACAACAACAACAACAACAACAATGGGCCCCAACGCAATCGCAATGGCATATCGAATATGGACTGTGAGTTCGTATAAAAAATACGCTTGACAACCCAGTTGAAATAAGGATAAGAGCTAGGGTTAACAAGTGAAACTTATAGAGGAGGTAAGTGTCTAAGAGTACCCAGTGGAAATAAGTAGAGGAGTGGAATTCTAAATTGAATATAGTAGACGGGAAATATGTTCAAGAGAGTTGAAATCAAAGCTGATAAATTGAACCTTATGGAATATTTCTGAGAAGATTTGATTTCCAATTTTTTTTTTTTTTTTTTCATATTATTTTTAGTAAGCGGAACCACTCCTAATTTCCTAATATTTATAAATAACCATTCTTTTATATTTATATATTTATGCGTTTGCTAGAATGTGAGTCTTTAATACATATAACCTACCCAATATATGTACATATATATTTTATGAAAAGTATTAAAATATAGAGAAGCTAGAGAATAAAAATTGTATTCCTTAAGATAATTTTATTATTCTATATTTTAAATCTGTATTTACTAACTTTTTCTCTTATTCTAATTGTAAAATATTATTAATATAATCTTTACTCAGCTTTGTTATAAATCTTATTTACATAAGAATAAATAAATATTTACATACAAAATATGTTCCGCTTTGTTATATAGCTTATATACCCTACCATCAGCACCTAGTCGGCTGCATAAACCTTTTTTCTACTGGGCTGTGCGTTTAGGTTTTGTTTTCTGTTTTTTTTTTATGTTTACTTTTTTGTTGTTGTTGCCTGTGTGTGGGGTGCGTGTGGTGGGGGCAACAATGGCTGACTTGATGCTGCTGACAGTGGTTGTGCCAGCATCAGCAGCAGCAGCAGCAGCGGCAACAACAATACATTGCCAGCTCTTGTGCTCCCATGGCGACACAGCAACCCACACGCACTCACACACACACACACACATTCGCACACACACAGTTGACAGATACTTAAACATTTGTGCGCACAGGCGCAGTGCAAAAGAAATGGCCGCCAAACGGCAAATAAAAGACAGCAGCTCTATCGGCAACAACAACAACAGCAACAGCAACATCATCATCATCGTCATGATGCAGAGCATTATGATCTTTCGTTATGCGCATAAAGTTTTTCCTACATTTGCGGCAAACATAACTCATGACATTTGGCAGACGAGGCGAACGCAGCTGCCAAACGCAAAAAGGAAAAAAAAGCAAACGAAGCTGAAGCTGAATCTGAAATGCTGCCAACAACTAGAAATAAATACATAAATAAATAAAATAGAATACGCAGCATGACAGCCAGCGCCAGCCTGGCCAAAAGCCTACTTAGCCAAGCTACACTCCACAGCTGTCGACTGTAGCTGCAGCTGTATCTATAGCAATAGCTATTGCTGTTGGGCTGCACTCGTATCTGTATCTGCTGCAATTCAGCTGTATCTGCATTTGCTGCCGATTGAAGTTCAGCTTTTGATGCTGCCAATGCATATCGACGTTGGCTGTGATTACGTTTACGTATGGGCAGAGTGCAAATCAACATCATTAAAGCTGGCCAGGTTTTTGGAGGCTTTTATAGAGTGACGCTTCAGGTGGAGTGCTTAAAGTAATGAAAGCTGTGTGAGTGTCTATGGCTGAGTTGTAGAAGCAGGTTTAGAAGGGATATGAGAGAGAACTGCGAATTAATCTTTTAACTATCTGTAATTCCGCATGCAACTTGTTCAATCCAGGCTGTTACATGACTTTGGTTAGGCTATCAATATCCATCATAAATTAAAGTTTTCTTGAGTTGAGTTGACTAAACAATATGCTATACTTATACGACCAAAATGGATGATGCTTATACTCGTAGATTCGTATAAATAAAAAATTTATATATTTATTTAATATCTATAAATTTTACACATATGAAAATACAAATCTGTATTCATTGTGCATTTTTTTTTCTCAAGTTAATCCAAACTGAATTATCTGCAAATTTTCTTGCATTTTAAAATTATTCTCTTGATTTTCTAAAAATATTTACATGACAATAAATTATTATAACTAATAATACTTTACCATATGTCTCCATGAATTGCTGCAGTTAAATATTTTTCTTTTAATTTTCTAAATTTATAATTTATTATTATTTATAATAGTTTATTATCAATCTGCAGTTCTTGCTACAGTTTCTTCTGCTTCTTCAGTTTGGCTTGCTGTGTGGGCTGCCATAATTGTTTTTGCTTGTTGTTGTTGTTGTTGCTGCTGTTGTTGCTTCTGTATAATTCCAATTGCTGTGGCGATTTTCATGACCATTCGGAATCTGTAGATTCATGTTGGCTTTGCGCTTTGCTGGAATTATGCAAATGCCAAAAGGAAGCGAAATTGAAAATTTGATTATGCAGCTGTTGTTGCTGCTGCTGTTGCATGCTAATGCAACGTTTGCCGACAATAGCAACTGCAACAGCAGCGGCGTGACTACAGCAACAGCAACAGTAACAACAACAACCATAATGGAAGACGAACCAAATGCCCCATACAATGCGCGAGACTACATATCAGCATGTTGGCCAAAATGGTTAAGCACCAGCAGCCAGGAGCCGCTAAGCTGCAAGAAGCCACTACACTGTAAGAAAGACTCACGTTTGCCTCGCTCGAGCCGCTTAGCAATTTGAACGGAAATTGCGTATACGCCGCGTAGGCCAGCAAAGATTTTATTTGTTGTTTTGTGCAGCTTCGGCGAAAAGTTGAATTTGTTTTTCGACGTAGGGAATGTTGACTATGGCTGGGCTTGTGACACATATTAGGTAAAGTTGGATTAGATTTTAATTCTATATATATTTTGTATTGCTTTGTTCATTTAGATTATATAATATAGTTTCAGTGAAAGTAGAAATCTTCTGTTTGCTGCAATTGAAACATTTGTTATAAAAGTAATACAGATAGAGCCACCAATACTACTAAAATATATGTTATAATGCTGACTTCAGAATTGAAGTTACAAAATTGGCTATTTTCTTTGAAAACGAAAATGATATCTTAAGCAAACTGCGAGAAAATGTTTTGTAGATTGACTGTAACATGATAAATACATTTTATTTCTACATACAAAATGATTCGTTATCAAGACTATTGACTTCTAGAAACAACTTTTGGCATAATAGAAACTGATCCCTTTCATAATCATATTTACGTAAGCTGATAATAAAATGGAACTTCTCTAGCTCAGATAGGGTATATAAGACACGGCCTCAACTTCTCTCAACTTGATGCCATTTGCTTTTTTTCGTTGATTCGTAGAATTTCGCAGGAATCGAATTGAAACATTGAACAGAACACAAGCAGCAGCAGCTACAATTCAATACAACAATGCCACCGAGCAACAGCAACGGCAACGGCAACAGCAACAACAGCGACAGCGACAACAACAACAACAACAATCACTGACAGCGACAGCAGACGTTGCAGATATATGCCTAGGTATGTGTGTGTGTTTGTGTGTTTGTGTGTTTGTGTTGTGTATGTTTGACTGCTGGCCATTTCCAATGTCCGCTAGTCGATTTGTATGGCATTCGAAATGTTAACTGCCAGCAGCTACTCCAGCAGCAGCAGCAGCAGCAGCAGCCCCAACAACAACAACAACAACAATGGCTAGCAATCCACATCAAAGTACGTATACGTGAGTCCTACGCAAACGCAGCCAATCTTTAAAGGCAGCCAGAAATGCCTGACAGCTCGAGCAATGTATGAGAGTGAGAGAAAGACAGAGAGTGGTGCAGAGGGTGGGAGGAGGAGCAGAGGGAGGTAGGGAATATGTGAGGATGTGCAGCGTACCAATTGGATGCCTCGACGACGACGACGACGACGACGTCTGCAGCCAGGCAGCGCAGATATCAAATGTATTGATAAGCAGAAAGCCTTGGCTCGGCATGGCTGCAGCACTGTGGATACGCTGTGGTCAAAGGCTTCAGAAGGCCAGATCGGTGACGAGCCGGCCAGACCAGGCCGTTGAATACACTGTTGCTCGGATTGAGAGGAAGAGATTGAGAGAATGAGGGAGAGATAAATAGAGAGAGAGAGAGAGAGAGAGAGAGAGAGAGAGAGAGAGAGAGAGAAAGGGATAGAGGGAGTGAGAGAGAGAGAGATGGAGAGAGAGAGTTTCATTCTATTTCACATACAAAATGAGATTTCTATAGATTCAGCATAAGCCAAGAGAAGCATCCATATTCAATACAGCTGTACAGAAGATGAGCCAGAATCCTTATTCCAGAACAGATTTAAGAATTAGTAATAACTACATATGTACATATATCCATTCACAAATATATCCATAGACAAATGCAGTTTTACGCAACATTTCATATGCTACATTTTAAATTATAAATTCTCAATCCTTGCCAACTTGCTGAGCTACGCAAACAGTGCACATTGCAGTCGTGTATAGACGCATGCAGTGTCCCTTGTTGTTTTCCAGCGAAAACGGCAAAAAAAAAAAAAAGAAAAGAAAAGAAAAAACAATGTTGGCTCTTTGGGTTGCTGTTGCCAGTTGCCTGTTGCCGGTGGAGGTCGCAACAGACGTTGCAAGCACAGTGGCAACTGGCAACTGGCAATGGCAATGGCAACGGCAGCAACGTTGACGTGCGGTGGCCATTATGTAGCTGCTCCTTTGGGATACCAACAACAACAACAACAACAACCACAACAACTGCAACGGCAACAGCAAGCAGCTCGATGGACGATTGACGATGGTTGCTGCTCAGGTAGATAAATTCGTAATACAACTGCGAGCTGTCTGCAGCAGCAACAACAGCAACAGCAGCAGCAGCTTCTACTCCTTTGCTTGTCCATTGTCCAGGTCTGAAGTCTGGGACATGGCACATGTTGCAGCCAGCCAGCAGCAGCAGCAGCAGCAGCAGTTGCAGCATTTTCGTTTTAACTTGTTTTTTTTTTCTCCTGTTACTCTGTTTTGTTTTTGGCTTTTTGTTTTGTGCTTTGCAAGCATTTTGTATTGTTTTGTGTTTTGTGTGTGTGCGGCTTATCCAGCGCTTTCAACGCCTCGCGATCAACTTTGCTGTGCTTTGCTTTTTGTGGCAACAGCAACAGCAGCAACAACAGCAACAGCAGCAGCCACTGGCTGTGGCAGTGCCTTGTGCCTGGCTGCCACATAATTCATGTTTCACGCCCGCTTTTCGACAAATTCAAAATGGCAGCAGCTGCACAGATAGTTTTAATCAAAGGTTTTACGAAATTTGCTTTGCAACCAAAAATTACAGACATTGCGATTTGTGGCATGCAAAAGGGGCAACACAAAGCAAGGGAAAAAACAAAGCAAAAAATTGCTGCTGCCGCCTTCAGCTGCTGGCTGCTGGCTGCTGACATCGATAGTTCGTTGGCTTTATGGCCAGATTGCTAGTTGGCTAAGTGATAGAACACGATATGCGAATCACAGTCGATGGACTGTTCCATGTGTGTGTGTATGTGTGTGAGTGAATGTATGTGTGTGCTTTGATTGCTGCCAGCTGGCGTGTCAACTTCCGCTTTCGGCTTTCAGTATTTGCTCATTACTTCAAGTGCTCTGTGTGTGTGTTTGTGTGTGTGTGTGTGTTGCATTGTAAGTGCACATTTCCGCTGCTTTGGCATATTTGCGCAGGTCTTGAAAAATATTAAATAAATAATATGATGGAAATGTATCAGAAATTTATAAAGTCCAAAGTGGGGTATGTCCTCTAAATCTTATTATTTAACTTTAAGTTAAATAACTTTTCATATTTAAATATGATATGATATATAATATGTTTTCATATCTTCAACAAGCTGCTAAGCGAAGCGACGAGTTAGCATGACTTATTTTTGGGCATAATACCCATTATCCATCCATCCATCCATATGAATACCATCATATATCGAGATTTATCGTTTTTATTTTCGTGGAACTTGTTATCAGTTAAGACAATATTATTATATGAGGGCATAATATTATAATAAATATTGTATATTATAAAATTATTTTGTATACATAAATGTTCGGTATACCCTTTCTGGAAACCCTGTAAAGAGTATATCATTTGTTATACTCAATATGCGAAAAGTGCGCACAAAAGCGCGCAACAGCAATGTTCGCCGAGCTGCATCTTGCAGCAACAGCAACAGCTGCAATAGCAACAGCAATAGCCGACGCCGTGACAGAGGCAGCCCTATCGAGTCACACAATTTTATGGCTGTCAAAATAAGTTGGAAACAAGAACAGCAACAACAACAACCGCAGCAATAACATCAGAAAATGTCCAAAAACAGCAGCCGAGAAATTGTCAAAGCGATTTGAAATCGTTGTTAGATTGGAATTTCGACCCAATTAGGAAATTTTTCGACTGCTGTTGATGCTGCTATTGAATGTTGCTGCTGTTGCTTGTTGCCGTTGGCCCTTTTCAGCGGAAAAATGCAAAAAACCAAAAAGAACTTCGGCTTTGGCCAAGGATGCCACAAGACATTGGCCAATAATCGAGCGATACATAAAATATATTGTTATGTCTGCGGTGAGAAAACTAATTGACGATGACAGCAGCAGCAGCAGCAATCGTAGTAGAAGCCGAAAAAAGAACAGCAGCAGGAGCAATCGGACAAACGTTAGCAACAGCTGGAGCAGCAGCAACAGCGGCAGAAGTACGAGCGGCAGAAGTACGAGCAGCAGCAGCATCAAGCAGCAACAGCAACAACAGCAATCGTCGAAGCAGCAGCAATGTTATCAGAGCAACAGCAATTGTAGCTGCAGCAGCAGTAATCGTCGTCCAGCAACAGCTGGAGCAGCAGCACTTAGCAACAACAATATTAACAATCAGCGCACCAGCAATAATGCCACTAGCAATATCAGCAGCTGCAGCAGCAATCGAATGACAACAACAATAGCAGCAGAAAAAGCGGCAGCAGCAATATCGGTAGGAGTAGCAGCAGCAGCAACACCAGGAGCAATATCAATTGCAGCAACAGCAGCGATACCAGCAGCAATATCAACAGTAGCAGCAGCAGCTATCGCAGCAGCAGCACCAGGAGCAATATCAATTGCAACAACAGCAATCGCAGCAGCAACAATCGCAGCGGCAGTAGCAACAACAACAATCTGCCAGGAGTCAATTCTTTCTTTCTTTTTATTTATTTATTTCTTTTTTAGCTTCACTCGATCGATTGCACGCTTTTTTTGCTGTAAGTGGCCTTCGTAGATTTCTATTTGCAGCGGCTTAAAAGAGGAAAAAACCCCAAATCGTTTAAATTTATTTATACGTTCGGATATAAAAGGAGCCGCCAATGCAGCAACAGCAACAACAGCAAGAGCAGCAGCAATCATTTTGTGGCAGTTGCATGAAATTATTGATTTGTTATTTGTTCGGCAACGTTTGCGGCGCGAGCTTGTTAAAATGCTTGCAACTCCACAATTGTTGAACGAATACACTTGACTATGATGGTGTTTAGTTTCGTATTGATTCTTTATTCTGCTGGGCCTGGGTTTATATACCCAGGCTCATGCATAATTTCAATCATTAAATCTAATGCGTCTATTGCTGAGTGTGTAAGGCTCAGCATTGGTCTATTACATATTATTATTCTATCGCTGAGTTTATAAGACTCCGCGTTGGCTTATTAGCTATCGCTGAGTTTGTAATGCTCAGCGCTCGTCTCTTAAGTATTCTAATCGCTAAGGGTCAGGGTCATATTTTATGCCTAACTTGACAGTTCACACTTGAAACATATGTTATTTATTTTATGCTAGCTGTCGAGTGCATCGCGCGTATGTTCCCCTACTTATCATATTTTTATGTTTATGCATGGTCATGAACATTCTGCGGGGGGCCAGAGAAGGTAATAGCTAACGATTGCTGTCTCTGGTTTCTCTTGTTCGTGCCTGAACATTCTGCGGGGCCCAGAAAGTGTGACATCCAGATAAACCGAGTGTGCCACCATTACCTCGGTCTTTTGCGCAGGTGGTGGTTCCCATGCCAAGTGAAGTCGAGTCTCTTTGAAGAACTTCCGCGGTTTATAGGTGTCATCTTTTGGTGCATTACTATACCTGATTGCATCTGTTGAGGAAGTTGACGATCGCTTCATTGTTGCCAAAGCCGAAGCCTCCAAATGGTAGACGTCCTTCCTTTGATGCTGATGTCTTAGAACAGCTACTGTGTCGCTTGTAGTTGTTATGGTTGCTTCCTTTACTAAGTTGCTGCTACTTCCAATTAACTCCTTTTCCGATGTATTTGTACTTGCAGTAGTCTCCATAGTTGGTGGCGCTGCTGTGGTCATCACTGGAGAGTTTGAGTCGGTATTGTCGCTGTTCTCTTCAGCTGCACATCCAGCCGCTTTTGCAGTCACCGCAGAAGTTTGCTCTTCCGTTGTACTGCCAACTGTGGGGATATCATCCATTGGTCGAACTTCCAATTGGATATCTGTTGATGTATCTTCAGCGATACTCAACGTCGATGTCGAAGTTGTGGCAGAGATTCCATTCTCATCCTCATCTTCTTTGCTTTCCGAATCCTTTGTCGGAGTTGGTGGAGCCCAGATCTTCTTTATTGATCTCTTGTCTTCACCCAGCTTTGTTTTAGTTGTTACTACTTGAACTTCCGTAGTTTCACTTATATTTCCTCCCATGTGGAGGCTTGCCGGCGGGTTGACATCCGACGTTTTGAACAACGCTGCCTGATATGCTGTCATCTTTTCAGCGGTGACCTCGTCACTGTTATCAGACGTGCTCATGCAATTGCGGATACTGCCTTCATCATTATTCTTCAGCAGTTCCATATCCACTGGCAAATAACGTTTGTAGCGCCTGCATATACAGTCCCACGCTAACTTGTAGTTACCATTTCCAATTGAGAAATTGCTTATACTTTGTAGACATTCTCCTTTGAGATACATTAGCAGGTACCTCAGTTTTGTCTTGTCGCTGATATCCTGCCTGTTATGGATTATTTTGGTGAACTGCTCGAAGAACGTCGGCCACGCCTTAGGACTTCCATTAAAGTAAGGAAGTGTTGGTCTCGGTCGCTTTGGAGCGTCTTCTTTTATATTTTGCAGTGCACCTATTTTTCTTTCCAGCCTTTTTGACACTGTGTATACCTTGACTTCCAGTGCGTCTATGCCATCGATTTCGTGGGCAGGTATATCATATTTAACCTCCAAATCGGTGAGCGTAGACTGGACTTTATTCCAGAGGAACTCTAGCGTTTCTTTGCTCTCTAGAGCTTCCTCCTGGTTGCTGCGCTCAATGTTGGCCTGCACCTCTTCAATGTGCAGCCATACTCTTTGAACTCTTTTTTCCACAAGGTTAACCAACTTCATCATTGGGCTCGACCAACCGAATAAAAACATCTCTTGCTTTGATGTTTTCGGTTTCGTTTCCCAGCTGTAAAGTTGGTCTGTGTCTATGGCGTGATCGGCAACATTTGTCCTGATTTCTGCCATTATGCCATCAAATATTTCTCCTTAAATATTGATGGTTGACGACACAGATGTTTGTTTATTGTAGATTCATTGGCTTCTCCCGTTTAGAGGTATTTTTGTTTTGATCACTAGGTTGATCTTGCTGTGCCTCGACTCACAGCTTGGGATGGAAAGCCAATGCACAAATCTATAACACTTAGTACGTTACTTTGTACTAATCACGAACATTTTACTTGTGGATTCGAAGTATTAAAAATACTTATCCGGCTCGAAGGACCATGAACGAATACACTTGACTATGATGGTGTTTAGTTTCGTATTGATTCTTTATTCTGCTGGGCCTGGGTTTATATACCCAGGCTCATGCATAATTTCAATCATTAAATCTAATGCGTCTATTGCTGAGTGTGTAAGGCTCAGCATTGGTCTATTACATATTATTATTCTATCGCTGAGTTTATAAGACTCCGCGTTGGCTTATTAGCTATCGCTGAGTTTGTAATGCTCAGCGCTCGTCTCTTAAGTATTCTAATCGCTAAGGGTCAGGGTCATATTTTATGCCTAACTTGACAGTTCACACTTGAAACATATGTTATTTATTTTATGCTAGCTGTCGAGTGCATCGCGCGTATGTTCCCCTACTTATCATATTTTTATGTTTATGCATGGTCATGAACAATTGTTGTTGTTGCTGCTGTCGTCGTCGTCGTCGTTGTTGTTGTTGTTGTTGTGGTTGTTGTATGTCTGATTGCCTAAACTAATAATTGTATCTTAATTTCTGTTTTATTAATGCCAATTGGCCAATGGCAATTGGCCATTGGCAATTGCTGTGCGGCATCTGTTGCAAGTGTTGCGACTATTGGCATACTTGCCACGGCCTCACATTTTTGTTGAACAGCTAGTGAAATTTTATAGTTTTTTAGAGCGAGGCGAACAAGAGAGAGAGAGAGAGAAAGAGAGCGAGAGGTTTGATAATGTCGATCAATTTTTTTCAAAAATTTCTATATGTATTAAATTATATTGTTTATCATTGTACTTAATACTTATTATCTAATATTTTCATTGATATCTTAAATCTAAATCTGAAGGGAAGGATTGTGTTTACGTTCTTAATTTTTGCTTTCTCATTTTATAATTTTTTTTTTTTGTATATTTTTCTTATTTGGTTTTAAACAAGTTTATCAAATATATTTGATTCATTAAGTAAATAAAAATACAAAAGGACTTTTCAAATAAAGTCCTTGCGCGCCAAAAGTAATACGATAACATTGCATGAACCATTTTTAATCGATACATATTAACTAAAATGCCACATACTGGCAACGCTAAGACAACAACTGCACAGTGGCGCCTTCCTATGTCCTTTGTCTAGTGGGGAATAAATATTACAAATTATCTGCAAGCAAACTTATTCCAATGCCTGCTGTGGTGACTATGATAGCGCTGCGTGTGTGCCTTATGGTGTGAAACTTAGCTAATGTGAGTACAATGGTGAATTCGACTAGCTACAAGCCTAGTGCATGCAATAGCAATATTTAGCGGTGAACATGAGCAAAAATGGTGTAAAACCTTGAAGAGAGAGTATATGGTGAGTTTGAGAGCATTCACCAACCGGCATTGCTTGTGATTTAAAACTTTACTAAGTAATTTAATTGTATGTGGTTGATTCATTCCGAGCCTATGTGTGGTCAATATGACTGTACTGTCTGGTGTGAAACTTTGATTCACTGTGGTCAATGCACATTGACGTTTACAACACTGCTCAACACTAAGAGAGTTGAATAATTAGTTTAAGAAGTGAACCGCAAAACTTTCAATTACAATAATGTTAAGAAAAAAAGGAATACTTGGCAAGTTGATAAAGAATCAGTCTGACTTTCAAGTAATAATTCCAATGTTTACAAAACTTTCAAACAAATATTTGATTACAGTAAGTAACGTCTTTATTCAATTGCATTTCTTTTTTCAGTTGTCTGTCATTTTATCAAATAATATTATAAATACATAAAAACTACAGCATGTTCTCATAAAATAATTCATCGTTTATCAACGGGAACTGTTTTTTCTTTTGTTTTTATTTTCTTTACTTTTTGTTTTGTTTTGAATTCGATATAGTTACATTGTTTCATCTACAGTTTGATGTAATTCGATTTTGCATATATGACTAAGTTGTATGCATATTGGGCCACTATATATTCGTATTATTGTTGAAATATTTTTTTCTTGTTGTTTATTTTGTTTGATTAACGATTCGATTTCCTTATCAACTAAAGACAAATACAAAGGTTATCACTTGAGTATGTCTAACAAGCTACTCGTTTTTCTTAAACTTTCATTCTTTTCCACTAAATTCTATATGCTTTCTATATATTGTATATGTGGGTTGTATATATATGCGTACTATATCATTTCATTATGATCTATAACTAGAGCTGGTTGAGTAAATTCAACGATTTGGCAAACAGTTTTCAAATTGGCTGAACATATATAGAGAAACTATATATGGACAGCGCTACCATCTGATAAGGGGGGGGGGGATTCCAGGGAGCGGAGAGAGGATGAGGACGTAGAAACTTGAGTTCTTAGCATAGATTTCTATAAATATACTTAGGGTATATGGAAAAGGCTGCTAACTATTGTGTTTCTTTTGCCATACTCTAGCTATAATATATATTTAAGGTATAATTAAAGATTGCTAGTTTAGTTATAGTGAACCTGTCATATTGTGACTATCTGGCAACAACTGAGCTAGCAAAGTTTGCACCGATTGACAGTCTTTCGATCATACCTTATAGAAATATACGCAAATATACGCTGCTTTGCTTTGACAATCTGGAAACTGTATAATAGTCTCTAGTTATCCTTTCAACAAATAATAATGATTACACATATATTTATTTATTTTTAGACTGTCCGCGCATTTTGACTATCTGGCAACGCTGTAGCCAGTTTAGTTAGCAGCCCTATATACCCTAGTCTTTTTTTTTCAAATATTAATAACTATAAACTATTGTTTAAAACTATAAGTTTGCTAAGCCACAGTATAACTTTATGCTACAGTTAACATAAACTCGTAAACTTAGATCTAGTTCTTTCTCTCTCTATATATATAGTTTATATCTAATGTATTCTTTAATGTAGTATCAAAAAGAGCATGGCACCCATTGGGGAACAGAGTTCGTTGAGCAAGACGAGGTTAGTTTGAAAAGTTGACAAGCTAACAAAAGAAAAGTAAACATTTGTGAATTTAAAGAAAAACGAAATACTTTTCAAACTAACCTCGCATATACATAGTAGTTAAAACTAATATGACTAAATGCCTAAAACTTTGATTTTCATTTTGTTTTGTTTTGTTTTTTCCTTCACATCTTTTCATTTAACTTCATTTCGTTTCGTTTCCATTTCGTTTCACTTTTCTTTTAAACATTTTTCAAATAAAAGGCAACTCATGAACATGTTATTTTGTTTTTGTTTTCGTTTTCGTTGTTGCTTTCAACAACTTTTGCTTAGATCCACAGTGGACCTATAGTATCGACTATTATATCGAGCACATCCTGCCGGCCCATTTCCTTGAGCGTCAGCAGCAAGGACATAATGCTGTTGGCATGCGTGATGGCTGTGGAACTGTTACCGTTCGAGCAACTGCTCGAGCTACCCATGCCGCCGGCGCCCTTGCTGTTCGCCCGACACTCCCACAGATTGAGTATCTGCTCCGTGGGCGATGGCTTGGTGGCAAAGTAGGCTATATAGCGATCGGTGCTCAGCTTCTTGGCCAACAGACGCCAGTCGCGTTCGTCGGCCCGCGGCGGGTCGAGGGCGGCGCATATCAGCCGCTTTGTGGCATGCGGCAGCTGGACAAAGTCCAGCACGCAGCTCTCGTTCACATAGTTGCCCTGCCGATCGATCGAGATGGTTGTATTCGTTGTCGATGCCAGCTCCTCTGCCGAGCCGCACAGCTGCTGCTGGCCGGGCATGCTGAAGCTGTGATAGTCGGCCTGCTCATGCCCCTGGCCAAAGTCCACGCACAGCGCGTGCTGCTCCTGCCGCCGCACACTGAACTCGCAGTGCAGTATCGAATTGTTGCTCAGTATGTGCTGGTAGGGTATCGCATGCTCGTACTGGGCCGCCTCCAGCTCGGTGCTGCGCACGCGTATATTCAGATTCTGGCTGTTCAGGTTGAAGGCGAACACCTGACTCTCGCCCAGGTAGCTGCCGCCCAGCTTGCACTCGACATTGGCGCAAATGTCGCGGCTGTTGGGGAAGTCCTTGACCACATAGATGCGCAAGCTGCAGTTGGCGCTGCTCGGCGGCGTGTGCTGGCTGAATGCCAGCAGCTTCATCTTGATGGCGGGCTGCTGGATCCGCGGCTCGGCCACGACGGCAAAGTGCCCCAACTGTTCGGTCATGATGTAAACGGAGCTCGGCTCCAGCTGCACAAACATGGGCGTATTGATGGTCTCCTCGCCCACGGAGACGGCGCGTCGCCAGCTCACATTGAGATCGTCGTGCTCGCTATCCGCATGATAGATGTGCACGTGCCACTGCTCCGGATTGAGCAGGCAGTGCGGTATCTTCAGTATCACGGGCTTCACGAAGCCGTAGCTGCGCGGCGCACAGTGCACCACGCTGCTGCACACGATGGAGCTGTCGGTGGCGCAGGCGATGCGACTGCACTCGTCACTCAGCAGCATCAGAGAGACGTGCTTCTTCACGTGCTTGCCAATCGCCAGCTCCGGCACAAACAGCAACAGCTCGCCGCCGTACAGACGCAGCTGGCCCCCGTTGCTGCCCAGGAGCTCGTAGCTGCTGCTCTTCGAGGCGTTCAGTATGGAGAGCTTGGCATTCATATCGAAGGTGGAATTGGCTGAAAGGGAAAAAGAGAGAGAGAGGGCATGGGGGAGAATTTCAATTAGTGCCAGTTTGGCCATTGGCTTGTTGTCTGTTACTTACAGGTATCCGCTGTGGAGGAGTCGCCTGTCTCGGATAGATAATCAGCGCTCAAATCATCTATAGGATTTGTGTAGCTGTGGGGGAAAGAAGATAGACAACCAAGAGGAGTTAGCACGAGGAGTTCCATATGTACAAGATGAGGGATAGAGGTATTCAAATTCAATCTGCGTAATCATTATTGCATCAATCAGCGCAGTAAATTAAAAATCTCTATCGAAGCTAGAGAATTCGAGCAATCGATTATTATCGATAATAAGTGCTTCAGCTCTTCTAAGAATTATTCCGTTTATCTACCTAAAGCCGTTCATCCTTCAATCTACCCTCTCTCTATATAGATATTGCAACTGCAAGTTCATTCCACATATATTTCAGCTAAAGCGATACTTATATATATCGAATTGTGCACTGAATGCCATAGCAATAACCAAATACACTCGGTCTACGGTGGTAATCCGCTTTGCGGGATTAAGGCACAAGAATTGATCGAAACATTTGGGGAAAACTTACTTCGCTGCCAGGTTGGGCACATCGTAGTGGTGTTCGGTGACTCCGGCACAGCCCATGCCAACGATGTGGTCGCCGGGCAAATAACGATGTCCGGGATTGACATAATCGTATCCCAAATTGGCTGCCTCGATGTGCATGCGCATCTCCTTCTTATCGACAACGCCGGGCATATAATCCGCATCCATAACTGCAACAGAAAGCGGAAGCAGCATCAGCATCAACTGATTCAATTGAGGTGAGCTCGACTGCGACTGCGACTTACCTGACCGAGCCATGTTGTAGTGGGGATTGTGACGTATGCCACGGCGGGCGCAGCAGATGAGCGCCGTGCCAAAGGCAAAGCAAACGGCGGTAATGAATGCCAGACCCAAGTACAATGTCCAATCGAAGTCTGTGAATGAAATGGGAGAGAGAAAGAGTAGGTGAGCGAGTGAGTGAGTGAGAGAGGGAGAGCGAGAGTTAAAGTAAAGAAAGTTTCAATAAAATTGCTGATTTTGATTTTTATACCCATTAAGGCATTGTTTAAATGGGGTACATTGATTTTTTACACTTTTATGTGATTGGCTTGAGGTGGAATTGAAAAGTAACAAAGGAATTTGGGTTGTTTGTGAGAGGCATGGATGTTCCTCCTTGGGCTTAGCAATCATGTCTAAACCTCTTTGTTAGTTTATCTGTGCGTCCGTCCGCCCATATGTAATTCTTTCTATACTTCATTCCTTTGTTCGTCTATCCTTTTATCTGTCCATCTGTCAGTCGAACTGTCAGCCTGCATGCACGAACGCTTTAATCTTAATATCTATAAGAGCTTGAGATTTGATCTTACTTCAGCCATAGTACGTGCAGCTTCAGCTTTTTTTTAAAGTTATCGATAAGACTTTAGGCGATTCCAGCTGGTTCATCTTCTATAACAATCACTACAGAAGTTATCGATGAACGATAATCGATAGCTAAGCAAATCCTGCATTAGACTCATCAATGGACCCATCAAATTTGCTCTTAAGACTAATCATAAGTCAACAAAAACCATACAGAAACCATAGTTCAGAGTGTTCTCTTAAGACATGATTCAGGGCATCTATCAGTCAGTCGCACCCCATCCATCCACCCCAGCTCGACCACTCTCACTTGTATTAATCTGCGCCTTGGCGAGCAGGCCCAATTCGAACTCCCCCCAGTTCATCCCTTGATATTTGCCAGCCTCTGCTTTTGCATGCCAATCGCAATCTTTGTCTTTTGTATTTAAAAGGAATGTCTACGCAGAAAAGTTGGCAGAAACCAAGAACGCGGTCGCATCCAAAAACCAAAAAAATCAACAACAATTTTTGCTGTTGCCATCATCAATCCAGAGCAGCCAAGCGTAGCGGTATCCATACCATTCCATTCCGTTCCGATCCGTACTGTGCCCATTCCACGTATCTCTTCTCGGTTATGGCTCTGTATATGTCTGTATTTAATGTTTTATGTTTGTATGCAGAGAGTTCGCCCCAAACTGGCGTCTATTTCGCATTATTGTGCGCTGCCCCCCGCAGTCAGTACACACACACACACACATACGTATATATATATGTATGCATGTATATGTATACCCTATAAACCGCATCCCATACTCCCCCAACATTTGGCTCGCCATTGTTGTTACTCGGCTTGTTTCCGTTGCTGTGATTGTTGTCGTCATTGTTGCTGGCGCTGCCTGGAATCGCTGCAGCGCAAGGAATTACTCCCCATATATATATATATTATGATTATTACACACACACACACACAGGGTGCATTATACAATGTATGAAATGAGCAATTATATTCGCTGTAAATCAGCGACAGCGAGCTCGCATCGGAAACATCCTTCGCTTCTCTGAATGGAGCCCTTTTTTCTACAACTTTGGCGAGTTTTTCTTGCGCTTTCCCTTTTCCATTTGCGCAGTGCATTTCGCATGCTGATTTCTCATTTCTTTTTTTTTTTTTTTAGACATCTCCTGTTCGGGACATCAAAAGCGTATTTGTCATGCTAAGAGATTAGAGCCCGTTCACATCTATATGTATATATCTAGTACTTGCTGCTCCACTGCCCACTTTCTAGCTGCCAGTCGCCACAATGGCCACATAATAAAGCCTCGGCAAAGTCTCAACTGTTGCAGCTAGCCGCGCTGGGCCGCTACCGCCGGGCTACCGGCGGGCTACCCCAAGGGATATTAGCCTTGGCTCCCAACAGCGACGCAGATCCACAGGCAAATGTAATAAAATGGAAAATAAGCTAAAGGCTCAAGTCAAAACCAACAAAGTGTCACTCTTCATTCGCAGAAACTTTTCAACAGCAATCAAATAACATAAAAAGTGGGCGTCAATTGCAATTGATCGAATAGGCAATGCCCTGTAGTCATGTGTGGGAGCAAATATATGTGTAGATATTACAGAGAGAGCAAGAATAAGCAACAGGCGATATCGAAATTGAGGAATTGAGCAAGAGAGATAATGATGGGAAGATATTTTCGATGCTACTCATATATCTAATCTCTATAGGCTTTCCTTGTTTCAGTTATTTATACAGGGTATATACCACAAAGAGTTCTTTTCAGTTAAATATCAAAGAAATAGGCAGAAGAGAGCCTGCTAAAATATTTCATGTAAATCTTTTAGTAAGAAATTTACAGGGTATTCGATAAAGAAAATGTCAGTTTTGGGGTTTTATACCTCTCAAAAACTCTTAACTGAAAAGCTTTGAGAAAGAATGAGAAAGATGCCTTATGTGGCCCGCTCTAATCCCTTTTAAACCCAGAATGTCTTTTCAGCATGTGAACAGGGCATATACTTTAAAATAAGAATAATCTCATAAATCTCTTGCAAATACTTCGAATGGAAAACTTTTGAAAAGATATTCGCGAAGAGGGTGCTCTAATGAAAAAATATGCCTCTGTAAAAGAAAAGTTCAAGCTGCGCGAATTGCGAAATTTAAGTAACACTAAATTGATTTCATATAGCCTTGGTGGACTTTTTGTGAAGTCTACAGGGTATACGTGGAAATCATATGTGTAGAGAGAAAGAGAGGATGAGCAATGAGCAATACTGAAATCCCCTCACTTTCCGCAAGTCTTTTCTACAGGGTAAAGGAAAGTTCTCACACATATAAATTCTCTATGTTATTTCTTTTGCCCGGCTACAGGGTATATGTACATATCACCCACACACACACGCACACTCACAGAAAAAAAATCCACCCGCCAATGTACCAAAAATGATGTGTTGAATGGTTTACGAACTTGCCTCTGCTGGAACTGTTCTGCTACCGCTCTACTCTGATCCTTTCAATTACACACTGTGACAGTCGCATAATTGATCCCAATGGACCGAACCAGCTAAGGCCCAGCTGCCCCCAACTCTCAGCTCCCAAAAAGGGGGCAACAAATAAGAATCAGATTTGATTTGGGTTTGCCAATTGATTGTAAATCGTGGCACAAACAGCAACAATGACACGTCGAAAGCTTCAAAGTGGTTGCTAGAAGTGCTCAAAGTATTGGAATGGGAGTTGGGGTTGAGTTAGGGAGACTGACAGGAAGGGAGATAGACAGAGGGAGAGAGAGAGAGAGGGAGAGAGAGGCAGCGTTGAATGATACTATCCTGAATGTCTTTGTCGCATGCCTAATTATGTGGCAAAAGTGCATAAACAAGAGCCATGGCTATTTTAATGGCTTCCAATGTAGGGTTGGCGATTGATTTAGCCAACCTTGCTAAAAACTGTGTGGGATGCTTGTTCACGAAAGTGAAAGATTAACAGGGCATATTGGTTATGGCACTGAGAATATGCTTATGCGACTGAGCACAAGAGATGAAATGGGAAATCGTCAGATCCTGATTACTTTCTCAATTAGACAACGAATGATGATGGACTATAGTATATATATATGTCTATACTTTCAACAAAGAAGCTCTATAGAAGCATCTGTAAATTATTAAAGCCGTACATCAATAAGCATATATTTTCAAGCAGTGAGCGCGTATGCCGCAGTCAGTTAAACCCAACTTGAAGTGTGTTGTTCTTCCTTTTCCCTTTTTTTGGCATTTGGATAAAAGTGCAGATTGAGTGGCCTTTTCTAAAGTTGGGTGGTTGATTTATTTTAGCATTTTTGTAGATGGGTGGCCTAGTGGGAGCGTGGCAGGAGCAGGAGATATGCACAAACAAAATGCACTTGGTTAATTTCCCATTGTGACAATCAGCGCTGAGTGCTTAGCTTTTGTATTGTGTGTGGCCTGTGTTACGCTCTGCTGTCCGTCTCTCGTCTGGTTTGTGTCTATTTGGTGCCCACTGTGAGTGTGTGTGTGTGTTGTTATTGTTTGTTGTCGGTAACTGTCTACTTTGTTGCTGACTGACTGGCTGGGTGACTGGCTGGCTCTATGTCTGTTTCTGTTTCTGTTTCTGTTGGCTCTGTTGTTGTCATAAACACACTTACCATCCTTGCCAATCTGGCATTGCTCTCCACGACATTCGGCCGTTTGTATATCCTTGCCGGGGCACAATGATTTGCCATATCCTGAGCCATCAGACTCGCTCTGACTCTGGCTCTGGCTCTGGCTGCTGCTGCTGCCGCTAGTGGCGCCATCATCCTTCCCGCTGAGTGCTGCCGGGCTTAGCTCGCCGGCCTCATCTGCCACATCGGCAATTGTGGCATGCGTCAGGCATTTTCTGCGGCGCACTTGTATGCAGTCCGCGGAACAGATGCTCCACTCGCTCCACGACGACCAGCGTGCCACTGAAAGATGAGAACACACAGAGAGAGGGAGAGAGAGAGTGAGAGGGTTTTCAGAAATCAAAAGTCATATTAACATGATTTAGCACACATTTTCCCCGATGCCATCATGCCACCAATGCTCCTCCGCACCCAAGGGCCATTTATCAAGGCCCCAAGCCCCCCCCCCCCCCGGCAAGGATACGGCATATGACTTATATAGCTGTAAGTGGATATTTGCTTTTGATGGGCCACAACATTACATTTTATAGCGCTGCTTTAGCTAATAGATGCGTTGCAATTATGCCACCTTTTAACTAAATGCAGCGTTTAGAATTTATGAGCCCATGGGGAAAGCTGTCGGAAAAATGCGCAGATACAGATATACATATATTTATCTCGGGCATCAGTTGCCGCGCCCCCTTTTGCCTACGAATGTATGTATGTGTGAGTGTCAGTGTGTGTGAGTTAAAGTGATTGTCATTTTAATGCTTTTCTATTTTCGCATTTTGCTTTCAAATTTGGTTTTTGTTTTGCGTTGTTGTTTTTGGGGTCCACAAGTTAAACAAAAAGCGCAAAATGTGCATGTTATGAATGGGTCTTGACTAGATATATATGCCTATATATATGTATATATATCGGCATTTGTCACTTCCTGTGACACACACACACACAAAAGCCAAAAGCAACCCCCAAGCAAGAGGCAAATTGTCTTGCCCAATAACACGTTTTTGCCTAGCCAGGCCAGGCAGTTAAGTTATGTAGGACCAACTGAGAGTGTGTGTGTGTGCGGGTGCGGGTGCGGGTGTATACTAACGCATCCTGCCTGCCTGACTGTCGCCCCTGCTGTGCTGGCAGCCCGCTTCAAGGGTCTGCTCTGGCCAGACTTTGTTGCATGAATCAGACAGCGTAAATCGTGGTAAGTGATTTTTAAGTTGCTTCAGCGTCAACAATGACGTCACTTCTGCTTTTTTTGAAGAGGGCAGATTGAACGCAGAACTATATCGAAATCAGCAACAGATATAGAGATACATATATATGGGGAGCACAGCTGGAATGAATAAGTTTTTGGTTCGTTGACGCATCCGGCGCGCTCTGGCTCCGGCTGGATGCTGTTGTTAAGGGCCTTCGGCACAGTTTAACACAATTGTTTATTGAATTGTAAAGCGTGACCCACGACCCCAAGCCCTGTGGACCACGGACGACAGTCAACATCCCCCAAAGCTTAACAGTTTTTGGCTCGTTAAGCATTTAAACTTTAAGCACAAAGATACAGCTGGAAAAATCACTTCTCTGACTTTTGTCACATCAAACTATAGAGTGTAAAACCCCTTTCAGCCAAAACGTAGCCCCTGCCCCTGGCTAGCTGAACAACTGAATGAGATGCACATTGTCAGGCTTTCGTGTTCAACTTACTGCGCTTACTCGACGAAATGTCAAATCCATCAGCGCTCACAATTTGAGTGTCCTCTGTAGATGTTGTTGTTGTTGTGTGTCAGCGTAATCAAGGGCGTGGGCGTGGGCGTGGCAGGCGTAGGTAGTCAAGCATCAGCATCAGCAGTTGTTGAAGCGTCCATAAGGTTGACACGATTCCATGGGGATGAAAAAGTCATGAGATGAAAAAAAGTGAAGCAGCAGCGAAAACCGAAGCGAAATTTAAAATTAATTTTATGACACACTTTTCATAGAAAAAATGCCAGCACCACCCCCAGAGCCACCCAAACCACCCACTTGAAGTGTATTGCTATTGCTTCTTCAGCAGTAGCAGCAGTCGTTCCCCACTCCCCCTCTCACTCTACCACTGTTGGCAGCTCCATTTGCCCCGCTTGTCTGTCAACAATTGCTCATTGCTGTGCCCGCTGTGAGCCTCTCCCTCGCTCGCCCTTTCTCTCTCTTCCTCTCCCTCTCTGTGTGCACTACAATACAATGTGCAATACAATAAATTTACATGAATAAAAGTGAAGAGTCTCAAACACATGCCGCCCGTGCGTCTGTCACAAAAAGCGCCCCCTCAGACCAAACAGCTCCACATGCAGGCCCAAAATCCCGTTGTGCAACAGCCATCCCCTTAGGCCCTAGCTCCATGGCTTGCCCTTGCCCCTGTTCCTGTCTCTGTCCCTCAACCTACCCCTGCCATTGCCTTTGCCTTTTGTCACCATTTAGTCAGCGCCTGATGACTGACTATGCCGCCAGCAGACGCCCCCAGGTCCATAGAAGTCTCTGCCCCGCCTCCTGTCCATTCCCAATCTATCCATCTATATATACGCATATACAGTTATATCTCGTGTGGAGATATCTGTCGTCGTTTCAAAAGGCAGCAGCAGCTACTTCACAATAGCAGACGCAGTCGAATGCGTGTTTAAAATGAAATACTCGGCGCTCACTCAAAAATTTATTGGACTATTGTTTAAATGCGGGGTAGTGCGAATACTTCAGAAGCTTTGACCTATGAAATTTATGGTTGGCTCTCAAGTTCGCGGAATAAAATCAAATTCTGTATTTAATTGTTATTAATTGAGTTGTTTTGTTGAATATTCATCTATATACGAATATATGAAAATTTCTATATGTACTTTTGTACATTATTTCTGATGAAATGTGTTCATTAGTTTCAGTTTTGTTGTTATTTTTGTATTTTAATTAATGTATTATATTTCTCTATTAGATAACTAGCTAACCAAATTGAAACATTTGTATATTTTCAAAAAGGAATCCAAATGCCGAAAGAATTTATCAACAGAAATATGGTAAGAAATTTATATTTCAGTACTATTGAGAAAATCTCCAGGATATCATATGGTTTTCTGAAATTCTAAGCTAAATGACATTAGGAACTTTCGTTTCGTAACTTAACGCAAGTAAATATGAATGCTCTTAGTTCTTTAACTTTGTACCTAAACCTTCCTTTAGTTTGCAGTTGATAAGGAAATCAACTCAATGCAAACTAAAACTAAAAACTTCTCCATTTTCCCCATTTGCTCACTTCAACTAGTTTCGCTCTAAACATAATTAGGTAAGCGTATTCTCGCTTCGTTTTACGATTTGCACTTTTTACTCCTGACACATTCTGTTGTTTCTTTTTTTGGAACGCCCTCTTGAACTTTTGCGGCGCAGTGCTTTGTGTGTTGGACGCCTCGCAGCCTCGCAGCTTCGGCTCGTTTGGCTGGGTGTGAAAAATGTGCGTGGCTCACACACAATGGATGGGTGGGTGGTTCTGGCTGGCAAAGGGAGTTGTCAGGTCACAGGGACTCAGGTGGCAACGCCCGCTGCCATTTAAATTGACAATTTTTGTTGTTGGCACTTCAATTACGGTTACACTTTAAAACGTTATACAACTCCCGGTTGCCCCGCTTCCCGCTCCCCGCGCATCCGCACAATTTGTGGCTAGCCAAAGGAAACGCTGTTTTCGGTTTTACCTGGACATGCGGCACAGTCTGCCGACTTTTGGATCTGCGGACCCGCACACTGCGCGCCGCCATTCAAGGGCATCGGATTCGTGCAGGTGCGCGTTCGTTTGCGTCCCTGGCTCGGTTTACCGCTGCATTTGCACTCGCGCCAAGGGCTCCAGGCGCTCCAGCCGCCATTTACTGTGGGTGGAAAACAGGACAGTCAGACAGCTGGTACAGGTTGTTCATAAAATATATTCCGTTTATAGCATTTACTGACCATAGACAATGAGCACGGCCGAGTCGGAGACACGTTTGCCGGCCAAGTTTTCGGCACTGCAGCTGTAGTTGGCCATATGATGCAGCGCCACCTGGCGTATGGTGAGCGTACTGCCGGTGACAGTGATGCCCGTATCAGTGTCGCCAGTTACCAGCGCATTATTCTTGTGCCAACTGAGCTTCGGCTCCGGGAAGCCGCCAGGCGGCTCGCAATGCAGTTCCGCTCGACTGCCCAGCTCCAGGCGCAGCGAGGTGGGCGACTGACCAAAGGACTTGCGAATGTCTGCAAGGGAAAGAGTTGGGTTAGCATTAGGGTACGTTGTTTCCTCTGCAGTTCACTGCAGCTGCAGGAAGTGGTGGGAAACAAGCTAGTGATGGGTGTGTATACAGCAAAGGGTTGTGATACTCAATGAATACGGTAGGAGACAACCTCTTGCATGAACAGGAGCTACAAGCATGAGTTCTAATTAAACGCTATTAAAATTGATCAACACGAATCGCTACGTTGTGGAAGCTAAAATTGTAGCTAGATCTAACTAGAACTGCATGTATTCTGGGCTTGTTTTTCACGACACGAATCATCAGCGTACGAAGTGGCTTAAAATGATAATCTAACTTCAGAAATAATAATATTTAACGCGAGCACGAGAAAGATAACAAAAATGAGCACGAATTTGGATACGTGAAACATAAATTTAATCTAGAAATAAAATATAACGCAATTCGAAAAATTCAGGCTTAGTTATGCTAGGCTGCTCACGAGTTTCACGTTATGCTACGTTTAACTCACAATTACGACACGCGCCCATCGCTAGCTGCAACGCTGTTTCCCCCTCCCCCATAAAAATACTCACATGCAATATGGACCGTGGCCGACTGACTTTTGACAACGCCGCGCGACGACCACGCCTGGCACTCGCACTTGAACGGGCCCTTGCCGAAGTACTCGTCGACGAGATCGCGATGTATGGTGGCGGTGACCTCCTCCATGTGCACACCTGTGTGCGGATCCACGTGCTTGTCGTGCGTCGAGGGCGGCGGCTGGGAGCTGCCGCTGCACTTGAAGTGCAGCTGGAGGGCGTGCGACGCCTTGCACTTGAGCACCGCCGGCCGATTCTTGACCACGAAGACGCTTTCGGGCTCGCTGAGAAATATGGGCAGCGTATTGCTGGCCTCGGCCGTATTCAATTTGCCGGCATTGAACTCCTCCAGCAGGGAGGAGCCCGACACGGTGGCCGAGGCGGAGGTGCGACTGTCCTCGCTGCTGTTCACCGTCGAGTCGAGATTGAGGCGCTGCTGCGGCGCTGTCTGCTCGGTGGCAACGTCTTCGCCGTCCTCCAGCGAGGCGGAGTTGCTGCTGCCATAATCCAGTGGCAGCTCGCGACAGCTGGCCAGCCAGATTAGCTGCAGGCTGACTAAAACTATAATCACATTTCCGGCTTTGCTTAACAACAATGACATCATGCTTGTTGTTTCTTGTATCGTTGATTCCTCGTTTACAATTCGTTGTCAGTTTCTATTTTCCTTATTTTTTTATCACTTGTCCTGCGCTTCCTGTGCACCTGCTGCACCTGCTGCTGCTGCTGCTGCTGCTGCCTCTTCCTCTTGTGCTGTCTGCTAGCATTAGCTGCCTTTGGTTTAGGCAAGATCTGTAAAGTCAGATAAGAGAAATGCATTAAAATAAAAATGTCTCTTAAGGCAGCACGTACTTCAGTGGCATTCCATTCTCATATGTCAGCTAACACTAAACAGCTACAGCTCAACTTCTTCTCTGCTTCTTGCTTGTTGCTTCTTGCTTGCATGCAATTTTAGCCGCAGCGCATGTTTGTCAAAGTCAGACTGGAAAAAGTGTCCATGAATGGACTAAAGTGTTCATATCTTCCAAGCGAGGCGCACACACGCCGAAAGGGAGAAAGAGAGAAAGGGAGAGCGAGAGAGCGAGAGAGCAAGAGGCAGCGGCACCTACAACAACGCATTTATAATCATTATGCCCAACGTTTAATTTGTTACAGTCAATGCGACTGGGCCAATCACCTACTCCGGCCTGCAACGCGGCACAGGAAGTTGTGACAGCCCACTCTATTCGAATATTTTAATTGAGGAAATTGAGTTGGAAATGGGCAAGATAAAGTAAATCAAATCAAGGTTGTACTGTTGTACTTCGAGAAAGGGAATTTTGTGTTTAAACATTGAAATTGTATTTGATTGGCTGAATAGAAATCACTTCACAGAAGTCTGCAAACAATTTTAACACATTGAAACGTTTTTTACTTCATTTGTTCTTCATTAATATATTTTAATCTATATAGTTCAACTGTAATGAATTAACTCAAAAGTGATTATTCAAAGCAAGTATGAGACTGTTCTACTGTTATAAATACTCCAGCCGTGACTCATCAATCTATTGAGAATGTGAGCATACTCTATTCTATTACACTTTGTTCACATCTACTCGAAAACTCAATCAAGAAATCATTAAACACGAATCCAATGTAAATTTTTCAAATTTACATCAAATATAGGTATCAAATGACCAAAGTAAATGTGAATATCATGTTGCATAAGAAAGGAACGGCCCGCCTCTCAGCCATTAAGACACTTCACTTCAATGAACCATCTTTTGTGTACGACATCCTGCGATGGCAACTCCATCGATTTTCTGTACTGACGAAACTCGAAAGTTTGTCATCATCAATCAGTCTATTAGGCCATGCTAAGCGATATGCCCCAAGATTCTGAAAGAGAGGTGCACACACACACACACAGACGTGCGCATACACACGCACAGCAATTGTCTTATTTGTTATGCAAGTCATGTGTCAAGTTCTACGAATCGCTGGTACCGAATCGAAATATTAATAACAGCTATGTATACATAAGTACTTATAGCCATGACCAGTGACTGCGTCGATAGATAGCTGGGGATGGCTAACCTCAGGCCCGCACCATTGCAGGACGTGCTTTGTGTGGGAACTTGCAGCCCTTTGTCTTTGGCTAGATAGGCTGAGCCCCAGCTACAGCTACAGCTACAGCTACAGCTACAGCTCCAACCCCAACTCCAGCTAGCCCCCAACTTTGGAGTTTATGTGTTTGCCTTTGTAATTATGCATTAATCATGCATAAGTTTAAACTGAAGCCCACGGCACACACACAAACTTTTTTCTTTTTTTTTTTACCATTTTACTGCTTCTTCATTTACGTTGAAGTTTTTTTTAATGCCTGCATATGGGGCTTTTACATAGTTAAGCAAGCCGATATGTAAATGTTGCGGAAATGCGGCGCGTTGTCAAATGTATTTATGATTGGGCCGAAAAAGCGAGCCGAGACAGTAGCCACGCTTGGCCATAACATATCGGGTAATAAGAGAATTAAAAGGAAATAACATACATATATATATGTATATATAAATATATATATATATATGAGAAGAGTTCTCCCACTCTGCTGTGGCTCTGCTAGCTCATCATCTACATCGTCACGAGCCTCATTTCTTTTGGTTTAAGCGCCTTTTATGCGTAATTCAATTGGATTTACAGGGTGCTTGTGGACACTTGAGTGTCTGTCAATATACGTAAGCATGTGTGTGTGTGTGTGTGTGCTGGTCAGATTATTATAATAGTATTCCCTACGGCACACACACACATGGCCTTGTTTGTGTGCATTCAATTATAGCCAAATCTTGAAGTTGGTTATTGTTTTCGATTTGTCTAGACTCATGTTTGAGCAGGCTCTCTTAACACACGCAGACACGCATACACATATATACATACATATATATGCATGTGTGTATATGTGTGCTCT
The DNA here is from genome assembly GCA_035047565.1 of Drosophila mulleri. Lineage (NCBI taxonomy): Eukaryota > Metazoa > Arthropoda > Insecta > Diptera > Drosophilidae > Drosophila > Drosophila mulleri. The sequence continues at coordinate 2,550,278 of JAWNPK010000060.1, forward strand.
ATCTCTGCCATATTTGCTCTACTGCTTAAATAAATTAGTTTTTTGGTCAGCTAGGCATTCATTATTTAGCTCAGCCTTCACACAAGAGTACATTACATATTTAGTAAATATATATATAAATTTATATCTGGCTCATCTGATTGATTAAAATTTGTGCGTAATTGTTATTTGTTGCAACTTCCTGTTGCAAATTTATGAGCATAATTATCGACTGGCTGCAGCTATTAAAATGGTGCGACCAACCTGCCAGACGGACTCCTGCTGTCCGCTGTTTGCTCGTAAAGATTAATCAAAATGTGCCACATCAAAATCGTTAAATGCCAGATTCACAATTTCGATCGAACGCCGCCTACTCCACCTACTTCTGCATACATACTTATATACATACATATATCTATATATATTGAGCGACTGTCTTATCAGACAGTCAGGCTGTGCACTCTGGCTTATTGATGCATGTTTGCACATTCTAATACCCTGTAAAGTGATTAGATGGCTAAGAAGTGAAGCTTAGTTGCTATCATAGCTCACTGAAAGCTCAGCTAATGATTGAAAGTACTGGAAAGGCGGAAATTTATAAAAATATATTCTTTACAGATACATTTTGTGTGAGTAGAGTTAAATCTGTCTATGGTTAGATGAAGCATAGAGTAGAATGAGACATATATCTCTCTTATACAATATATCGCCAAAATATGCTAACATTATTGCTATAAGTTATATGAATATCTACATACTATATATTCCAAAGCAGCATAAAGAGATGTTTCAATAAAAGCAAACGCACACTTAATAAACTTAGGAAAAACTACTTATATGAGCACCAAAGTTTCGCTTGATTTCCAGGGTAACTGCTAGTCAATTAGACATACAGCAGTCGCTGGCAAATGCACTTGTTTTAAATAGATTTTTAATGAACTGAAGTAGGCCAAATGGATTGTGTAAAGCGCTTATCAGCGGCATTTCATTGTGTGTGCACTTTATAATCGAATGGATTTTATTTATTGGCACCGCAAAAGACATAAAAAGGCGAAAGAGGGTGAGTAAGGGAGTGAGATGAACATATCAGCAAAGCTTTGCATTGATTTTTGGCAAAAGAGGGGAGACTGACAGACAGAATGACAGACAGAGAGACAGACAGGGGCTTTAGATTTATGGCTGGATAGTAGAGATTGCGTGTGCATATAATCATCTTATATTGTACGATGCGAGGGCAGTTCCGCCTCTGAACTTTGGCGGAGGAGTTTAGTCAATGCAAGCTGACTGACTGGCTGGCTGTATGGCTGGATGGCTGGCTTCCTAGTCAGCAGATAGTGGAAGCAAAAGGCAGCAGCTGAATGAATGAATGAAAGATTGCGTGGGATAATCGGCGTCGTATTCAATTTAATTTCACAACTATTCCGCAGCTTCTTCCTGTATACATATAGATATATATATATACGTGAGTGCGTTTGTGTGTGAAGAAAAGAACTTTTAAAACTTCCCGCACCACAAAAGCAGGAACTGAAGATTGGGGGAGCAGCCAGGCAGCCAGGCAGGCAGTCAGACAATGGCAGCAAAAACAAGTGAGCATTCTATAAAATAATTGATGACTGACTGACTCAGTCGGTTGGCAGCAATAATTTTTATGCCTCTCTACAGCACTTCAGATCCACACACACACACACACACACTCGTATACTAAAATCAAATGCCACTCGAAAATTCAGCGGCAGTTGCTGTGCGACGCGCCTTGAAGATGAAGCCAAATGCTGAAGTGTAGCTGGCAGATGCCGCTGCTTCAATTGCGTGTGACTTTACCACTGAGTGTGCGTGTGTGTGATGGAGCGCTGTGCGTGTGTGTAGTTATGTTGTACAATCTCTGAACATCTGTAGCACAAATGAAATCTTCAGAGCTCTAGGGACCGTGCTGCTGCCTCTGCTGGTTACTGTGGCAATCGTTGCCTCATGTGGAATTCACATGTTGCGCATTTTGCCCACACACACACACACACACACACACACATATTCGCAGAGTCATAACTGAGCTGCTCTTTAGCTACTATAAAGCCTAGCTATTGTGAGTTTGCCTTTTAATTTCCTTCATCTTGTTCTCTTTTTTTGGGCCAGTCTTGTAATCAAACAATTAAAGATGATTTTAATTAATCTATTTATAAGCGAGGCACAAAGCCTCCCTCAAAAATATTGCAGCTGTGCTGTGAGGGTTGACAACGACAACAACAACAGCATGGACATGGACAACGACAACGACAACGACAACGACAACAACATCTTTAAATTAATTAAGCGTAATTGTTGTCGAATTAGAAACAAAAAGTTTTAGGCCATGAATTATGCGCCCGCGTATCTAATAGATACATAGATACATGTGTTGTAACAAGATACAATACAATAGATAAGACAACACACACACGCACACAGAGAGAGAGAGAGAGAGAGAGAGAGAGAGAGATAGTTAGACATGTGCATGCAATAAGCAAATTATTTATTATGCCACATCTGAGTTAAATAAGTGGAACAGCAAAGCTCACAACGATGATGACTCTTATCATTTGTATCTCATTAGAAAAGTTTCAATCTAGCTGGCAAAGTTTGTTGTTTGCCGCTCAGCTGCTGACCATCTAATTGTAGTGGGCGGGGCGAAACTTATTCGGCACACACTCAGTAGAGCGAGGCCTGGTCTAATAATTTATGATGCCGCCTGGCGCAAAACAAATCGATGGCAAAACCAACTGCTGCTGGCAGCAACACTCAATGTGAAGACATTTCGCCTTTTAACTGCGACGATAAATTAAATGGAAATGTTGCAAATGCCGAGACTTGAATAGAGATTGAATGATATAAATATATATTTATATATGTACATATATATTGAATACAAATAAAAGCAGCCATCAGTTAGAGTGAAAGCCGAGCCTTAGAGATTGTAAGAAATTGTTTGCCAAGCATTTCTTTTAAATAGTCTCAAAGCTATCTTGATTAAATGCAAACTGAGTTAAATTGAGCAGTGTGTTAAGCTAAACAAGTAAACAGCAAGAGCTGTTAAAGTTAGTTAAAGCTGTTATAAAGACTAGGCAATTAATTGCACTTATTTAAAATAACAATCTGGATTAATAATATACAATATAATGATTTCGTATGACTTGACATAGGCCTAGTTCAATAAAAGGAAACAAGCATAAAATCTAAAAAAATCTTGAGAGAAAAAAAATATCATCTTGATTTAGGCATTATCTATATCTGGAATTTGTTATAAATATAATATTTTAACACTTTTTTAGATTGCTGAAAAAACGTGTTCATGGAACTGTTAGAAATGTTAACAGATTTAAGACTTAAATTGAAGACTCTACTTAAATATCATACTGATGAAAGATAATATTTATAGTCTACTCAATAATAATACAGCTAACTGCACAAGACTCAATTTCAATAAAAGATCTAACTCTAATCGAAATCGAGTGAAATATGAAGATTAAATAGCTTATACAAAGTCAATTTTAAAACTCCAACACTAGCCATCTAGCCAAGTTTGAAAAACAACCTTCTTTGAGCTCTCTAATAAATTTTCTTTATTTTCTCTCCCCTCAATTATTTCTTGTCAATTTTAAATCCAAAATTAATGATTTTACTTAGCAGAATTAATCTGCCTGTTGCTTTTTCTCGCTATCTTACGAATTCTGAAACAACTCTGGATAGGTATTTCCGCCTTAGCTAAGGTCAGCTCTGACAACTTTCTACCCTTAATACGCTTAACTTGCATGCGCAGATAATGGACATAAGGTAACTCACAAATTGATCAGCGTTGCATGCTAATGCCCATTTCCATTTTTCCCTAGATAGTTATTCCCGATACAAAGACCACAATTTATGATGGGCTGGCTATCAGGCTACCTACCTTTCGGCATTCGGCATTCGGTTTTCGGCTTTCGTCTGTTTAAGCTAGACAAAAGGCAGTTACGCACCTATTTCTATTTCCATGTAGATCGATGATCGACATCTAATCCAATGTTAAGTCGCAGGCGCTGAACCTGAATGCCCCTATACCTATCGATGCCGGTAGATACCAGATACCTCATGTGTAGGTAGCTGTAGCTGTTGCCGAGTTGTAACATGCGTTTGGTTCTTAGGTTTTCTTTCTTCTTCGGCTTTTGGGGGCTCTGCTCAAATGACAATTAATCACCGCAGGAGTCGAAAGATGTTCGATGGCTCATGTTCGCTCCTACCGTAACCGTTCCCATTCCCATTCCCATTCTCAATCTAATGCTCTATCCCTGTCCCTATCCCTATATCCCATAGACATGGTTCCCATGCCAATAGACGCTGGCTTGTCCTTAGACCCGAACCCTTGTTTCACACACTGAGCAGGAGGTGGAGTAGAACAACAGCTGTAAGCTCTAACTTGTACAGCAACCCCTAAAAATTATGACTAGCCTATGTGAGTGTGTGTGTGTGTGTGTGAGCGTGTGACTTGGAAAGGGTAACAGCTCGCGTAAATTGTTAAAAAATAAAAGCAAAGACCAAATATCAAATGCCAGAAAAAAAATACGTAAGAATTGTGCAGTCGGGTGGAATTGACGACTTGATGCTTGCTTGTAGCTAAGCTATGAAATCATTTATAGATCTAGCTACAGCTAATCATCGTAGCTCTTAGATTACTAAGTCTCTTAAATGTAGGAATATATAATTTATATAATATCTTGTACCTGTCTCTTAGATTTGCCACACTCCCAATCCCATACAAATCTCCTATATATAGATATACAAATATATATATTGATTCCAAGTCTCTATCTCTGTAAGCATTCATCATACAAGTATAAAGATATCTCTGTAAGCATTCATCATACAAGTATAAAGACTCAAAGCTCAGATATTATGCCATCGTATAAACCAATATACCCCGTTTCATCACTTGCTGAGCGGGCATAAATTGAAACATCGCTCGTCGCATTCAAATTATATTCATTGCATTTTTGTCAAAGCCTGAGAATTATTTTGAATGTCGCTGCTGCTCGTGGCAGTTTGTCAAGCTGTCAATCTCGCAGTGCGTCAGTCAGTCCTCCAGTCACTCACTCAGTCAGTCAATCGTGCACATTGAAAAGGGCATCATTATATGCCAATTGGCGATTGTTTGTTGCCCACTCGTTAGCGACAGCGCTGCATACGAGGGTCGCCGCTGGAGTACCCGCTTCTTAATCATATATAATATTATCCAATTGCAATTACTTTGGAAATTAGTTCAACAATTACTAAGGGAGTTTCGACTTTACTTCTCGCATCAATTGATTGATTTGTTTGGCATTTGATGTTTGTAGGGGTCTCATGAGATAGTTGTTCATTTATGGTGGCTCATTGGTGTTAATCCTAGTGGAAGGAATACGATAATATTATGTAATCGACTAATTTGGGAACTTTACGAATCTATTTTACGAATGATTGGCCAATGATCGTAGATCAAAGTTGAATTTTTCGTTGAATTCTAACGTTGATTATCGGAGAATACAATTTAAAAGCTTTACAGAAATATGCATTTTTTTAATGCTGGTTTTTTTTCCCAAATTCTTTTCTGTTCAAGAAGAATCAAATTGCATTTCCCTCCTTTCCTTACAAGTTTATGCACAAATAATGCCATTCCCTTTCTCTATTCATACATAAAAGATATTTTCAGTAGTAAGCTGATCCCTAAGTAGTCTATATATCATATTTAATACCATATTTAATCTCAAACTCAAATAAACCATATATTACTTATTAATTTACTAATTTTCTGCCCATATTCGATGGAACTGTGACTAATCCTTAGATAATTTATAGATTTTTACAATTTTTCCAAATGACGTTAATTACTTCCCAGCCAAAAAAATAAAAATAAAGACCATTAATAAGACAAATTTTTCATAGCCAAAAATGTCAACTCGAAAGATAGAAAATAGAAGAAACAGCAGACAGAACCTATTTGTATCCCATTGACTTTTGATGTTCCATTCTCTGTGCACAGTTTTATGGTGCCGCATTTTTATGGCCACCTTGTTTGGCCTCGAGGTCTACATAGGTGATATCATGGAAATAACTTTTTTGGATATGTTGATATGTGGGCGCTTAGTCAACGGGCAACCCTCGCTTCTAAGGGGGGTTGGTAATTGCAACACGCATTTGAATTTCGAATTATGTATTTGAATAACGGTTATATGCCCAAAAATTATAACTGTAATTGTGCGAGTGTCGCCAGTGCTTGTGGCATGTTGTACAAGTTGTTGTTGTTGTGCGAGCTGTTGTTGTTGTTGCATCTTTTTATCAATGCATTAAGTGCCGCCGCCGTCGCGCACTCATTATGAGGGCTTCCCCTCCCTCTCTCGACCATGCCTACTCTTCCCCCTCTACTGCTCTCAGCGACCCTCGCGCTGACAAGAACAACATTCAAAATATATAGTATATACAAATACACATGCAGCGAAATCGTAAAAAAAAACCAAATAAAATAAAAAATAAATAAAATTTTGAGAGTTTAAAATGGGAATACACGCTAGACGACTAAATACCCTAGCTAAAGGAATGTTGGGCATATAACTTAATAATATGCAGATAATTAATTCATCAAATGTCTTGAGGAGTTTCTGAACTTTCATAAGGAGTTTTATATACATATATATAATTTATATAAGCATTTCCAAAGATATAAATATATAAAAACTCAGAAAATCCAAGCATATTTTTCCAAATTTTAGGATAATTATAGCTATGTATCCATAGTATGTTCAGGCATATGCTAGCAATTGCTTTTCTGCTAGAAACTATAGGATATGATGCTCAGATTATGCTCAAAATAAATTCAGAAGACGCTTTAGAGCATTGTGTTTAATGAACCTTGTGATAATAATGTTCAGCCTCAATCAATGTATAAGTACCTATGTCAAGTTGTTGAAGGATGGAAGACTCACATAGTTTGATAAGAATATGGCAACTGCAACTGCATTGCTGTGGCTGATGAAGAGCTCAAACATGTATATGTATACGCACACATATATAGATTTGTATTTCCTCTGAATAGTTCAAAGTTCATTTCGTGACAATATTCAAATACCCTAAGCAAGTGTATTTGTATGGGGAAGAAAAAAACCTAAAACGAAATATAAATAAAAATGAAAACACACGCTGGCGTTCAAAAGGGCACGCTTTTCATAATAAACATTAGCGCTGCGACCGAATGCCAGTCCGTCCCTCTGTCCCTCTGTCCCTCTGTCCTTCTGTCATTCATTCAGTCGGTCCGTCTGTCAGCTGTACGTTGCGATCTGTGCGACCCGTGCGAGTGCCTGCCTAACAGCTAACTCCTACTCTGCCTGCTCGCCCCCTCTCAGCCTGCAGCTGCTCTCTTCTCTCTCCACTCTCCACTCTCCCTCTTTCACACTTCTCATGGTTCGCTGGCGTCCGTTCTGCACTTTTGTTTGTTTGTTTGTTTGTGAATTGGTCGTCTTTAGTTACACTTGAATACGTTTTGTGTGTCCGACTATGTTATGTTAGTATTAATGTGTGTGCTGTGGGTTATGGCAGTTGGCTCTGGCAGTTGCTGTTGCAATTGCACCCGCACTGCACTTCACCTACTTCGCTTGCGCTTAAAAATAGAATTGCATACTTAGCGGCGCAGGAAGCGGCCTCTGTCAACGGCTGTAAACCCTTTGCAATTGCCCAAGCCCCCGCGCCCCACCCCACACACACACTGCCCACAACATTACACTTGAAGAAATGAAATAGTCACTCAAGTTGGCATTGTAAGTTTTCTTAAGGAAGTTTTTTTAACGGAATAAATAATTGACCTATAAAATTTACTAAACGATAATTTGTAGACAACGAAATTTTGCTTAAGTAAATGTCTAACTAATTCAGATTATCTATGACTAGTTTGAGCTTTTGACAATAGAGACATTTCGCTCAGTGTAGAGCTCAGTTGGCTTTTGTCTTGGACACAAAAATAAAAGAAGAAACTTTTGCTGTCCAAGTCCAGGCTGGGGCGTCTTATTATAGCTAAGCATGTCAGCTACTTACGCGTTGTGCTTCTTCTTCTTCTTGATGTTGTTGCTGTTCCTCCTTCTGTCGTTGTTGTTGCTGTTGTTGTTATTTGTAGTCTGGTGCAGTGCGACAGTGTTGGGCGTGGATGTCAGCAGCGGCCGCTTATGAGTAAACATGTATCCAGTTACACGCTGTTATTGTATGCAAGTGTCCTGCGTATCCTTTTCCTTTTTTGTATTTTTAAAGCCAGCCCGAATTGTGTCGCACACACACACTCTCTATCTATCTGTCTAGGTGTGTGTGTTTGCTTGGGACATCTGTAACCTTATCGCCTATACACTTTAGTTTTTGTTGTTTTTGTTTGCTTTGCGTATCCTGCGCCTCAATATATTTCATATAGTTGCTGCCGCCAGCTGCCTATGTGTGTGCACACATACACGTACAGAAACACAAACACAAGCACGCACACTCACACATTTATCAATATACATATTATGCATTTAATTGAACACTTCACATAGTGAAGCACGCACGCACACAGACGCGCGCGCTCTTTCGCTCACGCACACCGTTTCAAATATCCTGCTGGTGCTCAACACACAAAATATCAACAACAACTCAGCAGTGCGGCATTGTTATTGTTATTGTTATTGGCTCGCTTGCTGTCGACACGCACACACACAAACACACGCGAGTACTTTATGCATTGCTTCGTTTTCCCGCATAAAACCGTTCGATCTCTTACGCGTTTTTAGTCGATCTTACGTTTCTGTTTCAGTGCGCTGTCGCGTCGCTACGTGCGTTCACGTTGACGTTACAAATCGGAATGAAGTTGCGCGCTCACTTGTAGCAGCCAGCAGCCTGTCAACACAAACACACACACATATACATACGCAGAACGTGAACGCGCGCTCTCGCTCTCTCGCTCTAATACAGTATGTGTGTGTCGTATTCTCTTACGTTGCGCTCTCAGTGGCGCTCAGTTGTGCAGTTTCACAGGCAGCATCCCCAGTAACGGCAGAGCGCGCTCTTGTTGTTGTTGCTTTTGCTGTTGTTCCTGTTGGAGCTGTGTTGGCATATGCTGCAGGAAGTGGAAGTGGGCAATGAGCGGGCAGTGGCGGTGACAGAGGCAGAAGGAGCGGCGGGAGCAGAGGCAGAGCTGTTGCCGTTTCGGCTCTCCCATCGCATTGCTATTTTGTATCTTCTGTTTGATATAGTTCTTTTTTTTTGTTTTTCTTTTACTTTTTGGAGTGTGTGTGTGTGCGCTTCTAATTTTACACACGAAATTCCAGAGATGCTTTCATATTTTCTGTTTGATGATTTATTTGACTGCAGCGGCAATTAAAGGCCTTTTATTTCACTTTTTATCAACTGCATTTCCCATTGACATTGACGACGAGAGCGAGGGGCGCGTGTTTTATTTATATTTTTGTTGCTGCGCGCACCCACAACACTCACACACGCACACATATATAAGCACGCACTCGTACGCACACACCTACAGCAGTAGACTTTTTGTCTGCCTTTTCACTTTTTGGCCTTAGCCAATTTTTTTGGCGACTTTGAACTTGTACAATAAGCGCGCATCAACTTAATTAGCTGCAATTAATTAATGCATTATTGTTTTACAGTTTTTGTGCTGTTTTTCACGTTTATTCTTTTGTGTTGTTTGTGGAGCGCATTCCAATGCCATCCGTCAGCAGCAGCAGCGACTCCAATCAGAACCTGCTCCTGAAGTTTGCAGCATCCAACTGATACGACACACGGAGAGCCTGTTAAGGCGGCATCTAGCGGCTATGTATGGTGGTTGATAAGGCGCGACAGGCAGCTTTTGTTGGGTAGCGATTACGATAAACTTCTATATTGTGGCGGCATTCGATTAGTTCGTCAAATGAGTAGGTTTGTGTCTTGAGTAAATCGTCAAGTATGTAGGCTTCGTTCAATTAGCAGGAACCTGACTTGGCTTAGCGAGGACAACTACCACAGTCAGCTGCACTCAAACGTTTGTGTTGCTGTCAAACTGTTTCTGTCAATTAGCCGTCGAAAAGAGAACCTGAAATAAAATGGAATTGAAGCACACGAAAATGGTATGGAAATGAGATTGAAACAAAATGACGCAAAAATAGACGAGAAATGAAATAGACAGGAATAGAAAGGTCTGGGTATATACTCTCAATTATTCTCAATTGGTTTTAGGTATTGTTCTTTGGATCAGCATTGGAATAGAACTTATTAAATCTTCAATCCATTCAAATTTTTATATATTTTTATTCCATTAACCCCCATAAAAACTCATTTCGCTTTAACATCCAAGACACAAAAAACATATGCGTATATTTATTTAAATTAGACAATCGTAAAAACTTAAGAGACAATATTAACTAATTCTTATACATGTCGCAGAGGACCTTCTCCATGGGCGTATTCCCTATGGTTCGCTGAAAGAAGATCGATTCGATCTTATGTGAGTTGATCATGCGAAGAAGAGGAAGCATGAGCAGCAGACGACCAAAGCGAGCGATCTGAGCGGCGAATTGAGTTTTCGTATGCTGCGAGAGCATGACCTGGGAATAGATGGGATTGAAACAGTTTAGATATAATAGGAGAAGAAGAGAGAGAGAGAGAGAGAGAGTGATGAACTTACATGCGCTTGATCTTGTAAATTTTCGATCTGCGCTGGATCCTTGAGGCCTCTGGTTTCGGGTCGGAAGAGCACGATCGCCTTGAGGCAAGCGAACTCAGCGGGATCCACGAGAACCGCTTTGTACTTGCAGAAGATTTCGTGCAGTGTACGCACATCGGCAGCTAACTAAAGAGTGTGTGTGAGAGAGAGAGAGAGAGAGAGAGAGATGTTATTGATGTTTCACTGCAGTCGTGCCTGCACTCACCTCCTCTTTGCTAACACAATTGTCTGTATTCGCATTATTCTCCAAGTTATTGCAATGCTCGGCGACCGAGAACAAGGCACAGCCCGTGGGATCGAGTGGAATGCACCATTGTATGGCATTCAGCAGAAACAGCTCCGACCAGGACTCCTCCAGCAGGATGACCTGGTCGCGAAACGAAAGCCTTGCGAAGCTGGGCAAGTTCTTGGCCCACTTGACGGCCATGAAGAGCAGCCGCGCACTCGTCTCGTACACCGTTTCATGCTGATGCGCATAGAGATTGGGCGACATGAACTGGGGCATTATGAAGCTGGAGTCGGACCTGCTGCCCGTATTGGGCTCCTCATCGTTGGTCACGTCTATTGAGTCGTCTGTTAAGAAGAAAATGTTGAAATATTGAGAAAATAATTATAATATATATGAGATTAAGGATCAAGCTATCTATCATGCTTCCGATTTGACTCAAGCTGTCGTCTTTCTCTCTTATCGAATATTATATACACCCCATACCATCTCTACTCACCATCATTATCATTCTCTGGCGTCGGACTGGAAGAGCTTATGGAGGAGACGCTCCCACCGGCATTGTTCTTCTCCTCTCGTGTGGCATCCGGCGCTGGTGAGCTGGGATCGATGCTGTGATTGCTGCTCGAGTTGGTGGAGTGAGAGATGTTTCCGCTGCTCGAGAGCTCCATTGAGACCCCATAGCCGCCCATCTTGTCCTTGGGCGAGTGGTGCAGTCCGGCCGCAGCAGCCGCATTGAACATGGGAAAGCTGCTCGCATGGGTCATGTGATTCGAGGCCAGCTGCATGGAGGAGCTGAGATGGTTGTGGTGCAGCAGACGTCCCGTTGGCAGACTGCCCAGAGCTGTGGAGGACGAAACTGTGGTGCGTGAGACGATTGAGCGCGACCGAGCGAGGGATGCATAAGAACTTACAAGGCGGCGGCAGCAGGCCAGACCCGTAGCAGGGCGGCGACAGTAGCACAGGAGGTCTGCAAATTGGCAAGGGAGAGCAGAAAGCAGCGAGAGAGAGAGAGAGCGCGTGTGTTACAGTTATGCAAATGACAGCCAGTGGATGCAGTATCATCAGATCTACTAGGTCAACTCACCCGAAAACACCAACGGCTACGGCTGCCTCTCGCAGCGCACGGCCGTGCTCCATCTCCCGCAGCGTCTCCGGCCGTATAGTGGCCGTGTTTCGTGGCTGTCGCTCATTTTGCACCGCTGTAATTGGAAAACAAAATGCATACGTGAATTCCCTGGCACCACTCGCCCAGGCAACGCCCTGGCAAATTCGTCTGCGCATAATGAGAAAATGTCACAAAATGTCGCTTAACGCCTTTCTGTCTAACGCCTAACGCCTAACGCCTAAATGGCAAATAGTTTGGCAACACTGGTTGCGCGTGCCATCGCCACAGCCGGCGCTGTCGCCGCTCTCTGCGCTTCTCATTTGGCCTGGGGACATTGCTCGGTAAATTGGTTTTGTGGTCACGTGCCGCTTTACGCCCACAAATTGTTTTCCCATTTGTTTATGCAATTTTACCGCGACAACTCAATCTGTGCAACGTGTGCCACGCCCTGCCCCCGCACGCCTCGTTGCGGTAACTGTTGCCATTTTGCATATGGCTGGCATAATTTATGGCTCAATTGGCAGCGGGGGGGCCGAGCCATAATGAAGTGCGGCCTATTCTGAAGTTGTTAATAAGCGCACTCGACATCCGAGACGTGTCATGAGAGAGAAACCTAGACTATTGTTAAAGAAGCTGAGCGGGAGTGAGGCAATGTGAGCTTCGGTTACGTGCTCGAGCTTCTAAGTGCAAAGAGAGTATATTGGTTTGTGTGAAGTGTTTCGCTTGGAGTGCGCTTGTTTGCTAGAGAGTAGGTATTTTGTATTTAGATCTCTGATCGATGTATATATAGTATATAGTATATATAATAGCCTTGGCTTTTCCTTTTTATGACAATCAATGAATCATCAAAGTACAATTTTAGTACATATGTATGTAATCTATAATAAATGTAATAAACTTAAAATTCTCTACATCTCTTGCTTTTTAGGTAAGTCACAATGGATTTTTGGCATAGCTAAAGTTCAATTATTATTCACGACTTCACATTTGCCATCGACAAAAGACAACAAATTTGATTAGGAAAACAATAACTGAAAGCTACTCAGCAACTCTCTGCTGCACACAATGGAGTGTGAGTAAATATGTGCATAGACATGCATACACATATACATACAAACCCACACATATATATGTAACTATATATCTGAACAATAATGCTGTGCTTTGTTTACTCAACTGCTATGGAAGCTGCTTACAAATCTGTCAAAGACAACGACAGACAGCAGCAGGTAACAAATCAATTGAGTGAACAATATGTAAATAAAGTGCACCACCCCAAAAAGTGAGCCACCGGCACAAGCACCAAGCCACTGAGAGATGAGAAGGCAGGAGGAAGAGGAGGAGGAGGAGAAGGAGGAGCAGGAGCAACCCCCAAGCAGCTAACGTTGCTTTTCATAATATTTTCGTTGCGTGGGAAAGGGTTATGCGAGAGACAATGAAAGGGGGAAAGCGAGAGAGAGAGAAAAAGAGAGAGAGAGCGAAGCATCTTCTAGAGATATTTACATTAGACACACTCGCACGTGTCGCCAGGTTTTCGTTTTGAGGTCATGTTAAAGAGCAATTAAACGTGCTTCAGTTCATTAGAGCGTTTAGACAGATTATGAATATGGATGAGTTATGGAGTGAGAGAGGGGGAGAGTAAAAGTAAACGGGTATATCGATGCATATACATATACTTATAAAAGAACTAGTTGCTAGTAGAGCGTACGAGTTATCGATTGATAAAGCGCTCAAAGGCAAAGAATGCCTTAAGAGTTAAGTTAGACTCAATTTGCATGATGTGGAAATGTAAAGGGAGAGCAATTATATATATGTATAACTGTGCTAATTGATTGAGAAATATTTGATAATAGATGAATACATAGACTAGCCTAGTTCGGATAGAGATTCAAGCACTATTTCAAGATTCAGTGACAACAAATTTTACATAGTGGGAATATTTATTAAAAGTGGGAATATTTATACAAAATTAGAGAACCCAAAATCCCAAGTTGAAAGTTTGATAAGTTGCTAAACTATGATTCTATATTTACCATATTCCCAGGTAATTTTAATATATTCCCAATTAACTCTAATAAATATCTGCAGCTTGAACATAACAATTAAGAAGGGATTCTTTTAAGCATCTTCAAATCATATCATTTAAACCAAATGTTTCATAGATAACTAGCTGACCCGGCAAACGTTGCTTTGCCCTCTCCATTATTTCTAGGGAATATTTTTTACTTAAATACAAAATACTAATTTACTATATGTACGTGTGTGGGGATGCAGTTATAGTCGAGGTATGGAAGCCGTGCAAGGGTTCCGACGGTGCTTCGATTTCTGGGAGTTTTAGTTTTGCTGACTGAAATGCTAGGTGAAGAAATTAATGTGATGTTAATGCTCGAAGTACTTGTTGACGTTGACGCCGGTCAATTCCTCTACGTCTGTTGGCTACGAATCTGCGCGAGAATGTTCCCATTGAATGGACTGCAACGATCTCTACCTGGTGCCCTGCTCAAAATTTGAGTGCTACTCAAGCTTTGAGTGGAAGTCGTCCTATATAAAGGGCAACAGCTGCGGAATTTATTCAGTCGTCCAAACCCGGTGGGATCAGCCGCAAAAAAAAAAAATTAAAAATGTTAAATAAAAAAAAAAAAAAAAAAAAAAAAAATATTAATAAAAAAAAATTTTAAATAAATAAAATAAAGTTTAAATAAAAAAAGTTTAAATAAAAAAAAGTTTAAATAAAAAAAGTTTAAATAAAAAAAGTTTAAATAAAAAAAAAGCAAAGAATAATTTTAAAAATAATATGAATTATAAAATAAAACACTTGACTGCACTGCGCTGCACGTACGACTGACCCCACCGGGTCTGGACGACTGAATAAATGCCGCAGCTACTGCCCTTTATATAGGGCGACCTCCACTCAAAGCTTGAGTAGCACTCAAATTTTGAGCAGGGCACCAGTTAGAGATCGTTGCTGTCGACCCAATGGGAACGCTCTCTGCTGCTGCAGGCATTATCTAAATGATCTCCTGGAGTTCTTCTGCATACCTTGCTCTTCTTAGGCAGACGGACAGAGAGACAGACTGTGAGATAAACATGCAGATATTTATTATATATATACATACATATATAACGTTGACCCGGCAAACGTTGTTACTTACTTCTCTAAGAGACAAAAATTGAAATCACGCTTTTGCTTACGCGCTAATAAAATTTTCAAGTATTCGTCAATTTTTCAGTATTTTTAAGATATATTCAAAAACCATGAAAAGTGGTCCAGCAGATCTCGAGTTATAAGTGTTGTAACAAACCCGACTTGGTTATATACATATATATAGATGTGAAAGTTTATTGTTACACTCTCTTCAGGACATAGCAAACAATTCCCTCAGTTGGCTGCAAAATACATATGTATTATCACAGTTTAGTCCGAAGGATCCTCTATAGAGAATCTCCTAAGTTAATTCAAGTCACCGATTTTCGATACTCTTTAATCTTATATATCCAATTAGATTAGCCCAAGCGCACTTTGACTGCGCACAGCCTACTAAAATCAAATTCGAAGTAATTCACTTACCATCCTTGTTCATTCCCATTTGAAGGCACTTCTTGAGCCTGCATGCCTGGCACTGGTTCCTATGGGCCTTGTCGACGACGCAGCGTCCAGTGCCCGCCTGGCAGCTGCAAAAAAGAGAACATTTTCAGTCTTGCGAATTGAATGTTTAAGCGTGCGCAGGATAATTAAGTTAGACAGATGCCCAGCGTCAAGAATTGCAACATTTGTGAAATTTGGCTGGCAAGTGAAGCGTAAGCCCACTCACTAAGGCTAAGTATCTGAGCTGCAACGCAAATGGTATCTGAACAGCTGAGCTGTGTATCTATTTTTGGCCTTTGTTCGGTATGTTTTTGTGGCACGCTGCATGAGGCGTGCGGCATGAGGCATGAGGCATGAGGCATGCGGCACTTGTGGCATTTTAATCAAATCACATTGACTGTCTGAAATCATTGCCAACCACCTCTTAAGCAGCACCAGCAACACGAGCAGCAGCAGTTGCTCTCCCTCTCACACCCTTGCACTGTCGGCTGTTTAAGTCAGCTTTTGTCTGCCTTAGTCATCGTGCTGCGTCTCGCTCGCACTCGCCGCGACGCTTTGTGCTGCCTGGCTTCGGCTCTGTCGCACTTGTTTGCAGCTTTTGTGCTGCATCCTTGTCGCACTCTAAGCCTGCGCCAAAACTCAAAATACAAAATGGCAAAGGTTCTTTTGGCTTACCCCAACCCCTCCATTACTGCTATCTATCTCTCTCGCTCGCCCTCGCTCTTTGCGTGTCCCTCGCATTTTTTATTTGCTTTGCGTGAAGTTTGACTAACTAACAAAGCACTTAGCTAAATGTATCCTTCGAATAGGTAGGTGTATATGTGTGTGTGTGTGTGTGTGACCAGCCACTATTTGTGCCTGGAATATGCTAATTTTATGTTTTCGTAAACAAATCACGTAGATTGAAGCCAAAGCTGTGAACTGCTTCGAGTCGTTTATTGATTCGTTTTTTTTATACACATTCTCTCTGAAGTTTATTTCTATATAATTGATTAGTTTGATTATGAGACTTTAAGTATGTTTCAAATGTAAATTTTGTTAAACCGTAAATCTATTAAACATGGGAAATTGTTTTGTGATAACAGAAATATATATGCATATATGTATATTCTTGATTAGGGTGACATACTCAGTCGACAGATATATATATGCATATATAAATATAATTTTTATTATATATACATACTTATATCTTATACATATATGTGAACAGCTACAGGCTGCTCCGTAGGCGTCCCAAAGTCAGCCCCCATGGAAAGCCTTTTAATTTTTAATTGAGTCAAGTGTAAACTTTTACGCCTCCAATAACTGAAGCAGGGCAAGGCAAGGTAACGCAAGCTCCAGAGGCATGCCCCTCAGCCCTGCCACAGCCAAATCAACTTCAACTTTGAACAAACTTATTAACTTTTCTCATGCATTATTCACACTTTACGCAACTGTTCAGGCAATATAAAAAGCAACGCTCAAACGATTTCCACTTTATTGAGTAATTGTCCATAGCCGTTGCAGGATGGGTTTACGCCAGCTCTTTCCGGCGATGTACACGCTGCCGGACAAGTCGTCCGTCAAGTCGCGGCAGGCTACGCTCTATTTGCTGAACTGCGTTTTTCTGATGGGCATCAGGACGCCGCCGAGGGGCTGCTGCCTCTTCTTCATCTACGTCGTGTGGTCTTTTGCCTTGAATCTCTGCTCCACCTTCTATCAGCCCTTTGGCTTTATGATCGGCTATATATCGCATCTGTCGGAGTACGCGCCTGGCGAGCTTCTCACCTCGCTGCAGGTGTCCTTCAATGCGTGGGCCTGCTCGACGAAGGTTATCATCGTTTGGGTACTCGTGAAGCGTTTCGATCAGGCCAATGCGCTCTTCGATGAGCTAGACAAGCGAGTGCTCGAGCCGGCTGAACGGGGCCGCATTCATCGCGCCATCTCGCAGAGCAATCGGATCTTCTTCATCTATATGAGCGTCTATTTAGTCTATGCGACATCGACCTTCATTAGCGCCTGCCTCAATGGCGTGCCGATGTTCCAGAACTATTATCCCTATCTGGACTGGCGTGCCAGTCGCCTGGAATATTGGATACAGTCGGGCCTGGAGTACTTCGCCATGTTCGGCGCCTGCTTCCAAGACGTTTGCGTCGATTGCTATCCCATCAATTATATCCTACCTCTGCGTGCTCATATGGCTAACTTTGCGGAGCGACTGAGAGAGCTTGGACACGATCCGCAGGAGAGTTCAGACGAGCGATACGAGAAGCTTATCGATTGCATCAAGAACCATAAGATCATACTAAGGTCGGACTTGAATCTCTCCGCATTGTAGACGAAGTTGTCAAGTTTCTCCCTTCTGCTTTCAGTTTCAGCGATACTCTGCGTCCCATCATCTCTGGCACCATTTTCATTCAGCTTCTCGTTGTGGGCCTGGTGCTGGGCTTTACGATCATCAACATTGTCATGTTTGCCAATTTCGCTTCTCGCATTGCTGCTCTCTCCTTCATGACAGCTGTCCTCTTGCAGACAACGCCCTTTTGCATACTCTGCAACTACTTGGCCGACGATTGCATGAAGCTAGCCGATGCTCTATTCGAATCGAATTGGATCTATCAGGATGAGCGCTATAAGAGGACCGTTCTACAGTTTCTGCAGGCTCTACAGCAACCGATTGTCTTCACAGCTGGCAATGTTTTTACCATTTCTGTGGCTACAAATTTGAATGTGAGTTGAGCTTGGCTATTCAAAGAGAACTCGTCGCTCGTTTTACTTGATCTCTCTTTCTCTCTCTCTCTCTCTCTTTCGCTCTCTGTATATACGCTTATCTATTTTTCTTCTTTCTCATTAAACTCTTTGATATTTTACAACCTTTTCAGGCCACTAAGTTTTCGTTCTCGGTCTTTACTCTGGTCAAGCAAATGAACATTGCCGAAAAACTATCCCGACCCAATGGAACAGAATAAAATCGTTAAAAATAAATATAATAATATCGTAAAAGAGTTTTTATGCGTAACAAAATTGCAAAGTGTTTTGTTTAAAAATGATGTGATGTGATAAAATTATCAAAGTTGATAATCTCTTTGATCTGAAATAAGGTCTTGACCTTGGATTTCGAAGATCTCTCCGGCTCTGTTACCTTTATCTATTACTATATCGATCTCTTAATCTATTATTATATCGATCTCTCAATACTTATACCACTGTTGACCTCTCTCTCTCGCTCTTTCACTCCCTCACTCTCTCTCTCTTTCTATTTTCTCTACTCACACTTTCCCTTTTTCATTACTTTTCTCTCTCCCTTTCTCTCTCGCTCTCTCTCGCTCTCTCTCTCTCTCTATCTCTCTCTCTCTCTCTCTCTCTCTCTTTCTCTCTGTAATGCTCTGCCTATTTCCCACTCTCTTTATTGTTCTCTGTTGGTGTCACTTTGTGTCCCTTACTCTCTCTCTATCTTTAGCTCTTGTGCAATGTTTTACCTATTAATAAAATCTATGAATAGAAGTCTATGAATCCAATATTAGTGAACATATATTCTAAACTAAAACAATGTATACTACTTTGTTCTTATGCTCTTCAATTCCCTCTCTCTCCGAGATTCATAAAGTTCTGATTGAAGGCAATTGATTATAATTGAAATTGTCCTAATGCGGCCACCAGAGACGAATATATATATAAATGTATTATATAGATCCTTTCTGGCGGCACATTGACTTCGCTGACTATCCAAAACACAAGTCACGTAGCAGAAAAATAAACTCCTCGTCCTGCTGCCAAGGCTTCACCCCACTTCACCCCACGTTTCCCCCTCGAACTTTTGCTCTATTTTGCCTTCCTCCTTCTCGTGCCTTTTTACTGTGCTGCGATTTGGTCCTGGCTTAGCTGTTGACGGTGGTTGGGTGGTTGGCTGGTTTGCCATAAGGGTCTCTTTGAAGCGAGTAGGAGGCGGAGGAGTAGGTGGGTGCTGCGTGCTCTGCTGGTGCGACGCGGCGGTCACATTTGGCCAAGTGTTTTGCGCTTAAGCCCTCCATATCAATCTCTGGGGACCGCAAGGATATAGAGATTTCGACATTTGTGATTTACCGCGCCAAGGATATACAGATACGCAGCGGCTACACAGAAGCTATACAGTCTAAAGGCATATACATTACAGAGAATCATAATTTGATGTTGACTCGCCCGGAATTTGTCGCCCACAAAATATGTGGGCAAGGGGGCGTGGGCGGCAAACTATGCGCTGATTTAATGATAATTGAAAACGAAACTGAAACAAGTGCCATAAAATAGAAACAAATTGTTTAAGTGCATGAGAATAGCAAAGAAAATTGGGAATAATATGGGCCTGTGTGTATATGAGAATTATAATAACAATAAAAAATATTTTAGATTATAATTTTAGCAATACTTGTATAGAGATATAATACAACACAGATATAAAAGTAGGCTACGCCAGATACAGTTATATATCCCTTAACTAAGCTTTAAGACAATACGAGATGTGCTTAAAAAATATTGAGAATTCTTATTAGCAGAGACATTGAAGTAGATTACAATAGACGATTTTTTCAAATGGTTTAAGTATTGGAAAAATATTAAAAATAATAATAGTTGTAATAATAATAATAATAATAATATTAATTATTTAATATAATATAAAAGCTGATAAAAATAATTAGAATTAAATATGATAATTTTTTGAAAAATAAAAAAGTAAATGAAATGAAGCACAGCTCCCATAATCATCTTTAAAAGTTATGTATTGTATGTATATATGTATATGTAACTGTACTACGCATAGCCATTCTTCTAACAACGCTCGCTACAGTTATTCACATACCGTCTCTTGTCCCCTTTGCGGCTCGCAAAAGTGGCAAAAAAAAAAAACAAACATAAAATTAAATCCGCACTTTAAATTCAATTACAATTTGTGCGCGCAGACTTCAACATTTGTTTTTCTTCAATTTTTAAATGGAATAAAATCAGAGAGAAGGAGCGAAAGAGAGAGAGCGCGCGAAAGAGAGAGGGGGAGAGCGAGCTGAAGCTGCAGATGATGCTCAACGGGGATTTGTGTGGGCAAAGTCAAGCGCATTCAAAAGTTGACGCTCAAATCCCAAAGATTTGAATAATTGTAATAAATTTTTGGGTAATCCGCCAGACAGGCCAGAAGGCACACAGCCAGCCAACCCACCCACTTGCCAGCACACATACGCGCATGGGCTTGAACCCAACTGGGCTTGTACTTTTACCTACCGATAGATGAGTTTGCGTCGCACGCTGCGCTTGAAGAAGCCCGAGCAACCGTTGCAGGCGAGGATGCCGTAGTGCTTGCCGGAGCTCGTGTCGCCGCACACCACACAGATGAGTCCCAGGTTCTGGCCCTTGAGCCGTGCCATGCCCGATTGATCCCCGATTGAGCCTGATTGACCAGCAGCTGTTGCCGACGCTGCCGCGGCGACTGCAGCCGCAGCCGCTGCATTCGCCTGATGATTGGAGGCAACGGCTGCTGCTGCCGCGGCGGCCGCTGCCGCTGCACTGTGATTCCAACTGAGCAGGCGACTCGGCGTCGTTGTCTGTGCCGCTATGCCAGCTGCCGGTGGCGCCACAGATGTGGCGGCCGGGCCATGTGGCGGCGGCGGTGGTGTATAACAATGGCGCGCAGGACTGTGCAGCTCTGCGGAAGAGGGCAAGAAGAAGAAGAAGGAATGTTAAGTTGAGAAACAATAAGTTGTATAGTATATTTAATATAGTATAGATACAAAATAATCTAGTCTATTATATATGAATGACCATCTTTACTAGCAGTCTTACAGTTAAGAAAAGATTTGTTTTCCGGAAGAAGTATAAGCAGTGAATCAATCAAGATTAAGCGATATAAAATCTATATATTGCAGATATATATATTTGAATATAGCTTAAATATATAATGTATTTTCGGTAGCTCCACTTTAAATATTTAATCAATCTCTTAACTTGGCTAACTGAAAATCCTTATCTACTTGAAAAGCACAATTCAGCAGACACTTAAGTCAAATAGCTAAGCCTCGCAACTGTGAAAGTTTCTGTGCTTGAGACACACAAAAAAGGGATATGCAATAAAAAATCACTTATGTAGTTCATTTAAATTAAATTGTAATTTGTCAAAAGGTTTTCGCTCACACTCCCTCGCGCTCTCCCCTCGCTCTAGCTTACTTTTTTCGATCTTATCCGAGCGCGCGACGACATTGACGCCCTGTAATCCGCAAAATATATTTACACATACAATTAGGGTGCCATTAGGACAAGCACACCAGACAGAGAGAGCGAGAGAGAGAGAGAGAGAGAGAGAGAGAGAGAGAGCGAGAGAGCAGGTTCTGGCTGCTGTGGCATTAAATTTGCCACGGGGGACAATTGTTTAGCCATCACACCCTAATTTGATTGTAGTTTTCCATTCTGATTCGGATTTTGATTCTGATTCCTTGATGCACTTAACCTAACCCCCGACCACGACCAGGACCACGACCACGACCAGAACCTGAACGAGGACCAGTTGATAGATATTCTGGCACACATTTGTTACACTCGCCACTTGCCAGTGCGCTGAAGCGTTCCAGAATCTGTCCGAAGGCTGTTTGGCTTTCATGCCTTCTGTCTACGGCCTCGACGTTCCAACTGTGGTCTAAGGCCCTCGGATTAGCGTCATATGCTTGCATTTTACCCCCTTTTGTTAATTTTTATGAGCTCGTTGAAATTCAGTTTGACAAAAGTGTTAAAGGGCGCCGCAGCCATCCTTCCCCCTTCCCCCTTCTCCCTTCCCCATTGCATGTGCCCCTTCTTTATGTTATGAATTTTTCGAAAATTTCAACTCGCATCTTAATGCAATTGATGTGATTATCCCAAATTGAATTTGTTTGCTGCGAGTCAATTTGCGGCTTGATTTTTCTTTTCCTATTTCCCTTTTCACTTTTCTCTTTGAACTTTTGGCATATCATAAATATTTTTATTAAATCTAATTTCATTATGGACGAAACAAGTGTATTGTGAAAATTTTCTGCTTTGCTTTTGCTCGAGCCTTGATTTAATTTTGATTTAATTAACAAGCAAAGTGTGGGTGAATGCGGCTAAAAAAAGGCTCTAATTAATTGTTGCTTTTTTTGTGTGTTTTCGTTACTTTTTTACTGTTTGCTTAAAAAAGCAAGGATAAGTCTAAAGAAAAATCGTGGAAAAAAGGTATAATTATGTGCATTTACACAAACAATTTGTTGCAGTGCGTTACGGAATTTTTATGGAGTTTTTATATTCACGCAATTATGATGTAATTATAAAAAAAATTATTTTGTTTTCTCATATTTATATATTAAATTTACGTATGTATTTTGCGGCTAATTTTGAAGCATACTTTGAGGAGACTCTTGAAATCTTTTCATTTTATACATATTTTTTGCTGCTCTTCTTACTTCTGTATTCCTTTCTCCCTCTTGTTGAAAGACTTAAATTTAGATTAATTTGATCCGCATAACATTTACGAATTTCTTGTTGTTTACTTGTCCTTGAAATTCAATATACATAACAAAATATATACACAAAACGAGAAATATGAGAAATTATTGTTTGAAACTCAAAATCATCGAAAAGAGTTTCCCAAACCAATCTTCACACAGAACTGTTGGTTTAATAAAACAAATGATGACGTTGATCAAAGTTTAAGTTTAAGTTGTCCAAGTCAGAGATCATTCCATGTATACATAAACAAGATCCTTGTTGAAATAACGATATGATCAAAGATCTTCAATCAAAGTTTATAGTTTTAGACTTAAAAAAAAAACTTTTCTAATAGTACCATAGTTTCCTTTTAGTATAACTAAGCACTTGTCAAAATTTAGTATAGTCATAGGCAAATCGATAATTTTTAATATTTCTCCTATTTTTTGCGGATGCGGCTTAATTGCTGAGGATTACGCCGCCTCTGATGAACAACATTAACTTTCTCAGATGCCGGATTACACAGCTTCTACACAATCTCCGAGCTTAAATTCAAAATATTAAATCAACAATACATTCACTTTTGCACGAAAGTTACATTTCCAATGTGTTTGGCTCGGCATCGCCTTTATTATTATCGTTATCAGACTTGTAACAATTCAGAATAGATCAAAGTAATATACCTTGTGAAGCTGGACGCGTGTCCGTTAAAATTTCTTCCTTATTCATAGCTAAGTAAATACTAAAAACAGAAACAGAACAAACACAATTTTCAACTTTGTTTAAAACTTTGTTTTAACACATTAAATTCGCGCAGGAGTTAATATTAATATTGATTGCTGTTAATTCGACACTAGAAGCACTTTTAATTTTATGCATAACACAAATTATTTAATTATATTTATATTTATTTATATTTATATTAATTTGTATTTATAAAGCGACGGCTAGCGTGCTTTTGTGAACGCGCTGAGCGGGTCAGCGAGTGGCTCGACTGGCTGCACCGACGGCAAGGACTACGGCGATGATGATGTTAACGTCTCGATGTACGATTTCAGATTTATCATAAAACCATGACAGAGGCTAAACACTGATGTGTCCAGTGCAGCAGCAGCCGTGGCAGCAGCAACAGCAACAGCAACAGCAGCGGCAGAGCCAACAGCCAACAGCCAACCCCAAAATAGGATAACAAAAAAAAAATGGAAAATGGAAAAGCTGTAGATATAATCCGCGCTCGGTGAGTGGGCAGAGGCTGGCCATGTGTGTGTGCCTGTATGTGTGTGTGACGAAACAAAAAGCACAGCAAGCCAAACCACCCAACCACCCAGCATCAGTAGCAGCAGCAACAGCAGCAGCAGCTATAAGAGCAGAGAGCAGCAAGCAGCAGAGACGCTGGCAGCAGCATAACCTAACCGCATGGCAGGCAGCCAGCCAGCCCACTGTAAATTGTGGGTGGTTTAGGGCTGGTTGCCATATTACGCTGCGAAGACTTTTAGTGGCAACTCTGGTGGCGCATTTGCTTGTTGGCTTGCTTTGATTCGTTCCTTCTTGATGCTGCGGCCGACGTCGACGCTGCTGTTTGAGCGTAGGTAAGCCAAGCCGCAATCTCAATCTCCCAATAAACACCCGAGCAGCGCTCTCTCTTCGCTCACACACACAAACGCACACGCATACATACACACTCTGGCCGCCATTATGACGTAGCAGCAGCTGTAGCTGCAATGGAGTCTACATGGAGCCTCTGCCTCTCTCGTCGCCACTTCTCCTCTTCGCCACTCACTCTGTCTCTCGCTCTCTCTCTCTCACTCTCGGTCTGCCCATTTCGCCTTCTGCTGGCGCAGCTGCGCGGGGTGTTCGCTCACATAATCGTCTTGGGTTTTGACATTTTGTTTTTGTTTTGTAATACCTTCTGTGATGTTAGTGCTCTCGAATTCGCCCCACCGCCCCCTTCTCGGCCTTCGCCCATGCCGCGCCTCGCCAGTTAACTGTAATTGAATTGAACGGCATTCGGTCTGCTGTCGCCTTTCGGCTACGTTTCTTGTTGTTGTTTTCTTTCGATGTTCGTTTCGTTTTTCCTTCATCTTTCTAATGTCGCGGCCGTAAGCATACCAGATTTATGGCCAAAACAATAATGGATAGACATCTGCGTTTACGATATTGTTTCAAATTAGATTGTATCAACTTATTCGATTACGTCAGTTACAATAACTTTGTTGTTGTTTTCTTATTTTGGGTATATCTAATCCAATTATGGCATGCGACTCTATCAAAATAAAGTAATATTAATATCAATAATAATAGAATGGAATAATGTGAAAAAGTTTTTAAAAAATCATAATATATACTGATGTAATAATAAAGAAAAGAAAATACAAATAGGTGAATCATGAATAGTCATTCAATAAATATTATTTATTCTAACCTCATGTATATTATAAATATATGTATATATATGGGTCCAGCGTAATATGATAAAAATACTAGAGTGCAGCCAACTAAGCTCATAAAGTAGGCGATGCGAATTTCAAAGCATAAACAGAACAATAGGACCTTTTATTTTTCAAAAATAAACCAGCACACACACACACACACGTATACTGATATATTTATGATTTGTTTATTTAATTTTCCTAATTGGATGACATCATTATTTCAAGTCTCGAAGGCTGGAGGCAACGGCACTGGATTGTGCTTAAAGCCGAGCGCCATAGGCAAATCCAATAATCGATAAAAGTTCATCCAGCCACATCCTCTTAGCGTGTCCTGTTTTCATTCTTCTCCTTCTATATTTTGTTGTTGCTCTTTTTGCTGTTGCTGTTTTTGTTGTTGAGGCTTTTGCTGCGCTTAATACGCCAACATTAACTTTGTAACAAATGAGATGTCGGAATACAACAATCACCTACCAGCTCCTACACACTCGCTCTCAGCCAGCTCTCACCCGCTCACTCACCAGCCTGCTGCCACTCGCACACTCGCTCATACTCTCTCTCGCACTCTCACTCGGTCGCCTGGTCGCCTGGTCGCCTGGTCGCTTGCTCGCTCGCTCGCACTCTCTGCCCAGTGTTTGTTGTGCTTGGGACAAAAGTGAAACGAACGCAAAAGTCAAAGCGCTTTGCTCTGGCGCTTTTTTGGCCACGCCCACGCTTGTAGGAGGAGCGAGCGAGAGCGTTATCCTGTAATATCCGTGCATCAAAAATGCCTGCCAGCAAGCGAGCGAGATAGCTACCAGGCCGCCAGCGAGTGCGAGTGAGACGAATATAGTTGAGAGGGTTGGTTCTTGACATTTGAACGGGCGACATCTCTTCTCTGCCAGCATACAGAACGAATTCGCATGTATGTATGTGTGTGTGGGTGAGTGAGTGAGTGTATATGTGTGTGAATGGGTGTGAATAAGAACTGTCTTTTATTTTCACTTTGCTCCTTGTTATTTTACCCCATTTTTTTTTTTTGATTTTGTATGCTCCCATTATATTATCAAGTGCAGTGCACTTTATTTAATCAATCAAAATTCGCAAATTTCGAGCATATTTCGGAGCGTTAATTTCAGAAGTTAAGTGGGGTTTTTTAGGGGCGGAAAATGATGTAGATTTATACATATTTGTTAAACTAGTCGAACCTGTGGAAATAATGAAATGTGATTAAAAATTTGTAGTAGTGCTTATTTATTCATTTGTAGTTGACCCTTTGTTTCTATAAGTACAGATAAGAAGCTCGTGTATATTTTAATTGAAAATAATATAACAATTCTAGAGTAGTTGTAGAAGTCAGATGTGTATATTATCTTATCTAATCAGCGCATACTACAATCTTTGATAACCAACTGAACATTGCTCGTTTCATATCTGAGTTGAAATCTTTCCAAGATTTGCACGTGATACTTAATACTCGTATCTATTTTTTATCTCTATGTCTACACCTGTATGTTTAACTTTGTCTGTAGATACCTGTATCGGTATTTGTATCGCTCACACTTATTGAGGTGGAATCGCATGCCAAATCAATATAAATTGTTTATTTTTCATAAATTGACCGGCTTTCAGACTCATTTCAAGTTAATTATAGGCGCATCATAAATGGTAATGATTATATACTCAAAGACCTCCCAGATATATGTTGCATAGTTATCTGAAAATCAATATCATAAATTCACTGAGAAAAACCGTTGCCCAACCAGTAATACCCACCTATACCCCCATCTTTTCATCATCATCTCTTCATCACATCGTATCTGTTTTTGAGATCTTCCAAATGTTTCGCTGCACATTTAATGCTTGAATTATTTTGGCAAGGCAGCGCATCTTTTTTTTTATTATATACAAATACAAATGCAAACATTGCAAAGTCAATGACACGTGCCAGGTACACAGAGTCAGACGTATACCAGGTAAATTCAACCAGAAAAACCCGTTTAACATAAACAAAGAATCATTTAAATCGCTTCGTTTGGCAATTAATTGCTTGCTCGTCTTTAGTCAGCAACTGACCACGCCCAGCGCCTCCTTCTCGGAGTCATGATTCTGACATATTTACTTTTCAGCTCGTCAATGACAGCAGGACAAGCAAGTTGGGAGTTGGATGTTGAAGTCAAGCTGTTTGGCAATCAGATAAAGTGATTGATGGGTTGGTGTAAGGGGGGATGGAAAGAGAGGCGAATGATATTATAGTTTTTGGTAAATGTATATTATATACTAGGAATTGGGCACTGCAAAAGGAAGATATATTACAAATTCTTGTATATATATAGTACATATTTAATTTACATATATTTTATTGATTGAACTGGAACTGAGAGGGAAGTACGAAAATTCGGGGAGAAATACAGCTGGGTAGATTCCCTTATACACTAACAAATCTATGCTCTAGCACTGTCCCATTTCTGATATATCTAAAATAATTTAAGAAAATTAGATTGAGAAGTAAAAATTCTATAAAAATGATGTTCCCTGCAATATTTACAGCAGGAAATGCTTATAGAAAGCATGGGGCCGTAAGATTATAGATCCTGTAGAAAACTAAAAAGGGAAAAAATATTATAATATAAAATATGAGAGTGGCGGAAAACAAGTTCCCGACTAAAACTACAAATGACTTTTCTTAAAATTTCAGAGAACTCTACGATAATGTATGGTATAGATCTTTCAGAGCTATAATATAAATAAATAGGAAATGATTTACTTTAAGAGAGCTATGAAAGTAGAAAATCGTATACTACAAAATTCTAGAAAACGGTTCTAAGAGCTTTAAAATCCTTATAAAATACCATCTATAGAAACTATATTTATATAAGCTAAAAAATAAACCCCTAAAAATTGTTATTCATAGCTCTTTTGACTATACATGTATATGTATATAATATATAATAAATATTTTAGTCATTCCTCTCACTCGTTTTACCCACAGTAGGATCTGTAAATAAAAGTTAAATGAAGATTGTTGTTGTTGTTGTTGGGGAAGGCACAGTTTCTATAACTTATATTTCTTTGTAGCAGGCTCTGATTAAACTAAAACAATTCGGTTTGCGTGTTTTAAGCATTCATTGTCCATCGGATTTCGGCTTAGTTTTTGTCTCTTTACTATATTTTACTTGTGTTTTCATTTTGTTTTTGCTTTACGTTTTTATTGTTTTGCTGTTTTAATTTGAATATATATTTTTGTATTTACAATTTGTATTTATTTTATTTTTACGACTCTTGTGTTCGGTTCTCAAGTCAAATAACAGTTGCAATAAACAAGCCTTCAACTTAATTGCTCTCATTTAATATAATTTACAAGAAAAACTTACTTAAAGCTAAGTCTGCCTTTGTTTAATATTTACGTTTGCTGTGCTTACTTTTTCTTGTTTTGTTGTTGTTTGGGTTTTATTTTATTTTCGTTAACTTTTACTAGTGAGAATATTGTTTGATTAAATTATACATCGTCCTGTTTATATATATATATCAGTTATATATATAGCGACTTCTATAGATATACATATGTATATATAATTTCTGTTCTGTTCAATTTTTATGCTGGGTGCTTAATGATTTCTTTGTTTTTTGTATAGTTTTTTTTATGATTTCTATTTTTGTTTTTTTATATAAATAAAAATATAATAATTTTGTTTTTCGTTTCGAATAATACATATATGTATATATGCCATACAAAGAAAATACGTTTTTGTGTGGGTGGCTAGGGAGGGGAATCTGTGTATATTATGATTCTCATAATTTATGATTAGATGTCAACCACGTTAGACCCTCGTAGAGCCCGTCACCGCTTGTGGCACATGATGGCTGGACATACCAATTGCGATCTCTAATTCTAGTTAAGCCTAGTTTTTCCTGGATTTCATGGGGTTTCATTGCTGCAAAGGAACAGAAGACATATATATTCATAAATTATATATTTACGTTTGCTGTTAGCTAATGTATAGACATTACCATCAGCTAGATCCTGTTTATTAGCAAATATCAGTATAATGGCATCGCGCATCTCTCTATCATTAATTATCCTATGCAGTTCAGTGCGCGCCTCATCTATTCTATCCCGATCAGCGCAATCCACAACGAATATCAGACCTTGTGTGCCTGTATATGAGATATGGAATTTCAGATTAGTTGTATTTACTATATACATATGTATCTATATCTATATCTGTCTTACCTGTATAGTAATGCCGCCATAGCGGTCGAATTTTATCCTGCCCGCCAACATCCCAGACATTGAATTTAACATTCTTATACGTAACGGTCTCCACATTAAAACCAACCGTTGGTATCGTTGTTACTGATTGACCTAGTTTCAGTTTATAGAGAATCGCTGCAAAAATATTAAACATATCATATATCAATGAATGAAGTTTATCAAATTACTATTATAACAAATTAATTCTTATTTACTAAGAGGACATACATATATACAATAAGTATTAAATTAAAGTCAAGTTTACTTCCATTGAGAGTTTCTAATAGTATGAATATATAATTATATGTATACATATAAAATAAATATAAATCTATCTTTCAAATATTTATTGTAATATTGTGTTCAAACATATATATTCTCTTTTTAAATCTTAAATTAAATACATTTAATATAATTTTATATAAGAAGCCCCATTCAAGATAAGGAACAAAAATCACTATCTTTACAAATAAGATAAGCAAACTTAATTGAATTAAATTGACTAACATACTTAAAGTAATTTGCTATTTAACTAATCACATTAGGGCCTCAATATATATCCCCCTCTCGCTCCCACTCTCGTGGTAACTCACTTGTTTTGCCAGCAGCGTCCAAGCCGAGCATAAGAATTCGCATTTCTTTGTTGCCGAAAATTTTTGATAATAACTTTCCCATGATGATGTGTCATCCATTAAACGTTGGCCAAACTGCAAGACAAATCAGATTACTATATGCACATATGGACAGAGAGATATATTGCAGCTCGGGTCAAGCGGTCAGAGAGCTACACAAAAGCTGCCAGCGAAAAAATGTCATGATAAATTTCATTGTAATATAACTGCTATCAATTTTATTATTGTATGTGATATAAGCATGCCGCCACACACACACATGTACACTTTAATTATATATATTTATATATATACATGTACATGTACATACAGTCACACACTTACGCTTTTAGCATAATGCGCCAACGGAAGTTAAGAGCATTATTTTGCATAATAATTCAACTTACAACGTTTAAATTCAGAGAGAATTTATCGCTGCCACACACACAGGCAAGCACTAGACACACACACACACACGAATGCATACAGCAGAGGCCCACAACTCAAGTACTATTGGGCACACACGCATATAGAGCGATCATAAATTAAACATATATTAACTCAATGGGAGCCCTCAATTGAATTGAGTTCGGAGCGCTCTCCATGTCATAGCCGGCCTGGCGGAGCTGCATGCCTCTCCTGCTCCTGCTGATCCTTGGCAACCAAGTAACATTCAGCGTGTGTGTCACGTCACATACACGCCCGTACACACACAACACACAACACTCACACATACGCACGCATACACACCCAAAATTCTAGACGACGTTTGTTGGTGGAGATTACGCTGCTCAACGTTCGACGCGCGCCTTGGCCAGGGCTTTTACCATGTAGCGTTACAACACGTCGCGCTCAATTTGTGCATACAATGCATTTGCATGGAAAACAAAAACAAAAAATACTACTAAATTGTATTATAAACTATAACAACAACAAATTTTGCACTAATGTTCTCATATTTGTATGCGCTGAATGTTTTCTTGTTTTTTTATTTTATTTTTTATCAGCGTTGCCACCGTGAGAAAATGTAAATGATGTGTACACACTGTCGCATTGTCGAATGGCAGCGCATTCAGTGTTGCTAAATGAGCATCGTTCAATTGCTTAGCAGCACTGCTGCCAATAGATGGCGTAACAACAAAGAGCATTCATTCGCTTGCTCAAATGCTAATCATCTATAATCACAATAATAATATAGAAATAATATAACAAAATAATGGAATTAAGCTAATTACAAGAAGTGCAGGCACAATAAAACATGGCTGGCATCTATACCAGAGAAGCGGTGCGCGTCAAAGTCAAGGTATGCTATTTTTTCTCTCTTTGCTGTGGCAGACAGAAAACAAAGACAACCATTTTCACCCGTTCTCGCACACTCTCCCACTCTGTCGCCCCTCTTGCTCACACCCACGCGTAGAAGTGCGAGGCAACGCGTCCGCCAGAATGGCGCAAATTTTCGGTGGATCCACAAATAACAACGTTGGAGGTTCTCTACTCACTCCTAGCCAAGGCCTTCGATATCAAGTCGGATTTTTCCATTAAATACAAGGCCTTCGATCCAGCTGGCAATGAAATCTATTTGGCTGTACTCTCCGACTGGGATCTAGACGCTGCCTTCCTACGCATTCACAATATATCCATACAGACGTCTTCGGAGCCTTGTCTCATGCTGCAGATTGACGTTAAGCCATTTACCGTTGTGCGAGAGTGTGAAACGGAGACAACAACAATAACAACAACAACGGCAACAAACACGAGCAGCAGCAGTCGAGTCAGTGGCACCGCTAGCTTCTCGGCTAGCGTGTCGCCGCTCCAATCGCTGGGTGTGTCGCAGAAATATGTGCAGCATATGCAAACGAAATTGCCAGGACTGATCATGAATCAAATGGAGAAGACATTCTCCATAGTGCAGAAAGCCTTCAATCTATCGGATGAGCATATGGCAAACTTGCCCCCGCGTCCGCCGATGTGCGACAGCGAATTCCGTTTGTTTTTGGATGCACTCGGGCAGATTCAGCGTCGCGATGAGCTGAGAAAAGTGATATTCCTGGGTGGCATTGATCCGAGCTTACGTCGCGTGGTCTGGAAGCATTTGCTGAATGTCTATCCGAGCGGAATGCACGGATTGCCACTAGATGGGCATCAGCGCATGGAGTTTATGCGGCGCAAATCGGAGCAATACTACAGATTGCGCGACAATTGGAAGGCGGCCGTGCAACGCGGATCTGTGGCGGGTGAACTGGCCTATGTGACGAGCATGGTGAAGAAAGATGTGCTGCGCACGGATCGACTGCACCCGTTCTATGCGGGCAGCGACGACAATCAGAATATTGCCTCATTGTTCAACATACTGACCACGTACGCGCTGAATCATCCAGTCGTTAGCTATTGCCAGGGCATGTCCGACATTGCCTCGCCCCTGCTGGTCACCATGAACGACGAGGCGCAGGCCTACATCTGCTTCTGTGCGATAATGGCGCGAATGCGCGGCAACTTTATGCTCGATGGCATTGCCATGACTCAGAAGTTTGCCCACCTGACGGAGGCGCTGAGCTTTTATGATCCGGAATTCTGGGAGTATCTGAAATCACAGCAAGCCGATGATCTGCTCTTTTGCTATCGCTGGCTGCTGCTCGAGCTGAAGCGTGAGTTCCCATTCGAGGACGCTCTGCGCATGCTGGAGGTGCAGTGGAGCTCGCTCTGCTATGACAATAATAGCCCCAAGGAGCTATCTCTATACGAAAAGGTGCGTTCCGGGAATAGTACGAGAAAAGTTTATTGAGATAAGACAAAATACCATAATATGTCCGAGATTAGATAGTATAAGTTTGAGATATAACTCTGAAGAGGAGATAGGATGATAGAGCGAGTTGCTATATAGGCCCAAGACACTTAAGGCTTGGCTATTGATTAGATTTGTTCTAACTATTCGTAGTTAAATGAGTTAACTATTTACTATATATGTATGTTTGTTTTTCAAAAACCGATCTTTTCAAGGTCTGTTTGCAATAAGAGCCAAAGTAAATTATTATTACAACTGCTTCCACTTGCTCGTAAATGCATACTTCAAGTTGTAACCGTATAGACGATAGCTAAAATTAGCTTCGTTGTAATATTAATATTGATTTATGGAACAGATGTGTAGATAACTGCTGCATGCTGTTGCTAATTTCAAATTTCGATATGGATAAAGCGAGATATATGTAAATGTATAAATTTAGATATGGAATTCAGATATGGAATAGCTCTATGAGTTGGAATAGATTTCTTTAAATATACCAGATTCCCATCTTAACAACTGCAAACGAATTTACCAAGCTCTACAATGACTAAGAAGTAAATTCTAAGGCTTTGCAAAACGTATATTGAAATTTGCCAGTTAAACTCTGTTAGTTATTCATAGTCAATTAAAAACAAGTAAGAAAGCTCTAGTCGAGACTGCTCGACTAGGAGATACCCTGAACCCTCCGTGCTGATGTTCCAATCATTCTGCACTCATACATACACATGCATCCACCCCCACGCATAGGCCCGCGCTCTGCTAACTGCGCAGTAAGCAGCGACTGCGCTTGGGCTGCGCTGCAGTGTGGGCAATATTATGAGAATTTATTTGTTGAATAATTTCATTTGTAGACGTACAATCTTAATGAAACTTTCAGAACGTAATCATTATGTGCAAATGTGTGTACATTCCAAAGCACAAGTCTCTAGTACTTGATATACGTTTTTTACAAATTTGGGGCGAAGGGGGCGTGGTATCCAAAATCTGTAAATTACAAAATGTGTGTGCCCATCAAATGTATATACACAGTAAATTTGAAGTCTCTAGGTATAATAGTGTTCAAATTAGGCTGAAAAAACAATATAAATTTATCGATTATCCTCGATAAAAAAGATATCGAATGAGTTATCGAAAAAATATGATAAACTCGTACTGCGTATGGTATACACGAGTATGCATACAAAATTTCAGCTCTCTAGCTCCTTTAACTTCTGAGATCGACGCACTCATACGGACGGACGGACGGACGGACGGACGGACGGACGGACGGACGGACGGACGGACGGACGGACGGACGGACGGACAGACGGACAGGGCTATATCGACTCAGCTCATCGTCCTGATCAAGAATATATATACTTTATGGGGTCTGCGATGATTCCTTCTGCCTGTTACATACTTTTCACAAAACCATTATACCCTGATTTCCCATTTTCAATGGGTTCAGGGTATAATAAATCACGATAAGTGACTTACAGTATAGCATATGTACATGAACCATGAGATATATATAATGTATACATACATTTAGTCTCATACCTGGCTAAAAGTTTCAATTTGCATCCTCTCGACGAATGTTGGGCTGAAAGTAATTAACACACTGAGAGAAAAACCTTCGAAATAACTAATTTCTTGACTAGATTTATTAAATTTGTATAGATTTTGTGTGTGAGTGTTTTGTCATGACAGCCTTAAAATGTTTAGCGTATAAAAGATTTATAAGACTTAAATCTTAGTAATATGTGAAAATGCTAGAGTAGAGTCA
This sequence comes from Drosophila mulleri, assembly GCA_035047565.1. Classification (NCBI taxonomy): domain Eukaryota; kingdom Metazoa; phylum Arthropoda; class Insecta; order Diptera; family Drosophilidae; genus Drosophila; species Drosophila mulleri. The sequence goes on from JAWNPK010000060.1 coordinate 2,585,149, forward strand.
TTCCTATTGAGTGCTCAGATCAGAAATGAGTATATAGAGGAAGATCATTCATATTGAAATGATAATACACTCTCTCTATATAGTTTATTCATTTCCGGTTCTTGTAAACCCTTAAGTAGTTCCAGTCCTACTTCTATAAATCTATATTCTAATACTATATATACTATATACTACTTGCATAACACCAGGAATTTGTGCCCATAACGGAAACCTCTGCGCCCAATAGTGCCAGCACGTTTTCCACATCATACAGCGCCACGCCCACAAGTCCTTCGTATCTGCTAACGAAGCCGAGAGAGAATCCCTATACGAAGGTCTGTGCATTGCGCAGACAGAGTTCGTCGGCGTCGCTCAGTTCGTTGAGCTCCTCGCTGGGAGCTGCTAGCAACAATGCCTTGGACAATTCGAAGCGTTTGAATCAGAGTCTGGATGACAATATGTCGAGGCATGCAGCGCGTAGGCAGCGCAGGATTTCGGCGAAGGCGCATCAGAGTCTGGATGAGTCGAAGATGTTGGCGCTGATAGAGGGCGGCGTGGCCGAGCAGAATGCCCGGTCGGTGCAGGAGCTGAGCGCCAGCGAGGACACCGATGACGATGTCTTTGACCGCAAGGAGCAGCTGGTGGGCTCGCCGCCACAATTCCATGAGACGAATCCGTTCAAGGACGATGCACAGCAGCCAATTAATAGTTTGAATAATAACAATAATATAGCTACACTGCCCGCTAGGGTTTTCCTCTCATCAACGTCATCTTCCAATTTCGGCGAGGAGAAGGCGCCACAGCAACAGCAGCAGCAGTCGCAGACGCAGACGCAGCAGCAGCCATCGGTCCAGGGCCTGGCCAAGCTGCAGCAGAAGAATATTATGAACGTAAGCAATATGATAGCCAAGCAATTGGCCACGAATGCCAGCACGGTGAGCGAGAGCGTCAAACGCGTCAGCAGCACCAGCGGCGGACATTTCAAGGATCTCAAGGAGAAAATCGCGGCCAGCAGCCGCATGGGCATCTCGTTCGACAACGACGATGCACCGCCAAAGCTGGTCAAGAATTTTAATGAATTCCTCAATTTTGCAGCGATCAACAAGAATCGCATTTCGGATCGTTTGGCCAATCAGCTGCAGATCAGCGAGAAGCCACAGAAGGAAAAGGAGCTGGGCAAGCCGGTGGTGCAGCTGACCAAAGGCGGTGCACTGGGCAGCTCTTTGGATGAATCGGACTCCTCCTCCATACCAGAGACCAGCTGGAGTGTCTCGACAGCGGCCACAGCCATACAGCAGGCGCAGGAGCTCAGCAGCTACAGTTTGCAATTGGATTTGAATGCTGTGTCGCCGGTTAAGCAAGAGCAACAGCAGCAACTGCAGCAGCAGGCGCAGCAGCCTTTAGAAGAGAGCACGCCCGATCAGGATGGCGATCAGGAGTATTATCCCATGACGAATGCCATAACGCGCGAACTGCGTTTGGAGGCGGAGAATTTGGATCGTCAGGTCTTCGGCTTGCCCTTCACGGAAAAGCAACTAAACACAGCCCTGACCGATGATATAGAATATGAGAAGTTGGATAAGGACACGCTGGACATGGTGGATGATCTCAAGGAGAATGAGATCATCACGTGCCCCGACGTCAGTGAGCTGCATATGAGAAGGCGTCAGCGGCTCGCCGCTGCCAAGAGCAACAGCGTGCAGCCCGCTCAGACTGATACGTTGAATCCCTTCATAGACGAGAGCCAGCTAATGGAGGGCGGCATGCGCAATAGCAATAGCCTGCCCGAGGTGATCATGCCCATCTCAACGGAGCCGAATCGTGTCGAGGCGCCGACGCTGGTGGAAATAGCAACAAATGCGGATGACGAGAGCGCCTACAGCGCCTACACACGCTCACCCCAGCGCAGTCCGCTGAATGGGCTGAATAGCACAGCGGCTGCTCTGCCGCCACCGGGTGAATTCGGGGGCGGCAATGCGTTCCTTATGTTCCTCTGCCTGACACTGCTGCTGCAGCATCGCAACACCATTATTAAGTCGGGCATGGACTACAACGAGATAGCGATGCACTTTGATAAGATGGTGCGGAAACACGATGTGACGCGAGTCTTGAATCAGGCGAGGCGCATGTACTTTGAGTACTTGCAGGCGCAGCGAAAGAAATCGACAGCAGGAGCAGCGGGAGAGAGGGCGGGAACGGGAGCGAGCGAGAGAGCAGGAACAGGGACTGGAGCTGCAGCTGGAGCGTCAGTCGGAGCACCCAGCACAACAGAAGCCACAAATATATAGCCAAAGCTAGTATGGAGACTGCGAGTGGATCAGGGCAAAGCTTAACCGCAGCTAAGCAGTAAAAACTGAGCTGAGCGCCTCTCTCTATATATATGTACATATATATATATATCTTAGAGATCAAAGGAGGAGAATTTTTTGGCATATATATAGTCTAAGCTACAGCTACGATCCAAATACAGCAGCTGCTGCTTAGCTCAACAATCGCTCCATTTTGATTTGATAAAGAGAAACCAAAGTTTTTCTAATATTTATTTCCACTTTTGATTATCAACTTAAGTTAATTATTTATTTAATTTATTGACTGCCGAATCGAAAAGGCCAAAAATGATTTAGTTTCTCCATTTCGCATTCCACACAAAACTTTAAACAATTTACGCTTACAATTTTTAATCTCAAACTACGTACTTAATACTTGTAATGAAAAAAAAAAACTCTTAAAAAACTAAAAACTTAACTGTTAAAATTCTCTCACTTAACTAATTCCAAGCGAAAATCAAGATTTGTCTTTATTTAATGAATTTCGTTTAATATTTTTGTTTGCGTTCCAAATGTATTTTGTGTAAAATTTAATGCGTAACGAAATTTTTAACAATTGCTAAATAAAGCATTCCAAAACAAGAAAACTATGTGAATCAAAACCAAATTTTGTTGCTGATGAAATTTTGTAAATGTTAATGAACTCTAAGAATGAAAGCCAAACATTTTTTATATAACTTAGTGCTGAAATATTTTGAAATGTGAATTGGGTAGCCGGAGAGCTTTACATGTCTGAATTGTTTATTTTATGGTCTTTAAGTTCTTGAAATGTTTTTGTTACTTTTGATACTAATATGTTAAACCAAAATTGAATATAAACCGAATTTTTTCAATTCATTTTTAATTACAAACTAATTATTTATTTTTAACTACAATTCAATTAGAGTAGTAAGAGAATTCTAAACGAAATGTGCGATTCTTAAAAATCAGTATAATTTAGAAAAAGCTAAGGTTGGAATTATATATAGCCCGTACAGGTAGACACACATGATATATGCATTTTAGATAGATATGGAATTGAAGATTAGATTCCTCCTATAAGAGGAATTTATGCTGTATGAGAATAGACTATATATTGCTTGAACAAATTATCTAGGGCATATATATAAACGATCTACGACGATTTCAAGCTTTTCCATCGATTGCTTACGTGAACTACAATCAGCTTAATTAATACCTGGCAGATATATTATAAATAAATACAGGCTCGACTCTTTCTTTCTTAATGCAACTTAAGTACATATATTTCGTATGATTTATCAGCAAATTCTTTCAAGGCTCAATACAAATATCTGATTTTAATTTATTCGTTCTTTACAAGGACATAATTAGCTGTCTTGCGATTTAGTAAATATCAAAATACAAAAATATTTATAAAATAATACGCAATTCACTTCGAGCATTAAACAGGGAGACAAAAATAAAGGGAATTTAAAAATTATATTTCGCTTTGAGGCGCTCGCGTATTAGGAGGCCCTTGATGAGTTTCTTCCAATTGCCGTAGACGCGCGTCTCGTATTTCTCTTGCTCCTTGCGCGCCTGCTCCTGCTGGTCCTCCTCCCAGGCGGCGATGACCACCTCGGCGAACTCCTCGCAGACCACAAAGCCATCGTACATGGGGTGACAGGCGCCCTGATGGAAATCGAAGCCAATAACCGCATTCGCGCAATCTACGTTCAACTTCTTGCAGACGCGCATCAAACCGGGCACTGTGAAGGGCATACAATTAGTTGAATCTGCAGATTAGTGGTATATATTCGGTGCTACTCACATCTGAGATGCACTGTCTTCTTGGGCAGCATGCACGCCTTGAAGAGCTCCACATTGCCGTAGGCATTCCGCGGCACTATTCCATTCTCGGCTGTGGGCGGTTCATACTCTTGCGTTTGCCAATAGCCAAAGATCTCCAGCGGTTGGTCCTTGATGACGCTGCGTGTGAGCTGCAGGGGGAATCGATATATAGAGTGAACGGTCATAGACAGGCAGAGTTTATTCCTTGGCTCACCTTATCCCACTTGGGTCGCGCCTTCACTATTTTGTAGGGCTGTTCGCCCAGCTTGACGACGCGCGCACTCTTCAGCCAAATGTCGCGCGAGTGCAGCAGATGCACACAGTCGCGGGAGTAAACCGGCTCGCCGCGTATGAAGCCCAGAGTGGGCGCATCTGGCGGATAGATGCCCTGGAATTTGAGTAGATGACGTTCGAGTGCGTACAAGGGATGGTCCTTGAAATCGGATATGGATTTGGGCAGTGGCTTGTCCGAGTGGATGCGACGCAGTTCCTCATCCTCGCGTATATCCCGCTTGGTGCGCCTGCCCAAATAGGGAGCCAGTGCTTCGTCCAGCCAGGCTTTCTCCACACGCGACTTGCGCACTGTGGTCGTCCAGTTGGGACAGTAGCGTGCTGTGACATCCTTTACACTCATATCGTCCTGGAAGGCGAATACATAGGCCAGGCTCGAGGAAGCATTTCGCTGCAAGACGAAGGTTGATGGGTCATGGGTTCGGAATTGGAAGTAGATACTCCAACTTACCCTTATGGTATCTACGCAGTGCAGCTTGCACTTGAACAGATCTATGCATATCCATTGCTCCTCCACATCGGACCACACCTCCACCCACATATCGGATGCCGTTGTGTTTTTCCTTTCCTTGACGCTCTCATCGTCTGTGGAGAGCACGCGACGATCCTTGCGCAGATGCTGCACTGCCTTGGGCAGCACCGGCGCCTTCTTGATGGCCGGACTGGGCGTTGAGCCTCCAGAGGTTGAGTCACTGCCTTGGCTATGTGATTTTTGCAGCTTCTCCAGCTTTATTCGCTTCTTGGGCACTGGGACGCTATCGACGCCGCCATCTAGTTGGGGTATGGCCAGCGCTTTGGTCTTTTGCTGACGCGTACGCAGCTCCCGTTTGGGCTCCAGTTCTTTGGTTGACTTGGTCTTGGCTGCCTTGACTGCAGCTGAGGGAGCAGCTGCATCGTGGTGGCCCTTTAGGAACTGTGTGGAGATGAATGCTTTGGGCGATTTGCTGCGCGAGCGCGTCGCAGACTCCACTAGCTGATTCTCGCCGGGCTGGGCATTCTCTGCATCATTGAGCTTGGCCTTCTTCGCCTTGCCATTGCCCAGCATTACCTTGGGTATCACAGGGGAGCCCACTTTAGCTGCTGGATAGGAAACTTCTGCGACTCGCTCCTTGTCGGCGGATGCTTTGCGTGTGCGTCGCGCCACTGGCGAGGGCTCGACTTGCAGCTGCGGCTCCTTGGCACGCCTCACTGCATCCGTCTCGGGCAGCTTGGGTGCGCGCTTCAGGCGCGAGAGCTGCGGCTTCACTTCCTGAGCGCCTTCGATTGGTTTGGCGGCCGGGCGGCTGGGTTTGGCTTCGCCTGCTGCTTCTGCCTTGACTGCAGCAGTTTTGGCTTTTGGCTTTTGTGCGTTGGAGCTGCTGGCTTTGGCTTCAGCTTCCGAATTGCTGTCGGAGAGTTTGCCTTTGGATTTCTGGTTGCTTGACCTGGATGAGCTGCCTTTGGGCTGTTCGTTGGCTTTCTTGGAGGAGCTGCTGCTGCTGCTCTTTAAGTCTTCAGTCTGTTTCTTGGCAGCTTTGGCTGGTATGCTCGAGCTGGAGCTGGTTTTTGTCTCAGCTTTCGAACTGCTCTTGCTGGCCGATCGCTTAACAGCTGTGCGAGGCTTGGACGTGCCTGGCTTTTGTTCCTCCAAGTCCTCATCTTCCTCCTCCTCCTCCTTCTCCGCTTTGATCGTCTGACTCTTGTTCTTCTCCTCCTGCTTCAATTTGATGGGTATCAAGTCGCTGGCCTGCGGTCGCAGCGCCATCGGCTGCAGATTGACAATCAGGCGACAGTTCATGCCCATGCCGCGTGCAAGTACAATGAATATGAAGATCATATCCTGTTTGCAGCGGGCTTCCTTGCGCTTAATCTGCTCCAGCAGCTGCTCGATTATGGCACGCTTCGAGCCAGCCTTTTCGTGCGTCGGATACAAGTCCTGGCTGAGCAGCTTAATCGAGGTCTTGAACCAGGTGACAAACGACTGCAAATACTTCAGCTCCACGCCCTTTTCGGTGGGATACGCATTGCGGCTGGGCAGCAGCTTGAGCGCCGCCTGCATCAATCTCGTGTCTGCCAGCAGGCGGTTGTACTTGATGCTGCGCGCCAGCAGGCACAGTAAACTCACTTTGTGCATCAGCAGCTGGCGATCCTTGATGTCGCGGTTCAGGCGACGCTTCAATGCCAGCTCCAATTCATGCTGTGTCTTCTGCTCTTTGGTCAGCCGCGTGGGTTGGGCGCCCACAACGATTTCCAGATCTCCTGAAATATTGGGCGTGGCATCCGGATCCTCGTCGCTGCTCAGTTGAGCATCTGGAAAAAGTCGGTTTTTCGTTTACAGTCTGTGTCTAAAGTTTACGTGCAGGCAGATCAATGAAAGCAGTTGATAAATTCAAGTTTTTTTTTATCTAGGTTTTATTTTCCTTTTGCATTTATATATTTATTTCATTTGAAGTGCATTTTAAATTTTTTTTAATACATTTTTCTTTAACATTCACTAAAATTGCGCTAAAATTATGCTCGTATTTTTTTTTACATTTTTTTTTTTTTATTTTTTATTTTGTGAAATGAATACAATTTTGCTAAAGTAAATTCGTTTTAACATCAGTTCTAATTTTTTTTTTAGCTTTTTATATTTATTTTTATCTTTGTATTTTTTTTTCTTGATGAAACACTTTGGAATTGCTGCCATAAAGTAAGTGTATTTATTATTAATCTTAAGTCTTATTCTTTTCGGCTTTACGCAAATAAAAATATATCAAAAATAAATTCAAAAGACACAATGAAATAAATGCATATATAGAAGAGCCTGCCTATAGTAAACAGTAATGGAATAGAAAAACGAAAAAAATTTAAATCAAATTATATTCATTTAATACTCTCCTTTCGTCTGAGGCAGTTTCTACTGTACTTTAAAAAATTATTCAAATTTGCATTATACTAAAAACTATTTTGATTCGAATTCTATTTTTATGTTATTATTTTTAAAATGTGCAAACACGCAGAATTGTTTAAAAATTTTGTTTTCTTTTTAACATTTCACAACACTGAAACATTCATAATTTATTCTTTTAATTTGTCAATTATTTTGTGCTTCATAAACGACATTCAGAATTTTTTGCGCGTTTGTTTTGTTTTATGTTTTATGTTGTTATGTTAAGAGACTTTAGTAGCTCAGTGTTGGTTAATTAGCTTGTAGTGTTGGGTAGAGTTAGTGTTGTAAAGTATTGCATAAAGCGTGTGTTAACTAAAGCGCTCTAAAGTGCCATTTCTATGCCATATTCAGTCTAAGAGACTATAAGGATATAGGACCCAAACAGTTAGCATTGCTTTAAAGTTTCTCTATTTAAGAAAGTCTTCAAATTAAATTTGATCTACGAAAAATAATATTTTAGTGGTTCTAAATGGAAAAAACTTTCGAAATTATTTAAAATCGCAAGGATAAAAATAGTTTTAAATGTACTTCTCATTCAAGTGGAATAATTTTTTAAATAATTGAAATGAAAATATACTTTTTTATGTAAATTACAATTTTTAAAAAGGAAGGTTAAATGGAATAGTAAATATATGAATGTATAAAATTAATAAATTCTAGTCAAAAACCATATTTAAAATTTGAATTGTATAATGCTATAATATTATTTTTAGATAAATAGCTAAGAAACTTTTTATATACTATTTTTATTTTAATAGAAAAAATTCTTGAGGTCTGATTATTTTTGTTGTAAATTAGGATTTTGGTTTTTGCATAAGTCTTTAGACTTTTAAAAATTAATCTTTACGTTACTTGCAAATTCTTTAAATTACGTATTTTATTTAACTATTTAAAAATTTGTTCAGGCATTTAAAGTTATTTTCAAATTTTCATTGAACGAAAATTTGTTTTTTACATACAATTTTTTAATTCTAGAATAAATGAAATTTAGTTAAAAAATTCTTCAATGAGATTTCAAGCTAATGCAAACTGCCTGAGCCTGGTTTAACAGTTATATGTGTATATATTTATGTATATAGAGTAGTTCATTTTGTATAGCAGATATATATCCATATATAGATATATAGACTTTCCATTTTTCGTATAATTTCATCAGTATCTTCGTTTAAAAACACAAAACCTACGCAGTCTCAAACGTAGCAATTTTTGGAAGCTTATTATTATATATATCGTGTATATGTTCTTTGTCTTTAGAGAATTTCTAGAATTTTTGCTAACTAACTATCAGAATCAACAAACAACAAAGATGCGACAGCACAACCAACTTGATCACCTGCTTCAACTACATACACCTGGATTTGTGTTTCAACTGTTTCGTCTACTTTCGTTTCCTACCTGCAACTTCCTCGAAGTCGGAGTCATCGGTGTCGCCTGCGGCTAGAACTGTGGAAGCTGGCCTGGTCTTGGTATGCCTCTTGATGCGTGTTGATTTGGTTTTGCTGAGACGCGATGGCGCGTCCAGGGGCGGTAGCTGCGTGGCAGCTCCACTTGCCTCTGCTCCTGCTCCAGTTGCTGCAGCTCTTCCCATTCCTGCTCCTAGCGAACGACGCCTCGATACGTGCATCTCCACTGGTTGGTTATTATCCGTCTGTTTGGCGTAGTTTTGGTTCTCGCCCAATGCAAGCAAAGCATTGACATCCATTGCAGCCGATTTGGTATCCGGCGGTGTGGCTGTGGCATTCCGTTTACTGAGGAGCGCTTCGCGTGTGCGCTCCAAGCTGTTCGCATTCTCGAGTAGATCACGAAAATCAAAAGCCTTATCCTCCAAACTGCTATCGTTGTTATCCTCTGATCCCGAGCCGGAGTCAGAGAGCTGCGCTATGCCCGCATTGCAATCGAATTGCGGAGGCGGGACTGAGGGGGATTTCTCTCGGTTGGCCATAAAGAAACTGGAACCTAAATCGAGGTCAGCTGGATTGACTAGGTAATCATCCACGCTCGATTCGCTGCTGGAGTCTATTGTGTTGTTGCTTTCATTGGGCGTTTTGGCGTTTTTTGAGGCCGTCAAACGGCTGGCAGAACCCGAAGCCGAAGCTGTTGGCGAATTCTGCTGTGTGGGAGAAGTGGGAAAGGTTTTCGGCAGCGGACGATATTGTTTATATAGCTTTGAGCGCAACGATTGGCCGCTTGGCTTTCGCTTCTTCACCGACGCGCCTTTGATGCCACTCGGTGGCTTCTGCTCTCTGGGGAAGGGATACAAAATGATGAATTAATATTGTCAACTTTGTGTGATTGATTGATGGGTTGGCTTGCCTCTTCTTATTGGCGCACGATGAAGAGCGTCCGCTGGCGCTGGCTACAGCACCCGCGGCTGCTGCTCCACCGGGCGACTCCTCGAATTCGCTGTCATCGTCATCGGAGGATTCGCCGCCGCGCGCATCTTTGCTCGGTTTCCACTCATCCTCTTCGCTCGCTGAAAAGCCCTCTGACAAGGACTCTTCTTCTTCGTCGGACATTTTGTATGTCTGTTTGTGTGTGGGTGCTTGTTGCTCGCAGGCTAAGCGTTTTACATGTGGGTGTGCGTGTATGTGTGTGTGCCACAAACAGTTATTGATTTTTACTGCGCACTTTTGGAATGCTCGTTCTTCGGTAGCTCTTGCTTTAACAAACTTTAATCAATTGCCATTTCCTAGATTTAACTTATTTATTACGATTATCTTCTAATGGCTATATGCAGGCCGTTTTATTTGTTGGCTATTTAAATGAGTTTGTGAAATTCACATCTCCGCGCTTGGCCTGGCGTTTAGCTAAGAAATAGCGATAGGCGATGCGATAAATAGTGGTGGACGATTACTGTATATCGACAAATATAAAAAGTTGTTATTGTTATAAATATATATCATATTTTTATAAAAAATCATAAGTAAATAAAAACTTATTTTGCCAATAGATAAGCCAACTGATTCCTGTTTATTTATTTGACATAGAAAATTATATTTGAATTTCAAGTAAAGTGCTTACACACTGGTTGAGCAAAAATTAGGGTATTTCGTTATATAACACTTGACAACACTGTTGTAAATATTGTTTACGTTTTTTTGTCAAATGAATTCTTCTGGGCAGGATTTGCATCCCAACTGGGTCGCCTTAAGCACACTAAATGTGCCATTGAAGCGCTTTGTGCATGCTGGAGCTGTAGAGCAGGCGAAAGGGAAGGCGGAGAAGCACAGAATCGATGGCGTGACTGGAGCTGAAGTGCAAAAGTTCTACAAGGAAATTTTAGAAACTCCCGCAACAGCCAAAAAAGAAGCTATCAAGACAACCAAATGTAATACTAAGTCACCTAAGAAACAGCCAAAACATCCCTATGATAGAAATCGGTTCTTTCGGCTGGCAATGGCCAACGATGTGGAACAGCTGTCGCTAATGTGCATTACCGAGGAGCAAGAGCTGAATGCGTGCGATGCCTTTGGCTGGACAGCTTTGATGATGGCTGCGTGTGAAGGGGCAGAGGAGGCAGTTGTGTGGCTGCTGGAGCAAGGCGCAGCTAGGGAGATGAGAGAAAAGACTGGACAGACGGCTTTGGAGCTGGCGAGAAGGAAGGGTCATAGGAATATTGTGGAATTGCTGGAAAACTTGGACCAATCTGAAGTACAAGTTCCGCATGAAGTGGAGTCAACAGAGGCAGCTTTATCACCCTTCTACTGTGAGCTGTGCCAAAGGGAATACAGTGAATCCACTTGGCGTGACCATCAAACCTCCACGGTGCACAGATTCAGCATGAAATCCCTGCCTCCGCATCGTCTGCACAAGTTCAACATCTCGGCTAGAAATCGCGGGCTTCAACTGATGGTTAAGCAGGGCTGGGATCGGGAGCATGGACTGGGACCCCAGCAGAATGGTCGCCTGTACCCAGTGAAGACTGTGCTGCGCAAACAGCGTACAGGCTTGGGAATTCAACAGCCACCGGCACGTGTCACACATTTCGAGGCTTTTGACACAAATGCGACTAAGCGACGCCATGGGAATCCCGCAGCACAACCTCAAGAGAGACGCACACGCAACGAGATGAAGCGGGAGAAGCTGCGCGACTGGAGGCGGGAGCGTCGATTGCGACAGGAATTGAGTTGACTTTTGGTTTTAATGGGGGAGATTAAACTAACATTTGAGATGCACTGAAATGTGATTGTAGTTGAGGTCACATAGTACAGTAAAAACTGACTAAAAGTGGCAAGCAATGTACGCACAAGATGCATCAATGTGGGAAGAGCTTTAAGAGTATTATCAAACATGAGCTAATTGTAGCTGGAATTGTATGTAATTGCTTTATAACTCAAGCTAGCTAAAGAGTACAGCTAGCTATACTGCTCTATTTTAATACCAAGAGTTGTTTAAAAGAATATTAAAATTTTAATTAAACAGTTTTTCTTCTATGGAGATTTCACTGTATAATGATTATTCTCTGTATATATATGTATATATATTTGTTTCAAATTGCTGCCTTATGTTAGAACGCAACATTTTCGGCGTTTGGCTAGGTCAGGGCAGTCAACCAGCTCAAGCCCAACCGCCCACCCACGCACCCAGATGCCGTGACACAAAATGTGGCACGCGGTTGACCTCTTGGCACCTACATGTCTTATTGGCCATGGTAAGGGTGGTTGGCTGACGAGCTAAGAGGGGTGCTCATTCGCGAAGTTTAGCCTGAAGTTGCAAAAACGAAAGCGAAAGCAAAAGCTGTTGCATGACTCTCATTCTGCAGCTACAAAGCGCAAAAAAAAATCATTCAGCTGACACGAATTTCGCTTTGCGCCTGCGCAGTGAATGCTTTTGCTCAACCCCTTTGAGAAACGACGCCCATGTGTCACGTATATAAAAAGGCAGCGTTTCCGAATTCAGTCTCAGTCGCGTTCGGACTGTGACCAAGTGAAGACGTGTTTCTCGGTAGTTGCTGCTTCTTCAACTCGGCTGCTCCTGTTCTACTTTAAACAAAAAATTGTTAATCACGGCGTGTGCGTGCTTAAAAAACCTAGTAAAGTAATTAAAGGTGCACAGAGAGTTGTGCGAAGGTCAGCAAGAGGCGTGGGCTAGGTAAATTATCAACACTGGAATTATTTAGCAACTTGCATGACAATTTTGAAAAGTTAAGCGCAATTCGAAACGCAACGTATATATTTAGTGCTCGCATTTTAGTGTGGCAACACTGGTCGCTACCCCAGTTTCGATCAACAGCTGTTTCGGCGTGTGCAAAAGCAAAAGGCAAAACGCAAAGACAAAAACGTTGGCGTCGCATTTGTTATGCTTTATTTGTGTTTGTGTCTTCAACGTGTTCGGTTTGCATTCAGCGTCCGTCGTATTGTATATATTAATAATATTTCAAAATCCAGTTCTACAATTAAATAAGTGCCGACGTTGTATTATTTCGTGCGAAGACGAGTGCTAAAATCATTTTTAAAGTATTTTACAGTGGAAGTTATAAAAATTACGCAAAGTACGCAAATATTATGCAAAACAAAAGTCATAAACAAGTAACAATTCCTGCTGCACATTTTGGCCATGTGATTTACGTGAACTCGACAACAATTGAAATATGCTAATAATATGCAATAGATGCGGGCCGCTTATGCTCTTATTGCAAGTACTCAATATATGTATATTTGGTTTATGGTTTATTTTTGTAGCCTCACACAATGCGAAATGAAATGAATGTATTATTTTTGTGTTTGGTTTACAGATTTAAATTGTTTGCCTGTGTTTTTTTTTTTCTGTGCGTTCTACTCGCTTTGCTCTCCTCTCTCCCATCTGTCAGAGTCTGTTGATCATCAAAGTTCACGAGCGTTCGCACGCTCACTCAATCCCGTTCATTCGCTCTTTTGCTCTCTCCTTCTGCTCGCCTTGCGTTTCATGAACTTTACGTGTGCCTTTCAATTTGTTTGATCTGTCATTACAATTCCATCTCGCTCTTTCGCCCACCTCTTAGGCGTGCTCTTCAATTTTTCTTTGGTTTTGTGCTCGCTCACGTAACGGTTTGATTATTTAGAAATTAATGCAGTCCGACAACGGCTGGCTAACGGGGGTTGCTCGTCATTTACATTTGAAGCGTATTCCCTGTTGTTGCTTTTTATTTGCCGTATTCAAATTTGTGGAAAAAAATGTTGATTTATGTGCATAGACAGTGTTTAAAAATTAAAAACGTATAAATGTATGGCAAATTAACACTGCTTTTAAATAAATATGTAGTTTAAAATCATTTTTGGCGAATATCAAAATCCATCCAAATGATAAAACAGCACAGTACATACATAAGCAAAATCTACATTGGTGCGCGATTTGTTAAAGGCATAAACAAAAACTAAATATCAGAAAAAAAGGTTGTCTGTTTAATCGTTAGCTCTGCAAAAGAGGCCATAAATACAAGGTTAAGAACACACGGAATTAAGATCTACATAGAGCAAAGAGATGTTCTAAAGCACGTCAACTTAAACTCGTAAATCTTTAAAATCTCAAAACAAACAAATATTAAAAAAAAAACAAAAAAAAAAAAAAAAAAAACAAACAAACACAAAAATGAAAACCCAAATAAAATTTAATAATGTTGCAATATACATATGTACTTGTACTAAGTACAGTGAAGGCCTGCGAGAGTGAACAGTTGCTGAATTTTTTTGTTTGCCTAAATTATTTTAAAAGTCAAATGAATGTATTCTTCTCTTCATAAACTTTCTTTAACACTTAAACTGTTTCCTTAATGTTTGCAATTATTGTTATACCTTTATAAAAAGTTCATGAAGCATTTAACCGTTTAAATCTTGCTTAAATAATTTGAGCACTTTGCCTATTGAACTTTACGAAACTGGCTTTAACCTTATAAATATACACCAGATACTTTCTTTACAAAGTTATGCTTCAAGACTTCAAGTTTTCTACTTTATTTGACTTCTTTATTATAGAATTTATGAATTTATAAAAAGAAAATAAAGTTTTGCCTTGTGGGCAGTAGAGCATCCGCCCCAAACCGGATGTCAGCCACATTAAAGTACAGTGAAATATGAAAGGGCTGAATTTATGCAACTTTACGCAAATCAGAGCGCTAAGCAGCAGTTCGTTAGCCTAGTTATCACTGTGCTCAAGTGCTCATTATCTCCCACTCGAAGATATAATAAGAAGAAAAAACTCTTCCGGGTCAGAGCTCTGCCGACGCACAGAAAAGTTTCTTAAATGAAAATCCAAATACTCGCAGTAGAATAAATAAATACAATAAAAGTCGAGTCATAAAAAACAATCTAAATAAATAATAACAGCAAAAAATTGTAAATTCTTTAATTTTAGCAATGAAAATTGAGTGTTGAAATTTGGAAATTTCGTTATTTGAAGTGAATTTTGTTTTAATAATCTTGTAAAAATTCATAACAAATTGTTTATGCAATCGAAGAGCCTAATTGAAATGCGCGAAATTATCCATTAAAACAATTACAACAAATTATAAACAACAACAAAATAGTAAACAAAACAACAACTATTGCTGCCTTTTCCGGCTTCAATCAAAAACGAAACAAAAACAAATCGAAATACAACAAATGCCAGGCGTTTTTCATAGGTAAGTCAACAGCGAGTTTATTAAAGCACCAAAGCAAATCAAATCAGACTAATCTGAGTGGGGTATGCACGACTACGAGAGGCTGTGAACACCATAGCTGTCAGTGGATAATTTTGCTGTTTATTAACTGAACTTGGGAAAATGTTTTTGAAGTTGATTCTAAATCAATTGAGTAGATCTGTATCATTCATTTTGAGTAGGAATTGAGAGCAATAGGCATAAAGTATTCCACAAGTCATTTATATGTCTATCTTTTAAAGTTCATATTTTATAAATATTCTTGTGTATCTGGTAGAATTTATAAGCAAAGAGATATACTGAAATAATAGCAATCGAAATGTTTTCTATTTACCGCGAAGACTTGTAAGTGAATTAAGGCAATCCACATATAACAGACATTATCATGTTCCTGCTCTTTGGCATCTATTCAGATTCCGAATATTTGATAAAATTTTACAAACATTTTAATACGAAAGAAGCTTACCCTTTCCGGCTTTCTAAGGAAAGATGGAGGAACGAAGAGAATATAGATAGACAATTAGACCGTGTTTTGATTAATAGAAATATGAAAATAAAGCTAGAAAGATTGAACAATCAGACAGGCTTAACTGCAGCCGACAGAAACAGTCTAAAAGGGTGACTGAAAGCTACACTTAAGGACAGACAGATATTCAAAAAACCTGAAAGACAGACAGGCGGAAAGATTGAAACACAGACTAACAGACAGTCGAACGCTGAGGCGCACAAGGCTACAAATCAATTATTTTCTCTGATCAAATGTGTATTTATTTATACATACATATGTATATACTTCTTTCTGCCTATCGCACGCATTTCAACCAATACAATATACCCTGTTTACTATATACTAATGCAAACATAGAAGGAATTCACGATGACTGTCTGACAGTCTGTCTGTCTACTTCTCTGTCTGTTTGTCTGTCTGTCTGTCTCTCCGTTGAGGTTTTATCTACTATATAAATAGAGGAGCGTTCATTTCATTGGCAGCGTTTCTAATGGCTGTGGCATAAATCTCCCACCTGCTGGAATTTTCTAATAACGCGAAAGTGTTGCACTGCATGAAATAAGAAATTTGCGCGAAAAAAAAAACTTTCAACATAAATTACTGCATACAATTAGGCGTACAGCAGAGAGCGACAGAGAGAGGGAGACAGAGCATACGAGATAGAGGGGGCGTGAAAATGTAAGTTGGAAAAGTTGTCTTTTGGCTTCTCCCGCCAGCAGCCACATGCAAAATTAACAAAAATTAGATGCGAACTTTGCTGCGGCATTTGAAGCATATTAAATTATCTTAAAGTTAAACAACTGTAATTAACGCTAATTAAGTGCTTAGCTACAGTTTGTCAACAGCCAAATAGAAATTACATGGAATGTGCTCTTTAGAACTTTCTGTTTATCAACATTCAGAGCAGGCAAACAATTAGCGGACTTAACTATTAAAATGTAAATTCAATTTACGTTAATGGAAAAAAACTATATTTAATATATGAAAATTTTATAAATGTTTATATGATCTTATATAATAGATATAATCTGTATACTTAAATGTATATTAAAGCTGGTCTAATTGAAAAACTATTTGTAATCTCTACTAACTGCATTATGCAATTAAAAAGATAAAGAGAATCGCGTTAACTAGTTTTACTCAAAGCATGTAAAGCAGTTGAAAAGAAAAGAGAATAACAAAAAAATGAAACTGCGCCATTTTTTTCTGTTGACAGTTAAAAGATAGTTGAAAGCAAGTTGAAAATTATAATATGAATGTGCATCAAACTGTAACTCTTAAGCAGTGGCTGTCAAGCTGTTGGAAAAATAATATGTTTACTTTTACAAATTAGCATAGGAATGTTGTTTACCGCAATTTCTCAGTAATACTTATATCTATATCGAATGGCATTAATAGAAGTATTAATTTGAAAATTTAATATATAAGCTAACGTCACCCTCTCTGTCTTTCTGTCTCGTTACTCTCTCTCTCCTCTCTTTTCTTCTCTCAATCGTTATCTCTTCAATTTTCTCTACCTCTCTCCATATTTCTTTCATTTTCATCTCATTCTCTCTCTGCCTATTTCTCTACCTATTTCTGCCTCTCTCTTGCTTCATCCCCCCATCGCTCTTCACAACTCTGTCCCTTTCAATCTCGACCTCCCTCTTTTTATCTCTTCTCTCAGATATGTGCAAAACTTCTTAGAGAAATTCCTCGTCGAATGTAGAATTTATAGCAAACAAGCTATCAAACCAAATATTCATTAAAAAAAGTGTCGAGGGCTAAAAGAAATTTTAAGAAACTTTAATTAATTTAGTTTTGAAGAACTGCAGCATTTACTTAAAGAAAACAAGATTACCTTAACTCGAGCTAAGAAAATAATTGGTTTACTTGGAATTGTTTATTCATTAGTTTGCTAATTATTTTCTAGAACTTTTAGCTTCGCAGTAAAAAATGCATTATTGATTATTATCATTATGATTATTATTATTGCTGTTCCCACAGGGCCATAATGGTTGGGTGGGACTCGAACATGTGTGTATCGGTTGTTGTTCAAGGACAAAATTTCCAAAGGAATTGTAAAGAAAATGTTTTATTAAAGATTCATAGGCATATTTGTTGCGAGTGGTCGAAGTAGCCTTCAAAAATTCAAAGAACAACGAAATCGCGCCTAATGTAATGGAAAGAAGTGAGACAGTAAAAGATATATATTGTGTAGTAGATAGTTGCTGGACTAGAAGCAAAGAGTTGGTATATGTAAGAATTTGCAACTAATTAAAATTGCAATAAACATATAATATTATATGTATATGTACTTTGAGAGAAACTTGCTATAAAATAATTTGAGTAGTGTTAGGGTTTTATACGTATGTGCTATGCAAATTCTTGCTATAAGAAAAACCTCCTTGCTCTGTTTCAATGCAGCATTTAGAGTTGATATTATATTTGTATGCTTTATATAATCACAAAAGATGTTTTGTCAAGAGACGGAACATGCTATAGCAAAATATGTATAAAAGAAAAATCCTCTAAGACCATTTTCAATCCGTTTTTCAAACAAAAATCAACAAAAGGCTTTCAGCTTTAAGTCACTTGCAAATTTTATGGCTCACGTCTTTTGGGCATAAAAAAAGATGAAAACTGACAAATAAAATTTGCTTTTCAATTTGAATATGAATTTTACGGCTTAACATTTAGGAATCCAGGCAAATCGGTTTATGCCTAAACAAAACCAAAATCCAAACTAGACTGAACAATTTTCAGGCAACTGCCATGCGAGTCAAGTACAAAGTTGTAATAAACGACTTTCGTATGTGATTTAGTGCAAGGCGACAAGAAAAGTTAGCAGACAAGCAAGGTCCTTGAAAAATATTTACATAAATTAGCAGTTGCTTATGCTAGAGACCCTTTGTTAAGGCAAAAACTTCTTTAGAGGCCTGCCTTGGCTTGTACTTGATTTGAAGAAGGTAAACCAAGAGTATATTAGTTCTGGGCTGAAGTTCTGCGGTTTGTACTGAAATTAGATAATTACAATATCATTTATTATCAATATCATCATTTATTATTACAAATATCATTTACTTATTTTGTTATAGCCCAATTGGGATGTTATCCTATTGGAAGAAACTATATTGTCTATAGATAGAATCCAGAAAATATTTTGGTTGCATTTTACGGAACTATGAGAACTATGAGTTCTAACTGTAAGTAATGGAATTCTAAAATTAATTATCACTATTCTCTCAATTTTGAACACGTATTAGGCAGTCGACTATGCCTTCCAGCAAAGTGTTTTCTTGTGCTTTTAGGCGCTGTTGACGGATTCTTTTAGGCATCGGAATTCAATCAAAGGCAATACAATAGCTTTAAATCAGGCACAAAGCAAGACTTTCTTGAAAAGTTAAAGTAAAAAGAGAGCAAGAGAGAGAGAGAGAGAGAGAGAGAAAGAGCGCAAGACCTCTATCAATATTTGGTTGGCCTTTTAATTGCTTTTAGCAACAATTTCTTTTTAGACTTAAATTAGTTTGACCTTTGACTTTTAACTGTAGGCAAACGAGTTGTTGATTATGCCACTCGATTTGTATGAAGATTTTCTTCAATTTTCGCGTTTGTTCCAAAGTTAATTAGTTTTAATTAGAACAAAGTTCAAAAATGACAGCGACAAAAGGAGTTGCCAACGTAAAAGGACCTGCTGGCAATTAATTATAAATTCCTGCCCAGGCTCAATCGTGAGCCTTGAAAATTTGAAATAATAGAGAATCAAAGTCTAAGTAGCCATTTTAGTAACAAGCCATTGATTTCCGGAGACTTTGACTTTAATTTGGACTTTTCTTTGCCTCTGCGTCTATAAATAAATACTATATGTGTCTATATATATGTATGTGTGTATGTGTATATATGTATATATACGCACACATGTGCTTAGTTTCCTGTTAGCGAGGCGCAGGCATTTGATTGAGCGTATAAAAGTGGCTTAGCGAAAGAGTCCTGTGCGAAAGTCAAAAGACTCTTAGTGCAAAAAGAAGCAAATAGCACACAGATAGTCGACTGCTTAATACTTGTTCAAGGTGCCACAATAGTTATAGGTATTTATAGTTAATAACAAATAATTTTTGGAGGATACAAGCAACAGAGGCATACCACTATAAAAGATATATCCAGGTAGACATAAAGATAGACTTACACATTTTTATGTAAATAGGCTTAAACGGGAATTTACATTTGTAGCTTCATATATGTGGATTCCAAAGTTCCATAAAATTTGTCACACCTCCCATAGGGCGTTTTCAAAATAGCTGACCACATGGGCCTTTGATACATACATATATGCAATTTCATGTACACAATTTCAGAGAACTCGCATAAAAACTCATCAACTCTTTTTCTCACTTAATGAACGAGTATTAAAAAAAAAAAAAGACGAAGCAACAGCAAAGTCAAACTTGTGGTAGCAACAAAACCCATTGAAGCGCGAAATCAACTTAATGCAATAGACTAGAAGAAGCAGCTGAAGTAGACGATACTGCCAGTAAAAGCCGCAAGACAAACACACACACGCACACACAGACACTTTCGATTAGAGCTATACACTCACATATTTATAGTCAGCAAAGCCAGAATGCTAAGCAAACATTTGCAGCTTATATTTTTTTTGTTACATGTGTATGAGTGAGTGGGTCTGTGTGTGTGTGTGTGTGTGCCTGTCCAGCCCACGTCATTGTCACACATAGAAAAAAAAACATTGCACCTTTATATCACTCACATAAAATGCAGATAGGTAAAAATAACAACAGACCACATTGAAACATATAAAAAATTTATTAGATATAAATATTGTATCAACCTTTCATTTTTCATGTTTTTCTGTTCGAATGTATTAATCCAGACATATTAAAAATAAAAACAAATAAATATAAAATGCTTTACGAATATCTCGACTGAAGCTGGCGATAATCAAAAGTGGATAAATTTATTAAAATTGCAAGAACTCTCTGTTTAAATTGTAATCCAGCTAAATGCCTAGACTCGTATTAAATGCTTATTTTCTATGAATTGGAGAATTACTGAGAAAAGGGGATTTGGCGATTTTTACACTTTGATTTTGTATGCATAGCACGAACACTATGAGAGCTTTTGGCTACAGTTATTCTATTCTGAATCATACGAAACACACAAATATTTTATATATTCAATTTGTTGGTTTCAAGCATCGTATAAGAAGTATATAAGTTGTACTTGTTACTTAGATGTGGGCGGAATGTGAATCAAAGTGAAAATAGCCCAACACACAAAATCAATAAAAAGTGTTTACCAATTAATGAAGTTATGCAATGAAGAACTTGGAAGTAACTTTGAGATATTTGCATATGAAAATTTCTGGGAATTGAAATTCGACATAAAATTTGATTCGAAAACTTAAATTCAGAGTTTCAATTAAGCATTCAGTGTTTTTAACAAAAATCTTCTAAAGCTCTTTGCTTATTTTGGGTTTACTATATCTTACTTAATTCAAAGTGTTTGTAGCCCTTAGGGCTGAAGTGATTGTAAAGTTGGTTTTGCGGCGTGGCAGCCTGAGCTGCCATTGTTGATAGATGCAAACTGCATTTTCGGCTGTGACAGCAAGGCATACATATCCATATATACACATACATATACATAGACATAGACATATCCATATACGTATATATAAATTCACTTACTTATCGCCTCATTGCTATTCAAGCTGATAAACTTGAGACGACGACGACGACGACAACTACACGACAACAAGGCGCAATAAAAACAAATACACAATCAGACCAAGCGAGAGAGAGAGAGACAGATACATGCAGAGCCTGAGTCGGCACGTTTCGTGCGGGAGGAGCAGCAGAAGTAGCTAAGACGCGACGCTGACAGAGCAAACAGTGCAAGATATTCAAGGTACACGCGTCTGAATGTCAGCTAAAGTCAGTTTTGTGATTTAGATAAAAGACAAGTAAAAAACAAGTAAGAAAGCTCTAGTCGAGACTGCTCGACTACGAGATACCCTGAACCCTCCGAGCAACAGCCATTTCAATAATTTTTAGTGTCATTCAGCTTAAACAAACACACACACACACGCAAACATATACATAGACACCCATAGGCACGCACGCATGGGCTGCAGTGTGGGCTTACTATGGGAACTTTATTGTTTAATAACTTTTTTTCTGGACGTACGTTCTCCATGAAACTTTCAGATTGTGGTTTTATCATTACTATGCGTATAATTGCCAAAGCTCAAGTCTCTAGTATTTGAAATACGCCTTTTACAGAGATGAGGGTAAGGGGGTGGATATAGGGGTGGGGGGTGAATTATAACAAAAACCGAAATTCTATCACGTGCAGTCGAGTCTACATTTAAAATTTGGAGACTTTAGCTCTAAAGGTGTAGAAGATATAATTTTATAACTGGTTTTCGATAAGGTTTTTGATCGATAAAAAAAGAACGGGATGAGTTATCGATTTTTAGTGATAAACTCGATATGCGCGCGCTATATACGAGCATTTTAAAAAAAGTTGAAGTCTCTAGCTTCTATATCTTCAGAAATCGACGCGTTCATACATACGGACAGACGGACAGACGGACAGACGGACAGACGGACAGACGGACAGACGGACATGGCTAAATCGATTCAGTTTGTCGCCCTGATCAAGAATATATATACTTTGTGGGGTCTGCCACGCCTCCTTCTCCCTGTTACATACTTTTAACAAAACCATTATACCCTGATTTCCCATTTTCAATGGGTTCAGGGTATAAAAAGAAGAAAATATTTTATAGTAAGAGCTCTATTTGCTTTTGCTCAAAACTGCAATCAACATCTTTCGCACCAAATTGCGTCAGCGAATAAAACTTTGAATTTTTGTTTTACAATTTTCGCACACAAACGTAGATAAACTTGAAAAATAGAAAACAAAAAAAACCTAGAAAAACAAAAACTATTTCTTTCAGAGAAACTTTCGCTGTGTTTTGTTTACGTTAGGAAATGAGGCGTCTAAATTTGTTTCAAATGCCAAAAATTGTGTTTATTTCATAATGCAAATTTACAGCCGGTTGAGCTTAATTGAATATCCCATCATTTACAATGGTATTTTGTGGATGTTATGGCATGACATGCGAGCTAATACCCTGGAGTTAAACCCTTTTTGGAATGGCTTATTAAATAGAAATTAAACAGATGAGCTGTCAGGGGCTTATAGGTATGGAAATCCCATTGAATGTATAGTCTATATTCTATATTCTATATATTTTATGTTCTATATTCTAAATACTAGCTAGCTAAATACAGTTAACAGGGTATTTTAGGTTCCACTTTTCTCTTCACATCACTCAATATTTTGGAAAATGTCGGAATTATCTTTTCGAAAATATCGTTCGGGCAGGTAGTAAAGCAATGTGTTGACTCATATTTAAGCATCCATATTCGTAGTAAAAACTAGTGTAAGCTTCTTCTTCCCCGTTTCAATTCGTACGCAACACGGCGTATGCGCAATAAATCAATTTTATTACACACTCTGCTGACAAACAGAGGGCAAATTATGATATATCTGCGAGTCATAAACTCAAATTCGCTTTCACGCTAAACGCTTAAAAGTTGCGCAGCTTCAGCTCCAATGAGTATATATGAATATATGACTATATGTGCGTGAATGCTGTGAATGTGTTCGAAATCAGCTGCCAATTGTTAACGTCAGCGATAAGCCAAAAACAGTTGTTTATAATGCGCTGATGAGAGTTCATTTATCCCGGTGCCGTAATAAAATGAAAATTGCTTAACAATGCCTGCAAAAAGTATGTGAATAAAGATGAATGCTTGATATTATCGCTGCCAGCCCTAAATAGATTAAAAACAATGATAGATAATTTGTTTTATTTTTTTCGGCAGTCACATGCCGTATGCGCGTTATATTTGCATATTAAGTATACGCACTGCTGACCGCAGCGATATCAACCCAAATGACCATAAAACTTCAGCATGTCCTTGGCCATGGCCATAAATATTGATGAAATTCGGCTGCTGCTGCTGGGCTAATGAATGCGGTGCGATATGATATGCTTCCTTTTCGTATGTTTGTCGCATTACCCGAGCAAAGCTCTGAGTAAGAGAGAGGGAGAGAGATAGTAAGAGAGTGAGGCTAACTGCAATATTATGGGTTGGCCAGCATAAATGGGCCAAGTTTTTGTAACCAGCTGCTACTACCGCTGCTGCTGCTGCTGCGGCTGTTGCTGAATGTGCCACTGTCTGTCTCTCCGTGTGCTTGGCCCGTATCGATTTTGAGCTGCAGCCAAGAGGCTTGACTTACTGCCGTAGACGCTTGAAGGCCGAGCCGTATGCCAAACAGCTTGGCGTCCCAAGAAACCAGACTAGAAATTAGCTAGCCAAACTTGATTAAACCGCAAAAATCAACTTGATGTAGCACCATGAACACAAATGGAAACTAGTTAGATTGCGATGGTCATAAAGGCAAGGCTGAAGATACGAAGTAGAGTCGATACGAAGTAGAGCTTGAAGGTAATTGCCGGTGTAGGGGAGAAGCTATTCCAAATTCTATTTCTTAGGACTTGCGAGAGAACGATATCGATATTAATCGATGTCAGCAATGCCCAGCAATGATTGCCATGAAAATTATTTCACTTGAATATCCGCTGGATGATTATTTGGATCAAATAAATACTTTTGTATATTATAAGCTTTTCGATCAAAAGAATATACCCTGGAGACCCATTCATTGTGACACAGCATCAAAAGTGTCTAAATACTTTGTAATAATAACCCGACAAAGCGTAGCAGCTGGGATACATTTTTAATTCCAAGAGGAATTGTACAATAAATGATTGTTTGAAAATGTATTAAGTTCTTCTATCCACAATGAATTAAATATCTGAAATTTACTTGCAAATTACACTTAATATATTTGTTAAACATTCATTTCCATTTTTCTTAATTTTTCATCGGTGTTCGAAATGTGCCAATTGGCTTCCATATAAAAATGATTTGTAGCTTATTCCCATTAGCTTTTTAAACATTGCTGTTTACTGAATTTGTGGGCGGAGAGAATATTTATATTGCTTGCGATATTATATTCTTTCTAGCAAGTAAATATTTGAGCAAAGCTTCGTGAAATGTTGAAGATTAATTATGACGCAAATGTGAACAGTGAGCGTTCGAAAGAAATATGTAAAAGATAAAAATTAAAAACAGAAAAAATATCAAAATTAATGAATCCAAAATTAGCCTTACTTTTCTATTAAAAATATTCGTTAGCCTATATCATATATCGATAGTAATACCTTAATATTACCTCATTTATTTCATTCGTTACTCATTATACAAATCTGATTGCGTCTAACTGTGCGAATATAATTTCCGCTATCCATCATAGTAATTTCATCAAAAGTGCATGTCATTATCCAAAAGCGCTTCGACTTTTTTTTTCATTGTTTACAACTTTTTCTTGCTTACACTCTTAATCTGTTTTGGTTTTACGATTCAGTCACAAATATTTACAACTTCATCCTTATGGCATTTGCAATGCACATGAGCATTAATATCCCGCAAGTGAGAGTAAAATTGTCGAGAGTGCTCGGCTAGAAGATACCCTGAAATGTACGATTGGAAGATTAGCTTGAGTTATCGATAGGAGAAATCATTAATTGTCTTTGCTTACCATAATTATGAATATATTTTACAAATGCAATCGGTAAGTGAATTGTCATTGAGTTCCATCGATATGCAATTCCATATTGATTCAGAATATTTCTATATGAAATTCTTGAAATTTCATACGCTTGCTGCTGCCTTTAATTTATACATTATCTCATTTGAAACAATATGCCCCATTTCCGTATTTACAATGGGAACAGGGTGCTCAGATATATGTGGAAAAATACATGAAATAAAGAGAAAGTAAAATTTGACGCATGTCATAAACACGAGCGTTGATTTTTGCACAATTTTTATACGAATGTTGGCGAGCGCTTAAATTTTTAATGAAACACAAGCATATTTTGTAATAGCTATTCAAGAGCGAGACACAGAGCTCAGTCGCACTGCTCTCTGTCTCCCTTTCTCTCACATACTCTCTCGCTGTGGAGCCTGGGCTGTGAGCTTGTAAACACGACTACAAATCCTTGTATATTGTTGACTCACCCAAACAGGGGCAGCTAGCCTACAATTTAACTTGCAAGCACACGCCCATTTTTCCTTTTTTTTTTTTGTGTTTGTATTTTTATAAATGGGCGAAATTGGCTCTTTGTGTGCTGTGTGGCACGCCCCCGCCGCAGCGAACTGTCCGCCGCCGCCTGCCCCTGGGGTGCCGTTTACGTTTTGCCTATTGTCCTTTCGGAGTCGTGCTTTAGCCTGAGCTCTCCTGTTGGCACAGCTCACGCATATGAAATGTAATTTAAAGTTCGGGCTCTAGGTACGCCTCTGCACATGTATGTACATATACAGTACTATATATAATTTCTTTTTGATTTATGTTTTTCTTTCACTTTATTTCAATGGCTGTGCAGCCCTTTCAACTGCACGTCCTGCCTGTGCAATCGGCTTAATGATAGTCAGTCGGACTTAAGGTATTAGCTGTCTGCCTGTGGAGTGCTCACTGTAGACCCACAGTCGTATCCATTAAGCAGTTGTCACAGTCATGTGTAAACATGACCCTCTCTTTCGCTCATTCTCTCTATCTCTCTCCTTGTCACTTGCAACTTCAAATAACAAGCCACATTGAGAAGTTTTAGTTTTGTGCTGACAACAAAACTTTTTCGCATTTGCAGTTTTTTCGTTTTCTTTTTTTCTTTTTTTCGGGTAGAGGAAAGAGAAAAGCTGACGTCGTCTTATGCCACGTTTTCGCCTTTGACCTGCCATGGGCAGTGCAGCCAAATGGGGTCAAAATGCAATTTTTAACAGAATTTATTTATGCACGTGCCGAAATGAACAGGCGACGGAACAAGCTTAAACATTGGGAAACTCGAGGGAAAAACGGCAAACACAGCCAGATTTTTTATTTTATTTGAACTGAAGATTTAAACAGGCAATCAACGTTCATAATTGCTGGCAGTTGATGATGAATGGATGATGAAATTGAGGAAGAAATCGAAGAGAAAATAAGGAATGGAAAAGGAAAGAGGTAAACAAATATTAAAGAAATGCTTAAAGTTGGAGCGAAACTTAAACATGACATTAAAATTTAAGTTGAGTTGGTTTCCGAGGAAATAAGAGATTGCAGAGAGACAAGAAGTGAAGTTAAAGAATTGAGCTGAACTTAATATGGCTGAGTTGAAATTAAAATTGAGGCATTATCAGAGAAGAAAAGTATGGCAAAAGAGAGCCAAATATTGATTGGGGTTGATTGAAATGATAATAAAGTGGGAGCTGATTAAAATCTAAGCTGAACGGACATTGTAAGGGAAAGTAAAGCCAATAATTTCTACTAATTAAATACGAGTTTGAGATAAGCAAGAGTAAAATGGATTTAGAGATAGAAATTAAGTTATTTTTCATTTAAAGCTCCGACGGTCCAGAGAATAGAATCTTCTCAGTCTTCACTAGTTAACTAAAATTCTCGTTAAATTTATTAACAACTATTTGACACAGCATAATTTTTGTAATGGAATTTTATTATTTTGATTTCGAATTAAATGAAATTCATTGATAAAAGCGCAGCTGTACTCATTTGAAGACTCTCTCTACTTCACTCTACTTTGTTGTGTGGCAAATCACTTTTGCCTCACTGTTTAATATCAGCTGCATATCATTTAAGTTGGTTGCGCTTGCTGTTCTGGCGATTTGTGTGTTCTATTTCTTGTTTGTAGTTTCTGGCTTTTGATGTGTTTGGCAACCTTCAAAAGTTGGAAACCTCAATTTCGAGCTCTATAGTTTTTTTTTTTGTATTTTGGGCAAGGCTTTTTATTGTATTTTCCCCTAGTTTTTTGCTTGAGCTGCAAATTTCGTGTGCTTTATTACACAATTTTTATTCGCATGTTTTGAGCGAGATATGTGTCAGAGTGTGCGTGAGTGAGTGAGTGTGTGTATATATACATATGCATTTAGATGCCTATGTATGTGTCTTCTCTCTGGGCAGCTGCAGTAGCCTTAGGGGTCAGCTACATCATATGCGTGACTTTTTATGCCACGTGATTAACTTGCATGACTTTTAATGTGTGCGCTGCGTCACATACACAGACAGGCACCAACAAGCACACATACATCTATGTTCATACATACACACACACACACACACACGTATATGACCCTGACTTGGCCAGCGGGCAGCTCCTGTCGACCCAATGCGCCGCGTGTTTGCATGTTATAAATACTTTTAGTTTTGTTTATGGCTTGCCAGCCGCAACCTGCATATTGTACATGCTCATACATATATATATGTATATACACATACACACATACATAAATACATACATACATACATATCCACTTAGCTGTGTGCGACTTTGCGTGAATGTGAATTTAACGCCTTTCACCTGCGGGCTTTCAGTTTTCGCTCTTCCAGTTCCACAACTGAGATTTACGAAAAAAAAAAGAAACGAAAGGAAAGGAAAAAAGTAAAAATTGTTTTGCTCTCTGATTCTTTCTCTACTTGTTTAACAGCCACTTGTTGTTGTTGCTAATGTTGTTGCTTTTGTTGTTGTTGTAGTTTAACTGCTTGTTGCTGGCCTTTTATTCGCGTAGCGCGCGCGCGAAAGCATGCTACGAAAAATTTGTTACGCATTTGCCGGGAGCAGCACAAAATGCTTTGAACAAAATTTTCATAAATACCCTGGGCAGCAGGTGAGAGGGTATATGAGCTAAAGAGATACTAATATATTCAAAATATATACAATAGAAAAACAATATTCATATTTTCTAGTCGATTTTGGCTAAACAGCACAGCAATATACTGACCATACTCATCATACATTTCATTCAGTCCGCAAGTTCTTATATTTCAGTTTCATACAGGGCATCTCTCAGTCGTTCAGTGCCTCTGCTTAAGCTGGGCAAACAGGAAGTCTTTACATTATCAGCACTTTTAATAAATGAGTCAAACAATGCAACAGTTTGCATTAGGTTGGCAACTCGGGCGACACTTTGCGGTTGCGGTCGAGCGGATGGTCAGTTGGAGGCGTGGCAGTGGGGCGGCTGTAAAAGACTAATAGCATTAACATGCAGCTGCTGCAAACAAGAAGAAAAGAGCGCGCGTTGCTGTTAGCAACTAAGTTGTTGCTCTGCATGTGTATGTGTGTGTGTGTGTGTGTATCTGAATGTTGGTGTGTGTGTCTAAGTGTGTGTGCGCGCCATGTGTGCATATAAATTAGCTTATTTAGACGCAAAGTCCTTGAGTCGCTGCTCTTTGCAGGCGTCAATTGATTGCTGTTTAGCAACGCGTACTGCCAGCTGACACTGAAGTAGTCTCCCACACACACACACACACACACACTCACAGATGCAGGCACACTGAGACAAAGACACACACACACACCCACACGCGCACACTTAGTGATTCTTGCACGCAAGTCAAGTGTCGTAAATGCATTCAAGTCAAGACACTTAGTTCGCTCATTCATGTCCTTCTGTATATGCACGGGGACACCCATTGTTGGCGAAGTAGGCAACAATTATGCGTCGTATTTCAAGGATATTTGCGCATTACAATCCATTTAAAATCTCATTTACTACAGCAGCATCACAGCCTCACATTGCAGTCTATTATGCTCATCTGTTCACTTCTTCTTTGGAAAACTGCATTTAAACTTGTGTTGAGCTTTTGCTGTGGCATTAGCTTTTAGCTGGGCTTGGCTCTGTTCCAGATAAGGACTAATTGCGCAGGACATTATGCCCGGTCCAATAATAAACATTAGCGTGTCTCCTGTGTACACAGAAAAAGCGTGTGTGCGCAAATATAATGGAAATGTCGTATAAGCTAATAGAGATTTGCATCGAAAGCTATACGAAAAGATGGAGTGGAGCACGCCTGACCAATTCAGGATATACATATGTGCTGCTGATTAAAATACAAGCATTAGGTTGATAATGAACTACTACGGAAAAAAGACTATATATAGAGTTGTATTGTTTTGTATGCAGCCATATCTATTTAGGTCATCTTTGGTTCTTTCAATACGATATATTTGCGTAGTATACGTATTTGGTATTGCTATATGGTGACAATACTCAGTCAGCCGTCGGCTGTGTTTAGAGGGTATTAAATGAGCATAGCTCACAAAAATAGCTGTCAACAGTTCAGCTACAAGCTTTATATTATCATACATTGAGCAATGCAAACGCATGCAAAGCACTTGCAAATATTGAATACACTGAGAAAAATATGTGGAAAAATATAATAATTTTCAAAGAAGTTAATTAAACTGGAAAAAAAGATAATATGATATTTTATAAAATATATACATATATGTGTTGTTGTATATTAATATGGAATGTTTTGTATTTAATCAAAATTCATTATGGTATTACCTAGAAAAGCATGCAAATACTTTATTCATATACTCTCTAGAAATATTCTCTCTTTAGTTGGATCTATATATATAAAGATTAAATTTGTATTCTCCATAAATTTATTACAGTAATTTCCTATTAGCTACAGTCATCTCTCACTGCTGTCATTTGTTTCTCTCAGTGCTGACTTTATGCTAGTTTTTTACGTTCGTGTGTGTGTTGGGGGTAGTTGGCGCTTGCCCTTTTATGTATGGTTGAGATTAAGCCACCTTTTTAGTGCTTATTGCACAGGCCACTCCATTAGACTTAATCTCCGTGCATTACATTGCTCTTGTTGTTGTTATTGTTGCTCGCCGGGTCACAGTGCGCACGAAAAGTATGCAATGCGATTTTTTATGCCAGCTGCACGTTCAGTAATAACAGCAGTGCCATAGCCAAAAGGGAGAGCGCGAGAGCAGTGAGAGAGAGGGAGGGCGAGCGAAGCGAAGCCAAAAAAGGAGGAAAACAGTGTTATAAAACACCACAAAATGACCATAAAATAATAATAATAAGAATGAAATCAGCAAAAGCCAAAACAAACGTGAGCCAATGGCTCATAAAGTAATGCAGAATGAAGTGGGGCAACTAACCAATAGGGCAGGCAAGTTGTGTTGAGAGGGAGCTGTGGGCGTAGAGCACTGGAGCAACACTCACTCACAGACGCACACATAAATATGTGTACCAACATATACAAAGATATTTATATGCACATGCAATCCGCGCCAGAGACAAATCCGCAAACAGCAAATTGTATATATATTTTCACACCGTCTGCTTGGCACACAACAGTTTATTTTATATGGGTGTATGTGTGTGTGTGTGTGCTTGTGTGTCTGCCCCATAAATTGGCCATAAAAAATGCTGGTCTAGAGCAGCACAGTAAATTGGTCGCCTTGACAGTGAAACACTTGTCGTGGCACTTTAGTTGAATTAGCTAAAAATAAACCAAGTTGCGGAATGCCCCTAATGCTTACTAATGCCAACTTGTGATATTCGATGGGGGTGTTGAGTAAACTCTTAGAATTGTGCGTAAGAAAGGAATTTATGTGTATATTTATTTTGGTTAAAGGGTAGAAAAATAGATAGATAACTAGTGCAATGTGGGGGAGTACCTCTAATGATAAACTGTATATAGATTGATTACTACACTAATATATATTTATAACTATGATGTAGGAGATATTTATACTGATTTTGAGAAAAGTGGTAAAAATGGATAGATATGTATATATTGGGAGATAAGAGATACGATTTATACATATTCTGCAACAAGTCAGATTCAATAGCAACCTTAAATTTTGTACTGAGTCATATCCTCTTCAAATAGTCCCCGATAAACTCAAGAGTTCGCTGAAGCATCTAGCTCCAGGGGGTAAATGTAATTATAACTAAGAGCTGAAGTCCTATGAGTAAAAAAGTTATGCCTGACGAAATATCCTTTAAAAATATATATATAATATATATAAAGAGAGTGTATAGAGTATAGGATATATTTCACAGATAATGTATTAAGTGTAGTCTCTCTCAGAGTGTAGTCTCAACTAAGAGCTGAAGTCCTATGAGTAGAAAAGTTATGCCTGACGAAATATCCTTTAAAAATATATATATAATATATATAAAGAGAGTGTATAGAGTATAGGATATATTTCACAGATAATGTATCAAGTGTAGTCTCTCTCAGACAGATAAAGGAAAATCTAGTCAAATCGATTGACTGTCAGTATTATGGGGTATGAGCAGTAGCATAGGGTGCACACTGTAAAATGTATTGAGCATAATTAGATAACTCGTCAAGTTAAGCCATCTAATCTCTACTCAAAACAATTTGTCATTGAGTAACAGAACTTGGCGCATTCAACAAGCTATACATCAGGTTAGACATTGCGCACTTCACATTCAGAATACCCTTTTCATCTGCTCGGCGAGTGTGCTTAGTTTGTGCTTGGCTTATATGGGATGTCGGGCTATGCTAAATGGTTGGGCAGGTGAGATAACTGACAAATGCGACAACAACAATACAAGACACTAATTGAGCACACTTGAGTTTGCGCAACTGTGCGCCGTCATCTGCACCTGTTACCTCTGGTGGCAGCCGACTGCTATCTGCTAGCTTGGCATTTACAACCGAGTTCCCCGAGTTCGCCGAGTGCTGTGAGCCTTTGGCTGGGTGGCTCACCTGCACCTGTCACAGACACGCAGCACAGAATACTTCATTCTGTTTGTTCCCTTCTTGTTCTTCCTCTGGCGCTGCTCTGCCTCGCTTCGCGTTGCACTTACTCTGCCGAAGATGCCTTTTGTTGCTTATTAAAGACGGAATGTCTCTGCCGCATGGGCGCATAAATTAAATGAGCTCGTCTGCTTGTTGTTGTCGTTGTTGCTGTAGTTGCTGTTGCTGCTCGCCAAACGCCCCTTTGCACTGGCACCAAATGTCGATTCAGATAAAAATTACGTATACGTATGTGTGTACACATACGCAGCTGGATAACAATCACATGTGCGTCTGTGTGCGTAAAAAGTTTTGGTGCTCGGGCAGCATTTGTCGAGCATTAGATGGCATCAGCTTCAATTTGTCCTCTGTCTGCTTTATGCGCACTTCTCACTCTCTCCAACATATATAGTACATATGTATATACATAAATTCCCTTTTTGGCTGTACCCGAAAAAAGAACAAAAAATAGCAGATTATTTTTGGAATTATGCTTTGGGATAAGCCGCACAAGGGCAAAACCCAATTACAATAAGTGAATAGAAGCACATGCTCGTATGTAGGGTATACTTGAAGGGTATTTCAATGTACGTAAGCTGCAAAAAAGTCACATGTAAATATGTGAGCGGTCAATTAAAATTTCCAATCAGAATGCCAATGGAATTGATTGAGTTATCAAATATCAATCAAAGGGAGCTATTTACGCTCTGAATGAAGCAGACATCAATAGATTGAATAAAATACTTGAAAGATTTGCAAGATGAAAATATTGCTAATATAAGGTAATGTCATTCCCCTGACATATTTGAAATGAATTTTCAGTTTGTTATACGAATTTAAATACAACACAAACACAGTGGAATATATATATTTATAATATTATATTTTATATATTTATAAAATTATAATTCTGTGGCAAATCAGAAGAATGCTGGCGAAAATGTTATCACAGAAAGCTCTGCTGCTGCTGAGACACTGGCAAGCGCTGGCGAATCGGAGGGACTTGAGCCAGCTAAGGCGTAAGCAGGCTGCCAAGGATCAGCCAAAGGGAAATGCAAAGCCAACAGCAGCGTCAACGGCAGAAGAGAGAAAAGCACCCGAAGGAATGCTGAGCAGCACGAAGTCGGTATTTGGGCCGCTTGTCGACTGTGATCGGATCTTTCAGAATCTCTATGGACGGCACGATTGGCGGCTGGAGGGCGCCCGCAAGCGTGGAGATTGGTATCGAACAGCAGATCTGATCAAAATGGGCCCCGAGTGGATCATGGGCGAGGTGAAGCGAAGTGGGCTGCGTGGACGCGGCGGCAGTGGCTACTATGCGGGGCACAAGTGGGAGTATTTGCGCAAGGTGCAGGCCAAGGGCAAGGTGCTGATCGTCAACTGTGCCGAGGGTGAGCCGGGCACGTGCAAGGATCGCGAGATCCTGCGCCACGAGCCCCACAAAATCATCGAGGGCTGCCTGCTGGCGGGCTGTGCCATGGGCTGCGAGCGTTGCATTGTCTATGTGCGGAATCGGTTCTATAACGAGGCCTGCAATCTGCAGCTCGCCCTGGCTGAAGCCTACCGCTGTGGCTTGATTGGCTGCAACTCGTGCGAAACGGGCGTTAAGCTGGACATTATAGTGCAGAGAGGTGACCGTTATCTGACCGGGGAGGAGACGGCGCTAGTGAATTGTCTGATGGGCAAGCTGGCGCGTCCACGCAGACGTCCGCCCTTCCTGCACGAGCAGGGCTACTTCGACCATCCCTGCGTGGTGGTCAACACCGAGACCCTGGCTGTCCTGCCCACCATTCTGCGGAGAGGCGCCGTCTGGTTCACCAGCTTGGGGAGTGATAAGAATTTTGGCACCAAGCTCTACTGCATCAGCGGGCATGTGGTCAATCCCTGCACCGTGGAGGAGGAGATGTCGATGCCCCTGCGGAACATCATCGAGCGGCATGCGGGCGGCGTCTGTGGGGGCTGGGACAACTTGTTGGCCGTGTGGCCGGGCGGGCTGTCCGCACCGCTGGTGGGCGCTGCCTGTGCCGGCCGCGTGCTCATGGACTTTGACCACTTGTCGGCAGCTGGCAGCGAGCTGGGCACCGCTGCCATCATAGTCATTAGCAAGGACTGCGATCCGCTGCTGGTCATGCAGCACAGCATCGAGTTCTTCATGGATCAGACATGCAAGCAGTGTACGCCCTGTCGAGACGGTGCCATTTGGCTGCCGGAGCTCTTTAGCAGCTTTGTCAAGGGCGAGGCTGTGCCGCAGATGATTGAATTCGTCAACACCATACGCAAGAAGATGGAGAACTCAACGATTTGCGGTCTGTGCGACAGTCAAGCGAACCTGGCTGGCAGTTTGATTCAACACTTTAGGCCGCTCATCGAGGCGCGCATTCTTCAGTATGCCAATTGATAGAGGAGCTTTGTCTGTTTGTCCAATAAATTGCTTTTCAATTGCTTATCGATTGAGCGTGCCCACCTGTCGCATTTTATATTTGGAGCTTCCTGGCATATTTGAATGCCAGCATCTCACCTACGCCCACCCAAGCTCACATGTGTCTGACCGGATGTCGTTCAATCGCTCAATGGACAGCTTGAATTCTAAATGGTCTGCCGGTCCCTTCCGCTGCCCCGCTTTTCTCTCATCCTCATCCTGTTGGTCGCCGCTTCTCGTTTACTTTACAACGTGTTGCGGAATTGATGAATGTCGTTGTCGTTAACCGGGAACGTGCACTGTGCTTTGGATTATAGCCAAACATGTGGCGGAAACTGAAGTCTGCTTGATTTAAAGATATCCTGCTCTTCAAATACTCTAGATTTCCTGATACTCAGAGTTTTCCCATTAAGAAGTGTTTTAAAATAAAACAATAGAGAATAAAAGTCGTTTGACTTATTTATTTTATAATGAAAACTTAATGCAAAAGATAAATCGCTAATACTCTTGATAAATCTATCGATAAAATGGTATACGTTTTAGAGATTTGGCCATACAATACTTGAACTGAACACAAACTTATTTGTAGTTCGAATAGCTTATACAATGGATAGCTTTTAGCCACCTGATTTTTATAGTAGACTGACAATAATGTCGTTTAATTTTTCATTACAATTACAAATGAAACCTTGCCTGAGCTTTGTCTATCGATATGTACACTTTTCGATAACACGAAAGTTCACGGACTTTAGCAAATAACTTTTGGCCCACCAAGCTCTGGGCTGAAAGGAAACTTAATCACAGTCTGTACATATGTGCATTAGTATACTCCATACACTAGAATCAATAGTTTTTAGTGCACACCCACACGTGCATGGCCTCCGCTTTTAGCGCACTTCCGGTGCAGGATATTGAAGAGCAAGCGGGGTCACAGAAAGAGAAGGGGAGAATGGGTTCGAGTGAGAAATTCAAGCAAGAGCACGAGTGTGGAAATTGCAAAGGACACTTTGTTGACACAAACAAACACCAAAGCATTTGTCTGCGCTTGAATGATTGCACCAATAGAGCAGAGCACACATATATATGTGTGTGTGTGTGTGTGTGTGTGAATGTCATGTAATGTTACTTTGTGGGTCAGCTGTATCCCTTTTAGCCAGTTTCCTATTGCCAATAATCTAGTTTCGGCAGCCATACACATGCCGTACGTTTAAGTATGAGTGCAAATCCTTTCTCCCTCTTTACCCTTCACTAATTTGCTGCTAAGCGATTTTTTGCCCAAATCCTGATAAAACTACATTGTGGCTGGCTATGTGTGCTTGTCTGTGTGTGTGTGTGCGTTTGTTGTACGTGATTTGTTGTGGCTGTGGCTCATTTTTCATTTGTACCAGTTGCTGAGTTGAGTCTTATCTCAATTAGGAATTCATTCATTCCAACAGCTGAAGGCGCACTTGACAGTTGTTGACGCTCGCATCGCTCAGATCCATCCTCCACGATGTCCTCTTCTCTTATTCTCCTCTCGTCCTCTGCCTAGCTGTGCTGCTTCAGTCCTCGCCGCTGTCATTTATGTGAGTTGAAATCTGTTAAAAATGAACGTGACGTAAATACAACTGAAGACCTTTGACTGCTATGTGGAGAGAGACCATACACTGGCAGAAAAATCCTTGAGCAACTGTGAAAGCTATTCGGGACTTTGTAAGAACGAAGTGCAGCTAAGTTTTGTTGCTTATATTATGTAATTATATACGAAATGCACTATTACAAACAAAAAATCAGGGTATAAAAAGCAATGCAGACTTTAATTTTTCTATTTCTCTCAGTGTATTTTGTAACAAATATTTCGGTATTTGCTTATTAATTTATTCAGTATATAAAAATTATTCAAATTTTCTATGACTCACTAACATACTTGACAATTCACTGTTTCTCTGAGTGTATTTTCGTATTTCTGACTTCTCATTTATTAATTTCAAATTGCATTTGACTTGAGCCTTTATTTTCATCGATATTTGTTTGATGTTTGATGAATAACTGCGCATGCAAAGTTTATAATTTAATTTGGACTTTCTTAAAGCGTCTTTCTCTCAGTGTACACATGCATAAGCCCTCGTTTATATACATCACACCTACCTGGCCGTGCCTTACTTGAGTGATTACGTCAACTACTCAACGGCGGGCGTCTAGTGCGACATTGCATTGCAAATTACCGATGAAAACCACTGGAAATTCTCAAGTTTTCTCCACTATTTTCTCACTCTCTTTCTCTCTTCTCTATTCATTTTGTTTTTGTGTTTTTTTTTTTGTTCAGTTGCCTTCGAGTGGTGCGGCATTGCAGGGTTCGCTGATGGCACTTTTGTTGCTTTGATGCGGTATTTGAGCCAGCAGCTCGAATGATATGTCGCTTTGAACTAGCGCCATTAAAGCAAATTTGAATAATAGTATAGCTATATATAATAGCTCTTACCATCATCTATATACATATATATAGCACTGTATACCGCATAGAGTGCGCAGTGACTCTTGTGGCTTCTATTCATTGCGGTCTGTGGTCACACTTGCTGCGTGGTCCTTGAGTAGTTGTTAGCGAGTTTGTTGGAATAATAATTAAAATAATTTGAAAGCATAACAGGCCACAAATGCCAGCCACTTGCTCGCTGTCCCTTCCTATTCAAAAAAGTCATTTATCAAAATAACGATGAGAATACCATATTTACCGCTTGGTTTGTCTCTCTCTCTCTCTTCTTCTATTGGAATGAAAGAAATGCAATGTTGTAGTCGAATACGATCAAGTATCCAAAAGCGAATATTGCCTGTATATATTTCTCTCACTCTCTCGTTCTATTTGTCGCTCTCTCTCTCTCTCTCTCCCTCGATCTCCCTACTTCTTTATTGTATATGTATTTATATTTATTTTTCTCACTCCCTCTCGCTCTGTGTCTGTCTCTCTTCCTTTACATTTTGCTGTCTCTCATCTTATATTTCTTTCTTACTCTCTCTCTCTCTCTCTCTCTCTGTCCATTTCTATATTTTCGTCTTCGACTCCAAACTCCCTTTACTGACTCATCGTAAACCTGCTTCACCTGCTTAACATACATAAACGAGAAGAAATAAAAAACGTAGCCTACTTTGCAGGGCAGTACTCGCGCACACACTAATCTTGTCATTTACCCAAATTGTATGGCCCCAAAAGCAAGAGCTGAGCATATTTAGCTGGCGCTGGAGCCCAAGCAGAGGCTGTAGCTGGTCCTTGGGCTGGGTCTCTCTTTCACATCGTCGGGCACCCAATTGCTTATTAAAGTCAAATTAGAACTTTGAGCAATCATTAGAGTAGAGCAAGGCAAAACAACAACAACAGCAACAACAACAAAGAAAAAAGAAAAAATCCTCTTGCATAAAAGGGAAAAAGATGAAGAGAGTTTTCCCTCTAGCTACGCCCGAAAATAACGCCGTGTACGTGTCGGCATAGTATTAAAATGTCTTTTGTGCCCTGCATCATATTTAATGGAAGCGTTTATCTCAATTTCTTGAGCCTAACTGACTGCACACAAGCTAATCACGTGTACGCAGTGCTCACTGTATTTAGATATTGATTTTGGGCCAAAATGCGTTTTGTCTTCCCTGGCGCTCGCACGCATATTATGCTTGACTCTCTGCATGGCCAGCGGATTATAATACGCACATAATCTTCAAAATGAAAGCAAATGTCTAGAATTCCACAAATTAAGCCAGTTCGCTAACAGCAGCAGCAGCAGCACCAGCAGCAGCAGCAGCAGCAGCAGCTTCGCCTGCAACAGCAACTTTAATACGAGTAAAGTTGGCATTTGCTTTAACTTTCCTACAAATGCCCTACAATAGATTGCCAATGGGGCATATTGTTGTGAAATGCTTATAAATAGTTAAGTTCTTGCATTCTATGATCGTGATAACCTTTCGGATTTATGTTCAGATTGAGTCTGCAAATATGTCTTGGCTTTACTCTGATATCGCCTTCAGCTCAGTTTTCTAGGGCATCTCTATAGTCTAGCAATTTGTTGCCTTCAGCTCAGTTCTTGCTTGCGTGCGAGTGTTGTTCGACGCTTGATTCAAGCTAAGCTGTTGAAATGCTTTGGCGTTGCTTATTCGCTTTTCTTTTCTTTTATTTTCTTCAGGTTTTTCCACTGCTGTCACGGCGCACAAAATTTTCTTTTATTTTCAAATTTCAAAGGCGTCGAGTCAACTGTTGTCGTTTGCGTCTGCTCTTGGCCTTGTCGCGGACTTGGTCATGTTACACTCGACCTCTCCCACTCTATGCCAACATTCCTTCTAATTTTCTCTCTCTCTCTCTCTTTCTTCTCACTCTCACTCTATGAGTTAAGCGTTACTTATGGTCATGTGTTGAATCTGCCTAACATTTGATGTCGTCATCATGGATCAACAAGGGTTTAGACAGCGATGACATCTTCTCGAAGTGTATTGTTTTCCACTCGTCAACATGAGCGACATTTAACTGTGACATTTGCGCAACCGAAAGCTCAGAGCTTAACTCTATTTGCGTTGTTCCTAATTGAGAGGTCTAATTGGTAGCTTAAGAAGAGAAGGGTAGAGAATGGTAGGGAGAAGACCGTGGAGAGTAGAGGGTTGCAAATAGAGAGATTCGGTATATAAAAGAGAAGATAGGAGATAGGAGAAATCATATAGGTGATAGGAGATAGGAAATAGGACATGGGAAAGATAGGAGATAACTTAGAAGTTTACATTTACAAATTGAGAAAAAACTAAATTCGTCTGCTCAATCAACTGCATGAACATCAAAGTCACTTCATTTACAACCCTTTTTTAAACTTTATAAATAGTACTTTAAACCAACTTTTAACAGTTTCTCCTCTTTCTATTTACAGCAATTGATATTTTTGGTATTCATTAAATAGCTCCACATGTTGAGCAAATTCACCTCGAACCATGTCCAGGTCTACCATCAGTATTCGCGTCCAGCTCCCATAAAGAAGCCCGTCAAGGTAAGCATCCTGAATCGTATAACAGTTTTATACATTGTCTCTTAGTTTCTCAACGAGTTCTCTTTGTTACTGTCCCTGCTTGCATATTTGAAAAGATTTTCTTGTTTGTTCAGTTGCCTAAGCAAATACAATTAGCATAACATGCATTAGGCTCACTCTCCATCTGTCTGTCTCTTTCTCTTTCACTCTCACTCTCATTCTCTGTGTGCGCCTATGTCTCCCTTAACCGGGTTCAAATCCAAACATATTTCATTTTTAACATTCGTAATTGGTTGTCGGTGCTTTTGTTTCCACTTTTGTTTGTCTTTTTTCGTCCGCTTCATTTGTTATTTACATCGCACTTTAAACAATTTTTTGCTCTTTCAATTAATATTAAAGTTGACAGGTACACTTTCTAGCATGCCAGTGGAAAAAGAAATGCCATGATGACACTAGCTTGGAATTGAATGTATAACAGTTGTAGCTTGGAATTGAATGTATAACAGTTGTAGAGTTCTAAAAGAATTGTTGAATTGAGCTGAAACTTTTTTGCATTATAAATTAAATTAATTCATACGCTTCTCCAATACTTGGAGGTCTCATTAGAGGAAATCTATTAGCTACTAGCACAAACTGTTATACACTTGAACTACTTTTCATATTCAGCTATTAAAATAACTGAAAACCTATGCTTTCAGCCAGTGTCATTAGTATACTTCGCTTAACTCAATTATGTCTTTTGCCAAGCTTTGCTTAATATTGAATCTTCAGCACGTTTTGCACGCCTGCATGCCAAAAATATTTTAAGATAAACTGAATAATTAATAAATATAATATTCTCTTTTCCTTTCAACTCCGAAAAAAAAGCAGGCTGCTTAGCCTACAGAGCTGAAAACGAAAGTAGCGCATTGCGAGGATAACTGTTCCACGCTCAACATCGACATCGACATCGTTAACTTCGCTCTTCATACGCATCAATCAACCAAGAGCGAGAGCACTCGAAGCGTGTGTGTGCGTGCGTGCGTGCGTGTGTGGGTGTGTATGTGTGGGGTTGGCCGCGCTCCGTTTCGCTCTCTTTAACTCATTGTGTCTTCTGTGTATGTGTGTGTCTCTGTGCGTCCATAGCGGACTATGTTGAAACCGAAACGTTTGGCCAAACAGAAGCCCAAAGCGAAACCGGTAAGTGGAAAACTCTCTTAAATTGAAATGAAAACAAAATTTTATAGAAAACAAAAAGAAGCTCTATCAAAACCTAATTTAACCCTAAACTATTTCAAATTTCTAACCAAGTAGAACGCTGTCTAACTATGTCTCTGTCTCTCTATCTCTCTCCCAACTCTATCTAACCCAAATAACGCATATTTTGAATTAATTTTTGCTTCATTTTCGGCTTCCCTATTTGTTCATTTCCAAGAAAAACTTTCTCTCCCTGCTAATTGCCACATTGACTGACTGCCAAACTGCTTTGTTGTGAAAGCAAGAAATAAAAATAAAATAAATAAAATTAAGTTTAAAGAGAAAGAAATGTTTAGTCATTGTCTTTGCCTTCAATTAAATAACATTTATTTTAACTCTCTTTATTTTCGTTTTTTCATTTTTATTTTAACTTTTCAAAGTTTTTTCGTATTTGCTGTCTTTCTATTTTCTTTGGCACTGGCCTTGAAAACTTTTCTACGTAATGAATAATAATAATTAAGCATTAAACGTAGTTAACTAATATTCGTAGTTAGATTTATTAGTTTCTTTTAAGTAGTTATGCTAGCTAATTGTTCTGTAGCTTGCTTTAAACAAAAATAAGTTGAGTTGGAATATATAGAAATTAATTAAAAGTTCGTTAATTGTTAAGCCTGAAAGTATGCTCTTAATTTGTGGCTGCTCGCGCTCACTCTCTCTCTGTCTCTATCTCTTCTTGTCTCTTAAGATAGCTCAGCTGCTATCAGCTTATCTCAATTGTGACGTCACTGGGCCATTCGGTAATTCGGAATCGGCATTTGTAGTGCAGCAGCTGCATGCACTAAATGCTATTAATATCAACATTATTATTACAGTTAAGTTGGGGCATTAAAACTTTGCTCGTCCCTTGCACCAAAGCAATTTCAAAGTTTTTAATGAAGTTTGTTTTTCGCCTCAAACGATCGCAAAGAGCGCTCGCGCGCTTGAGCGAAATGGCAAAAGCAACAACATAACAACACATTCGAGCAGCCGCTCTCTTCGCTCTGAGTTATTATCTATGTATGTACTTGTTGCTGCTTTTGTTGTCATTCGTTCGATTGCTTGTCATTCGATTTCCAATGTGTGTGTGTGTGTGTGTGTGCTAATGTGTGACTGTGAGTGTGAGTGTCTCTTGGCTGTGCGCGCTTATTTGCGCTATTAATTAACACAGTTTGAGCGGTTTTGAGGGGAAGCAAAACAAAAAAAAAAAGTTTACTCAGTGCTCGCCGCGACTTCGAAGGCGCCATGTGAGTGAAGTTCTTTAAAGCGGGTGAATTAATATTATTTTGTTTTCTGCGTCTTCTTCTTCATGTGCTTGCATCGTTCAATTTGTTTGTTTTGTTTTGTTAAACGATTCGTATGATTTGATGTTTATGTATGAATTGAGTGAAGTGTATCAGAAAATAGTTATTTGGCTGCTGCTGCCGCTGACGTTTTAGTGTATCAAACAACTGCAAAATGTATTTTTTGACTAATTGGACGTTTGTAAGTAGAAAATCTATTAAGCCTAACATGTCTCATTAATTGCAATTGTATATTGCATTTAATTGACTAAAGTTATTGACTTGAAGCTATACGCTGCATTGTTGTTGTTTTTGACGCGTAATTAGTGCGAGCGACTCGAGCGATTTACGAGCATTAATCAGCAGCTGTTTATTGCGCTCCTACCACATGCGCTATCAGCAGTCGCCGTCCCGTTCTCACTTACTGTCCCTGCTAGTATGTGGGCTGCGCTCTCTGTAGCGGTAAATTCTATATTTACGCTCATAGCGTGTTAAAAGCTTTAAAGCTGAGTTGCATTGAATGCGGTTGTCGTCCGTCAGTCTATGCGATCCATCAGTGGAAGTCTTTGCTGCTGCTGCTGCTGCTTTGCTGCAGTTCATCAGCGACGCCAGCTTCACTTTCAATTTTCCGCTTTAACGAGTTCCGATGCAGACGACAGAGTCTGAAATGGCAACAGGAACAACAAGTGCTACCTGCTGGTGCAAGCGAGACAAGATGCTGGGCAATAGTTGAGGCTTACCGTTATGCACGACCTGAGGTGATGTGGATATTAAGTGGAGTTTATGCTGGTGCGTAAGTTTTGTTGAGTTGGCCCTGTTGCCATGTTGCCAGTAAGTCAAGCTAACTGCAATAGAAATTTATGTAAAAGTAAAAGCGCCTGCCACTGCTGCTGCAGTTGCTACATTCATCCTCCCCATACTCACTCTCTCTCTCTCTCTCTCTCTCTCTCTCTCTCTCTTTGTCCCACTCTCTGGTTTCCTTGTTGCCAGGCAACTGTCAATCAGGCTGCGCTTCTGCTGTTGACATATTGGCTGCTGATTTATATGTATGCTGCGTTCGTTGCAGTTGTTGTTGCCCTGCCTGCCGCTGCCATATGTGTGGCAAACAGGTACTCTTTAGACTCTCTGGCACTCAAGAACGCAATTTATCTCGTGCCAGCCACTAATAAGCCAATTGCACTTGCTTAAACTTTCATTCCGCTCTCTTAAACTCAAGAGAAACTTTTGTAATTTGCGAGATCATGTGAGAGTATGTGTGTGTATAATTGTGTACATTTACGCTAGAGCTGGCATACTACAGAGTTAGTTCACTTTGTTGTTTGAGTAGTTCAGCAGCTCAGTTCAATAGAACTTATTCTTCATGCGCAAATGAACTGCATTCACTTTCAGTGATCACAGTCAATTGAACTTATTTTGAACCACTTGACGCATCTCTTATACACGCAAACATTGCACTGCTTGTAAGCAGTTCGCATATATCAACTGTCTTAATGCAAATATGATTCGAATTGCCTTTGGAACGATGCAATAGTAGAAATGAAGAAAGTGTATACAAATTCTTGGAATTAAAGTGTAGTTATTTTGCTAGTAAATCATGTTGGCCTGTGTAGCAGCATCAGCACATCTGTGGCTAACGCATGCTTTGACCGATTTTAATTGGCTGCGCACACACACCCACACGCATACAGTTATGTGGCCAGAGTTGAAATGTTGCAAACTGCAGTCGTAGGTGTTAAACTTTGCTGTGCGTGTGGCACTGCAGCCACACGTGCAAATTGAGTTTTTAGATGATTTAAACAGACAAACAAATTCGAACTGGCAGCAAACATAATTGGCTTGAATGCATATAGGCCCGAAAACTCAATTAATATATACATACATATATATTTATATATTTAATGCAAAATTGTTATGTTAATCAAGCGCTCAATGCAAATTTTCCACTAGTTAAATCTGTTGCTTCGCTCTTAATTAATTTCAAATGTTATAACTTTTCGCTCGTTGTCTTCTCCTTCATTTCTCTCTCTCAAT
This sequence comes from Drosophila mulleri, assembly GCA_035047565.1. Lineage (NCBI taxonomy): Eukaryota > Metazoa > Arthropoda > Insecta > Diptera > Drosophilidae > Drosophila > Drosophila mulleri. Next base: position 2,629,187 of record JAWNPK010000060.1, read on the forward strand.
TATTTAGTTGCTGTTGTTTGTGTGCACTTGTTTTTTTGCGCCCACTCAAAAGTTTTTCATTTTTATGCCTCGGGCGCACATAAAATGTCAAAGCTTTTAGTTTAATGGGCAGCCCAGGGGTTCGGGCAGGCGGGGCTATAGGTGCGTAGGGTTCGGGCGGGAGGGTTGGTCGGTTCTTTGAAATAATAAAAAGATACTGTACTTGAGTTTTAAATGGGGCAGCTAATGTGACCACATGCCTGGACAGTCTGGTCACATTGTGTCGTATATATATGTATATATATACTGACAGTATGTTTCGCCAAGGGCGAAAATGTCGAAAAAAGTATATCCTGGAACTATTGTGTGAGTGGGGTATGCTGTTTGATATGTGAAGATTCCCAGAATTCAGGTGGATGTGAAAGATGGGTAAAGAAGAATAAATGACAGAATAATTTTTTAAAATGTTATGAAGTATGGAGTCTGGTATATATGGACCATTTCTAGAAATTGTGGAAATGTGAAGAAATAAATAAAACATTAAAAATGTAAAAATGGGATACCCTAGGATGGCTCTAGCGACGGGGTAGATTGAATAAGAACCTGGCTTTAGTATATTCCGTAAGCTTTAATTGAATTTAATAGAATAATTTCAATAGCAAGTATAAAAGAAGTATGCAAAAATCATTAAACTTCATAGTTTATTATTAAATCAAAGCAATTAATATTATGAACAATATTTGACTTGTTTTTAATTAAAAGGTTTTTATATTGAAAATCATATAGATATATATTAATTTGAACAATCGCCCCACTTTCTATACACACATTCAGGATGTAGATAGCTTTATGGGGTATGCAAAGCCTCATTGTACACGCCCATTACAATTATGGTTTGACCTTTGTGGTTTTTCTCGCTCACTGTTTACTGAGGTGTTAAATGAATCATTTTTATTGAATAATTAATTTGAATTTTATTATTCAGATATTTGCACGATAAAACGCATTTTACTGATGATATTTTTATTTCAATTGCATTTCTAGCAAAATAGCTGTAAATAATTATAGTAGATGAACAATAGATGGTCAGAATATTTGACATAGATATATCAATATACAATATATTTTTAGCGTGTGAAATATGATATATGTAGGTGTTTCCACTTTCTATTTGCTTAAAATTCGCGTTGAATTAAATTAACAAATATTGCATTAGCTGCAAATTTGTGCGCTTTGTTCGGCTGCAATTTCTATTTGCCACAATTGGTGGCAATGGCAACTTTGATTGTGGCAGCAGTCAACGATTTTGATAGCAGTTGCGTAGCGCTACCCAAGCTCCTCTGTTGCCCTGCCACAAAATGTGTTTGTCATTTGTGCCTTGTTTGAGTAGTTAAAGGGGTATATTGGTTGTGTGGAATGAGCATTAATGAACGAAATTAACTGAACTAAATGTTAACTAATCAACAGACGAGGATTTAAATAGTATTCTCTATAATATATATATAGGAAATCGTAAAACCCATTTCCTCTCTTCAGACCTGCGTTCGAAAGCCTGTTGACTGTGAGCGAGTATTGTGTAGTCGCAAGCACTCGAGCATTCACATTCTAAGTTGATGTATTTTGTGTGTGTTTGTGTGCCTGTGGCAGCAATTGAAATACTTGTGGAGAGTCTCCACTTAGTGGCGTGTGGGCGTGGCAGTCTGTGCTAAATGCTGCTGTGGCAACTGTTGGTGCAACTGCATGCGGCACTTAGACAATGCCACAAACCGCAGTCGCATTTCAGCTGCCGCAATGAAATCTAAACTCTTTGACGGAGGCAGGGGGTGGGGAAAGGCTTGCATTTTTTTTTTTTTATTTTGTAGTGCTGGGTTTTTGGCCAAGTGTAGCACACCTACTCAATTTTAGCTTTAGCAAGTAGCACATGTTGCATGTGCCACACACATGCGACAAAAGTTAGTTGTCCCAGCGGGTGTGAGTGGTCTGAAAAGTTTTCGAAAGGAAGGATGGAAGGAAGAGAATGAATAATATATGTTGTATTGTATTTGGAATTAATTATATATAAAATGGTAAACTTGAAAGTAGTAGTACTATATAAGTTCCTTATGAGATCCCCATCACTGAATGCTCCATATTGGACAGCCCAAAAATAGGTAAAGAATATGTATTTTATGTATGTATATTCGTTTCCTTCTATATATGTATATGCATAGGTGAGTGAGGTGTTTATGTTTTGCAGTATGCTTTTGCAGCTGCGCTTTGCACAGTGTCAACTTTATTTGAGTTTAAAAATCGCCCGCAGGCAATAAACAAGCGTGCATATTCAAAAGGTGCAGAGTGCAAATAGAGTGGTAAAAATGCAAATTTTGGAATTTCTTTAATCTAACAACTAGTTGCAATACGTTTTAATTAACCTTCTTAACTTTTATTGATCTGTTTTCGCTTTCATATTGTGTGTATATATATCTGTGATGGTTTGATATATATTTATATATACATATACACATGGTATAGGTATAGGTTTTTCTAGCAGCTATAATTCTCTTTTTTAATAAGGTAGATTAACTATTTTATTAACCTATAGAAACGGTAGAAACGTTATCTTGTACTACACACATATTTAATATAATTTCCATATGAGCTTCTTCTCTGTGAGCGTTGTGCTATGTATACAGGGTTTCTATAAATTCCCCTCGCTGCAGCTTCGCCATGCTCTATTGGAAATTAAAAAGTTTTAAGTATATATACGTAAGTTTTGTGTAGTATATATGTATGTATTCAAAAGAGACACATTAAGTACAGGGTATTCACCTGTTATATGCTCCATGAGTGCGCCGATAAGTCCACAAAGTCTATAAAATATATCAAAGCATACTTTTAGGCTCCAAACTTTTAGCCAACTTCAAGCACAATCACGAAAATTGTTAAAATTTGCTCGAGTTTTTAGTAAAGTTAAAGTTGCGTTAAATATAAATTTAATTAGTTAAAAATAATTTAAAAAAAAACTTAATTTTAATTTAATTTTAATTTGCATTGTCAGAGTCGCAAATTCAGCTCATACGGCAAAGTGGTCTTGGTAGTAAGTCGATCGGTCAACAGACAAAATGCGTTTCCCCTGAAGTCAAATCGTAACCATAATAATAATAATAATATTAATAATAATACTAATAGAGCAATTTCCATATATGTATATATATATAGTTGAAAATCGAAAGAACTCTCAACTAATTCAAGTACAATAATATTTCTCTTCTTTGCCTTAACACTGAAATACAACTACTCTATATACACTTTGCTTCAATTAAAAATTTTGTACATTTCCTTTCGAGTTTCTCTTCAAATTTTTAACACACACGAAAAATCTTGAAAATATTTTTTTATATTAATTATTTATGAATATATATTTTTTCACATATTTTTTTGACTTCACCACGAAATACCACTATTCAAAAAACTTGTTGTGTGTGTGTGTCATGCACCTTGCAACAACAACAATAACGTCAACTACAATGAAAACAACAAACATGACCTGTCAATCACGCATCAATCAATCAAAAAAATATATACATGTCAATATTTTGTTTGTGCATACAACAATAAAAATATATATTGCTGTATATATGTCCCATCAATATAAAAAATATGTCGAATAAAAAATAAATAAACAAACACACGCACATATTAAAGATACCATGGGGACTGAAAAAAATCTGTTGGGGTCTGATAAATATAACTGTGCCCAGGGTAAGCTATATCAAACATATCAATTTCAATTTCAATCTTGATTTCGTCAGTTCTTTATCTTTTTTCGTTTTTTGTATTTTTAAACACCTTGCTATTGTTCGTTTGTTTGTTATTATAATTGTCCACATATGCCTATGTTTCACTGTACCTTCTCGCATCAATCAATCACAAATCGTTTGTCTGTTTAGTTTGTACAAATTGCTTTAAATATTATTTTGATTTGTATTTCTGTTTGCACTATATATGTATATCTCTTTTTGTATATGTAGTTGATGTTGTGTTCTTCTTCTTCTAGGTATTGTAAAGCTTAGTTTATATGTTTTTACTTAAATGAATTGATCATTGTTATTATTTAACAATTTCTTATATAGTTTATATCTATTTAACTTATTTTAAGTTTTAATGTTAACATATTCTTAAAATTTAGTTACTCAAGTCTGACTATTTGAGAGTTTTATTAGATTTAATTATAATTTAAGCAATTATGAAGCTCTAAGTACTTTTAAAATACAAACTAAATATATAAAATAATCCATTGAAGTAGAATAAATAATTTTTACAAATCAAATATGATTAGAGGTATCAAATGAAGTTCCTAGTTCCTAGTCCTATCTAGCTTGTCTATTAGAAATGAAAATGAATTTAAAGTGCATTTAATTAAGCTCATTTAAGTTTGGCCACAAACTTAATTAATTTATGCTCTATTAAATTACAATTGGACAATATTCGGTCAAATTTCCCTAATTAATTGCTCCCTTTGATTAGAGCTGAACTTAATCAATTATGCCCGACAGAAGATGCTCAAGTGACAATGAAGGCAACATAATTTAATTTTAATTAAATGCATTTTGGTTTGGCCATTAGAGCTCCTCCACCCAACTTGGCTTAACTCGTTTCTGTTCTCAGACGGCTTCGTAGTAAAGTTAACTAAAAATTTTAATTTAAATTCAAGTTTGATGCTGTTCTACGTAATGGCATTAACTGCATACTTCCTGGCCAACACACACTAGCAAAAGCACTCACACACTGTCAGGAGCCAAATTGATTTCTTGCAGTCGAATGCATCGCAGCTACACGGCGCCAAAATGCCAAAGCGTAAAAGCGTGAGCGGCTAGAGATGAGTTCGTGTCGTGGCAAGAAAATGGAAAATGAATTTAACATCCAACTGATTAAAGCTGCCAATGAAAAACACAAGTTAAATGATCAAAGATCAAGATAACACTAAATGAAACAATGAACAACTAGATAATAAATAATTAATTATTTAATTATTTATTAGTTAATTAATAGTTGCTATTAGAAGTTCTATTCTGCATTCACAATAATTGAAAGTTTGCACTAACTGAAGAAACTTCTCTTTAAAATATGACAAATACCTTCAAACGTTTCATACTCCACTCACGTAATCACGCTGTCATCGCTAACAGTTGAGCTAGGCGTTAAGCCTTTCCACTAGTTATGAGTGCTCGCACTTGTTGCTTGACTATTTTTGGCCGTGTAACGAGAAAGGCTTATCTAATTTGAGCGCTCAATCGTAAACGCCTCAAACAAACAAAAAAAAGCCTCAGAGCTGCCTCCTACGCCCTGTCTCCCTCTCGACCACACGTCCTCTCTCCCTCTCCCACACTCTCTCTCTCTCTCTCTCTCTCTGTCTGCCCACCTCTCTGGCTGTCATGCAAATAGTGCATTGTAAATAACTCGCGTTTTATCAGGAGTTGACAGCTCTCTCGCTCTCTCTTCATTTCCCTCTCTCTTTCGCTCTCATCTTGCTCTGGCTGTTCCCGTTAGCAGCATCGCTGGTGCGTTTCAGTTGAGATTCGCGTGCCAGCACACAAACAGCCAAAATAACGAAAGAAAAAATGCAGCGCTGCATTATTAGCGCGCATTAGTGAAAACACAAGAGCAAAACAACAAAAGCAATTAAAAGAAAACTCAATCAGAAAATATCTCATCCATTTTCCGTGTGTGCATTCGAATTCGAAATGGTTGTCGACTCGCCGCACGCAGCTCACAAATATTTGCGTCGCATCTCGCGCGATTTCTCCACAGTGCGCCGCTTCAGCAATACGCCGCCTGTTGGCCCAGCCACGCCCCCACCGACGACAGCTCCATCCGTGGATGGGGCCGATGCACTGCCCAGCACGCCGCGTGGCATTCGCAAGCGGCAACGTTTGCGTAAGCGCTCCTCCGTCTCGTCGACGCTGTCGAAAGTTTTGATACTCAATGTGCGTGATTTGCTCAGAGCGCAGGCAGAACCAACACCGAAGGTACTTCAAATAGAAGCGGCCAATAGTAAACATAAATACTCAATCTATCGTCCCCACTCCCCTTCCACTAATCGCAGTCTTATGCTGTTGGTTAGCCAACAATGGCTTGCTTTAAATGTTGATACCCTGATACCCTGTACTGGTGGAAGGTGATTAGAGAGGGTATACTGGAGCTAGGGATTGCATTCAAATCGATCGACGATATCGATCGATAACTATCGAAAAATCGAATCGAACAACGCGATACAATATACATTGCAGAACATAAAAGTTAGAGCAAACAATTATAATAATATCAAGCTGTATATTATATTTAGAGAGCTAGTATATATCGATATCGGAATCTGATCAATTCTATTTACTCTAACATAATCCAATAAATATCGAGAACAACTATATTCCGATAACTATCGCTTATCCAGCTATCCCGAAAGGTAGCAAGTGCTATATAATTGATATATTTTGACAAGCATTTACCGATTGCATACAATATTTTTTCCAGGGTATCCAACTAGTCGTGCCCTCCACAACTTACTCATGTGTTTGTTGTTTTCTTTTCCAACTGTTGCATTTGTTCCTAGCTACGAATTTAAGCGCCGCGCGTTTTGCGCTTAGGTCTCCCTCGAATAGTTTTTGCCATCCATTACCAAGTTTTTCCATTTGGAATCTTTTCTTTTATTTTCTTTGCTTACTTTTTGTTTTTCTCCGTTCTTTGCAACAATTTTGCATGGCTTTCGCAGTTGCTTGTGCTTTGTCTTAACTGCAAATGCGTTAAGTTTCGATTCGATATGCCAATCGAATTGTTCAGTTGACTTAGCATGCTATTATCAGCATAGTGCATTAATCTTATTGTTTTATTGAAACTTGAAATTTTTCTGAACTTTTTTATCTGATTTCGTAGGAATTTTATTACTTATGTAAAGAAAAAAATAAAAAAATTTGATAGGATAATTGAATGGAGTAACATATGCTGTAGAGCTAAAAAATGATATTATCATAATGAGTATTATAAAGTCGATATAGAACAATGACCAAGCTTTTACTTGTCTATAAATATTGTTCTTTATATAAACTTTTTAAATATATATATTTTCTTAATTATAACATTTTTGATTTAATGCTTTATAAATATTTGATATGTTGTCTAGCTGATTTGTCTAGGCTCACTCTCACTGAGCGCTGATAACTTGTAGTGTATATATACTCATTCAGCATAATAAAATGAGTATATTGGTATTTTAGTTTATATGTTCTAGTTCCTTAAGTAAAAACAACAACAATGCAGTGATACAATATAGTTGAAGAACTCCACAAAATGTCTCAAATTTCAAGCTGAAATTTTAATTTAAGTTCTATTTAGCCTCTACATGTTGATTGATTTATTATTTACTTGACAATTCTAGTTGTATTCTTTTAAGATATAAAGCCAGACTCATGTTTGTACAAAATATACATATATACTTGATATAGGTATATTTATATACATATATTTGTACAAATTAAGTAATTTAAATAAAATATATACAAATGTTTATACTTTATATATATTTTATTTTAATATTTCGTAGATGTTTAATGTGCCATTCAAATTCCAAGTATTTCCCCCATTCAAGACAATAAACTAATACAAATTTTCTTCATTTTATTTTATTAAATTCTTGTATCTATCCCATGTACATCTGCATATATATAGCACCAGCCACGCAGTTGGATCGAGACAAACTTTCAGAAGCGCGAGTGCATCAAGTTTATACCATGCCCAAAGGACGATACAAAGTAAGTGCCAAAGCCATGCAAATCCAATTGCGATTCATTTACTAATTAAGCCAGTGAAGTGCAGCGGTGGCCCCAACTAACGCAGTTAAGTCAGCCCCCACGATTTGGCTCGAAACTTTTGACCCAGTTTGGCGTATCAAAAAACAGTTAGCTGCAATGTATTTGGCCCACTTTATCTAAAGTGGGTTAAATTCGGAGAGGGAGCAACGCCAGACGAATTGGGGAAATTTGTGTATTTAGTTTCATTTTTGGCGCTGGCATTTCATTGTTTATTATTATGGCTGGCAGTTAAACCAAATCCCCCAATGCCCCACACCACCGCCCGCCCACTTCCCAAGATGCGCTCTCTAAACCAATTGAGATAAATGCGTTATAAACTTGCCTGCCAGCCTGTCTTCTCTGTCTGGCTCTGCCGCGCCTGACTCGTCTCGGCTTATTTGGGTGAAAGTTTTTTGTTTTGCTCAATGTTACGTACAGTGTGCACAGTTTATGACGGCTTTATGACTTTGCCCGACTGACGTTCTTATCAGGCAGCCGAGCTGCTTGTCAAATATTTGGCAACGCGCTTTTAACCCACAATCAGCTGCCTGGCCTGAGTTGGCAGCTCTCTTAATGCCCTCTACTCTGCCAGCCACGCCTCGGCTGCTTACTTGCCTATCCGCCCCATCGCCTACCACTCTTTGTTGTTGTTGTTGCAGTCATTTACAATTGTTGACGTTGACAATTGTTCGGTGGCCGCCCACTGAAATCTATTGCCAAACAGATGGCCATTTACCGTCCCTTGTCCTGGCTAAATAAATTACGCTATTTACACATGCTTGTAAATTGTCTGCGTATGTGTGTGTGTGAGTGTGAGTGTTAAATATTATGCAAGGCTTTGCGTGACTTAAATGGCTTGATTGATAGTATGTAGGACGGCACGTGTTGCATGTGCCACGCATAAATTTGCAGATTTATTTAATTTGAAGAGCTGAAATATATTTACAGGGTATATTGGTTCTATAAGTAAAAGACTGGAGGAATATAGAACGGGCTCAAATCGTATGTATGTATGTGAGAGAGATAGAGAGTGAGTTATACAGAGGGAAAGAGAGATAGATGCAGAGGAAGAGTGAGACACAGAGAGAGAAGCGAAGAAAGATAGATAGAGAGAGGGAGAGAGATAGCGAAATATAAAGCAATATGGAATGAGTGGAGAGGTAGGTCGGCGAGAAGGCAAAAGGGAATTATCTATGTTAGAATGGGAGATTAGAAATAATGTTCAACACTCTACCATTTCTCCTATATAAATGTCGTATGGAAGAAGTGAAACCCATTTGAGTTAAGTTTCCGTTTGCCAAGTTAGGGTATCCTTGGCAGGTGAGCCAAAGCTAAGCCTGGTACTGCAGTTGATTTATTCATTAGCCAATTGTTACTGAGCGATGCATGCGTGGCTTGTATTAGTTAGCTGTAATTGAAATTTATTATTTAACAGGGCGAAAACTTTTGAGCAAATGCCAAGAGCAGCTAAGCAGATAAAGTGTGTGAGAGAGAGAGGGGAGGAAGGGAGGTAGGAAGGCCGAAAAAAAATGACAAGCAAACAAACATGGTGCCTCTGTCAAAGCTATTGTTATGGCCAAAGACAGAGACATACACTCACACTCAGACAGAGAGAGAGAGAGAGAGAGAGAGAGAGAGAGAGAAACACGGCGACAGACAGACAAATGTGACAGCTTTGCGTATGAGTAAACAAAAACAGCAGCAGCAGCAGCAGCAACAGGAACCCAGGCCACCCACAATAAGCGCCAACAAAAGAGCCGCACATGCATAAATAACGGTTTATTTTACACGTGAGGCTTGCCATAATGTGCGTGGGAAGCACGCATGCTTGTGTGAGTGCGAGTGTGAGTGTGTGTGTGGAGTGTGTTTGCTGCCTCGTGTCACTTATACAACACATATATTGACAATAAATCAACACGTCGTACAACAATAACAGATATACGCCTACATATATCCGCCCACTCAACTAATTTGCCAGCAATATAAATATATATATATATATATAAATATATCCATATAGAGATGTTTCCTTTTTGGCTTTGTGCCACATCCGGTTGCAAGTTGACTTTAACTGCAGATTAACAACTCTTTTGCGTTTGACAGATGCTGCTGCGGCCAGGCACAGATTACGCATCAGACGATAGCCGGCATCGAGAGCGGCTCGCCGGGCGACACCTGGCTGCCCACCAAGCACACACGCCCACAGCCCACCGATGCGTACGGTACTATTGAATTTCAAGGTGGCGCACATCCCACCAAGGCGCAGGTGAGTTATATATCCTGCTTAGAGCCATGGAAAGTTCTGAAAACAGCAGCTCAAGTTGTAGAACTATGCGCTGATCCATTAGTTGGGTAATTTTGCGTGACTAATCTGTAAATTGTAATTCTAAGTAGTTTATATAAAATTAACTAAGTGGAAAAGTCAAATTTTCTTAGGATAACTACTTGAGTAGATACGATAATTAATATGCTTAATATTTATAAACTATTTGATGTAAATGTTTAATTTAGTGTTTTAGATAGTCAAAACTATCCAACTAGAATATATTCCGGCCATCCATCATGAGCTAGCTGTTTGGGTGGCTTTTTATATCACGTGGCTTAGGCAGTCTGAATGAAAATTTGTTGCGAGTCACTTTGTGCCTCTGGAGGCGCGTCTTGAACTTTTGCCAATAACGTGGCCAGCGAATGCTTTAATACATATATATTTCTATACATATCTACAGTACGTGCGCCTGTCATTTGACACACGACCGGAGCTGCTGGTGCAGCTATTCACCAAGGAATGGAATCTGGAATTGCCAAAACTTTTGATCACCGTGCAGGGCGGCAAAGCCAACTTTGATTTGCAGGCAAAGCTCAAAAAGGTAAGCAAAAAAGGGGAGAAAGGTGAAGCAGAAGAAGTGAAAGCGTTCAACTACGCAAACCAAGTGTCCACTTTCACACGCTAATTGAATGGGATTCAAACAAAAAAAAAAAAAAAGGAAAAGTAAAAGTAAAATAAGAAGAAATTCCTCAAATTTCAAATTCCGCTCCGTAGGAAATACGCAAAGGACTGTTAAAGGCGGCCAAAACAACGGGAGCTTGGATTTTCACGGGCGGCACCAATACAGGTGAGTCACTCGGATTTCATTTCACTTTTTACTACAGCCATCTGTTTTATGGCAACACTATTAAAGTCAACTTGAACGAAAGTTAAATAAGTTTCGAGCCAAAGAAGCAGAAAAACCCCTAGACAAGACAATAATGGAACCCGCTACAGCAACGGCAATAACGAGCTGAACTTCAAGTTGGGCATTCAGTTGAAAATTAAATAAATAAAAATCCCAAGCGGATATCGCGCAGTCAAGTGATTGCACACAGTTTCCGTATTAACTGGGGGACACTGGATGCCCTAAGATCGGGAGAACATTGAATTTTTGAAGATTTTGGCTGGGAGAGAAAACTTTTAAAGATTTCGAGTTTCATTTCATAGTCAACATCAGAAATGATATATTTAAAATGAAGGTTTTTGAGTTTTTCTAAATATTGTTTTAGTTTTTAGCTTGTGCCTAAAAATAAAAAATAAAAAAACAGTTTAGTTTCTCTTAATTAAATATCTGATATAGTAAGTAGTCTGATTCGATTTATTTTAAATATGCTGAGCAAAAGCAACTGAATTTATGCATAATTTCCCAACAGGATATTCTAAGGAAACTTTAATCTAGTTTTCTTGCAGCGTATCTCCACTTCGCGCTTCGCTTTCAACTTTACTTCTAGAGTCCTTTTTTTTTTTGGCAGTTTTCTTTTGTGATGCTGCAGCTGTTATTAAATTTTAGACACGCCGCTCTGCTATGAACTGAAACCAATAGCAAAAAAAAAATAAGTATAAATATATATACAATATATATACATTTATATAGTGAAAGTCAAAGTCAAGGTACTTGGGCTTCAAAAAAAAAAAAAAAAAAAAAAGAAGCAAAATAAAACACAAAAAAAGTAACACAGAAACTTATTCATTTTTGACATTGTTGCTGTTGCTCACATTGTCTATAAGTATTTTTTGTGCTTTTTATACCAGTCCAAGCCGTGAAGAGGGTATATAAGTGCTATAAGTCTGTCACTCAATGGATGTAAAGCATATGGAATGTTTATACTTTTGTCTTGTCTGATAAATTATTCATTACTCCCACTGTTAATCTCTATAGATTGAGCAAACTAAGATAAATATGTATTTATGGTCCCTTCAAAAGTATTTTTTGCCAATTTAATCTCTCAACAAGTATCAAGCAGTCAGTTGTACTCGATAGAAAATGTTCTGAAATGTTCTTTTTTCTTTCTTTTCTCATTGTTTCCCAGGCGTCACTAAGCAAGTGGGCGACGCTTTGCTGCTGGAGGGGCAACAGAGAACAGGACGCGTGGTCAGCATCGGCATTGCGCCCTGGGGCATTGTGGAGCGCAATCATGAGCTGTTGGGTCACAATCGTGAGGTGCCCTGCCACAGCATTAGCTCGCCAAGGTAGGTTCAGAAAAACACAACTCAACCCACAATCCACTGCATATTTGATGGGGCCACATCAGAAGTCCTGTTAAAGCTGTTCAGTTGGCAATTTGTGGCACCTGTTGCCAGGCTCAGCTCTGCTGACACTTTACATATAAACTTTACTTGATATATTTTATTTGATTGGCTTTTGTTCCCCTGGCAGATCAAAATTGGCTGTGCTGAACAATCGGCATGCGTATTTCCTGCTCGTGGACAATGGCACCATGGCCAAATACGGAGCTGAATTGATTTTGCGCCGCAAACTGGAGAAATTCATTTCGAATTTAAAGCTGCATCCATGTAAGTTACCGATGAGAGATCCGCAAAGCGGACATATGCAATCAGTTTTAGTTGGCTTTGCACTTGTGGCAAGCAGGCACTCAGCAGTGGAAGAGGCAGAAACTTTAGAAATTGTGGCAAAGATTAATACGCTTTGAGGCAGAAGTCGTACAAAAGCTGCCTGAGGAGCATTGTACAGAGTTCAGTTTGCATTCCTTGTGCAGAGAAATTGAACACAGCCGAACGGCTCTTAAATCTGACTATGGCTTGTGCAAATATAAGAGTTGAAAGCGTAGGATTAATCCTACTTCAATATGATGAGGATGGATAGATTGAGTGAAGACTATAATGGGGTGAAGTGAGCTGATTAGATTTATACTATTCTTTTCATGGAAATAAAGAGAGAGGAAGGGTGTAAATTGTTAGCGCTTTATAATATTAGATAATATTGCTTTAATGTACTTGCAAGTTTTGCTGCTCTTCTGATTAAATGTATATTTCTATTTGTAATCAGACTTGATTAGATATAGAGAAAGTAAAGTATAGTAAAAAATAGCAAATTTAACAAAAAGCTAAATGCTTTTATCAGATTTGCAGGTTTACATTTAAAATGACATAACAATATAAAGAGAGAGATTCAGATAGACAGATGTGTAGAGCAAGAGAGAAAAGTTAAAGTTCTACTTCCAACTCAACTTTCAGCTCGTGTCATTTCTGAAGGTTAAAAGTTTCATTTGTACAATATATATGTATGTATTCGTTCAGCTCGTGGAACAGTCGTTCGTTCATTGAAGCTCTGTACAAAACGTAAGTATGAAATTACGAATGTGTAGTGGGGCTGCTCTCCTCTGTGGCCTATGGATGATTATTATGATGATGATGATGATGATGTCGTTGTTGTTGATGTTGCAATTGTTGTTGTTGCTGTTTTCTTTTATTATTATTATTGTTATTATTATGACTGCCTTATATAAAAAGCTTGTGATTGAAGAGTGGACAATTGTATGGCATAAATCATGCTGAGGTTAGGTTGAGTTAGCAGACAGCCGCAAGCCGAGCTGAGCGATGCTCGCTGTGAATTGTATCATTGACTCGCACCTTTGTTGGATACATTATATATACATATATATCTATATACATATATATGCCTATATATATATATATGTATATCTTTAACATAATTTATTTATGCCCTTGCAGTCACACATTCCAGTACGCCGGTTGTCTGCCTGGTGATTGAGGGCGGAACGAACACAATACGTGCTGTCCTCGAATACGTGACGGATTCGCCTCCAGTTCCTGTTGTTGTTTGCGATGGTTCCGGCCGTGCCGCCGATTTGTTGGCCTTTGTGCACAAGTGAGTTTAAACGGATTGTTATTTATTTATACACATACACACATAAGTATATATGTATCTCTTTCTTTTTTTTTGGCATCCAACCGATTGTGAACTAGGCAATTAATGAGGCAACAGCAGTTAGTTGAAATTTAATTAGTTACGCGCGTTCTCATGCAGGTTGAGCCTGCCGCCCGTCGACTTCCCGTTGCCCGTTTCTCGTTTTCTTATTTAATTTGCGGCTGCCTCTGCTGCTGCTGTTGCCTTTTGTGTCTGATATGGTTATTAGTGTCTGTCTGACTGCTTCAGGCGGGCAACTTCACGTTCATTAAGTACACGACATTTTGGGCAAATTATTTAAATTCGGGTCCCGCTGACAAAATGTAGGCCACAATATTACGCATACGCCGCATGGCCCGCAGCATTACGCATACGCCGCCTGGCGCAGCCCAATTGGTTTAAACAAACTTTTTGTCAGTCTGCTTTTTGTTGCTGTTTTTCCATTATTTACCTAACAATTTGTTGCCATCTCCCTGCCACCCCATCGTCTGCTTCATTTAATTTAATGTGTTTAATTAGTCGCCAGAGTTGCTTCTAACTTCGACTTGAACTTCTGTATATAAATTTGTTATAGGTACGCATCGGATGGCGAGGAGCAGCCCGTGCTGGAATCTATGCGTGATTATCTCATCGGAACCATACAGAAAACCTTTGAAGTGGGCTTGGACCAGGCGGAGAAACTTTACCAGGAGCTGCTGCAGTGCACGCGCAATAAGAATTTGGTAAGTGCTTCTGTGAAATTTTTGTGAAATTTCGAGATGTCCAGTAATAGGAGAGCTGGGATACGGCAATGTTGCATGTCTTGGGTTGAAGAGCTTTGAAATGGCTTGGAATGGTATTCAATTTATATAATATTAAAGGCAGTTATATAGTTTATGTTTACAAAATGACAACTCAGCATAGTAGATGTGTATTTAAAAATTGTATTACTGGCATATACATACATACAGGCATGTAAATTTCGTAGATACGGCCACAGATGTCAAAATATTTATAGATATGTACATACATACATATGTATGTATATGTAGATTTGCTGTATTTATAATGAGTTGCTATGGGGCAAGCATTTACACACTCTCAGTAGGCATTGATTAATGTGACTTTTGCTGTTTAGTTATGTAGCGAAACCATTTTCGTATGCTTAGCAAATATCTTGCATTAACTGCATTGATTGACGGTCTAATGGGACTTTACAGCTGAATGTTTAACTAGTTTAATTAGGCGCATTTTTGTGAGCAGCTCATGGAGTAAGCTAGTTATTTAAAGACGGCATTTATAGCAATATATTAGTTGGAGTATATCATATATATAAATAAACTCTCCCGTTTGAGACTTCGATACTTTGATTAACGACTCGTATATACAGACAGGTTAATTAAAGAGGTTTCTCACAATTAAATCCTAGAATTCTAGTCATTGGACAGATTAGTTTACTATTTTAAATTCTCAACGAAATTCCTAAAATCTAAACCCATAAGCACGCCAACATTTATAGCTGTTCTGCTATGCTAGCACACGTCTATTCTGCTACTTTATTAGCTTTTGTTTACACCCATCCTACTCAGCTGGTAAACCTCATATACACATATGTATGTTGGCGAATATCCTTGGCAACGTAATATTTCAATTCCTTTTGTGGCTAAAATTATATCAAATTGTTTAGCCACAAAAGCAGCAACAAAAAAATTTGCGTAAAGACATAAAAGCGAATCGTAAAAGATATTTTATAGATATTTAAGAGGTCGCCAGGTGGCATTGGCTCATCACTTTTTCCTGATGATGACGCGCACTGAGGTGTTATTAACTGAACTGTATTAAAGAAAGTTTTTTTAGTTTAAAGTATAAATGATCAATGACCAGGCGAAAGGCTTTCACTTTGAGCAATTAAAAAGGCATCAAAGATGGTGGAGAAACTCATTTCACCTGGAGTTTAATATATTTCCGTCTCTCTGTGTGTGAGTGTGTGTGTGTGTGTGTGTGTGTGTGTGTAGCAGTTCTTAAATGCATTTAAGTCTGTGACGCTTTTGGAGATTTAAATATTTAATTAGGGAACAGTTAAGCATGAATTAAGTGCGGAAAAATAATGAGCCTCAGCAGGATTCAATTGAACGTTTAATGAATTTTAAATCAGCTACGAACAGTTTTTCATGCCACAAATAGAATTTGCTCCACTTTCTGATGAATTTTGATGAATCTCGCTGTGGTTGTTATTAAGATTTTAATTGGTTTTCAAATAGGGCAGACCTCTAACTTGGCTCTGCCTTCGCCTGCGCTGCGGCCCGCCCCGTCTGCTTTTGCATTAGGCATTACTTAAGGCTTTATTTCTTGTTTCTTACTCTCTCGCTCTCGCTCTCGCTCTCTTTTCAGATTACCGTCTTTCGCATACAGGAAAAGCCGGAGGGCGAGGCGCAGGAGCTGGATCAGACCATTCTAACAGCTCTATTCAAATCGCAGCATCTCAGTCCCCCAGAGCAATTGAGTCTTGCATTGACATGGAATCGTGTGGACATAGCGCGCAGTGAAATATTTGTCTATGGACAGGAGTGGCCCAATGGTACAGAAATACATTAGATATACAAACAGATATACATACATATATATGTATATATATATATATATATATTCTTCAATATGTCTAATATGTATTCAATCTTTGCATAATTCTGTATTATATATGTATATCCGCAGGCGCTTTGGATGAGGCAATGATGCAGGCACTCGAACATGATAGAATCGATTTTGTCAAATTACTTTTGGAGAATGGCGTCTCGATGAAGAAATTTTTAACAATACCCCGACTCGAGGAGCTCTACAACACAAAACATGGTCCGGCCAATACCCTGGGGTAAGTTGTCTCTTTCTCGTTTCTCATTCACTTGCCTTGCCTTGCCTATGGCCTATGAATATGTATATATTCGTATGTATGTATGTATATCTGCAGTGAATAAATGTTTGTCGTTTCGTTCTCTATTTTCTCGTTTCACCTTTTTTATTTCATTCTCAATTGCAGCTACATATTGCGCGATGTGCGCCCGCATATACCCAAAGGCTACATTTACACGCTTCACGACATCGGCCTTGTCATCAATAAACTAATGGGCGGCGCCTATCGGTGAGTGAGAGCAGACTGCGTGGCGTATGCAGGCATCGTGTGCCTGCAGCTCACGTGTGTGCAAAGCCTTTTAATACCCTGCCCAAATTTCCCATTTCAAAAAGGGGTGCTACGAATTGTCATCAGCTTGTGACCGAAATCGAGCAGGGTATTTATATGGGGTCCATGATATTTGATTACTCACATGCGAACGAAAACGAAATGTGCATACTACAAGCAAGAGTTAAAGCCCATCAAATCGAGCCGTTTGAGTAATTGTGCCCCAACAAACACAAGAGCAGAAAGAAAGTTGAATGTTGGGGCAACTGAAATTTGGGGAGGAAATGGCACTACAAAAGGCAGCTGTCGTAAATTTCGGGGAAAAAGGTCGTGACAAACTTAATGCCTAAGTTATAATGATCGTCTTTTGGCATATAAAACGCGTGCCAATTAAAAGCTGAAGGCAGCCAAATGGACAGTGGGCGGCCGTACGTGAGTGGGCTTCAGGGTGGACCCAAACAAATTAGTTTATCACTGCAGCGCTTTCGGTTTATGTCTGTGTTTTTAGCTTTGACCCAGGCGCCATAAAGATGGCTGCGAGTGCCTCACCTCTGAGAGCCCGTGCCATGGGCCGACGCCTTTAACTTGTTGCCGGATTAAATTTGATGAGCCGCAACGCCGGCGTCAACGTCGCCTCCGCTTTGGCCAAAATTTGTTTATGAAAATGTAATAACTTTGTTTTGTAGCGTGTGGAAAGGCAACGAGAGAAATAAAGAGCCCAACAAGTCAGAGGGCAGAGCGAAAGCAGACGCCAAAAGGCGTCTATAATTATTCGGCATTAACATTTTTGGCCAGCGAGGCAAAAAACGCAGCGGCTTAAATTTAGTTAACGCGGCTTTTGAGGTCGCTTTGTGTGTAGGAATTTAATAAAATATACAAAACCTTTACCTTTACGCGCTGGACATGCTGGGCATTATTAATAGGATCTGTGTTTTGCCCAGAGAGGGGTGCTGAAGTTCCTAAAAGGTGTATTAAAAGGGATACTCATGACAAAAGAGTCATAAGTACTTACGTGCTGCTTGAATATACTGAGGTTTGCAGGGTATATAAAGGATAAAATGCAACCGCTTCAAGCTAAAACTGAGACACCACATTCCTTTTACAGGGTATAAAATGACTGTTAAGCTCATTCAGTCATCAATTAATTAATTTCAAAACAACCCTATCACAAAAGGGTATTCATTGGTCGTTTATTGCCATTTAGCTGCCTTGTTTTCCCTCTACTCATTGTGAGCTGGTCCGCAAAATGTTTGAGGTTTCTATAGGGACGGCAGCATCATGGCAAATGTATCAATCAAGTAATTTAATTAAAAGCCAAAAAACGCATTGTAAGAAGCGAAAACTTGAGCGCAGTTCGCCAAATGGAACAAAAGCAAGACCAAGAGCAAGAGCAAAAAAAAAAAAAAAAAAAAAAAAAAAACAGAACACAAAGTGCCCAAATTAAGGGTTCAGCACTGTTTATGAAGTTTTATTGAAATAAAAACGAAGTAACATCAATTTTATTTGCAGCTTTAAGTAAAAGAAAACAAATTTTCTGCTCTTGGTACATTTTTGTGCAGCTTGTTTATTGGCAATGGCTTTTGGCCATTCGCTCATTGATGGCGTTCAGCTAGATAAACTACTTAATTTAACACTAGCCTCCAACTCTCGCCTATTGTCCCCTCGTTTTGGTTCTTTTGTGCTTCAATCAAAGGTCACAAGTTATCTGACAAATGCCCATCTAAATGCTATTCGGCCTATAGAGTAGAGCTCAACGGAGGCTGAAAGCTGAAAACTGAAACTGGCATCGAAACTGTTGTTTTGATTAAATTACGGTTCGCTTCTTGTTTTTGGCCTTTTCTCGCTTGGCTTGCCAAATACCTTTAGGGCGTGAATTTCATGGGCTCTCTGCGTGTGCTTGTGTGTGTGTGTGGTTGTCTATTTGTATCTGTTTGCCATTCCATTCAGCAGCGTCTAGACATTTGAATGAGCAACAGGCAGACAGGCAGGCAAGCTAGCAGGCTGACGGCCATTTAAGCAATCGTCAGGCCTAAAGACCTGGCCTGCCCACTGGTGAGTAATTAAACTCGTTCGAGTTTTTGATTTGCTTACCATAAAATTTGAATTGATTTTCCAATTGTCGCGCATTTATGTCCCATAAATTATTTATGGCTACATTTTTTCTTTATTATGCTGCCTTTAATTGTATGCCCTTAAAAGTGAGCAACAGCAGCTGCTTCGATAGCCTCTGCGAATAATGTTGAATAATACAAATCAAGTCAAATAAATTTGTAAGCATGAGTTTACTTTGGACTTCTTTTTAAAGAGCGTCTGAAAAGGTCGTGTGCTTATAATAATCTCATTTAGGTTAAGGAACTCTAATAAAGATATCTCTATAGATACAGATATAGTTACAGATACAGATACAGATACAGATACAGATACAGATACAGATACAGATACAGATACAGATACAGATACAGATACAGATACAGATACAGATACAGATACAGATACAGATACAGATACAGATACAGATACAGATACAGATACAGATACAGATACAGATACAGATACAGATACAGATACAGATACAGATACAGATACAGATACAGATACAGATACAGATACAGATACAGATACAGATACAGATACAGATACAGATACAGATACAGATACAGATACAGATACAGATACAGATACAGATACAGATACAGATACAGATACAGATACAGATACAGATACAGATACAGATACAGATACAGATACAGATACAGATACAGATACAGATACAGATACAGATACAGATACAGATACAGATACAGATACAGATACAGATACAGATACAGATACAGATACAGATACAGATACAGATACAGATACAGATACAGATACAGATACAGATACAGATACAGATACAGATACAGATACAGATACAGATACAGATACAGATACAGATACAGATACAGATACAGATACAGATACAGATACAGATACAGATACAGATACAGATACAGATACAGATACAGATACAGATACAGATACAGATACAGATACAGATACAGATACAGATACAGATACAGATACAGATACAGATACAGATACAGATACAGATACAGATACAGATACAGATACAGATACAGATACAGATACAGATACAGATACAGATACAGATACAGATACAAATACAGATACAGATACAGCAAAAGCAAAAGCCTCTTGACATTTCGAAGTTTTCAATTGGAAAACAAACGCAATTACTACAATATCTGTATTTTTTTCTCACTTTTTTGGGGTCGGAATATAAATCACTTAAGCAGATGCCTAGCAGAGGGGATACAGATACAGAGTTTTACAAAGGGATAAACGCCGAGCTGCGCCTCAATCCAATTGTTGACAAAGGGAATGCTAAACGAAATGGCAATGCGGGCAGAGCTTAGCAAATAATAAAGAATAATAAAATGGAAAAAAGAAAGCACAGACACTTTTTCTACGGCTATTATTATAACTTGGTACACGCTCTCTTCCCTTCTCTCTCTCTCTCTACCCCCGGATAAATAAATTTAGCCTCAATGCAAATTTTTGTTGAGAAATGACTTGACTTGAATTACAAACCAAATTTTATTTGGCTGGCCATTTATATTGGGTGTGTGTGTGTGTGTTCGTATTTATTACAGCTCGTATTATACGCGTCGCAAATTTCGGCCCATCTATGCAAAGGTGATGAACAGCTATGCAAATGCCTGCCGCAAGTCCTCGACATATCAATATCAGCGCTATGCGGGGGCAAATTCGCTGAGCCTCGTCACAGGACTGCTGCCATTTACCACCGAGATGGCACTCTTCGAGTTTCCATTCAACGAGCTGCTGGTGCGTATACGTAATATCTAAACAATTGTCTTTGTTGGACTCCATTATGCCTGAATCTATTTCGCGTTCCCTCTCTATCCATCTCCCCTTCTCTATCTAGATTTGGGCCGTGCTGACGAAGCGTCAGCAAATGGCTTTGCTTATGTGGACCCATGGCGAGGAGGCGCTGGCCAAGTCGCTGGTCGCCTGCAAGCTATACAAGGCCATGGCTCATGAGGCAGCCGAGGACGATTTGGATACGGAAATCTATGAGGAGCTGCGCTCCTATGCCAAAGAGTTTGAGAGCAAAGGTAGGTCGTGGTTAATTGTGCTCAAACGCTTGATTTAATTAACTCTCGCTCTCTCAACCGCAATGCATGAATCGCGAGTGTGAGCGACATCTGTCAGTCAATCGCTCAGCGCTTCTAATTAACGCACCTGACCTTTGCGGTCAACTAATTGACATTTGTTTTATTTGTGATTCTCTGTGCTGGCTGCGCTGGTAGGCAACAAACTGTTGGACTTTAGCTATCGCCAGGATGCGGAGAAGGCGCAGCGATTGCTCACCTGCGAACTGCACTCGTGGTCCAATCAGAGCTGCCTCTCGCTCGCTGTCGCTGCCAATCATCGCGCACTGCTCGCCCATCCCTGCAGCCAGGTGATTCTGGCAGATCTCTGGATGGGCGGATTGCGTACGCGAAAGAATACAAATTTTAAGGTGAGTACTTATACAGTAAAGATATATTCTTGAGTTGAATGATATTCATTTTATTAATTGTATATATATTTCATTTGTATTTCTTAAATTATTAATTGCATCTATTTTGTTTTTCAAACAGGTCATTCTAGGCTTGATCATGCCCCTCTACATCAGGCAATTGGACTTCAAATCCAAGGAGGAGTTGCAGCAAATGCCGCAGACCGAGGAGGAGCATCTGGAGAATCAGAATTTGGATAACGATGATTCCGATCGATCGCAACCAGATGCTGAGGTAAGTTGAACACATGTCAGGCTTTACTGTCTCCTCTGAACTGATGCTGCTATCCCTTAAACTAATTGAATATTTGTTTGATTTACTTAACCAGTGTTTTGTTCACATTTAGTTTTCGTTTTTGGTTATTTCGTTATTATTATTATTGTGCGTGCCAGCTCTTTGAAATATATTTATTCAATTTTCAGCTAAGCTATATACTGAATACCTAATAATCTATATTAACATATACATATTTATCACATATATATTTAATTATAATTATATACCTTAACTATATATATCGTGCTATCATATACCCTACCAAATGCCATCTACCCGCTCTATTTGTTTTAGAATGCCCTTTTAAAAGCCAAAAGATCCATTTCCTTGAGATATAGGATGGGCGCGGGCAGTAATAATCGCGACAAGGTAGTAAAAATCAACGGATGCTAAATCCAAAGAACTAAATAAAATACATTAAAAATACCAACAACATTATTTCAAGCATTTCCTGTTCCTAGACTCTGTGTCTATTTATCTATACCTACTATATATATATATATATATGTTTCTGAACGTATTTGTTATTTTTATGTATTGACTGTCGAACTGTCTGTCGGTCTGTCTTACTCCCACTCTGTGTCTCTCTTTTTGTCTCTCTCTCTCTCTCTCGCTCTCTCTTTCTCTGTCTATGTTTTTCTTTGTGTATTGTGTATTCTTTGTATTCTGTCTATATTAACTATATACTCATACATTATTTAAATTTATGCCATCTAATTTGTAACGCATTATGTGTTTAGTTGATTTTTATTGATTTCTTCGCCCAGCCAAACCAGCTCGCCCTTAGCTGTTAGGAAACGGGTCGCAAAGCTGTTTTGAAGTTTTAGTCCCTAAAGGTTACCTAATTCAGCAATATAACTGTTTTGGGCTGGTGCTATCTAGCCTTAAATTACGATAATGTAATTGCAACAATCCAAACGAGCGTAAAAGCGGGAAGCGTATGATTAACTATGTACAAGTTATATTATTAATCGCGCTGTATTATTGTATAACAGTTATAGGCGCAGTTTAATTGTAGTATAACAGTATAACCATGCTGGTTAACCATACAACATTTGGACTGTTTAACTGCTAAGCTGTATAGCATATAAGTTATACAAGAGTATACCAGTTCAAATATATAATATAATTTATAATATATATAACAGTTGAACTGCATATCATGAGTTATACAAGAGTATACCAGTTCAAATGTATAATATGTATAACAGCTGAACTGTATAGCATATGAATTATGCAAGAGTAAAACAGTTCAAATGTATAATATAACAGCATATCTGCTGAATATAAAAAGAAAATAGAATAATAATTTAACAGTATTGGTGTTTAACTGTATAACAGTATAACAGCTTAACTGAACTGCTAGTATAACTATAGTATAATAGTCAAATAGCGTTCTGCCACCATAGAAATCAATTCATATACCTAATCTATGCAGTCTACTTCCTCTCTCGCTCTCTCTCTCTCTCTTTCTCTCTCTCTCGTTCTCTCTTTATCTCTATTTTTAATACACTAATTAACTTAAAAAGTGCAAAGTAATCACAGTTGAAAAGCATTCGCCATCATTTCATAGTCCTGCCAACTCAACAGATGTAAGTTCATCAATAGAGCCACGCTCACCTAGACACCACCGCCCCTTCCGCATATCAACAATATATGTAGACACAATAAACTCTCCCAATATATACATATATAGAAATGCTTTGCTTTGTTCCCTATGTCCGCTGGGGTATATCCTTATTAAGTGCGAATTAACATTAAGCAGTCCTAACAGAATGCTTTGCAGCCGATGTCCCATGGCTTAAGGCTTAATTTAAAGTTCAATTAAGTAATAACCGTTATGAGCACAAACACACCCACACACACACACAAGCACACGGCTATTAACAATGCAATGTGAAAGCCAGCTTCCTCTCTCCCTCCTACTCTCTCTCTCTCTCTCTCTCTCTCGTTCTCTTTGTGTCTCTGTCTCTCTTTAGCTAGTTATAGATATATGAAGCTGTTTGTTGTGCTCGCAGCTCTCAAGAGCAAACTCTGCAGTTGTTCAAATATTGTTTTTCACTTATACACTCACAGGCAGGCATACACACACACATACACACACATACATACACTCACATACACTTATACACATATGGTCGTTTGTATAGAAGCGCAGTTGAATATCCTTTAATCAGAAAATTAAATTAAAATTCATTGAACCTCTGCGCACAGCTATAAAGTTGTTAGGATAAATGACAACCGGTTGTTGCCATTGATTAAAATTCCAACCTGGGCCAACACCCCCAACTCGCGAGCGCTGTTTGAGGTTAAGTGTACCGTTATTATAGTTGAATACCTGCACAAACACAATCACAGATGTGGCATGTAACGAAAACTTGTTTTATTAAGTTTAAATTTCTTTTCCATATGATTTGTCCTGTGCCTATCTCTTTCACACACACATACTCTTTCCACGTATCTACAATTTGTTCTCATTTGAAATATTCATATCATCATAAAGTTGTATTTGTAGCTTTATTAGATTTCAATTAGATGATGTAAACAAAAATCGTAAATTGTTATTACTTTTTTTTTTAACTATATACATATATGTGTCTATATATGCATATACGTATATCTGTAATATATATATATATATATACATATATGGAAACGTGCGATCCCCTTTCCCCTTGAACCCGTTGCAGGCTCTATTGGCGGATACTTATTCGGTGCGCGATACAAAAGTACACGAGAATGGCAAAGTGAGTAAATTCACAGTTACCCACGAATACAATCACACACACAGATACACACAGACACAGACTCTCAGTTATTCATTCATTTACATTTGTGAAAGTTTTTAATTGAATGCGCTTCAATAAAAACATAAATATATATACATATATAAATTTTCATATACAACGAAGACAATTCAATAATACTTTTTTTTTAAGTGTAGCACATAATTGAGTATACTTAAGACGACATACTATAAGAATTATATAATCATATCAAAGATATTCGTTAATCATAATAATAGAACACATTGTATGACATGCGGCATATAACGCATACGTCCCGTAGACCGTCCAAAAACAACAAAAAAACCTTGTTTTTTATATTCCTTTTTAGCCAAGCAAGTACCATTAATAAACTAACTAATTCATCTAATTAATTTGATGTAAAACAAACATTTTTTTATTGTTACTAAAAAGAAAAAAGAGAAATATTAAACACGTTAAACTCCTCACACCACGTACTTTTCCACAAGTACCATTTCGTTAAGTACTCGTTCGAATTTTACAGGTTAATCTCACTGCTGGAGCGGAAGAACCACCCTCCAAAGTTTGTGTTGAATACCCTAACCCATAGCCTAACCAAGTAGTTTCAACTTAATACTTATTTATCCTTTACTATTTGTTTTCTCTGATCCATCGAATCGAATCAGTTCACAGTTGGCTTTCGATTTGCTTTAGTACTTTTTGGCTTTGACGCTTTAGTGCATGTGCTTACCTCTACCTGATTGGCGCGTAAATAAATTAGAGATCTAAACCACACCTGGCCATCACGCAAAATTTCAATTAATTAACTCACTTTATACAACATGTAGTTAAATATATACAATATATATACATATATACATATAGATATGCTGCTATGTAGGCTAGTTTTCATCTGCCAGACCAACTCTGCGTATGCGCAATTTTTACGCGCCTATACGCCCTGTGCACATGTACATATACACACACCATCTATATATACATATATATTATAAATGTATATATCTATATAGATATTTTTAAGCTATATATACTCGATATATAGATATATATACTCACGCACTTTGAATGCCTCTTTCTGTTCTGGCTAATGTTGATAATTGAATTCAACTCAATTTCAAACTAATTTCACATGCATTTTCACTCGCTGCACTCGCCTCACACAGACTGAGAGACGCGAAACTAAAAGTATTTTTTCTTCCGCTGCTGACAGGTCTCGCTAACAGACTCGGATCCATCGCAATTCCGCGAATTCTTTCACCTGTCCGAGTTCACCAACGAGATTAAGCAGCATCAGCCGCTGCGCCTGAAGAAGAAGTTTTACGAGTTCTACACGGCGCCCATTACCAAATTCTGGGCCGATTCGGTGAGTATTTGGGTGCGCTAAGCTTATTTAGTTATTAGCTAACGGAAATTAGTAGCTTGTGTTTAATTTCCGCTACAGCGCGCACATTTGACAGCGCGTACGCTGACTTATGTGAGTGAGTGCAAAAGGTTTTTCCTATTTATTTCATACGCTGTAAAGGTTTCTCAGATTGGGGTAGATAACGGCGAGTAAATGAACTTGCAGAGGTGTTAGCACTAGTGACACTATAGTGGGGAGTGTTTTAATGCACATAAAAGATTTGGCTCAGATATAACGTGCGACGTCTAGACGTTTGTTAGCTAACGTCAGATTTTGTATTAGATACTAGATAAATTTAGAAAATATTTGAGACTGTTTCAGTTAGTAGATTGCTTTGATTGATTGACTGCGAGAGCTTATCTTATCTTAAAGATCTATTGAGAGAGGTGACAATGCTATTAATAGCTTTCATAGCTTAGCCACAGATATAACACAAAATCGAATAGTGCCCCAGGGTATAGCCTAGTCCAACATTTAGTGCACTTCAGCATTTCAACTTGTTTGTGTTTTTTTAATGTAATTAAATATGTTTCTGGCCATATTTGCAGATTGCGTACATGTTCTTTCTGATAATGTTCTCGTTCACGGTGCTAGTCAAAATGGGTCCCATTCCGCGCTGGCAGGAATGGTATTCGATAGCTTATATAACGACATTGGGATTTGAGAAGGTGCGCGAAATCGTTTCCTCCGAGCCGGTGGCCATTACGTAAGTAAAGTAATTCGTAAATTGAATTTCTGCCAATGTGCTTATGTGTGTGCGTGTGTGTGCTTGAGTGTGTTTAATTGCATTTAATTTAATGATTATAAATGAGAGCTGCGCATACTTTATGCCTCTGTGCATTTTGATTACTTGCCATCGTCTTCTGCTCCAGCGTCTGCTTCTTGTTTCTATCTATATCCGGTGCGTGTGTGCGCGATTTCCTTCAGAGTTTATTCACACTTGATTTACGGCTTTCGATTTCTGCGGCGCCCTTCATTAATGCGATTCTGTTGCGGCCTGGCTTCATTTGCCTCATTGTTGTTGTTGCAGGCATAAATTCTCGGTGTGGGCGTGGAACATGTGGAATCCGTGCGATGGCGCTGCCATAATACTCTTCCTCATCGGACTGGCTTTTCGCTTTCGCCCCAATACGATGGACATTGGGCGTGTCATTTACTGCGTGGACAGCATCTACTGGTATTTGCGCATATTGAACATTCTTGGCGTCAACAAGTATTTGGGTAGGTAATCAGCTCTATCGATACACACATACACACATACATATATGTATATGTATATTTATGGACTCTATGGTCGTCTATTTACTTAAAGGTCCTCTCGTCACTATGATGGGCAAAATGGTTAAGAATATGATATATTTTGTTGTGCTCTTGGCTGTGGTCCTCATGAGCTTTGGCGTCAGCCGACAGGCAATACTCTATCCGAACAATGAGCCCACTTGGCGACTGATTCGGGAGGTAAGCAATGATAATTACTAAATCTGGGGTGCATACAGATATAAAAAGATGAGTGTGTAAGTGTGTGTGTGTGCTTGTCTGAGTTATTGAATGTATTTATGTAAAGAAACCAAAAGCTATTCAAGTATATCAATATAAATATCCTTGCAAAATGAGAAAACAGCTAATATTTTACTGTATGAATCTTGTTGTAACTTAAGATAAATACATATATAGACTTCTATTCTGCAAGGGTATTAAATACTTCGGTTAACCGAAGAACTCTTTACTCTTACGTTGATTACAAAATTTATACAAAAAATTTTACAGTCGTGTAAATAATAATTCTTTAGCTGAATTATGAAAACAAATTAAATCTCATGCTAATTAATCGTGTCAGTCTGTGTGACTGACTGTATTTGTGTCTGTGTGTGTGTGTGTGTGTGTCTTGATTAAATATTAACATTCATGTACGTATATAGAGAGAATACATTTTTATAAATATGCTCAATGTACACTGACAATTTTTTCAAATTGCAGCGCTTGTGAATTGTGTATTTATTGAGAGAAACGGAGTACATGCATTTACTTAAATCTTAAAAAAAAAAAAAAAAAAAAAAAAAAACAAATATTTAATAACAGTAACAGTAATAGTCCAACATTTTATTCAAACTCAATTAATTGTAGCTATTCAAAAAATATTCGTATTTAAGTAGAGCTTCACAGCGAGTTGTTTGGTTGACTGTTTTGACTAAGTAGTTATCATGCGAGAGGGCGATGCTCGCTGCTCGCTAATCGATACTTTGCTAATCGATATTCGATTGACTAACTGCTCTTTTTCTTCATTGTGTCTTGTATTATTGTATTTCTTCATACTTTCGTCCTCATGCTCCCTTTCAACTGTTCACTCTTCACTCCTCACTATTCACAACTCACTCTCCACTCCTTTAACTTTGTTGCCATTCCATGCTCTATCCTCTCTCTCACACACACACGCATACCTCACTTTACGCATTTTGATTTTGTTATACACACATATATATACATAACTATATATGTATATGCGCAATGAATCGGCCAGGTTATTGCTGGTTCAATCTTCGCGCCCGGATTTCAAGGCGCTCTCGGCCATAATAGTCGTTCACATAACACACGCATAGCTGGCTTTGGACCTAGTACATTTGCAGCTGCACATCATCGCAGTCATGCAGCAGCAGCAGCGGCAGCGGCGGCAGCAGCAGCAGCCAGCACAACAACAACAACAACAACAAGCACAACAACGATGCCGCCCTCTGTGACGCCCCCAACAACAGAAACTGAAACTGAAACAAGCGAAACAAGTCACGAGCTGCCAAGTTTCTTAAACGGAAATCACACAAATGTATCTACAATTGGTTTGCTATATAGTGAAAAACAAAAACAAAACAAAAAAGTGTTTAGCGATTGAGCCTAGCTGGCGTCCCTGTGTGATATATGTTAATATATGATATACATATATTGGCAAGCTGTCTATCTAGTTGTTGTTGTGTGCCTCAAAAAAGAAAACATAAAGATTTTCGTTTGTTTTTTATTGTGCAAAAGATACTTTTTGTCTAATTGGTTTCTTATCAATTTACTTGCTTATATTTCATTATATAATATCAAAAATTTATCGATGTTGTTTCAAATAAACCCCGCAAAATAGATACTCCCAACGATCTATCTATCTCTCTTTCTGTCTCTCTCTCTCTCTCACTCCCCCCGCGTTGGTTCGTTGACCCTCGAGTCTTCCTTTGTTTCCTGCTCGCCGACTACTACGTTGTTATCTTTTCTTTTATATCATATGCTCATTTTAATTAGATTACGTATACGCCATGCATGCTAAGAATACTAAGTAAAGATATTTAAGTATTTGCATCTGAGAAGTAAATGTGTGTACTCAGTTTCAAGTTTGTTCATAATTTCGTTGTCATTTATTATGAATTCCATTTTTGAAATATTTATTAATATTTTGGCATGCTTCATTTCTATTGCATGCGCATTGCTAGCGCTGACTGAAAAATGTCAAACGGCTATTATTCACACAAACAAGGAACAGTCCTCGTCCTCCTCCCTCGTCCCCTCAACAAGGATTGCAGGATTGTGTCTCCTGCAGCGTCGCTGCTGCTGCATTGTTTGCAGCTAAATCTCAGAAAATCCATCCAGTCAAGCAGTCGAGGTTGCAGCATTGCTGTAGTTATACTTTTTTGATACACTGTAAACACTTTTCGCAGCAATTTGCATGCAATATGCAAATGTTTAACAGAGTCAAAGTGCATTTTGTTTACATCATATCCTGGCATCTTTTTGACGCCCTTTATAGCATAGCCGTTAGCTAGCAAATGTACGAGATGCAGATTTGTGAGGGGAAATGTTTAAAGATATTGAAAACTCATTTCATATATATGTAGATACAGAAGTTAAATTTCAATACCTTGCTCAAAGCTCAAATACAAATTCAGTTTTGAAATAGCTCTCCTCTCGGCCTGACGCCCACTTTTAATGAGAATTCGAATCTCTGTTGGAGTCAAATATATCGAATGCCATAAAATTGAAATTGAAAGTCATCAACTAGCTGCTGGGAGCAATAATGTAAGAACAGCAAACTGTCCACGTTTAATTATTCAAAATCTATCACAAAATGCTCAGACACCAGGAGAGATGCATCCCGTTCCCTCCCTCCTTCCTCGCTCCCACTCTCACCACGCCCCCACCATGACACACACCTTGTGCCTCTGTTTAATCGCATAGCCATTAACCCGGCAAATGCTAATGAAATGGTGGCAGTGCCTTTAATGAACAGAGACCCAACTACAGTAGCATGCTGTTAAAACTAAAGGCGAACTGCACAGTCAACACACATACAGAAACATCCAACACACACACATACACATACACATACACATACATATATATATTATAGCAACTGTCTGTGTTGATGTGTAAAACTTGCATAAATGTTGACCCAGTCGGGAACGTGCTGTCGGCTCGTCTCCCAAATTGAATTAAGCTTGGTCATTTTTTTTTTTTTTTTTTGTGTAGCTGGCTTTTAATGATAAACCCCCCTGTTCCCCTCTTCTTCTTCTTCTATTTTCTTTTCTTCTCGTTTTTAATTGAACGCTGCACAGGTCACCTATCAGCCGTACTTCATGTTGTACGGCGAGGTCTTTGCCGATGACATTGATCCGCCCTGCGGCGAGGATCCGCGTCAGCCCGCCTGCGTGACAGGTAGGTTTAGCATGTTTATATAGATTTAGCTCATTCTGAAACCTACTGTTGTTCACAGGTCATTGGGTAACGCCCATAACCATGTCCATGTATCTATTGATTGCCAATATATTGCTAATCAATCTGCTCATAGCCGTCTTCAATAATATATTCAATGAAGTCAATTCGGTTTCCCATCAGGTGAGTAATTTACATTAAACACGTAATTAAATGTAATAAAATTACACTTAGTTTATATACGATTTTATTTTATTAAATATTTTTAATACGAGTATAGTTAAAGCGTTGCCACCTAGTTGCAAATTAATTTACAAATTGCAGTAAATCTAACTCATGCAATAAATGAATTCTTGGTATGCTTATATACATCATTTATAATTTGCAACTAAATGGCAGCCAGTCAACATCAGCTGAGTTTAAGCTCTGATTAAGTAAATAAACTGCCAGCTAAGCACAAACTAATCAGACTTTAAACTTAGCTCATTTACTAAACAATGTTGCATTAAGGTTACAACTATTTTGACAAAATTATGCATACGCTGCCTTTTTAGCCTTAGGGCTGTTTGGCAACTATTTTCAAAGACAAACATTAGTTATGCATGCCTTGCCACCTAGTGGCAAAATAATCTGTTGTCAGACACTTGGCTTTTAATAAAACAAACAGACTGCATTTGCTTACAGTTAGTTTGCTCAGTATTTCAGTGCCTACAGCTCAATAGGGATGCTGATTTATCTACGAAATATTGCCTGCTAAAGTTGCCACCTAGTTCCCTCACATTTATTGCGGCAATTAAGTGACTGAAGACATTGTGAAGAGCAGATGTTGCCACCTAGTTGTAAAACGTCTTGTTGCCGGCGGATTATTCAGCTCGATTAAATGCTTTAGTAAGCTACTTTGCTCAACTTAAGTTCTTTGAGCCAATCAAGCATAGCTAGAACTTCAATTAAAATACTATATAAGTAGCGCTGCCACCTAGTTGCAAGTCCTTTTGTTTAGCTGTTAAGCCAACTGCTCTAAGCGGCTTAAGTAGACGTTGAGCTATCAAAACGCGACTAACTTAAAGCAGAGATATCTTTAATGTTATATTTTACGTATTTTCAACTGCAGGCGTTGCCACCTACTTGTAGCTCTAGTTGTCAAACTGGTAAGCCGTTAAGTCAGCTCTGTTTGACTGTAAGCAATTGCAACATGAATAAGAAATCTTTAAGAAGACAAAAAAGTGAAACATTTAAATCGATTTTATTTAATTGTACGCTTTACCAGCTACGAGCGTTGCCACTCAGTTGCATATCTCGTTGCTAAGCTATAAAGCTAGCCTTATTTGCTTTAAGCAAGCGCAATGTAATTAAGAGTTTAAAGTGCAGGATAAAAAAAGCTGCAAGTCTTGCCACTTAGTTGACTATCTGACTGTTAAGCTGTTAAACCTTTAACTTCAACTTGAAATAATGAAAATGGCCTGAAACAAGTTTTTACTATTAATATTCTAACTCCCTCACTCTCTCTCTCTCTCTCTCTCGGTCTCTCTGCCCCGCAGGTGTGGATGTTCCAGAGATTCACAGTGGTCATGGAGTATCAACAGAAGCCGGTGCTGCCGCCGCCTTTCATCGCCTTCTGCCATTTCTATTCGCTGCTCAAGTACTGCGTGCGTAAAGCGAAAGGTGAGCCCGGCATGAGCAAGTTTAGCTTTATTCCCTGTGAGTGCAAATCAATCGGAGCGTGTCCCAATTGAATGAGAATAATGTACAAATCTCTATATTTTTTTACCCTGCTGCCTGCCGCATTGCTGTGTCACGTCTACTGCGACTGCTCTATTGTATATATTATATATGTATATGCTTATATAATCGACTTCTGTATAATTGAAATGCTTATGATGATTGTGATTATTCTGCTTTGTCCAATGAAATAATTGAATTCTATTATGTTTGTTTGTGGCCGTCAATAGGATTGGAGGTGCAGCGGGACAATGGTCTCAAGCTGTTCCTCGAAAAGGACGATCTGGAGCGACTGTACGACTTCGAGGAGGAGTGCGTCGAGGGCTTCTTCCATGAGCAGGAAATCATATTGAATCAGTCGACCGATGAGCGCGTCAAGAACACAACGGAGCGCGTCGAGACCATGTCACAGAAAATCGAGGACATCAATCAAAAGGAGAACATACAAACGGCTACCGTACAGGTGTGTAACACACACACACACACACACTCACTACTCACTACTAATACATATTTACTCAGTGCTAAGCCCACTTTTTAGTTTTTTGTTATGCAAATTCACAATTTTCTTTCTTTCTTTTTTGCACATTGATTTGGGTTTATGCGCATTGACAGCCAAGCCGAAGCTGCCGAGACTTAGACGAGGGAGCTGAGCTGTTTCAGCTTGAGCTGTTTCAGTCGCTACATTTAAATTGAAAATGTCCATGAATGTGCAGCGGCACGAGGGCTACCTCTATGTACATACATTATTGCCAGTCTGTTAGGCATGTTCATATTATATGACAAAATATGCTTGAGCTGGACTTTCCTCAACCGCTTTCAGTTGCATTTGATCTTTGCTAAAGTCAGTCCATTAGCTATTTGAACTATTATTAATATATATAGTTCACCTAAAGATACAAAATTTGATCCCCACAAATATTCATTTTGAACTAGTTCCTGACAATCGCATACCTTTACCCGTAACCCATTGGACTCGCATCAATATCCACCACAAATTCTTGTGGCAGCCCTCCTCCTGGTGGCAGCTGCTTGTTCATTTGTATGCCGCTTCGACAGCCAGGACATATGGCATCAAGTTGTTCTTCGTTTTGAGCTCTCACTTTTATTGCAATTGTTACATTGTCGTTCATATTGTGTGTGCCTGTTCGTGTGTTTGTTTGCAGAACATTGAATTCCGTTTGCGCAAAATGGAGGAATCATCGGAGCAGATATTGTCGCACCTGGGCGTCATACATCGCTTCATGTCCGCACATACCACCGGCAATGAGGAGCTGCTACGCGGCTCCGTGATGAACATTCCAGGCGAGATGCATCGCATGCGCACCATCTCAATGTCCGACAACGAGGGCAGTGGCGGAGCGGGAGGAGGCGGCGGGGGAAGTGCCGGAGGAGGAGGCGGAATCGGAGTGGGAGTCGGAGGCTCTGCTGGAATTGCTGCGTCCTTGGGCCTGGGTGCCGCACTCACTTTAAATTCACTGCAGGTGCGTCTCAGCTGAATGCCTGTCTTTCACCTTAAACCTGTTGCCAATTGTTGACTTTTTTTTGTTCTGTGCTGTTTACCTGAGCAGGTGAACAATCGACGTCGCTTCAATCGCTCGCTGACCGAGGTGCGGCCGGACGCGTACATCTTGGATGAGGGCACACACTTTGAGGTGGTGCCGCTGCCCGAGGAGCCCGACGAGGTGGTCAAGTCCCGCGAGGCCCTGAACGAGCAGATGGTGCGCAAGGCCTCCATGCAATCGGAGGCTGACTCCGATATTTATTTACCCCTGTCGCAGCGGCCATCCACCTGCGACACGGTCAAGCGGACGCCCTATGTGACCGTGCGCCAGGATACGGGCGCCAGCACCGAGAGCAAGGATACCCTCACGCCCATGGGCAACAACGATGACGATCAGACCCTCGTTGGCGGCGACAACTCCGACGACGCTGCGCCGGACATGACATTTGAGGGTAATGCGAGTCGGCCATGAAGCCCTAATGCTGTCTGGCTCTTTAATCCACATTGCTTCCGTGTTACGTTCCTTTTTCACTACTTCTGTATGCGTTTTCGTTTGCAAGTACCTCTTTCTCTTTTTTTTCCGTTTCGCTTAAGTTGTTTTGTTTCTCCCCTTCAATATTTCTATGGATCTAACACGTTCTGTTGTCCTCCTTCAGCTGCCAGACACCGAGCTCTGCGCCAGCGCACCGTCTCGCTCTGTCGCCGCAATTCGGAGACGTATTCCCTAGCTGGCGCTGACATCAATCGCTCGCACATCAGCCTCAATCAGCTGACAACGCTCTCGCGTCGCCAGATGAGTCTCACGCACTCCGAGCCGGACAGCGACAAGGATATGCCTGCAATGCCACAGACGGGTATGTTCAGACAGTGCTTGGTGTGTTTCTAATGTAAACGATTTAGACTATAAGCGTTAGATGCAAATAATGCGCGCGCTCCAAAATTTGATGCCTTAAACTAAAACCAAAGTCATGAGGACGACTTCTAATCCAC
The DNA here is from genome assembly GCA_035047565.1 of Drosophila mulleri. Lineage (NCBI taxonomy): Eukaryota > Metazoa > Arthropoda > Insecta > Diptera > Drosophilidae > Drosophila > Drosophila mulleri. The sequence continues at coordinate 2,664,265 of JAWNPK010000060.1, forward strand.
ACTAAAACATTAACTTCGACCAATCCGAGCTACCTAAATTGGCCAACATTTAGAACTTAACCCAGAGAGCATATAATCTCGTTGTTGTTGTTGTTGATGTTCATGTTGTTGTTGTTGTTGATGATGTTGTAAATCATATACAGTGAAAGCTCTGCAGAGCGAACGATGAAAGTTGGCTGAAGTGCTGATAAAGACGATTGGAGAGTTGAGGAGAAAAAGAAATAATTAAGATATAGGGGAGTATGATCAAGAATCAAATATTTGTGTATATGCATATAGAATATAGCAGCGACTATAGCATATATAGTGTATATGTGAAACATCGGGCTATGTCTGATGTCTGATAACTAAGGTGTTCGAACTTTCTTTACAAACTACGATAAAAATGTATTTGTGTCTGGTGTAGGGAGGCTATACTGTACAAGAAGGCCTGCATGCATAGGTAGTCTATGGGGCTATGTTCGTTAGCAGAGTTTTCACTGTACCCACACTCTCACTCTCATTGTCTCTCTTTCTCTCTTGTTTACTCTCGATACACACCCACCCACATACGCGTACATAAACATCAACACACACACACACACTCGTAATTTGATCTCTGACGCATTCTCAACAAAAAATACCTAACCTCGAACTCTAGGTAAATCAGTATTGCATGCGAAACCCTCCAGAAATATATTGCTGAAACTGCACAGTGAATATACATCCATAACGGACGAGCTGGAGAGCGTTTGCCATTTGATTGCCTCACCGACCGTCTCGCTGCAGAGCAACAAAGGTAAGTTGGCGTTGCTCCGATCTCCGATCACCGAACTCCGATCTCCATCCAAACTCCCATATCCGATTGGCCCACACGAAAAGAAATTGAAAATAAAAACCAAAGCACTTCGAGCCTACAAAATTGTGTAATATTTTTACTTGCTAACCGGGCGTATGCGTAATATTCATTGCCTTGTGCTTGCCAGCCAAAATCCCCACAAAAATAATGAAAAGAAAAGAAATCCCACGCAATACCTAAGCTTGCGACTGCGCCTGCGCCTGCACCTGCCTCAGCTTCCAGATGGAATCTTTACTTATTGAATCTTTGCACATTTAACAGCTTCCTTGGATCGTCCCAAGACGGAGATGTCACGCGCAGAGGCAGCTGCGCTGCAGGAGAAGAAACACTTGAAGGAGTGCGAGGAGAATGATTACAGGATACTGGAGGGCCTCTTTGAGGCGCGTGGCTCCATCGATGCCAGCGTACCCTCCTATGAGGTAGGTTCTCCCTGATCCATCCTCTGCTTTCACTCATACTCCAATTCTGCTCCGTCTCTTCTTCCCAGATTGGCGTCTCTGTGGACTACAGCCATCGCTATCCGCTGCGCAGGGAGACAGCCATTGAGCTGTCGCCCTCGAAGCCAGCGGCCGAGGGCGGTGCCATTGGCGCCGTCATTGCTGGCGACAGCAGCGATACGAGCGGTGCGGCGAGCAGCGGCTTTCAGCTGAAGCACGAACGGCCCTGGCAGCGCAATTCGTCCATGGAACAGCAGAGCTATCAGTCGCCGCTGGTGCCGACGCGAGCCACCAGCGATTTCCTCAATCCACCCTACGACAGCAGCGGGCGGCTGTTCAAGAAGTCCAGCGAGAGTCTGCAGAAGAATTCGAGCACGGACACGGACTACTCGGCGCATCCGTATCGCTTCATCAAGCAGAGCTCCAATGAGACGAACACCTCTTTGACCGGCTCCTACAACGTGGACACGCCTTCGCTGACGGCGGAGCCCAGTTTGGATGCCGGCGACTCGCATTCGGCAACGGGCATTAGCGTGAGCGTTGGCGCTGCTGGCGGCGCTGCGCAGGCGCGTTATCAGCCCAAGCGGACGGCGTCCGTGGGCGCTGCCGATGGCAGACGTCTAAGGGACGACAGTTCCAGCTCGCTAGATCTGACGCAGGCAGCGCCAGCATTGCCAACGCGTCCCATGCAGTTGAAGAAACAGTTTAGTATGGACCAGGGCAAGCCACTGTCTGCGCAAGCAAGCGCCGAGGCGAGCAGCACAGAGGCCACGGCTGCCACTGCCGCTGCCGCTGCTGCAGGTGCTGCGGCAGGTGCTGCAGGTGCTCCGGTTGCTGCCAAACTGATTTCAACGCTGAAGCCACCCTATACAAGCAAGCTGGGCATGAATGTGCTCAAGGAGAGTAGCTCCAGCACCGAAGAGTCGCGCGACGGCGAGCCCATCTCAGCAACGACCTCCTCGTCGGCCAAGAGCAGCAGCACAAATCTGGCCATACCGCAGATCAGCACACATCTGGTGCAGGATGAGATAGCAAAGCTCTCCTCGAACATCAAGAGCAGCACAGAGTCAGAAAAGGATCCGCCATATAACGAAACAATGTGTTAACTAACTGTATATATAGATATACGCTATATCTGTTTAGAAGCTATAGAGGAAAAGTATCTGTATCTGTCTATTAGAGCAACTGAATCTGTTAGTGAGTGAGTCCTGAACTAGGTTGAAAAGTCCCAAAACGGATTCGCCATATAACGAGCAAATGTGTTAACTAACTGTATATATATATATATATATATATATATATATCTATGTATCCATCTATCTATAAGCAAAGCATCATCTGTATCTGTGTATTTAAAAGTATCTTTATCTATATATCTGTTAGTAATTGAATCCACCTTGTGCTCAATAAGCGTTGCTAGTCAACCATCAAAATTTGAAAGAGTAATTCATACTATATATATATATATATATGTATATATATATATGTATATCTGATAGATAGACCGCATATCAAACATATATATATATACAGATATAAAATTCACATTCGCCCAGATGGAATGCAGAAGTAAATTTCAATGATTTGACAATACATAGCACACAGATTGTCTGTATTTTTATATAAAATGTATTTGTTTACACAACAGTTGGCAGTTTTTATTGTTGTTAATTAAATGTACAAACAAAATGCGATAGAGCAGTGAGAAACTTGAATAGGAAATCAAAATGCATGCATTTCACATACAACTCAAACGCATATTACATATGTATATCTGGTTTTATCTGTTTATATACTCGATCTAACTGTTATTTAACTAAAATGAAAACAAACTATTGTAACTAAAAAGTATGTTAGCTCTAGTTCCATAAACATATGAAATGTCACCTGCAATTTCACATATCCAAGCAACCAACCAATCTACGAAACTTATCAAAGAAGCAAACAAAAAACTCTATATAGAGATATATGTAAACACTTAAAGCAACTTGTTGTACTTATGCATTGCCTATATATGTGTTACATATATCAATATATCTGTACTGTTATGTCTTGCAAATTCTACATCTAATTCACATATATGTGTGTGTCTGTATATTATATAGTTAGTTAGTCCATTTTACTTTATTTATGTATGTGAATATGTGAGTGTATGTCTTAGCTAAACATAAATTGTAGCCAGAAAACAATTTGTATATACATATATAGATATTTTTTCAAGAGAAAAACATGTTAACGTTTTGCTTCTTGTTAAATGCGTTTGTCATAATTATTTTATAAAAATTATTGCATTTTATTAGAGTTTACAAAAGAAATGTACTTATTGATTTTAAGAGAATTAAATTTAATTATATAACAATACTAGCCTCAGTTATTTTTATCAATTACTTATTTTCAGCCATCCGCAGCAGTAGCAATATCCTTTCATTTAAATCTTATAATATCCTAGCCAAGACCTAGACTTGCTTTATTATATTTTGATATAGATCGAAAGTATTGATCGTTACGATTGTAATGCACCAAGTCCTGTGAAAATATGTTAAGAAATGACCAAGATTGAGCTATTTTAAAGAAAAGGACATTCTTTCTATAGCCATAACTCAACCATGTCCTTAACGATATTCATAGGATATACTGTTTTCACGCCATGGCAGTCATATGCATCGATTTACATTCAAGGATTTTCTGAATTCCACAAAAAATTTTCCTCCATATTTTTGCAAGGTAAACGGTCGAAAAATTGTCAAAAATTACAAAAATCGACTTTAGTTTGGCCATTTGAAAGACAGTTGTAATGATTTTTATATCATAGAAAGTCCTTAGTCTGTAAATGAATAATAAAAAGTAAAGAGGACGAAAGTCCTTCAATTTTCTGAGTTATGAGGATTTTTTTTCTGTGCTATAAACTGCTATTTCTCGCTCCAATCCTGACGTATCCTGGAAAGTCATATGTCAAATTAATTGGGGTCACCAGGTCTATTAACTGGTCAGAGGACATCTAAATTGTCCTTGTAGTTTCGGAGTTACCTGGTATTTTGTGTGTTTTGGGCAGTTTTCTTGGCCGCAGCGGTCGTCATGATGTGGAAAATGTTTAAGTTCTGTATGCCTAGATGACCCCACATTATTTTAATGTGGATTGATGGCAATGGTCCCCACGAACCTAACGCAACCTATTTAGTTATCCTGCGACAGGATTTGACTGAGATATTGCAAAAAAACTAAAACGGCTAAAATACGCAAAAACCAAAATTCGTTGCATACTCTAGAGGGCAGTCGGTCTAAATTGACTAGCTTCTTGATTTCCGCTAAAATGGTCCAGGTACGTCTGTAAAAAGATAAGCCGAATTAGCAACATATCGAGCAAAAATTTCGCGTCATAAAAAATAGCTAAATCGACTGTAGCATGTCCTTTCGTCCTGCGGAGCAAATCGAGCTCCTGCTATTAAAATAACGTTCTTTAAATGCGCAGCCCAAAAGTATGCAATTCTTTTTTGATAAGAACGCACTGCTTACACATACCGCAGACAAGCAGTGTACGTACGACAAATAGCTGAATGCTACGATATTTTCGGTGACGTTGAATTTAAATATTCCCATATTGTATATCAAATATATTATATCAAATATGTATTATACATATATTTAAAGCACATTTTAATTCGTTTTAGTCATATCTTGGACAGTTTTTACAAAAGTTGTTTATTAAAAATGAATTTAATTATTTAACTTAAGTTTCTAGCGTATTGTAAAAAACGAATCAAGCTTCAGAACTCTTCAACTGTTTAACTTAAAGCAAAACAATTATTTAATACTTTACTCACTTAAATTTTAACTAGGATCAACTATTGCGTTAAAACTATTTATCTTCGCTTCTCTTTCGGATTTCGTTTCTCTGGTTTTCTTTAATTTATATTGTATACAAAATTTGTAAGTCTTTTACGTTGCCATCGAAACTTAAAAACTAAACAGTTATCTTTTTTACTTTAGTAATATTTTATAAATATTTACAAATAATGGCAATATGGCTTGACTTTTCGGCGCCTCAAGCTCAGCTCTATATAAATAACTAACTTTCCAAAAATTCCAACAATATCCACAATAACATTCAATGCATCGCGGCTTACAACTTGCACTAGGTTTTAGTTATATAGATACGATATCTTCAACACTCCTCTGTAGATGACTTGATCTAGAACAGACCTGTTCCTTTATCCTTAACACTTTTCATTTGTTTTTTGGTATTTCCCAACTGTTCAGCTGGTATTGATGCTACTTTGCTTTTATCGTGATGTGATGTACTTGTCTATAGCTTAGCAATATGGATCACAATTTGTTGAGCTTAGTTATTGCCACTGTTAAGGTTCTCCGCCTCGGGCTCCACGGCGCCCTGGTGCACCAGCTTGTCGAGCTCATCCTTCTTTGTGCGGTTAAAGAAGCCCATCTGCAAAAAAAGAGAGTAAACGTTTATTAAATGATGGCCCTTTGGCGTTGGTTTCTTTCAGCTACTCTACCTTGTACATGCCATAGGTAAAGGCAGCCAGCAGCAGGAGGCCACCCAGTACGGATAGAATAATTATCCAGATAAGGGACTTCTTTACCAGATGCTTCGATATGACATTTGGTTCGATCTTGCGCCTTATTAAAAGCGAGCTGCCCGTGGGATCGCCCTCTTTGCGCACACTCAGATCGATGAGGATGGCAAAGAACTCCCAGGGATCGATGAGAATTGCATTCACCTCGTTCAGGTCGACGCTGAAGCGCATATTCAAATTGATCGGCTTCTCCGGCTTGAAGTTGTACACACGCATAACAGCGCGCAGGCAGACGGTCATCTCCGGGTCCCGACAATTGAAGACAATGGTGCGATTCACAGGCAACTTGCCTTTGAAGTCCTCGCTGAGCAGCTCATGCCCCTTGACGTTCGAAATGCGTGCATATTGCTCGCGGTTGGCTGTCAAGGCCTTCAGGTCACGTCGCTTGCGCGTCATGGATGCTGTGGCCACTGTATCCGAATCCAACTCCTGCCAGCTCTGCTCGGTGTGCCCACTGCTGCTCACATCGTAGTGTGCTCCATTCTGGCTAACGACGACGCGCTCTGTGTGCTTGCTCGTGCGCGTCGTTGAGATCTCAATGGGATTCATAATAATCTGCGTGTTGTTCGGGTCGAGCAGCTCGATGGAGACCAGCTGCGCGTCGTACGTAGCCTGCATGGTTATGTTGCCCACATTGATGATGGGTATGGTGGCAGTGGAGCCGGCTATCTTATAGGCAACTGGTATGTGGAAGACTAGCTCCAGGGCGTCCACATCGCTGGGGCCATTACTCTTGATCTCATAGTTGTTGACAATCACAGCCGAGTTCTTATAGTGCTCCAGATTGATGGCCTCATTGGTCTGACCACTGTGAAGGAGACATAAGAGGAGATTAGTTGAGATTCAGTTCATGTAAGGAATAGTTGCTTGAGCCTTACCCGGATGCATCAATTTCCGTGTACTCCTTGAGCGCAATCAGACTAACCAGCTTATTGTCACTGGGGCTCTGCTCGTGGCCAGTGCTGAAGACCTCGGCGCTGATGGTCAGCGCCTTGCCAGTCAGGGTGCTCACATCGAAGCTGATGGTAATGCTATCCCTGTCGCCCTTGCCCAGCGGTCTGCCGCGATTCAAATCACAGACCATGACCGCCTCGCTGACCTTGCAGTTGCCGGGAATCT